>CM069903.1:22820721-23494260 GCA_036172215.1 Camellia granthamiana | reverse complement strand
ACGGCAAAGCAATTCCTAGGCCGTGGAACACTGCCAATCTTAAGTTGTTTTATTTTTAGCCTTTTTTTTTTTAAGCAAGTGTAATTTTTTACTTTCTCAATAAAACAAGTCGATTCTTTTTCAGTATATTTGTTTTCAGTAGAGAGTAATTTTAGTAAGTCAGTAGCACTGTAAACATAGTTGGCCGGAATAACCAACTATGACCCCTCCTAAGCCTAGGATAAGGATCCAGGCTGCAGGACGTTTGGTCGGAATAACCAAACACTTTATGCTAAGTTGGCTGGAAAAACCAACTTAGAGGTTGGCTGGATTAAACCAACACTCTGTACTCTTCAGCCGAAGTATGGGTATGGCTGAAGAGTGGTTGGCTTGATTAAACCAACTCTTTTTACTCTTCAGCCGAAGTAAGTGTATGGCTGAAGAGTGGTTGGCTGGATTAAACCAACTCTGCGTACTCTTCAGCCGAAGTATGGGCACGGCTGAAGAGTGGTTGGCTGGATTAAACCAACACTCTGTACTCTTCAGCCGAAGTATGGGTATGGCTGAAGAGTGGTTGGCTGGATTAAACCAACTCTTTTTACTCTTCAGCCGAAGTAAGTGTATGGCTGAAGAGTGGTTGGCTGGATTAAACCAACTCTGCGTACTCTTCAGCCGAAGTATGGGCACGGCTGAAGAGTGGTTGGCTGGATTAAACCAACACTTTGTACTCTTCAGCCGAAGTATGGGTATGGCTGAAGAGTGGTTGGCTGGATTAAACCAACTCTTTTTACTCTTCAGCCGAAGTAAGTGTATGGCTGAAGAGTGGTTGGCTAGATTAAACCAACTCTGCGTACTCTTCAGCCGAAGTATGGGCACGGCTGAAGAGTGGTTGGCTGGATTAAACCAACACTTTGTACTCTTCAGCCGAAGTTAGTGTATTGCTGAAGAGTGGTTGGCTGGATTAAACCAACTCTTTTTACTCTTCAGCCGAAGTAAGCGTATGGTTGAAGAGTGGTTGGCTGGATTAAACCAACTCTTTATACTCTTCAGCCGAAGTAAGTGTATGGCTGAAGGGTGGCTGGTTGGATTAAACCAACTCTGTGTACTCTTGAGCCGAAGTGAGTTATATCGGCTAAAGAGTGGTTGGCTAGCAGGTTAGATAGTTAGACCGAGATCGCAGTTAATGAAAAATTCATTGCAAGTACGAGCACACACACACAAAACTGGAATAAAAGTTCGAGGAATTTTCATTAAAAGTGCAAACGCAGACCAAGCACAAATCTGGGGGCCACAGCCCGGTTACAAGAGAGTTCAAGACAAAAGAAAGAAAAAAAAAAAAAAAAAAAAAAGTTCAAGTTCAATCAAACAGATTATCTATCTCGGCATCCAGATCGGCCCCAAAGTCCGCACTTACTCCGGCATTTGCTGTTAGAGTAGTCTCGGTTGGAAGTTCGGGCGCCGCGTTTTCAACAATTGGATCCAACCGAGCTGATTGATCGCCGGCTTGCTCTTGGATGGCCGGAGTCTCAGTTGATTCTTCTTCATCATCATCTTCCTCATCAGATGAACCAAGAAACCGGTTCTGGATCTCGTCAGCATATTCCTTCAGCGAAGCCGGAATACTGTACTCGGGAGCATTGTAGACCTCGGTTTCGGGTCCACAACCGAGCTTCTCCGCAGCACTTCGCCAGCCACACTTGAAGAATAAATCCTTCGCAGCTTCGCATTGCAAAGTGTAGCCGGCTTCGGCTTCTTTGAAGCCTTCCTTGGATGCATTTTCGATCTTTTTCTCCAACTCCGTTATTTCCGCGTTCTTCTTGGTTTCAAGAGCCGCCACCTCCCGCAAATATTTATCTTTCGTCTCGGTCACGGCCCGCTGTTTGTCACTATCAGCCGAGGCAACCAATCCGGACAGACGCGCTACCTCGGCCTCTAGTTCGGCCGACCTTTGTTTCGACAATGCCAGCTCGGCCAACCTGCCTTCGGCGTCCCTTATTGCGTGCCTTGTGGTTTTGCGAAGTTCCATTATTTGCTTATGGGCAATGGTGTTCTTTTGAATGGCCTGCAAAAGGAGAGTTCCTTGTTAGCCGAGCTATAAGTTGGAAAAAATTACACTGATCAAAGAAAAAAACAGTCCTGCTTACCAAAATCATGGACTTGGTGGATGACCGGATGGCCTTCAGCTCGGTGTTTAGCTGCTTACTGTGGTGCTCCATGTCTTTGGGAAGACAAACACCCCTGGCCAGGTTGAAGGCCAGTAGGTGATCCTTGTCAGCAACAACGGAGTCACCTTCGTCGATATCACGGTTGTTGAAGACGAAGGGTGGGGCCCATTTGTTGTTCGGCGCAGCTCGGCCAGACGATTCCGGTTGAAGGTTGAGTTCGGGGCTCGGTGGAAGGATGGGGTCAACCTCATCAACCAAACGCTGCTCGGTCTCAGTAGTCCGGGCGCGTTTAGCTCGGCGTGAGGAGGATGGCTGTTGTGAGGGAAGAGCTACCACGGCTTCTGTGGTTTGGTGAGTTGGTGGCACTTCGGCCCTTGTGGTGGCGGTAAGCATGGCCTTCATCCTGTTCTTCTTCGCCATCTCTTGTTCGGCTGTTAGGGGAACAAGGACAATCTCTGGCAAGGTTGGGTCCGGTTCGGGTGGGTCTTCAAGGAGGAAGTCAGTCACCCTTGCTTTGCGGCGACCGGAGTAGCAATAAGTCGGTTCGAAGTCGAGGAGTTTAGCCCAACTTCTTTCTCGAACTCGCAGTGCGGCGCGGAGAACACCTAAGTTGGGGTGGCCGTACTGGGAATGGAGGAAAGCTGAATCTGCAAAGAACAGAAGGCGTTAGTTCGGTTATAGAGAGGAAAACCGAAATAGAGAAAATATGAAATGCAACCGGAGTATATGTACCGGGCTCTCCCATTTTCCAGTTTATTCTTCGGCCGGGAATCCGGGCCTGGAAGTCTTCAAAATTTCCAGAAACCCAAAAGAAGTCATCATCGTTCAAGTCCTTATCCGGTGTATGTTTTATTATCTTTTCTCGGCCACGGCGTATTCTTAAGTAATAACACCAGCCGTCGTTCTTGGATCCTATGGAGTATTGATGGAGTACTTCGGCTAAACCGAGGTTCAGGCCGGTTTGGTGGTTTAGGGCGTCTATACCCATTATTATTCGGTATGTGTTAGTGGAGAGCTGGGTTGGGCATAATCTGGTTTGCCTAAGAAATTCACATATAAGGGGCTGGACTGGGAATCTAAGTCCGGTTTCTATAATTGATTGGAGGGTGAAGGGGACAAAACCTTCGTTGCCCCATGGGTCAACATCTTGTTCGGCTAAAACAAGGTTTACATCGGCTGGGATTTGGTAATCCTTTCTGAATTCGTCTAAGGCACCTGGGGTTTCTACAAGACATCTATATTTACCCATTTTATTGTATAAGTTATAAATAAATTATATCGGTTGGAAGAGTGTGTTCAGTAGCTCGGCTGGGCGCAGGGAAGTGCCTGGCAACCTAAGTCTGCAAAGTGAGAAAACAAGTTGTTAAGCACTGATCACAGACCGTGCTACAAAGACAAAGCAAGAGAAGACTGGTATTATTTCGGCTCTACAGGGTGCTAAGGTATTTACCTCGGTTTCTGACAGGTCCTCTCTATCTCGGTTCACAGAGTGTTTTGTTATCTCGGTTTCATGAGAGAATTTTCTTACTTCGGTTAGGCCTCAAGGGGCAGCTTATATGAGTTCGGTTTAGGACTCAGAAAGCTGGCTTAGCCCCCCAGGGCTTAGCTCGGTCAAGTACTAAGGTTACCAGTTCGGTGGGTTTTTATTTCGGCTACTATGAATACAACGGTTACCTACTGAAACTACTGTGATAAGTGCAAGTGGTAATTCGGTTCCAGTTTACCTAAGTCTTCGTATATGCCAAAAACAGTGTCTTATTTCGGTTGCTTCGTGATTTTGGATCAAAATCGGTATTCTACAGGTTTATTGTGTGCATTCATATGTTTTATGGCTAAGTTTTTCAGAAACAACGCATATGGAAGCAGGAAGGTGTTTTTCAAAAATAGAAATAAGAAGCTATGGATTGAAGAATATACAAATGCAAAAAAACAAAACAGATTTGAGATGCTTACCAGATAGAAAGGAAGAAACTGGAGGTGAGAGCAACAAGCAGTAATGAAGATCACGAACTCAAAAAGCTCAGAGGTAGGAGGATTCGAAGAGAGTGAGAGGGAAGTGAATAGTTTGTTGAATGATTCGAAAAATGGAAGGGTTTTCTTGTTTTGATAAGAAGCCCTAAGGCGGGAACTGTTCAAAAATTGCGAAGTACGAGGGCGGCGGGACAGCTGTGGAGAGCCAATCAGAGCATGCCACGTGTCATTGGAAGGACAATCGATTCAGTTTCTGCAAAATGAAGAGACACTTTGACCGGACGTGCACAGCTCGGCTGGACAGGGTCTTAGCTCGGCTGGAAAGGCTAACGGAAGTTTTTAGCTCGGCTTGAGAGGTTAAGACTGTAGCTCGGTTGGTGGGCAGGTAATCCCAATCATGCTTTGCAGATGGAATTAAGGGGCAATTGAGAGGGTAATTTATATGCTAAATTGGGCCGAGCTGTGTATAGGGCCGTTATGGGCCGCAGAACAAAGGTCCGAGTAGAATGGCCATATGAGTTACTCCGGTTTGGATAAGTAGCCTTGGAGTTAGACCGGTCTCACAACCGTGATGATTAGCCTGGTCGCATGAGGCCTTATTTCTACTTCGGTTGAGCAGTGTGTTGTGGGGTAGTTCGGTCTTCAGTGATTACTTCAGTCGTAGTGCATGGAGACCGAGATGTGGTAAGTCCTAAAGGACTCGGTTCTGATGGCAGTTCGGTTCAACTCTCTTGTGGTTAGCTCGGTCTAAGCATGGGAAGGCCGAGGTAAGAGAAAGGAAAGTAATGTGCCAAGTAACGGTTACTTCGGTTGCATTGGAGTCCGGCCTTAGTATAACCATCTCACTTGGTTTAAGCAGTGAGGGGGGTGTTGGAGGATAAGTATTATCCTCTAGGAGTTTGAATCCTAGGAGGACTCTACATGGAGAAGTAAAAGTCCTACTAGGATTGTGCCACGCGAAACCTATAAAAGCTCACCCACACCACCTATGAAGAGGTAATGCAACTTTTGCTCCCTGACTACATTGAGCTTTTGCCTATTTCTTGCTTACTGACTTAGGCATCGGAGAGGATTCCGGCACACACCCGCCGGCCAGCTCATTTTGTGTTTTCAGGTGTTAAAACGACGACGTGCAGAAGAACATAGGCTTGATCAACAGGATTATACGTGAAGGTGAATCTCTTTCCCGTACACCAGCATTGGCTGGAATAGTCCAAGGGGTAATAGTCCAAATGGCCAAGGACGAATTGGGAAAAAAATTCACCCAATAAACTACCTGAAGTTGCAGGTGCACTGACTAATCTGAAAGTGGCATATATGCTCTTTGAAAAACGCCCCTCAGGATACTGAAATTTTACCATTAACAGCATAGCATGTCAAATAAGTGAAGGTATAAGGATATTCTTGTAGAATGAAATTCTTAGAAACGCAAAAGGGAGAAACACATAGAAAATAACAAATCCTTCTTAAAAAAAATGACTTGGCACGATCTGTAAATAATTTTCCTACTTAATGTCGGGAAGTATTTTGAGATGACGCCACATGGCTAAGGTGACGCCGATGTGCCACGTGGACAGATCATGTTTACCGAGATGTTTAAGGCACACTACAAGAAATTACACTTTTGGCGACCAAATTTGGCTACTAAAATTAATTTAGTCGCCAAAAGTCAGCCCTTTGGCGACTGAAATTTGAATTGGTCGGCAATGTTTCATATTTTAGCTACTAAAATTTTTTAGTAACCGTATATTACTTATTGGCGACTAAAACATAATTAGTAGCTAAAAAATGACCCAATCAGCGACTAAAAAAAAGCTAGTCGCTAAAAATAGCCCAATAGGCGACTAAAATACAATTAGTAGCTAAAAAGTTACTCAATAGGCGACTAAAAATTACTTAGTCGCTAAAAAATTACCCTATAGGCGACAAAAAAATTTTGGTCCCTAAATGTATAATCTTTAGCCACTAAAAATAATTTAGCCGGTATTAATACACTTTTAGCGACTAAATTTTAGTCGGCAATTATAATTAAAAAATTTTAAAATTAGATTTCAGATTTTGGAGGGAAAATTAAATGGCTACTAAAGTAACGTCTTTATTTATTATCGGCGACTACAAAAATTGGTCGGGAAAAAAAATAAACTAGGTTTAAAAAATACACTTCCACACGCTCAAACTCTCTCATACGTTGTATGTCTCTCACTCTGCGACTCTCTCTCTCTTTCTCACTCTCTCACGCCTCTGCCCTCCGCCAGCTCTCTCCCTTCGCTTTTGTCGCCATCGTCGTCGGGTACGGGAGCATCACCACCATCGCACACGAGCACCACCGTCAAGCCACCATTGGAGCATTGCCCCAGGTATGTCCTCTCTCTATCTTTCGGTCTCTCTTCCCCTAATTTCAGCCTCTAGGGTTTTCTTCTTCTATTTGCATACCTTCACACATACCCGACCCCAAATCGATGGGGTTTCTTCTTCTAGGGTTTTCTGCTCTGTTTTGATCTTAGGATTGTGGGTTTGATGGCTGCATTTGTTCTTGTTTATCATTTAGATTTTTTTAAAAAATTTTTTTTTTAATGCTTTTGTTGTATACAACGCGAATCCATTGGAAGATTATTTGAGCAATCTCATTTTTTCGTCACCCCAGATTTTGAAGTGAATGTTTTCTTTTTTGTATTTTGATTCATTGTTGAATTTATGCTTTTCTTCATAACTACGATGGCTAAGACGCAGTTTGAAACAATGCCTCTCTCAGTCCAGAACACCATCTGGGTATCTCTCAAAAGACACAAATCTAGATGGGTTCTTCTATTTTCTCAATATCTTTGTATGTGCAGGTCAAATTAATGGTTTGGATTTGATTCTTAGCTGTGACTCTACTTTTTAGTAGTTATTCATTCTGTTTTAATATGATTTTTATTGGATTGGTTTGGAATGGTGTTTTCACTATTTGTGTTGGTGTGTATACATACTGTGTATATATAAATCTGTAGTATGTATGAATTAAAATTTGTTTGTATATATAAAATCTGTTTGTGTGTATATATAAATTTGGTTGTATAATTCTGTTTGTATATATATAAATATGTTTATATATATGAATTTTGTGTATAATAAAAGAGTGAGAAATAAATTAAGAGAAGTATACAAATAGAGAAGAAAAGCCATACGGGTATTATGGTCATTTTAAGCCTGTTGTTAACAGAGTTTGAATTACAATTTAATTCAAAATTACAAGAGAGTTTTCCGTATATTTTTAAATCATAAGGATAAAATGTTCTGAGCCTAAAATACAAAGGGGTAAAGTAAATTTTTCCCTATTAATTATTAACTTTGTTTTATCATTGTTATAATTTGTGGGGATGAATTGCATTGTAGAGGTTGGATTAGATTAGAGGGGACAATATTTTCAACTGTGGCAAAGCATCTAACGTACCCTTTAAGTCTACAGCCACAAAATAAAATGAATTTATCTTTGGCTATTTCAAATAGAAAATAATTTACAAACTGAATTTTTATATGTAAAATTCATAAAATGATGAGATGGTGTTATTTTTGCAATTTTAAGTGAAAGATATTTGCCTGAAAATGAAAGGAAAATTATGTTCCCGTTTGGGAAGTTGGTTGGAAGCCTTTTTTTTTTTTTTGAACTAGAAGTTGGTTGGGACTAAAAAAGTACAAAAAAAATAAATTAAATAAGTTAATAAGATAAAATGTCACAACCAAACCATAATTATTTTACTTTTTCTCTCACAAAAAAGTCAAAAAGTCAAAACTCTCTTCTTAAACAGAGCTAATTTAGCCAAAAAGCTAAAAGTCAGGCTAAAAAAGTTCTTCCAAACAAATATGTTGAAAGACCACTCTAGAATTCTAAAGTGCTTTTTAGTTAGCTCACGATCATAATTAATACCTTGAAATCACTTATTAAGAAATTTTTAATGCTCGTACATTTTTTTATAAAATTGTGTGCGATAAAAATTGTATGATTATTTTAAATTTTGTTATTAATGTCCTTACAACACTTGCTAACAAAATCATTAACTACATTTGATCTTCAATGTTTTAAATTGTGTCAAATAAGAACAAGAGGATTGGTATGTATCACATATTTTTTAAGCAAGTCTAAACACTCCATTCTAATCCACCTTTATTCTAGCAAACCAAACACTATCACTGTGTTTGGTTGAGAGATTTAGAAAGAGATTTGGAAAGGAAAAAGGAAAAGGTAAGTAAAATGTGAATAAAATATGCTTGTATTTCACCTAAGTTTACACACCTTTTCCCTTTTCTTTTTTAAATCCCTTCCCAAATCTCACAACCAAATACAACATATATGTGATCATCAATCAAGCTTATGAAGAATGGCTAGTTGGTGCAAATGCAAAGGCAACAGGGCAATGTAAATGATTCTCTTCAACAATCTAATCCTTGCCCTATGCTAATTACATAAAGTTTAGTTTACAAAATAAAGGTAAAGGGTGAGCGTTCACATGTGAATTTCATTCATTATTTCTATTCTGTGATACATTCTATAATTTACTTATAATATAAAAAATTAAAAAAAGCTCTTCATTCCTTCTCAGAAAAGTGCATACTATTTGTAAGCATTTTCCAAGGGAAATGTTGCAGACGAAGTAGTATTTGGCCAAGTTTATCTAACTTGGCCGGCCCCAAGCCAAGACACAACTTCTCACATAGATAACCCTCCTGCTCTGCATAAGGAATGACGATCTATATAATGAATTTTGCAGACAAACTATATGTCTATGTGGGGACTCCACTTCATTTTCCTTTGAAATTCTTCAATTTGAGCTCAAATCAAATTATAGCAACAACCCAATTCTATCACATGTTCACAACCAATTTTTCATTTATCCCCCCTTGAAACCATGATCCCCAAAAAAGGCTTCAAAACAAGACCACATAATTCTTGCCTTTGCTGACCCCACCCCACCATCAAATAACTTCTTCCTTTCTTCCCAAGGAAAAGGCAGATACATTTGTCAATTAAACAAATGATTTATAGGTCCAATATGATTTTTTTTTTTTATAATATTCTATGTGACATTCCATCCTTTTCTTTTCCCTGTTTTTTGGTTTGTCAATTAGTGGATCTTGGAATACCTCTTTCCCGAATGAGAGTGCTATATTAGGTACCACCTTTTTTTTTATAATCTTTTATATCACTTGACAGAGAGGATGTGACCATTTTTTGAAATATAGTATGTTGATAGATAAAATCATTGGTCGAAAGAGTCAAGGCTTCAACTAGCAAAGTAAGTAACCGGTACATAGGTAAAAAAATATTTTTTATGTAAAAATTATTACATAAAACCTCAGTATTCTTTTCCTTGGTAATAGAGTTCATCGAGAGTAGTGATCATTTCTGTAAGTTGCATTTGCTTGCAAACCTAAAATTAGCATTTGATACTTGCCTTTGGAACAAAGATACTTTTTGCTTTTTCATCAGAGGCAAATTTTCAATGGACAATTGTAGTTATGGAGCCAAATATATTTAGTTGCATGTTATGAGTTGATCATGTTTCTTTTTTCGTATTGGGTTCATTTTTCTTACTTTGTTGTCATGACTATTTGATATTTAAAAAAAGGTTTGATCAAGGAAAGGGTATTGGTTTCATTCCTACTACACATTGAAAATTTTACTTCTTAGTATTTAATGGATTCCTGTGTTCAAAGGGTTCTAAGTAATGAAAGTTAATGTAAAGGAGAGACAGATTTTTGTTTTGTTACTCATTTGCACTTTTTGTGGTAGTAAAAATGATATGAATTTATTTAATTTAAATAAGCATATTTAACTGAGCATATGGCCCTTGACAGAACGAAATAGCAAAAAATGATTTATGTAGTCGACTCCACCTGATTGGGACACAACACAAGGTTTGGTACCATTGGCTCCTAATATCATTCTTCGCAATTGACTATCTCTGGCACACAGTAGAAGATATTGATTGTGCTAACAATATGCTGGGACCATCAACCAGCATGCCTTTGGTGGTAGGAGCATCGTTACTAAGTTGTTCTGTCCAAGTTTCCTTTTCTCCTATTGAGTAACTATTTGATTATAAAGATTTAAATTAATGCAATCTGATCTATTAGCAAACTATGATCACACGGTTAATTTTTCAACCATTTCACTTCGTGGAATGTGTTGTTAATGCCCTACATAAGATTTTTGTTCATATTTGGTACTCTCTCACTCTCTCCTCCTAATAACAACTGCTGACTTTTCTTGGGTGTAATTTCATATTTTGCTTGATTACATTATGCCCTCTTACACTTTGGTATTTTCTGTACATTGTTGTATTGTATCTTTAGGACTGCATATGATGTAAGTCTAACTGATGATAGCTGGTCCAAAGATGTTTTTCACATTATCCGTGGAAACACTTCAATGTCATGGGAAAGGCTTGATGTGTGAGTTTCACATTCTGCAAAGACTCCATATTCCAATTTGTTGAATTAATATCTTTATTTTTATCATGCAACTTGTATAATCGGCAGTGGCGCTCTTGTATCGCATGCTTTTGAATTGGAGTCCGAAGTACAAGCACTGTTTTATGGTGCACCAGCAGTTATCACATTCCGCATCCCCACAAAGGCTGCTCTACAGGTTTGGCATTCCAGCCATTTCATTTGTATATATAGGTATACCTAGTAAGTTATCATCCTCTTATCACTCAAGCTGTTAGTTTTTTTAGAACCATTTGATCCCTCGTCATCCATAATCAAGATAAAGTTAGTTAAGTATCAAAAACTTGTAAACTCACTTTATTTTTGTAAATTAACAAATGTTGAATTCTACAGTAGGAATAACCAACACACATAACCAAAAATTATAATTAAAATGTTGTCATGACGAAAATTAATCCTACCGAAAGAATAAGAAGAAAATAGCATAAGTGCATAGTACAAATTTCCCTCTATTGTAATAAACTGCAAGAGAGAAAATTAGTAGTAATGAAGATGTGGAACTATTGTAAGATTTATATTTCAAATTCTACGAGTCTTTCACAGTAATTTTTCTAACAACTCAGGTGATAGTGGTACATAATTTTTTGGAAAATTCTTGAATTTACGCAGGCCTTGTAGCTGAAAAAGTGTTATCTGGTCGGTCTCTCAACTTTGGTGGGAAATAAGTATGGAGGATAAGCTAGAACTTCAATTCTTGAATTTGTGAACTATAGCAGATTGCCCTTTAAATCTGATTGGGTAAGAGAAATTGTAGGTAAATGGGAATTAAAAAGATATAAAATATCCCTTATTGAATAGTTCAACCAAACTTTTACTATTTTGACTTTGTGGCCACAGAAATGTAGCACTGTATGGAACATTTTCTTGGGCATATTTTCTATTACTGTTCTTCATTTCTATACTCCACAAAAACCTGGAGCTTACATTTAGGCCTTTTATTATAGGAAAAAATAGGCTTAGACTTGCAGAATATCTACATGTTTTTTTAGAGATATCTTCTAATAATTTAGAAGCTAATCAATTTTGGTTTTTGCCTCAAGTCTTGATTTGCTTGCTCTTAAATGTACTCTCTTCCTGCCTCACTCACTCAGTAACTGTCTATCTATAATACAGAAGTCGTCTTCTGGACTTGCAGAATATCTAACTGTCTATTTATTTTCTTGAATTTTTTTTTATAAATATTATATATGAATTACTGTGCTTCGTTTGTGGAGTTAAAAAAAAAACATGATCAGCTTTATATTTGCTTTTTTAATGTTTGTGTTTTGTGGATACTCTCTCAATCAATTTCTTCTTTTTTGTCATCCAGGTACTTTCTTTATATAAATCTAAACCACATAGATTACATATACGAAGGTAAGTTTCTTTGCTCCTCATAAATCTGTGTCTTCATTTATTTATCCTAAGTATTTGATATAGATTTAGGTCATTCTTTTCATTTGTCTTGAGATCCTTGATTGACCTCTGATCTATGCATTAGGAAAATTGGGTCTTCATTTATTTGTTCTAAGAACTTTTATTTGATATAGATTTAGGTTGTTCTTTTCATTAGTCACGAGACCTTTGATTTGGAACTCTGATCTATGCTTAGGAAATTTGGGAATTCATTCATTTGTTTTGAGCAACTTCTATTGGATATAATAATTATTAGGACAAATCTACAATGT
The DNA here is from genome assembly GCA_036172215.1 of Camellia granthamiana. Lineage (NCBI taxonomy): Eukaryota > Viridiplantae > Streptophyta > Magnoliopsida > Ericales > Theaceae > Camellia > Camellia granthamiana. The sequence continues at coordinate 23,481,989 of CM069903.1, read as the reverse complement.
GTGTGCACCCCTAAAAAGGGTATATCGTAAGAAGATTTACAATTCTTTTTTGTGAAAATTATTAATATTTGTGGTGATTTATGCCAGTTTGTGGTGATTTAGAGTTGAAAATGTCATAAATGTAATCGGAAAAAGGCATTCGGGGGTGAAAATGCAAAACAGCCACCGAACCTCTGTTTTAACGTAACGGGAAGCTTCCCGGTGGGAAATGTGACACGTAGGGACAGACGGTACGTAAATAGGACACTTACGTTGGGAGTTAGAGTTGAAAATGTCATTAGTTTTAGTCGACAAAAAGGGGTTCGGGGGGCGAAAATGCAAAACAGTCCCCGAGACACTGTTTTTTCATGACGGGAAGCTTCCCGGTGACAAATATGACATATAGGGACAGACGGTACTTAAATAGGACACCTACGTTGAGAGTTAGAGTTGAAAATGTCATAAATTTAATCGAAAAAAGGCGGTCGGGGAGCGAATGCAAAACAACCCTCGAACCTCTGGTTTAACATAACAGGAAGCTTCCCGGTGCCAAATGTGACATGTAGGGATAGACGGTACGTAAATAGGACACCTACGTTGGGAGTTAGAGTTGAAAATATCATTAATGTAGTCGACAAAAAGGGGTTCGGGGGGCAAAAATGCAAAACAGCATCATAGCCACTGTTTTTACGTAACAGGAAGCTTTCCAGTGACAAATGTGACTTGTAAGGATAGACGGTACGTAAATAGGACACCTACGTTGAGAGTTAGAGTTGAAAATGTCATAAATTTAATCGAAAAAAGGCGATCGGGGGGGGGGGAAACTGCAAAACAGCCCCCGAACAATTGTTTTTACGTAACGGGAAGCTTTCCGGGTCCAAATGTGACATGTAGGGATGGGCGGTACGTAAATAGGACACGTAGGTTGGGAGTTAGATTTGAAAATGTCATAACAATAGTCGAAAAAATCGTGTGGGTGGCGACAATGTGTTTATGTGGAAGAACATGAAATGCCAATGTCATGGGCAACTATTTTGGTACTACCATCTTAAACTATAGTTTGTTTAACTCTTTCCTTATTAGTTTATGTACGGTTATATTTTGGGGAAATTGTTTACTGCTTTTGTTGACTGTGGCCCCTTTAATTGCCATAAACATAACTTTTGGCATTCATTCATAGAATCGATGTTCGTATACCATTCCATGTTTGGGTGTCTTTCATTAGTTAATAGCTATTACTCTCCTTGTCTTTTCATGTTTGAAATTAATACAGTTGCTATATGTCGTCCAGAAGTGCCTTTATAAGCACCAAACTAATGACATTTTTTTTATTTGCAGATGGTTTTGGTCATACAAATATGGATATGATTTTTTTTGACAAGTACGGAAGGGCATTGTTTTTATACGTCTACCCGTATATATAGTGGTTTGTACAAATTACTTTTTTGGTGTGGTAAATATCAGCTAATTTGGCATGGTAGAAATTAGCGTATATGCTAATTTAGGTTGTGGTACATATGTCATTTTTGTTAATTAATTTGGTTAGTCCCTGGTTATGTATGGAATTAAATTATTGACGTTGGATTATACTTGGTTCGTATGGAATTTGTGTTATATATAGAATTGGACGTTCAATATTAATTTTTTGGATGGTTGGAACTGAAATGTGTACACGTTGTTGAATGCTTGAATGGTTGATAATATATTTAGCGTTGATGGATTATATTATTTATACAGGGTACAGGTTGTACTAATAATATTATGGATACAGGTTGTTTAGCAATAAATTTAAAAAAAAAAAAAAAAAAAGCATTTGGCCACCAAATATTTTGGTAGCCAAATACGTGATCAAATGTTTTGGTGACTAATAATTTAGTAGCAAAAACATAACCACAAAAGTTTTTGTGACCAAACAGTTAGTAGTTAAACAAATTGAGAATGAGAGAACTTCACTATTGGCCACTACATTTTTTAGTCACGGAAAAAAACCGTATCATTTAGCGACTAAAACATTTGGTGGCAAAAAGTAACAAAGTGAAACTTAAGAGATTTTTGGCTACGACCAAATTTAGTCGCCAAAAGTTACCACGGCAAAATGACATGGTCGCTAAAAATATGTATTCTATTGGTGACCAAAATATTTAGTCTCTAATAGTTGGTTAAAATTTTCATGTAGAACTTTTAGTGACTAAAAAATTAGTGGCCAAAATGTCACGTTTGCTGACTAAGTACAGATTCGTAGCCAAATGTTCACTTTTGGTGACTAATTCCTTCGTAGCAAAAAAGTAATACCTTCCCCAACCACACAAATATTAGTAGCCGAAAGTCACATTCGCCACACAAATTTTAGTGGCGAAAAGCTAACATTTGCCAACTAATAGAAATTTAGTAGGCAAACGTAAAACTTTCGGCGACCAAATAAAGTTTAGTCGCCAATACTATCGCCGACAGGGTATAGGCGACTAACTTGGCGACATAACTTTTTAGTCACTAAATCCTTTCAGCGACTAAATTTCGGACGTTTGGTGACCAATATTTTGGTAGCTAAAAGTGACATTTCTTGTAGTGGCACTGTCGAGGTATTCTGCAGGGATACCGGGATCCGAGATATTTTGATAGAGGACTAGAGTCCTAGATGATATCAAACTACCTATTTGGATAGAGATGTAACTCTTAATAAGTTCATTTTAATCTGAGTAGTGTGAGTTGTGATAGATGTTATCTTTGTAAAGGATAGAGTCTCATGAAGTAAGACTTCTAAGGGAAGTTGGACGCTGATCATTATAAAAGTAAGGCGCCTTCGTGGGTCTAAGGTATGCTTTTATTTGTGATGTGATTTATGTTATGAGCTCTTGATTTGAGTTAATGATATCTTGTGAGATAAGTGACTAACTTGATCGTCGGAGTGCCCCCGAGTGGACGAACCACTGCGGTATTCTTATCTTCTTGTTGGCAGGTGTTTGGGCTTAATCTATTCTGTTGCGTGCTCTCCAGCTAAGTTCCCTGTTGTTGTGTGGTCAAAAATTAACACCTACAATTTGGCGCTGTCTGCGGGAACTTAGTCAGGATAGATAGCCAACAACAGACATAAAGTGAGAATTGGGGACGACATCTCTATTTGGATAGAGATGTGACTCTTAATGAAGTTCATCTTAATCTGAGTAGTGTGAGTTATGATAGATGTTATCTTTGTAAATGATAGAGTCTCATGAAGTAAGACTTCTAAGGGAAGTTGGACGCTGATCATTATAAAAGTAAGGCGCCTTCGTGGGTCTAAGGTATGCTTTTATTTGTGATGTGATTTATGTTATGAGCTCTTGATTTGAGTTCATGATATCTTGTGAGATAAGTGACTAACTTGATCGTCGGAGTGCCCCCGAGTGGACGAACCACTGCGGTATTCTTATCTTCTTGTTGGCAGGTGTTTGGGCTTAATCTATTCTGTTGCGTGCTCTCCAGCTAAGTTCCCTGTTGTTGTGTGGTCAAAAATTAACACCTACAATTTGGCGCTGTCTGCGGGAACTTAGTCAGGATAGATAGCCAACAACAGACATAAAGTGAGAATTGGGGACGACATCTCTATTTGGATAGAGATGTGACTCTTAATGAAGTTCATCTTAATCTGAGTAGTGTGAGTTGTGATAGATGTTATCTTTGTAAAGGATAGAGTCTCATAAAGTAAGACTTCTAAGGGAAGTTGGACACTGATCATTATAAAAGTAAGACGCCCTCGTGAGTCTAAGGTATGCTTTTATTTGTGATGTGATTTATGTTATAAGCTCTTGATTTGAGTTGATGATATCTTGTGAGATAAGTGATTCGCTTGATCGTCGGAGTGCCCCCGAGTAGACGAACCACTGCGGTATTCTTATCTTCTTGTTGGCAGGTGTTTGGGCTTAATCTATTCTACCGCGTGCTCTCTAGCTAAGTTCCCTGTTTGGTTGTGTGGTCAAAAATCAACACCCATAATTTGGCGTCGTCTGTGGGAACTTAGTCAGGATAGATGGCCAACAATAAACATGAAGTGAGAATTGGGGACGACATCCACAGTGAGGAGGAGGAAGAGCATGTGGATCCTAACACTGAAGGAGGAGACCATAACGGAAAAGTGCAAGAAATGAATCCTGAGGCGAATAATGTCGCCAAAGGCCGAGAAGGGAACAAGAAGGGTAGCCGAGATGAGTATTACCGTGAAAGCGACCTTCAGGTATGGAGAGATAGATGCTGGAGAAAATACGAGGAAACTGAAAGACATGGCAAATAAGTTGACAGATCTATAGACAGTGGTCAACCTTATAATGCAGAACAACGTGATGCAACCGACATCCATTACAGGACATGCTGACACCAGCAACCAAAATTGGTGCCCAGAAGACAAAATCTCCGCCTAGATGATTAGGTCCGAGAAGAGAAGAGCTCAGCCTGAGTGAGCTGATCCCAAATTCCAGAAGACAAGATGTCGGCCTAGATGATTAGGTCCGAAAAGAGGAGAGCTCAGCCTGAGTGAGCAGATCCTAGATTTCAGAAGACAAGATCTCGACCTAGATGATTAAGTCTGAGAAGAGAAGAGCTCGGCCTAAGTGAGCAGATCCTAGATTCCAGAAGACAAGATCTCGGCCTAGATGATTAGGTCCGAGAAGAGAAGAGCTCAGCCTGAGTGTGCAAATCCCAAATTCCAGAAGACAAGATCTCGACCTAGATGATTAAGTCCGAGAAGAGAAGAGCTCAGCCTAAGTAAGCAGATCCTAGATTCTAGAAAACAAGATCTCGGCCTAGATGATTAGGTCCGAGAAGAGAAGAGCTCAATTTAAGTAAGCAGAACCCAAATCCCAGAAGACAAAAAGGAAACACACAAGATCAGACTGAAGTCGACAAGGTTTTGCCTATCGATAGAAAACCATCTAAATAGAAGGGTTTTTACTGGACCTCTATTACGATGTGTACATCCTTCCCAGGTTGATGACTTTTTATACAAGGATTATGTGGAAGCCATGCAGGGGGCAGATCCCTTGTCCACAGAGCTATATCACAAGGATTCTGGTGGCCCTACATGCAAAAGGATGCCAAAGCCTATGTAAAAAAACGTGAAAATATTGTTAAAATCCATGATTACACGATAAGACTGAAAAATCTTATGACGATGTTTCCCTGGCAAACATGACGAATAACTTAGACTTGCCGAGATGGTAGAGTTGAACTAAGTTTATGATATTTCAGTATGAAACATGATGAATAACTTAGACTTGCCATGCTGGTAGAGTTGAACTAAGTTTACGATGTTTCGGCATGAAACATGACGAATAACTTAGACTTACCATATGGTAGAGTTGAATTAACACTTGCCATATGGTAGAGTTGAATTAAGTTAACGATGTTTCCGAATGAAACATGACGAATAACTTAGACTTACCATATGGTAGAGTTGAACTCAACTTGCCAATAGTAGAGTTGAACTAAGTTAGCAATGTTTCCAAATGAAACATGACGAATAACTTAGACTTACCATATGGTAGAGTTGAATTCAATTTGCCTATGGCAGAGTTGAACTAAGTTGGCAATGTTTCTGAATAAAACATGACGAATAACTTAGACTTACCATATGGTAGAGTTAGTTGAACTCAACTTGCCTATGGTAGAGTTGAACTAAGTTGGCGATGTTTCTGAATGAAACATGACAAATAACTTAGACTTGCCATAACGGCAAAGTTGAACTAAGTTTGATCTAGTCAGATTAACAGAGACACTGAGGTAGAAAACCTCGGCTAAGATTTGTTTGAATCAGACTTTGGCAAAATTGAAGATGCATGCTTAATGTGAACATAAGTGATACTTAGGTTCACATTAGAGGGCAGGAAGCAAGAATAAGGAATAGGCTTGACACTTGTTGAAATTTACAAGTTAGAGTCAACCGAGGTATCCAGATGAAGGAAGCAGGAATAGGCTTGACACTTGTTGAAATTTTTGAAAAAATTTACAAGTTGGAGTCAGCCGAAATATCCAGATGAGGGAACACTTGAGTTGTTGGTTGCCCGAGATCACCAACCAGGTCGTCAAACTTGGAAATGTTGAAAGAGTGAAGTCTTGATAAAAGACAACAAGTACAAGTAAGAAAGCAATACTTGTTGAATGTTATTCAAAGAATTTTTATAAAGTGCCCCGTTAGCTAAGATTACAGTAAAAGGTGAACTCCGAGGTAAGTTGGACCGAGGTGACCAACTAAGGGTGCACCCGAGATGAAGTGGATCCAAGGTGGTACATGTCAGATGTGTTCTAACCCGAAGTGATTACACAATTAAAGTATACTTGGGAAAAGTACAAAAATGTTCTAAGTATGGAATCATACAAGACAGTAAAGATAAAGACAAGTATTTAACACTTAGTCAAAAAAAGGACTTGCATTCAAAAAGACAACTTGTTCAGATACAAAAGAAGACACCTTGGCCTGAAGCAAAACAAGATGTCAAAATGGAATCTAACTCCACCCTCGATGATAGATACTATAGAGAAGGGCATATATTTCTCTACAGGCATCATGGAATCCTCCTCTCCAGCCAACCTTAGATGAACGTCGGCTGGAATGAAGAATTCATGACGGAAGTATTCTAGTTTATTGGAGGAGTCTACCCTTCATTTGAACATCCCCATGACCTCAACTAGGGCGATTTTGGCAATGAAGGTTAGACTGTGTGGGTTAAAGACCTCAGCGAAACCCTAAAGAATGTTGGGTTATCAGTTTCAGGGTTCTGAGGAAGGTTTGGGGGCAAAATTTGTTTCAGTTTTCCTAAGTGTGGATTCTAGCAAATCCAAAACCTAAGTCTATGCAAATGTACAAAATTCAAAGGCAGTAATTTGCTAACAAGCACGAACAAACAGAAGAAACAGGTCTCAAAAACATGAAACAGTGATCAGAGATTCAAGAATACGAGAAAAATAGAGCATTAATAGATTCGGGGTATGAACAAAATTGATAGAATTCGGTGACAGTGTGCCATAAGATATGTGTCAAATATAGAAAATATGAAGATGGGCTCAAGAACATGAAGGACAAAATATGATTCAAAGCAAGTGAAGGTATATAGAACATTGGGGTTCCAATATGAATACAAGATGGCAATGTAAATGCAGATATAGATACCGTGTGTGATGTGTAATAATCCACAGAAGGAATATATTTGAAAACAGTGGAAAGCTAAAGTTAAAATAAAAGAAATCAATGACTTACCAAGCGGAGTCGAGGAAGTAAATGTCGAAATGGGATTCGCCGAAGTCAGACAACACTCTGATTAGAACGAAACTCCTGAGTGCACGTCAAAAGTGGTAACCAGGGTTGTAATAGGAAAAGCTTCGAAAGAATGGCAATGAAGACTTCTAGAGAGAGAGTGAAGGAAGTTTTGTCCAAAAACAAAAATGTGGCAAAATATTATGTAACTACCTTAGATGACGTGCCTGTTAGGCGGCATGGGCAGCTTTGATGTGATAGAGTGATGCGTGACAGATACGAACCAACGAGCTGATGACATGATGATCTCGGTTGAGATGTTGATCTTGGTTGAGATAATGATCTTGGTTGAGATGTTGATCTCGATTGAGGTGTTGAATTTAGATGGGACAGAGCTTGTTTATTCTTGGTTCTTGATGAGTTGATACTAGGGTCTTGATGTTGTTGAATTAGTGAATCATGATCTCTGCTAGTAATGCGATCTCTGTCGAGATATTGGACCTGAAGGAAGTAGAACATGATGGTTCTTGATTCTTGGTTTTTGACGAGTGGACATTTAAATACTTGTTTCGATACGCCGGCTAGTTATGATCTCGGTTGGAAGAGTATCTCTAGCATGTTGGAAGATGAAACGATGTAGGTTCCGTCGCCTCAGGTTGCCGAGGTAATAGAACTTAAGGGGCAGTTGTGGGGAAGTATTTTGAGATGACGCCACGTGGCTAAGGTGACGCTGAGGTGCCACGTGGGTAGATCATGTTTACCGAGATATTTAGGGCACTACCAAGGTATTCTACGAGGATACCGGAATTTTAGATATTTAGATAGATGACTAGAGTCCTAGATGGCATCAAACTACCTATTTGGATAGAGATGGGACTCTTGATGAAGTTCATCTTAATCTGAGTAGTGTGAGTTGTGATAGATGTTATCTTTGTAAATGATAGAGTCCCATGAAATAAGACTTTTAGGAGAAGTTGGACACTGATCATTATAAAACTAAGGCACCCTCGTGGGTCTAAGGTATGCTTTTATTTGTGATGTGATTTATGTTATGAGCTCTTAATTTGAGTTGATGATATCTTGTGAGATAAGTGACTGACTTGATCTGTCAGAATGCCCCTGGGTAGACGAACCACCATGTAATTCTCATCTTCTTGTTGGTAGGTGTTCGAGTTTAATCTATTTTGCCGTGTGCTCTCCAGTTAAGTTCCCTATTTGGTTGTGTGGTTAAAAATCAATATTATGATTTGTGTTTGTTTTGCTTTCTCAAAAAAAAATTTAAAATAAATTCTTCTCTCGCTTTTTACTTTTTTTAATTCCTGGTCTGTTTGTTCGAATTCTTTTTTTCTTTTCTTTTTTTTAAAAAAAGGGATGTAGAAAGCTGTTAGTGTAACATTGAGACTCACCGTAAATACACGACTCAAAACAAGACGAAATGTTGAGAGACATGCCCAGCTTGAGATACTAGAGTCTGCTTCAAAAGCGGACAAAAGAGGACATGACCTGTGTAATGTAATTGCCACCTTTATTCACTTATAGATAATACTGCCTGTTTAGCCACTCAAAATCAATTTATTGACATGTACATTATTAATCACCTTGTTTGGTTGAATCTCTCTTTTCTGAAAATTGAATTTTTTGATTTTAATGTTTTTTTGTTTTCACTAGTTTTTTTTAATATTTTAAGCAATTTTTTAGTTTTTAGACACACCAAATATAAATATGCTTAAAAAGTATAATATTTGTGAAAAATATCTTTAAAAAATTCACTAAAACAAAAAATAAAAAATATATATATATACAAAAATTTAGTATATTTTCATATTTATTGACTTTTTAAAAAAAAATTTACAAATATTTTTTTTTATGAACAAAAATTTTTACAAAAAAAATTACTTTTTAGTAACATCTAGATGAGGTGCATTTAAAAAGTAAAAAAATTCCTTAAAATATTGAAAAAATTCACTAAAAAAAATGAAATTTGAGTACAAAAATTGAAACCAAACAAGGTGATTTTTTTTCCATGACAATTTGCTTCACATTGTACAATTCTTGTTTATGGTACTAGTAGCAGTAGTGCATCAAGTTTTCACTAGTCTTCTGTTATGCTCTCAAAGTTCCAATCAAAGTGATGATAAATCAACTATAATTTTTTTTAAACTCAAAGACCTTCTCTACCTCTTATTGTCTATTTGAACACGATAGATGAGAACATAAATGACAGGACACTGGAGAAGTTCACTCCTCAACCGGATCCAATTAATTGATTCATCCACCTCATACTACCAAGTATTGAAAATATGAGAAACCCCTTTCCTATTTATTTCTACACTCCGATTAGCACTGTTTAAGTCTAACAACAATCAATAGCAACTAGAAAGTATGTCATTTAAATTACTGTCAATTCCACCATTTTCAGTAACTGTCAACCACAAGAACTTAAGACATTTTACAACAGGTTCAACAGAAGAGAAACAAGAACTTAAGAAGGTCTATATTACTTCTAACTCAGCCTTTGCAAGATCAACTCGCGATGAGGGACTCCAGTGGACTGGTTTTCTGCCTATATGGATATACCTTTGAAAGGCCATCTCACCAATCACCTCAATCCAATAAAGAAAAGGTGCAGAAGAAATAACAACTAAGCAACTCAACAAATTATAACATCAGCATGAGAAAGATAGAAACACCCTTTCATCCGTGCAACTATATAGTGGTGTCTCTTCAAGTGTGGTATGACTACTATCCTAAAGAGTGATAACAATCAAAAACATTAATAGAATCCCAGAATTAATGACAACTCAGAGAGTTATGGTTCATCTTACAGATTTATAAGACTATATTGTCATAGGAACTTCTCAACTTAAATTTAATGTCGAGAATCCTCAGAAAATAAACTTTTGAAAAAGTTGTACTAGGTACCTGAGCAGCCTCATAATCTAGATCGAGAGTCAGGTAAGGATGATCCCAGTCTCCCCATACTCCAAATCGCTGTAAAAATTGAACATATATGCTTCGAATTCGAGCATCCCCTAAACTAACCTTAGCACTGATTTGCAAGCAAAAAGGAATTTTTTAGGTGAAAATTGAGTGTACACTAAGAACAATTATTAACTTTACAAAGACTACAGAGGGCATATGTTAAAGATTACTTTGATGTTTTATTATGGATACCAGAAATTCAAGCAACCAACCTTAAATGAAGCCATTTGTGTCTTAATAGTGGCTTTCGCAAACTTGGCTGCCTTTGCCAAAAACACCAATGGTGTGAGCTTCTTTCTAGCATCGTGATCCGACGACGGCAACACTGAGATAACTCAAAACAACAGTCAAATCTTAAATAGAAAGAAGAAAAAAAAAGAGGGAGATAGATTCTGCAGAGAGAGAGAGAAAAGGAGAGGTATGGAGAAAACTTAAATCTTAATTATGCCAAAAGATCTGATAATTCATTACACTAAACTAGTGACTCCACACTTCTGTTGATCATCTAAAAGGCATTAGAAACACAATGGAAGCTTAGAATGTTATAACAAAGTTGAATCTGCAGCTACAAAAAGTCCAAGCTCCTATCCTAGTGCCTACTTGCAATCCATCCAAATTTGATTAATCATTATTCTACTTTAACCCAGTGATCCCTCAGGAAAGAAAGATACAACCCTTTTACCTGAATGTGCACACATATAGATGAATTATATAGTTATGTCACAACAATAACAACAATAGCAACACATATACGTACTATACGAACATAAACACAAGCCTAATCCATAATTCCATACCTGCCTATGCAAATTATCACATAACATCAGTTATTCACATGCAATCAATACAAATTAACACCAATTTACAAACATAAACAAAAATCACCATGAGGAGTTCGAAAAAGAACTTGATTGAAGTTTCTGGTGAGCTGTGAACATGTAAAAGTGCTTAGTTTGAGTGTGTATATGTACATGAGTGTGTATAGAAATATAATATATATATATATATAGCATACTCTGTGGGAAGAACTTTGCATAGCCAATTAAGCTCCACTGGGATTGAAGTTTGAGGTTGCAACGTTTTTAAGGAAGAAAGTGGATTTCATTCGTTGGCAAAGCTTCGACATCGAAAGGGGAAGAAGATGAGGACTTATGGATAAGAATGAACTAAAATCTCAAGCTCGGTTTTTGCATACTATGTGTAATACATTGAATTTACGAGGAGGTCCTTGTGCTCCAATATATTTATGGCTAAACCCCAAACCCTTATTTTCTTATTACCATTATGTCCTTTACGTAAATTACCTTTTAGGACAAAACCCTAAATCTAATTCTCAATACACACCCACCACTGCCACCATCAAACTAGCCACTGGTGAACACCTCCCTTCTCGTCCTATCGCTCCACCACTGCCTTCCAGCCCCATATTTTCCTTCACCACTTTGCAACCACCACCATCACAACGACCATTCCCACCGACCCACCACCCCATGACCACCACCATTGTGTCTCTCATCACCCGGAGACCACCACCATTGCAACTCACTCATATCGGTGACCCACTACTCGCAGTCCATAGAAAGAGAGAGTAAACTGTGATTGCGACGGGGTGATGATGGGTAGGGGGTTGCGGCATACGTCATGGCAATGGGGGTTGCGATGGTGGTATAACAGTGGTGGTAAGGGCTACAGTGGTGGTGGGGCAGCGAGAGTGAGGGGTGGTGACCAGAGAGGAAGGGTGGTGAGAGGGGAGATTTGCACCGTTAGTACGGCCGAGCTACGGAAGTGCGGGTCTTAACAGGTTTCACGGCGCCGCGCTATTTCTACTAAGACGGCCCGTGGATCTGTTTTGCACGGTCAAGGAGATCGGCCGACCAGGCGTGAACTAAGGCCTGGCCGAGCTGTGACTCGTACGACATTTGGCAGGGCACGCAGTCGAGTAGCGAGACCGAGCTACTCGTAGCCCGGGCTAAACTGAGGACGAGGCGAAGGCCGGCATGCCTTTGGCCGGTTAGCCGAGATCGGCAGATTCGAGATAACCTGGAATGACGGCAGAACAGGAGGAGAACGGCACGCGTCGCTGCCGGTTAGCCAGAATGGCCCGGTCAAGAATAGCCCGGCCATGAAGGTCAGGCTTCCGCCTGATTCCAAGGTATGGGTCGGCGATATATAGCTTGGCAGTGTTATTTGTGGTGGCGATTCTCTACACGGGCAGGGCCGGTCGTGGTACTCCAACTTAGTGTGCCACCTGGGCCAATGGCGTGAGGGAAAGGACATCTGCTCCACGCACGCATCAATACCGTTGGGCAGTTTTGCATGTACTGGTTGGAGGACGAAACCTTTACACGCGTAAGCTGGTGAGAGGCAAGCACTGCCACCTGTCCAGGAAAGGACAACAGAGGTGGTGCGCGCACGATCTTGGGGCTGCATGGCCAGCCTAGAAATAGTGGAGGAAGGCGAACGTGAGAGGTAGGCAACTTATTCCCCTTGCAAACATAGACTCTCTCTGATAGCCTTTTTCTTCCTCAAGTAGTCTGACTTGATCGTCGGAGGGTCTATCCAGCACACCACCGCCGGGCAGCTCACCGTTTCTGTGTTGCCAGGTTAAACGCCGTCAGGAGAAGCTTGGAGCACAAGGAGTACGGAAAGCAGTGGATATTTCGCCCCCGTACAATTGGCGCCGTCTGTGGGAACTCTTTGATTCTCAACCCTTGTTCTTCAAGCTTCATCAACCATTTCCATGGCCAACAACGACGAAACTCTGCTGTCAGTCATCGATGGCGTCACACCAGAGTCTGCCCGAAGGAGAGATGGCCTCCCGAATGTTCCATCCATGGCGGGCCTGGAGACTTCTTCGCGAGGAGCGCGAGACAAACGCGGAAGGAGTTCTAATCGCTCGCAGAGTCCAGAGGGCCGCTGACGCCGGGGGGAGTCCCGTGCGCAGCGCTTGGAGCACAAACTCAAAGACCAAGACGCCCTCATTCGCAAGATAGCGGCGGAGATGGAGATGTTGAAGCGCTAGATCAAGGGAAAGGGTGTTGCTGGGGAGGGCAACCTCAGTGAGCGCACCCCCTCCCCTCGTTCTAGCAGTCGCCGCCGAAGGACTCACTCTATCTCCATCACCAGGAATTATGGGGTTGGAGATTTCGACCAAAGAGGGGGCAGATCCCTCACTCGCGACAGCACTTACCGCCCCTCACACCCGTCGTCAACATCGCGATACTCTGCCTCCACCCGTTCCAAGGATCTCAGGGATGTGCTGGAGGAGAGAGCCTGCCGTCGAGAGGCTCAGAGAGTGCCGGTGCTCCAGAGGTTGAGTGCTCCAGTTCGTTGTAGTGAAGAAGTGGTGATGCCGGCGCCCAGAGTGATGGCCCTTGCGCTGGTAGACAAAGAGTTGGCAAGACTTACAGCCACGCCATTATCTCCAGAGATCGAGAGTACGCCGCTCCCTACCGGATTCCACCAGCCAAAGTTCACTTTGTACGACGGCAAGATGGATCTGTACATGCATGTAAGTCATTACCGGCAACTAATGGCTGGCCACCGGCGCAACGACGCCTTGATGTGCCTCATATTCCCAGCAAGCTTGGGGGAGCTGGGCTTGAAGTGGTTCGAAAGGCTCCCGGAGGGGAGTATCGAGGGGTGGCAGCAGCTGGCGGAAGCCTTCGTCACCAGATTCAAAACCAACACTCGAACGCCGAAGGAGGTCGACCATCTCCTGGGCGTCAAGATGGAGTCTGGATGTTCGTTGAAGGCATACAATGCGAAGTACTGGGAAACATACAACGAGATCCTCGACTGCCCCACCAATCTGGCAATCACTCAATACAAGCGAGGTCTTCCAGTCGAACATAGGCTGTGAGATTCGCTCACGATGCATCAGTCCACAGCTATGGAGTTCTTGATGCAGCGGATCAACGAGCACATCCGTGTGGAGGAGGATGCCGCCTCTGCGACCGAGAAGACTAATCCGGTTGCGGCGGACAGAAGGGTGGCAGGGAAAGTTCACTCGGTCGGGCAGGAGGATAGCTGCCCAAATGACCGGGCAAAAGATCAACGCCGTGGCTCAAATCGCGATGACCGAAACAAGAGTCGCAGAAGCGACTGAGCTGACGCACCCCGCGACGCAGCGGAAGATGCCAAGAGAAAATTGAAGCCGCGGACAGGAATCACCACGGTCTTCAAAATTCCCATATACCGCATTTTGAGCGAGATCTGAGGTGAGCCTTTTGTCCGTTGGCCGGCCAAGTTAGGGAGTGCGCAACGAGGCTTTAATTCAAAATATCGCTGCACCTTCCACGAAGAACGGGGGCACCGGACAGAGGACTGCTTGCCGCTCAAACAACACTTAGAGGAGTTGGTGGCGGCGGGGCATCTTGACCAATGCATAAATGGGGGCATCAAGGCCACACCAGCGGACCAAGCCGAGCCAAACGGCCTGGCCGCCCTAGAAACGCCCCCGCAAGGTGTAATCAACGTCATCCACGGCATCATTGAACCAGCAAGGGTCTGCGAGCTTAGAAGGATGATCAAGAAGGCCGAGCACATGAGGGAAGTGCTCTCTGTCCAGCCCGCCGTAAAAAGGGGAAAGACCGAAGAGAGGGACATCCTTTCGTTCTCGACCAAAGACTTGGAAAGGGTTCAGATGCCGCACAACGATGCCTTAGTGGTGACTCTTCGCGTCAAAGACTTTGATATCAAGAGAATCTTGATCGACCAGGGGAGTTTGGTCGAAATTATGTATTATGACGCGTTCAAACAAATGAAATTAGAAGACAAGGACTTGGCCCCTGCAACGTCTCCTTTGGTCAGCTTCAACTCACAACCAGAGTGGCCAATCGGAAAGGTTATTTTGCCGGTCAAAGCGGGTTCGGTAGTGAAGCAAGTAGAGTTCTGGGTGCTCAAAGTTCCATCCACTTACAAATTGATCTTGGGCAGGGGCTGGTTACACGCCATGCAAGCAGTTGCCTCGACCTTCCACCAGGTTATGCGTTTTCCGGCATCGAGCGGGCAAATAGAGGAAGTTTGGGGAGACCAGGTGATGGCAAAACAATGCTTCGTTGCGGTAAATGGCAGCCGAGCAGCCAAAGGGTTTGTCCAAATGATTGAAGGTCCTGAGGGGAAGAAAGTCCTCGAAGACGTGGGAAGGAAGGCCGAGGAAAAATCGGTCGAAGATTTGGTGAAAGTGCGCATTGACGAGAATGATCCAACCAAGTTCTTCCTCTTAGGATCATCCTTGTCTAGCGCCAAGCGGATGGATTATGTCAACTTTTTGGTTTCCAACTTGGAGGCCTTTGCCTAGACGCCTTACGACATGCCAGGCGTCGACCCGAGCTTCATTGGCCATCAGTTGAATGTCTTCCCCAATGCGCAGCCAGTCATTCAAAGGACACGCCGCTCAGCCTTGCACTACGCTGAAGTGGTGGCAGAAGAAGTAAAGAATTTGTTGGAGGCTGGGGCCATAGAGGAGGTGCAATACCCTCGGTAGATATCCAACACGGTAGTTGTTCCGAAGAAGAATGGCAAGTGGCGAGTCTGCGTTGACTACAAGACTGTCAACCGAGCTTGCCCGAAGGATAACTTTCCCCTCCCTCGAATCGACCAGCTGGTGGACTTAACTGCTGGCCATCAGAGGTTTAGCTTCTTGGACGCATATCGCGGCTACCACCAGATAGCCATGTATAGACCGGACAAAGAGATCACGTCATTCACCACCCCCAGAGGCTTATATTGCTACAAAGTCATGCCGTTCGGACTGAAGAACGCCGGGGCGACCTTTCAGCGGATGGTAACAAAAATGTTCACTCATCTCTTGGGCCGAACAATGGAGGCCTATATCGACGATATGGTGGTGAAGAGTAAGGAGAAGTCTCAACACCTCGACGACCTAGTGGAGATGTTCACTGTACTTAAGCACCACAAGCTTCGTTTGAACGCCTCCAAGTGCGCCTTCGAAGTGGGCACCGGGAAGTTTCTGGGTTTTTTGGTCACAAACCGAGGAATCAAGGCCGACCCATCCCAAATCAAGACGATACAGGAACTGGAGGGCCCAAACTCCACGAGGGATGTGCAACATCTTGCCGGGATGGCAGTCGCGCTGAACAGATTTATCAGCCGGTCTTCAGATCGTTACAGGCCCTTCTTCAAGACTTTGAAGGCTAAGTTTTTCTGGGACGATGAGTACGACCGCGCACTCACAGACCTAAAAGCATACCTCTCATCTGCCCCTGTTTTGGTCACACCTCAGCCGGGCGAAGAGTTGTATCTCTACCTGGTGGTCTCTCAACATGCGGTGAGTGCCGTCCTGGTTCGCGCTGAAGGCGTCCAGCACTTGCCCATCTTCTATGTAAGCAAGACTTTGCTCCCAGCCGAGACGAGATATCTTCCTTTGGAAAAAATGGCGTTGGCCCTGATGATGGCGTCAAGGAAGCTGGCACACTATTTTCATGTCCATACAATAGTTGTGCTAACCGAGTTCCCACTTAAGGTGCTCTTTGAAAAGGCAGATTTCACTGGGAGGATTCTGAAATGGGCCGTGGAATTGGGACAGTACGACATCAAGTTCCGCCTGTGCACCGCAATCAAGGCGCAAGCTCTTGCAGATTTTGTGGCGGAATTTGCCCCTGGAACGCATCCAGTTTGTCCGGTTGACTTGGCCGGTGCTGATTTAGCACAGCCCATGGTTCAGGCAATAGAAGCAAGTGTTGGTGCGTAAGGGGAGGAAGGGCAAAGAGTGACCGAACCAGCAGGGGCGAGTGACTTGTTGGAGGGCGAAATCAACCAAGACAAGGAAAGAGACCAGAATGAGCCAATCATAGACTTGGATTTGAGGAGTTCCCAAAATCCCTCTGATTGCTGGAAGCTGTTCATTGGCGAGATGTGGAAGCTCTTCGTTAATGGGGCATCCAACAGACATGGGGTCGGGCTAGGAATTGTGCTGACTTCACCGGACGGGCTGATTATCGAGCAGGCAATTACGCTCGGCTTCCCAGCGTCCAACAACGAGGCGGAATATGAAGCCCTCCTTGCCGGACTAAGAAGCGCATTAAGAATGAAAGCATTGGCCCTCATGGTGTTCAGCGATTCCAAGCTGGTGGTCAATCAAGTCTCAGGGGAGTATGAAGCCAGGGATGAAAGAATGGCCAAGTATCAAGCGCTGGTGCGTACAGAGATCAAGAAATTCAACGCCATAAGAGTAGAACAGATCAACCGCGAAGGAAACAACACGGCTGATGAGTTGGCCGGGCTCGCTTCTACTCAGACGGCTTTTCCTAACCCCTTGATGATAGAATTTTTACCTCGACCAAGTATAGAGGAACCGGAAATGACCGAGGTACTTTGCACCGACTTGGGTCCTTCTTGGATGGATCCCATCATCGCCTTCCTGAAAGATAGAATTCTGCCGGAAGAAAAGAAGGCGGCCCACAAGATCCGGGCAAAGTCAGAGCGGTTTTGGCTCTCCCTGTCCGGGGCCTTGTACAAGAAATCTTTCACCGGGCCTTATTTGAAGTGTGTCCCCCCCGCTAAGGTGGAGGCTTTCCTCTATGAGATACACGAGGACATCTGTAGAAGCCATACTGGAGGCAGGTCCTTGGCTTACCGAGCAATTTCACAAGGTTACTGGTGGCCGTGCATGCAGGCGGACGCGCAGAAATACGTTCGCCGGTGTGAAAAGTGTCAGAAATTCGCTCACCAGATCCACCAGCCAGCTAGAGATTTGCTCCCTCTTTCAAGTCCTTGGTCGTTCATGCTTTGGAGATTGGATATTGTTGGACCGCTCCCAGCAGCACCGGGCAATCGCAAGTTCTTCATCGTTGCGACCGACTACTTCACCAAGTGGGTCGAGGCCGAGCCACTAGCGACCATAAAGGAAAAGGATGTGAAGAAATTTGTTTGGCAAAACGTAATCACTCGCTTCGGTATACCCAAGGCCCTCATCTCGGATAATGGCACTCAATTCGATGGGAAACTCTTTCGCGGATTTTGCGAAGAGTCGAAGATTGAGTTCTACAATTCGACGCCGGCCTATCCTTAGTCAAATGGTCAAGCAGAGGCCTCAAACAAGACCATCCTAGACGGGCTGAAGAAGCGGCTTGAGAAAGCCAAGGGGAAGTGGGCTGAAGAACTCCCTAATGTGCTTTGGGCATACCGCACCACGCCAAGGCGGTCGACCGGAGAGACACCATTTGCCTTGGCCTATGGCATGGAGGCCGTCATCCCGCTGGAAATTGGCATGCCAACCATCCGGTCTGAGAGTTTCCGGCCAGATCTGAACAATGAAGCAGTGGTGTTGGAGCCAGACCTAGCCGAGGAAAGAAGGGAACGAGCTCTAATCCATATAGCGGCTTATCAGCAAGAACTCTCCAAAAAATACAACAAGGCAGTGCACTCCAGACTGTTCAAGATCGGGGACTGGGTCTTGCGCAAGGTGCTAGGTAACACGATGGTCCCTGGAGAAGGAAAGCTCGGTGCGAACTGGGAAGGACCGTATAAGGTGACTGGCCTTGCTGGCAAAGGGGCATACCATCTGGAAGATTTGGATGGCAAGGCTGTCCCCAGAACGTGGAATGCAGCCAACCTTAAGATCTTTTACTTTTAGGATGTAATTTGCCTTTGTTGCTTAGCTAGAACTGTAAGCCTTGAGGCATTTGATATAAGAAATAGCACATTTTCTTGTAATGAAAAATAGCCCTTCTCTTTGTTTTATGTGACACCTTTTTGTACAATGACACCGCAAGGGTACCGGACTGACTTTCTTTGGCCAGCATAAGGGTAGACCGCGCAAACCGTTGGGAAAGATTGGCTTGCGAAGTAATTGGTGTATTGTCCAATTAGCTTAGGGGCCGAGCTGAATCTTGCTCGCCCAACTGGGTGTTGGCGTCATGACCAACTTAAATGAATTATTGGTGTTTTACCCAATGTTAAGGCCGAGATGACTTTGATCGGCCGAAACGATATGTTGGTGAATTGCCCAACTACTAATAGCCGAGCTGATTCTGCTCGGGCAAATCGAAATGTTGGTGTTTTGTCCAACTCTAACAGCCGAGCTAAATTTGCTCGGAGAAAAGGAATGTTGGCGTTCTGCCCAACCAGAGACCGAGCTGATTTTGCTCGGCCACAATGGAATATTGGTGATTTGTCCAATATGTACCGAGCTGATTTTGCTCGACCGAAATAAAGTTGGTGATTTCCCCAACTTCTTGTTAGGGCCGCGCTGATATTTGCCCAAATACAAGACTTAGTGTTGTCCAAGCCGGAATGGCGGACATTTTTGCTCGGCTCCTGAAAACGTCTGGGTTCAATTGAAAAATCAAAGAGCCGAGCTAGTTAAAGTTCAAACAATTTCGATTTTTGCTTGGCGTGTTGCACGGCAAAGCCGATCTACCAGTTGTGATTTATTGGAGTTTGGACCAGGAAATTTTTGCACGTGTCAACCAAATAGCAATAGAAGATAAACGGGCGAAAAGTTGAGTTTCATTGATTCATAAAGTTGCAGTACAAAAGGGGGGCCTAGCCCGGTTACATCAAGACAAACAAAGCAAGGAAACAAAAACAAAGCAAAAAATGGCAAGAGGCACACTAGTCCAATTCCAGATCGACTTCCTGGCCGGCGTGATCAGCCACCTGCTCGGTCACTTCAGGAGTCTGCTCGAGCAAGGCTTCATCCCCTTCATCGTCGGCATCCTCGACCGCGACAACCTCCCGATCAACCACTTCATCTTCTTGAGATGCATTAGGCGAAGTGTGCTCGGTTGGCTGCGCGGCGGCGGTTTCTTCCTCGGCTTCTTTCCTTGCCTCAACGATGAGCCGGTTTTGGGTGGCAGTGGCGTAGGCCTGCATATAGACCAAGATATAGGCTGTAGGGGGATTCAGGAACATATCAACGTCCTGACCAAGGCCAACTTTTTCCACGGCCGCTTTCCAACCGCACTGGAAAAAAATGTCCTTGGTCGCCTGAACGTGACGCTCATACGTCTTCTCCCCCTGCGCGTATCCCCGGTCCTCGGCGTCATCAACAGCCTTATCCCTCTCCGCCTTGTGGGCATCGCGCAGCTTGCGAAGCTCGGCGAGATACCGAGCTTTTGTCGACTTCGCGGCCCGTTGTTTGTCAGATTCAGCTCGGTCGACTTTCTGGCTCAATTCATCGCGCTCCGCCACGACCGCTTCTTGCGCAGCCTTGAGTTT
Organism: Camellia granthamiana; assembly: GCA_036172215.1. Lineage (NCBI taxonomy): Eukaryota > Viridiplantae > Streptophyta > Magnoliopsida > Ericales > Theaceae > Camellia > Camellia granthamiana. Next base: position 23,461,624 of record CM069903.1, on the reverse strand, counting down.
GGCTATCTCGGCCTTTTGGGCCTTATTCTCGGCGATGGCCTCACGCAAACTCTGCCGCACGGCGATCATACGCTTGTGGGCGAGGTAATTCTTTTGCGCGGCCTGCAAACAAACGATCATGAGTATCAAGGTAACCGAGCACAAACTGAGCAATGACTTGAACAGCGAGAATATAAAACTTACCAACACTATCGACTTGGCTGTCGACCGAAGCACTTTCAGTTCAGACAGCTCGTCGTGCTTCTTCATGTCGGCTGGAAGGATTAGCCCCTTGGTCATGTTGAAACCGAGCGAGTAATCCTTGTCAGCATACACAGAATCAGCAGACGAGACTGCCCGGCCCTTGTACGTTATCTCGGGCGCCCAGACCGGGGGGGAACTTGGGGATTTGGAAGGCCCGCCCAATGGTTATTCGGTCTGGTCGCCCAACTCGGTGGTGGCGAGCTCAGTGGATTCTTCATCAACGAGGTTTTGTCCGGCAGGATCCTTCCTCGGTCTTTTCTTTGACCGGACAGCCGGTTGTTCGTTGGCAAGGGCCAACACTGCGCTCTTCTTTTGCCCGGCAGGTGCGGATGATGTTCCCTCGGTTGCCTCCGGTGGTTGGGACTCGCCTTCCTCACCAGTAATCATCGATTTGATGGCTCTAATTTTCGCCATTTCTTGCTCGGCACTGAGAGGAACAAGTCTGATTGGCGGTAGATTCGGATCGGGTTCTGGGACGGAGCATGGAGGAAATCGGTCACTTTGCTTTTGCGCGGTGCTTGGTAGTGGTAGGTCGGTTCAAAGCCGAGCAGTTTCGGTGACTCTCTCTCCTCGGCTGGGTGGCGCAGTAGAGTTCGGATGGCCTCTTGGTTAACCTGGTGGTAGTCTGCTGCTAAGTGCTTATCTGCAAGAAGAAGATATGTGTTAGACCGGTAAAAGATAATAATAATGAAATGCAGAAAGAAGATAGTGCGATCAGCCGGCTACCTACCAGCATTGCCAAAATCTTTCCTAATATACCATCCCGGTATGGGTGCCTCGGTGTCTTCATAGCGACCGGACACCCACAAGAAGTCGTCGTCGTTGGTTTCCTTGTCCGGGTTGCCCTCTATGAGTTTTGCTCGGCCCTTCTTGACTTTGAGGTACCAGCAAAGCCCACTCTTATTTCTACTAAGACTATACTGATGGAAAATTTCGGCCAGACCGAGATTGAGACCGAGCCTTCGGTTCAGCTCGGCGACCCCGTTTATTATTTTGTACCTGTTGTTGGAGACTTGGGTAGGGCAAAGCCTTGTTTGCCTCAAAAATTCGCAGATCAAGGGTTGAACCGGGAAGCGGAGCCCTCCCTCTACTATTGATACGACCATGAAGGGGCACTGGTCTAAGTCTCCCCAAGGGGTGTCTCCCTTTTTGGTGAGCTCTAGGACGACGTCATCTGGGATGTTGTACTCCCTACGGAACTCGGCCATCGCACCGAGCGAGCTCACCATGAAACGGTATTTTCCCCATCTACCTCGGTTTTATTGGGTGATTAAAATGGTGTCTCGGTCAAAAATGTTGGTTTTTGCTCGATCTTTGAGCTCCAGCAATGATAGTGCTGGACTGGCCTGGTCGGTCCTGATTTGTTCTGCATTGTTAAAAAATAAGCTCAAGGGTTAGCACGGCATAAACTGCACGGCTCATATGGGAACTCTCAGCTCGCAAAAAGGTCTCTTGGGATTTTAGCCAGTCTAACCCCTATCTCGGCTCAACTGCATGGCTGATTTAGCCTTCCAGGTTGGTTCTAATTCTATTCTCGGTTCGATGAAGACAAGTTTCAGCTCGGTTCATTCCTACATGCCGATTTAATTGAGTATTCAGCTCGGTTGCGGCCTCAGCGAGAAGCCATAAACCAGTTTTTGCTCGGTTAAAGCTCTAACTACGGATCTAAATGAGCGTTTAGCTCGGTTCTACCCAGATTCAAACTGTCCATCCCAGAAATGGGGCAAATCCGTTCGAACCCAGGAGGAACGGGGGGCACGGAGGCCCCCTCCATACCTATGGTTCCCATTTGCCCTAGGGTGTACAGATTCTAAACAAAGAGAGGGAGCACTGGTAGTCCCAAACAGTAAACATGAAGAACAATGGAACAAAAATGAAGAACAGGCTTGAAGAACTGGAGAATGGAAACTGAAAATACCATGGAGGGATGAAGGAACTTACCAGCGCTAGATGCCTAGCAAGATTCGACCTCGCAGACTCGATTGCAGCTTCGGAAATGGTAGGAACGAACGAAGATGATGTGGAGCGCAGCAAAGGCAACAATGGTGGAAGTTTAGAGGATTGGAGGCTAGGGTTTGAAGCTCTGAGTGAGAATGAACAGTGAAGGGTTCGAATGACCCTTGGGTTGTGCATAAAAATGGGGGAAAAAACCAAACGGCGCAGCCGTTTGAAATTCAGCACGTGAAAGACAGCTAGGGCGTACGGACCAATGGCATAAGACCACGTGGCACTGGGAACGCGGCTGTTAGTACGGTTGTACGACCTTTGATGAGACTGCTGAAGCGATGGCCGACCAAATGGGGTAACTCGGCAACGGCTTTGGCCACGATCACGCTCGGCTCGGTAACGGCCAACTCAATCGTTAGCTCGATCACAATGGTAACCCCAATCACGACTAGGTCGGATGGGATTAAGGGGCAATTGAGAGAGGAGATTTGCACTGTTAGTACGGCCGAGCTACGGAAGTGCGGGTCTTAACAGGCTTCACGGCGCCGCGCTATTTCTACTAAGATGGCCCGTGGATCTGTTTTGCACGGTCAAGGAGATCCGCCGACCAGGCGTGAACTAAGGCCTAGCCGAGCTGTGACTCGTACGACATTTGGCAAGGCACGCAGTCGAATAGCGAGACCGAGCTATTCGTAGCCCGGGCTAAACTGAGGACGGGGCGAAGGCCGGCATGCCTTTGGCCGGTTAGCCGAGATCGGCAGATTCGAGATAACCTGGGATGATGGCAGAACAGGAGGAGAACGGCACGCGTCGCTACCGGTTAGCCAGAATGGCCCGGTCAAGAATAGCTCGGCCATGAAGGTCAGGCTTCCGCCTGATTCCAAGGTATGGGTCGGCGATATATAGCTCGGCAGTGTTATTCGTGGTGGCGATTCTCTACACGGGCAGGGCCAGTCATGGTACTCCGACTTAGTGTGCCACCTTGGCCAATGGCGTGAGGGAGAGGACATCTGCTCCACGCACGCATCAATACCGTTGGGCAGTTCTGCATGTACTAGTTGGAGGACGAAACCTTTACACGCGTAAGGTGGTGAGAGGCAAGCACTGCCACCTGTCCAGGAAAGGACAACAGAGGTGGTGCGCGTATGATCTTGGGGCTGCATGGCCAGCCTAGAAATAGTGGAGGAAGGCGAACGTGAGAGGTAGGCAACTTATTCCCCTCGCAAACATAGACTCTCTCTGATAGCCTTCTTCTTTCTCAAGTAGTCTGACTTGATCGTCGGAGGGTCTATCCGGCACACCACCACCGGGCAGCTCACCGTTTCTGTGTTGCCAGGTTAAACGCCGTCAGGAGAAGCTTGGAGCACAAGGAGTACGGAAAGCAGTGGATATTTCGCCCCCGTACAGGTGGCAACCGGCGGTGGACAGTGGTTAGGGTTTAGGGTTTTGCTGGGATAAGATGAGGGTAATTTGGTATTATCCACATTACTCTATATTCCCATGAGGCCTAGAAGTAACTCTTTAAATTTAGTTCCTGTCACTTAAACACCTGTACACTCTCTGTGGATCTCAAACACAAACTAGGAAAACTAGATGCCCCCAAATGCTTTCAAAGGAAAAAAATTAAAACCTTCTTGATTCTTCAAAAAGAATTAAACAAATCCATATGCTCCACACCTCTGTTTGATCATCCAAAAGGCATTAGAAACACAATGGAAGCTACAATAAGTCCAAGTTCCTTTCCTGGTACCTTCTTGCAATCTATCCAAATTTGATTAATCATTTTTCTACTGTAACCCACTGATCCAGCAAAAAAAAGATACAAAACTTTTACTTGAATGTGCACACATTCAACAGCAATGGTAGGTGGCCCGATTTGAGCCACTGATTTTGTGGCCCTCAAACATTTTTCCACATTCAAACATAAAGCTAAATTATATACTTACACTACTATAAAAACAAATAAAGATCACATTTTTTTTGTGTGATGTATCTTATTTAATCACACCTTTTAAATTTTATTAAAGTGTGATCTTTGGGAGTGTAATTAAAAGGGGTCATTTTTAATCACACATTTTAAGTGCAATTAAAAATATTTAGATCACACCTTTTAAGTGTGATTAATAACATTTAGATCAAACCTTTTAGTTGCCAAAAGCTCATTTGTAAAAAAAAAAAAATTACACTCACTAGCTTCTAGTTTGTTCTTGTGGAGATTTGAACCATCAACCTCTCACACCATAAACCTTATATAACATACTTTTTCCACTACACCTCTATAACACCATATGATTATATATGCAATGCAACATATATTTTTTATACATTACATAGACCCGTATTAATATAGAAGTATATATATAAAGATAATTATTTTTTATTGAACATAATTTATGTAAAAATAAATTATTTACTAGAAAAAAAAAAAGAGATCACTTTTGGCGACTAAACATATTATGTTTAGTAGCCAATTCTATACTTTTGGCTAGTAATTATTTTTTAGTCGTTAAAAAATTTAATTCCCGGGCTAAAATTACCACTTTTGGCGACTAAACTTCTCTTTAGTCGCCAAAAAACCTCACTTTTGACTACTAACATCTTTTTAGTCGCTCAATGCCTCAGTTTTGGCTACTAAATTTTTTTTAGTCGCCAAAAAATCTCACTTTTGGCTACTAAAATTTTTTTAGTCGGTAAAAGCCTCACTTTTGGCGACCAAACATCTTTTTAGTCGCCCAATGCCTCACTTTTGGCCACTAATTTTTTTTAGTCGCCAAAAAGCCTTACTTTTGGCTACTAAAATTTTTTTAGTCGGTAAAAGCCATATATGGGCAACCAAACAGATTTTTAGTCGCCAAAACCTATACTTTTGGCTACTAAATTTTTTTAGTCGCCAAAAATCTTTACTTTTGGCTACTAATGCTTTTTTAGTCGCCAAAACCTATACTTTCAGTGACCAAAGGTGCTTTTTTAGTCGCCAAAGATGCTTTTTCTTGTAGTGAGTGTGATTAAATATATATATATATATAATTACACTTATTTAAAAAGTGTGCTTAAAAAATAGTAATGTATATATAATCACACTTTAATTAGAAGGTGTGATTAAAAAATATATAAATAATCACACTTTAACTAGAATGTGTGATTAATATATATATATATATATAATCACACTTATTTAAAAGGTGTGATTAAAAAGTAGTAGTGTATATATAATCACACTTTAATTAGAAGGTGTGATTAAAAAATATATAAATAATCACACTTTAATTAGAATGTGTGATTAAAAAATATATATCTAATCACACTTATTTAAAAAATGTGATTAAAAAGTAGTAGTATATATATAATCACACTTTAATTAGAATGTATGATTAAAATATATATATATATATATATAATCACACTTAATTGAAAAGTGACATAAAAAATGAATATTATTACATTCAATCAAATTAAGCGTGATTAAAATATCAATCTAATTTTTTTTATCACATTTCTAATAAAAGTGAGATATTTTTTTTTTTTTGTCAAAGAGTAATCTTTAACTATTTTTGTAGTAGTGGTAGGTCACAACAATAACAAAACTAAAGCAAACCCCATAGTGACATTTTGTCAAGCAACTGGCATGCTTGTGATTTAATATTTGTAACTCAATCAAGCTAACACATATACATGATATACACACATAAACACACACCTAATCCATAATTGCATACCTACCTATGCAAATTATCACATAACCTGAGTTATTCACATGCATTCAATACAAATTAACACCAAATTTACCGACATAAACAAAAATCACCATGGGGGTTTCAAAAAATCACTTGATTGAAGTTTCCAGTGAACTGTGAACTTGTGAAAGTGCTTAGTTTGAGTGTATGTGTGTGTGTGTATGTATGTATATATATATAACATATTCTGTAGATAGACGTTTGCATAGCCATTTGAGTTCTGCTGGGATCCAAGTTTGAGGCTACCAAGTTTTTAAGAAATAAAATGGCTTCCATTCGTTGGCAGAGCTTTAACATCAAATGGGGAAGAAGAATATGAGGATTTATGGATATATATGAACTAAGAACCTCAGGCTCTGTTTCTACATACTATATGTGTAATACTTTTTATTTACAAGGAGGTCCCTATGCTCTAATATATTTATGGCTAAACCCTGTACCCTTATTTTTTTTACTACTATTATGTCCCTCAAGTAAATTACCTTTTAGAGCGAAACCCTAACGCTATGTTTGGATTGGGTGATTTGGAGAGAAAAGAAAAGAAATGGAGAGATATGTATTTCTCTTACTTGTTTGGATAACCTAAGTGGAGAGAAATGGAAAGAAATTGAGAGAAATGGAGAGAAACACATTTCTCTTGTAAGCCTCATTTTCAATCTTCCCAAAAGTGGAGAGATTGGGAGAGAAAAGAAACCCCTATTTTCATAATACCAATTTTGTTCCTATAAAAATAAAAGAAATAAAATGATTGAAAATATAAAAAGGTTATTTTGGTAATATAACATAAAATAATTTCTTTTCTTCTCTCTTAATGAAATCTAACCAAACAAGAATGAGAGAAATCATAATCATTTCTTTTCTTTTATTTCTTCCTTATCCAAACAAGAATGAGAGAAATCAAAATCATTTCTTTTCTTTTCTTTTCCCTTATTATTTAAGTAATCATTTCTTTTCTTTCCCCTCTTATGTTCCCAAACACAGTGTAAATCTAATCCCTAAATACACACCAACTGCAGCCATTAACACCAGCAGCCAATGAACTACCTCACTTCTCTTCAGCCCTATTGCTGCCTCCACCACTTCACAACCACCACCATTACAGCCATCATCCCCAACGACCCATCACCCCACGACCACCACCATCGTACCTCTAATCACCCGGAGACCACCACCTTCGCAACTCACCTCCGATCGATGACCCACTACTCATGGTCCACACACAGAGAGATCTGTGATTGCGATGGGGTTGAGATGGGTGAGGGTTGTGGCAGTTGTACGTCACAGCGACGGGGGCTGCAATGATAATGGAGCAGCGCTGGAAGGGGCTACAATGGTAGTGAGGCAGTGGGGGCGAAGGGTGGAGACCGGTGGGGAGGCATGGCAACCGGTAGTGGGCAGTGGTTAGGGTTTACTGGAGAATATGAGGGTAATTTGATATTATCTAAAAATTGGTAGGGTGTGAGGCAAAATTAACAGTTTCAATTTATGTATCTTTTCAAATGCTTTCAAAGAAACAAATTAAAACCTTCTTGATTCTTCAAAAATAATTAGACAAATCCATATGCTCCACACCTCAGTTTGATCATCCAAAAGGCATTAGAAACACAATGGAAGCTTAGAATGTTATAATAAAGTTGAAGCTCCAATTACAACAAGTCCAAGTTCCTTTCCTGGTACCTTCTTGCAATCCATCCAAATTTAATTAATCATATTTCTACTTTAACCCACTAATCCCACAGAAGGGAGAAAAAAATACAACCTTATCACCTGAGTGTGCACACAAGCAAACCCTTACTGACATTTTGTTGAGCAACCGGCATGCAGGTGATTTTATATTTGTAACTTATTCAAGCCAACACATAAACATACTATACCCATGTATACACACGCCTAAACCACAATTACATACCTGAATTATCACATGACCTAAGTTATACACATGCAGTCAATACCAATTTGCATACATAAACAAAAGTCACTATGAAAAAGCACTTGATTGAAGTTTCCAGTGAACAATGTGAACTAGTGAAAGCGCTTAGTTTGAGTATGTGTATTTGTACATGAGTGTGTGTATAAAAGTACTATATTTATATATAGCATACTCTGTGGGAAGACGTTTACATAGCCATGTTGTGAGCTCCTGTGGGATTCGAGTTTGAGGTTGCGAAGTTTTTAAAAAATAAAGTGGATTCCATTCATTGGCAGAGCTTTGACATCGAATGGGGAAGAAGAAAGTGATATAAACTTATATGTGTAATACTCTGAATTTACGAGGAGGTCCTTATGCTCTAATATATTTCTGGCTAAACCCCTCATTTTTTATTACCATTATGTCCCTCAAGTAAATTACCTTTTAGGACAAATCCCTAAATCTAATTCTCAATACAAACCCACCGCCACCACAATCAACACCAGCCGCCGATAAACCCCTCATTCCTCCTCAGCTCCGTCACTCCGCCGCTTTCCAGCCCCATTGCTGCCTCCATCACTTTGCAACCACCACCATTACAGTGACCAACACCATCGCGCCTCTCATCATGCAGAGACTACCACCTTTGCAACTTACCTCCAATTGGTGATCCACTACTCGCAAATCCACAAAGAGAGAGAGAGAGAGAGAGAGAGAGAGAGATCTATAACTGCGAACGAGGTCGCGATAGGTGGGGTTGGGTGGCTGTACGTTGCGGCGATGGTGTGGGGTGGCGATGGTAGGGCTACGGTGGTGGTGGGGCGAAGTGTAATGACCGGAGAGGAGGGGTGGCAGCTGGCAGTGGACAGTGGTTAGGGTTTGATGGGAGAAGATGAGCTAAATTTGGTATCTATCTATTCTGGGAGCTTCTATTTGCACACACCCATTCCACTTTTTGCACATCCTTTTCAATACACACACTTAAAAAATTAATCCTAAATTATTTTGCTCACTACACACACCTTTTATTCCACATCTACCCTCATGCACACCCACACACACTCAGACCCTCAAACCTGTCTCTCTGAACGATTTTGCACACACCCATTCCACTGTCAGCCCCATCTCTTACACACACACACACTCATCTCTCACAGTCTACCTTTCGTCCCCAAAAGTTGCATCCATCCAATGAAGACATCTCATTAAACCATTAAAGACATCTCACGTGAATCATTGAAGGAATTCTTCACATTTGGAGAACTTAGGTTAGTTTATTTATTGCAATCTTCATTCCTATTTCATTTGTAATGTAGGGTTTGTTTTACTATTTTCGAAACGAATGAACGCATAGCCTACCGAAATGAGCAATCTGTTCCTCATTCGGAATTGGTTTTCCGAAAATAAACAACTTGTTCGGAAGTAGAATTCCAAAAATTATCATATATTTCAACAGTAGAATTCTGAAATTTTTCCATGTTTTCAACATTCAACTTCTGAATATTTTTAATTCGGATGACATTCAACTTCTGAAATGAAATTGGTTTTTCGATTTTCAACTTCCGAAAGAATAGATATTTGTGTTTTTCAACTTCCGAAGAGTTTTGTTTTTGTTTTTTCCCACCGTCTTTTGTATATTCTTTTTACAATTGTATACTCATTAAATATATTAATTTTTGCAGATAATATGGATTATGAATGTCAACAATGTGTCCCACCTACTGCTTCAAATAGACGATGTCGTGAATTGGATGTTGACTATGAATGGAGACGAGGGCATAGGTAAGGACGAGGTCGTGATCCAGTTCCGGTAAAATATGTTATCCCTAGTGCCAGTCAAAGTTGGAACCAAAGCCAAAGATGAGTTGAAGGTGATGATATGCCTGACATTGCCATGGAGGATGCCATTTTACCCGATTCTCTTACTGTCCAGGAAGAGGACCTTACTCATGCTTTTCCAGGTGAACCGACTAATCCATCAATACTGTGGAGTTTCAATAGTCATGTCGCTGCAGCTGTTTGGTAGGGAGAGGTAAACATTCCTAAGTATAAGTGAAATTCATTTGTATATGATTTTTTTTTTTGGTGTTATATGGTAGTTTCTGATGAGATATTCATTTGTTTTATAGGAACAAAGACCCTTAAAGTGCCATAATCACTCTTTGAAGATCCTTGCATGGCCATGGTGGTCAGTAGACAACAACACCAGATTCAAAGCCATTATTGAGCGATCTGGGCTGTCACAGTTAGGTCGTTGCACTTATTGGTTTGTCAACAAGCTTCTAATCTCCAGTTTTGTTAAGAAATGGCAACTTGAGATGAACACATTTCATATGATAGTTGGTGAGATGACATTGACCTTGGATAATGTTGGCACTATTTTTAGCCTTCTCATTGTAGGCAAATCAGTCAGCGTACCAGATGTGACGGATCTTCAAGGAGTTACACTACTGGTTTCTGGCTTGGGGATTACTGAACATGTAGCACATGACGAGGTTTTTACTATTGGTGGGAATTTAGTTAGGCTTAAGTGGTTACGAAGTCAGTTTGCTAGTGTCACAGATTCAGACCCAGAGGAGGCTGTACAGTGCACTACTAGAGCTTATTTGTTGTTTCTGGTGGGATGTACGTTCTTCAGTGACAAGAGTGGCAGTAGGGTTCTTGTTGTTTACCTTGGCTTATTGATGGATTTGGGATCCGTTCATACTTACGCCTGGGGTACTGCTGCATTAGTATTTTTATACAGACAATTAGGGTATACTAGCCAGTTCGTTGTTAAGCAGATGGGTGGATATATGACTCATTTGGAGGCGTGGATTTATGAGCACTTCTAAGCATTCCGACCTCACCAGAACATGGGCTATATTAAAAACATGCCACACGTGTACCATTGGACATCTAGAAGAGAGGCGGGTTCCTCCATTAATCATTTGAAATCTTTTCGAGTGGAGTTTGACAGTTTGGTAGTGACTGATGTAAGTTTACTTGTCTTGAGATAATTTTAACACTTTCAATTTATCTTACCCTTTATATACTTTAATTCAAAAACACTTTACGTTTACAGGTTTTTTGGAATCCATACCACAGTTGCAGAGACTGACATCCATGTAACCCGGTTATGTTCTACCATGGATGCTTGAAGTGCTTAGACATGGGCAAACCCTATCATCCAGATAGAGTTCTGAGGCAGTTTGGCAGGGTTCAAACCATCCCAGATGCACCGCTAGCTCCTATTCGTGGTGCTCGAGGCAACATACCTGCACGATATACAATCATGTATAGATACTTGGATAGGATCTGGGAGGCTTGGGATGACCACGTGTTATCTGAGCAGCGGAGGAGCACACCAGTTCGTCAGCCTTGGAAATGCGTACCGGGTTACATGGATTGGTATAAGAATATCACGCACCTATATGTTGAGTGCACTGATGGACCACGTGTGCATGAACATCAGGATTTCAGCCAGCATGCTGATGTAATATATTATCCTCTTTTATACATTTGTAACTTACTTTTGCTTTTCTGATATGTTCCCTAAAATGTGATATTCTTTTCAAATGCAACGTATTGCACATGTACTGAGGATTGCACATGCTATCATTCAGGTTGGTTATGAGGACGGGATTCGACATCCTCATCAATTTTACCAAGCTATCGAGGCTATGGCTCATGTCCTTGAAAGTCAGCACATTGACGAAGCTGGACCTAGTTCTACTGGACCTAGTTGTACTGGAGGCCGCTTTTCATCTCCGATATTGACATACAATCGTAGGCCTAGTCGTAGGCATACAGATGATTCGTGACATGTTATTTGTCAGTTAATGAATTTTTTGTGGTGTTTTTGTAAGCTGACATTACTGTACACATCTTTTAATGACATTATAAAAGATAATTTGTTATTAGAATGGAATAGTAACAATGATCGATGACAATGTAAATGATATTTTGTTATTAGAATGGAATGGTAACAATGGCCGATGACATTGTAAATGACATTTTCTTATTAGAATGTAGTGGAAACAATGGTTGACAACATTCAATCCATGCCACATAACACATCAACATCAAAAAAATACATCCATTAATTTCGTCCATAGTTCTAACATTGTCAAATGCATACATGTGTCATTCGACATTAACAATATCAAATGTCTCTCGAGTAGCTACAGTATCATGAATGATGTCCTTGAAATGCTGAATGTGGCACACATATGCATCATTCCGGTCGACAGCGCAAGGGTGACGGTATTTTCGCCAATTAGTGGCTATAGAAGGAACTGGATGGCCTGGCTGCAAAAAAGACCTACACCAAATGTCACTTGAGTTAGTGGTCATACCTCATAACTTTTTGTACATGCACAAAATGATAAGTTTCTATTATACTTGGACGAAATGATTTCCGTTGACAAACCCAATGGCCATCTCACGTCTATCAAGTTGAGGTACTGGCACTGTTCTAAGAGGTAAAAAGGTGATACATTGCTATAATGACAAGTGGTATAACACAAGATTGTAGCACGATGCAACAAGATGCCCCATGTCTGGCATAGTCATCCAATATGAGTAGCCAGGACTATTTTCAAAGTATGATAATATGCTTGTCAATTCTTCAAACCTTTCGTAGGACCCATAGAGTGTAATGTATTCATCTTTGTATGTGTGCCGCTCACCCAAAAGATCACGTCTAACCTGAGCCCAATCATTTTCTGTATGACTAATTGAAGCAGCTATAGCCCTGAAACTGCAATTCTCATCTGCAGCTACATCCTTGGCAAACTTAATGTATGGTTTCAACCTAGAAGGGAAAGCATCAACATATGCACCAGGTTTTACTGTTCTAGTAATGTACACCTTCCCCTTCGCATTCACCTTCTCATTTCCTTTAACAAGTCGTTTCTTCTTGGTTTCTGGAGTAGAAGCTAATGTAGTGATTTGAGTGTCCCTAGGTGTAGACACCCCATTTTTGACCGTCCTCAAGACTTGGACGTTACCGTTTGAACACTCGGTGATTTTCCATGTTCGTGTTCGTTTGGAGTTCCCGGAGTTCTCAGCTACGCGCCTTGCCTCAGGATCTCCGAACTCGATTGTTTTGTGTTTGGTTTTGCACCAAACACTTGTGTTCTGCCTTGGAGGGGCAGGGAGTGCCTTTTAAGGCATCCCCACACACCACCGGCAGTGGCTAGAGGCCACCGGCTGGTTGTTGTTGCCATCGGCACTATATTGTGCCGGTCGGCACTCTTTTGTGCCGGTCGGCAGTAAATTTTGTCAAAATGACATTTTTGCCCAGCCGACTACTGTTCAGCTGCTTTTGGAGATATTTTCAGACAGCTGTATGGCTTTGGCTTCCCCTCCATACACGTGTATGGAGGGATGCACTTCTTGTTTTGCTTAGTGACTAAGCTTACAAGATTGCCTCTTCTATAAGAAGAGGCCTCCCCCCTTGGCTTTAGGGTTGGATTTTTGGAGAGAAAACAACTCAGAGAGAGCTCTGGTTTTAGGTCTAGGATTGGTACATATCATATCTCTATACCTCTCTCTCTTAAGTGTTCTAGGTGCATTTGTCCATACTATTGCACATCAACACCTAGTGTTTCACCTTTTCTTGGTTTCTGAGGTTCCAAGAGGTTGTCTTGGAGGTTTTTGGCTGGATTTGAGCTCAAGGAAGCAACAACATCAACTCTTGTGAAGGTGGTCAACAAGGGTGAGAAATTTCCCCTTTTTACCCCATTTTTGCACTCCATTTTTGCATAGCTTAGAACTATTTTTGTGCTTAGTGATTAACACATAAAAGTTCTGTTTTTCAGTCCTCTTTATTGTCTATTAAGAGTGCTTTGTGCTTTGGGGAGGTTTGACCACCCTTAAGCCTTGAAAAGGGCCTCATTTTGTGCTATTTTGTTGAGATCCGGGATTTTGGTGTTTGGGTCTCTTCACCAATGAAATCTTGAGGGATTTCAGTGGTGAAGATGATGCCTTAAAGTCCTAAGAAGGAGGGGGGCACCCCCTCTCCTTGATGTCCTTGAAAAAGGCAAGTTTTGCCTCTTGAGGGAGCATTGTGCTTGAGTGTGTGTTGAGCATATATGGACTGTTATTCATGCTTAGGATATCATGATTTAACATTGCTATGTATTGGTTTTGGTCCCTTATGCATGCTTAGCATAGTTGCCATGTAATGCCTTGTATTGCCTTAACATGCCTTAGGTTGTTAGCCCTAATTTGAGCATGTTTTAGGCTTAGATTTGTGAATGTTTTGTGCTTATTTTGACATGTTTTAGCTCTGTCCATAGTCATTTGGGTTGATCTTGGCATGCATTATATAGCCCCTTTGCATTGTAGGCTTGCTAGCCTTTGAGCATGCATGTGTAGCATGTGTTGCTTACCTCACTTTGATGGTTTGGAACCATCTAGCATGTCATTTCAGTCCCTTTGGTGTGCTTGTATGCTTGCCTTAGTTGCCTCTTTAATGCTTTAAAAGCATGTATTGAATGCTCCATGTTTTGGTCATTGTGCATGCCTTTGGTTTCAAGCCTCTTAGATGCCATCTAAGTAGCCTTTTGGCTTTGTTTCAACATGCTAAAAACCTGTTTTTAGTTGTTTAATGCATGCCATAATTGTCTTGCATAAGTATAGTTCAATGCCTCATTGACTTGCTTTAAGTCTTGGACCATTTGCATGCCTTGTTTGGTCTATTTTGAGTTGGTTTAGCACCACACTTGACATGATTTTAGAGCTCATGTTGCATGCTAATCATCCATGTAATCTCCTTTCAAGTGTGCTTGAGAGTGGTTTGTTTAAATGCCTAAGTTGTGTGCCTTAACATGTGTACATGTGCATGTGTGTTTAGCTCTCATACTTAGCATTTTGGCTATTGATTTTAGGCGTAGTTAGAGTTGCCTAGATCATGTTTAAGTCCACCTTCTATTTGGTTTGCATGCTTGCCTCACATGTTCGCTTGTATGCTTACATAAGCGCCTTGCATTGTCCATATGGCATGCTAGCCAACATGGTTAGGGTTTCATTGCATTGACATGCATGCTAGGCCTCTTGAGATAAACATGATAGAGGTTCGGCACCCTTGTTTGTTTATATGGTTTGCATGCATTTGAAATTGAAAGTGCACATTTGGTTCTTTGGGCCATCATGCATGGAAATGCGTGATTGGTGGCCCGAGAATCGAGACACATCCTCCTTTGAGTCATTAACATGATAAGGAATGTGTTTGATGCATAAATTGCTGGAATTACATTGCCATGCAAGTTTTTGCCCTCTGCTGCTGTGAGTTGCAGGTTCTGCAGACATTCAGTGCCGACCGGCAGCACTTAGTGCCGACCGGCAGTCAATAGATGGCCGGTGGATGAATTCAGTGCCGATGAGCTCATATTACTGCCGGTGGAAGTCCTACTCAGCCGATGATGTCCCTCAGTGTCCTGGGAGGCACTCCTGAGACTTTGGCAGTTTTCAGAGAAGTAGAGCAAGGAAAACAGAGGCAATCTAAGCATGGCAGTGCAATTCCGAGCAAGTCCCGAGCATGCGTTGCATCCGGCCCTCATCTCGAGGCGGTTTACTGCTTTAATTAGATTAATTAATTTATTTGGTTAATTTAGTTAATTTGTAATATTTAATTAGCTTGCGTAGTTAATTAACTTGTATATTCTTTTGGTCCCTCCGAGCGAGGGCAAGTCTGTAATAAGTGTGGGTGAGTGGTGTGTATGTCTTCCAACCCCCACTTCTTTCTCCCTTTTATTTACCTGCTTTGATGGTAGATTAGGGCATGTTTATTTTAGCATACCTTATGCTATGCATGCGTGCATCCATGCATTTGTTTACATGCACCGGGCTTGGTACATCATACAAACTGCATTGTATTTTCAATTTCCAAATTGAATACGTGCATCAACTGATTGCACCTTATATGCCATTTTAGGGTTAGCCGAGCCTACTCTAAATCACATCCTTGCTTGTGATGCATTAGTCATTCTAACATGAATTAGGTCATGCATGTTTACTAACTGGTTTATTGTTTTGGCACGGAGTACGATGTAAGTCTTTATGCTTTAGCATCTCGCATGCGTGTGAATGTTGACATGACAGTATGCTTACCATGCGGCTAAGTGCTTACATGAGATAAACTGTTTGAATGCCAGTGGGTGGAGGTTGGATTGCTTGAGTTGGAAAACTCATTGAAATCCGTATTTTAGCCTACTTGCGAGTAGCAAATTCCAAAGTGTTTTCGAAACAAACGGATATGCAATGCTTATTTCCAAATTAGGCAATCTAGTCTATACTTGTTTGTTGTGCGCATAACATAGTAATTCTAGGTTAATAATTGGAATAAGAATACATAACGTTTTCAAAATCAGATATCACGGTTAGTAGAGGCCGGTCTTCGGACCGGGCGAGAGGGGGTGCTCATAGCTGACCTTCCCCGATCGTACCCAAGCTCCCGAGCCAAGATCACTTTGGTGATGACGGACACGTGGCCTTCGGCACCGAGTCAGGGTTTCCTAAATTTCCCCATTTTAAAATATTTAGGTGGCGACTCTGTAATCTGGCAAAGCAGTCCATGTTTGGCACTTCTTTTCAAAAATCAGTTTTTCTTCAAAACGATTTGCCAGAGTTGGACTCTTTGGTTCAAGATTAAGAACCGTGACATTTGAGTCCTTTGAACTGTAGTAACCCAATATCGAACCAGAACCGGGGGGGGAGTCGCACCCTCCCCGGGATGCGTTCGGGGACGTCTACAGTTTCTGGTGACTCCGCTGGGGATAATTAGATAGCTTGACTCGAACTCGTGATATCCTGTTTTGATTTCATTTATGTGTTTCTTTGCATTGCATGTGCATTGGTGCGCCTAGGAACACAGTGTTTGCCATCTGCCATTCCTGAACGGTTTGCCGGAGGCTTGTCTTGTCAAGGCATGACCATAAGGCTGACCGGTTATGGGCTCTGACAACATGGGAACACAAACCCTGGTTTTACCGGGGCACCCTTTTTGACCATTCGACCTAGTGCATATTCGGATCCATAGTGACCATTCCAAACTAGGACAGGTTGCTTTCCCGATCATAGGTTGTTTGAAACCGCTGCGTGTGTAGTGAAACCCTAGCTCCTGATAAAATAGGACAGGGAAACCCTACCCCAACATAGGGGTGTATTGGCTCTCATTTGCTTGCTATATGCTTTTAGAGTGTATCTCTGCAGGGGAATGCATATATCACGTTTGCAAAGTTTGAGCATCAGGCCTGAGGGCACTAGTATCAGTGTTGTTGGGAATCGATTATGTCTGCAGGTATCAGTTCAGATTTTGAACAGTGATTCTGGGAAACAGTGATCGGTGGTAGAGTGCAGTTGTTCGGCTACACCCGTGTTTGATCTGTTTGGGGCTGAAATACTGCTTGCTTTCCGTTTCAGTCCAGAGAATCAGAGAGTCGATCCAGGATAGCTAGTGTCTCAGCATGACGCAGAATTCAGAAGAGATCGTGGTCATGGCGGCCGCGTTAGATCAGGGAATCACCCTACACAGCGAAACCACTGTTGATATGCCGCATCCACCCAGATCGCCGGTTGCGCACCCGGTCTGGGCCCCTCAGCTATATCAGGCTCGTGAGCCTACTACTTTTGAACTAATGGGAATAATAAGAGATCTCCAGAGGTCTGTGGCGGATCTCGCCTATGGGATGTCAGCTTCACCGCCAGCTACACCATATGCCGGAGGCTTTATACCCCAGGAGCCCCCACTACTGGGACGAATTGTAATTGAACTCAACCAACCGGAGATGACCTCCAGCTATGGTAACGACGCAGCAAACCAAACTCTAGATCAGGCCGAGGCCAGAGATAAAGGCAAGATGAAGACAGATGCCGACCCCATCGAACAACTGCTGTGGGCAGTAGAGGCTCTGAAAGCCGGGGGAATGAACAAGCAACAGATATCCGCAATTATGTCAAAAGCTGTGGAGGATGCTTTCCCCACTCCGCCCGAGGGCAATTCCAGTCAATCAGAGAATCGGGATAGGCCCCGTCATGCCAAAACAGTTCTTCCCACTCCCAACCTTGCATCCGAGAAGGATCAGAAACCCAAGGCCGCGCCCGCCGATCCGTTCGCTAGTTCATCTAGCAAGAGTGCTCAGGCTCCGAAGTACCTGCCCCGAGGGCGCAGGGTCTTCCATCCCCTCTACATGCCTTTGTCTAGGGCACTCCTGATCTTGGCCAAAAAGGGGCATCTACACCTCTCGATCCTAGGCCGCTCCCCAAACCCCTTCCAGCAAGCCATGATGCCACTCAGTACTGTGCGTACCATCAGCAGACTGGCCACCCCACTGATAATTGCTTCCGCCTCCGTCATGAGGTACAAGATTTGATTGACAACAAGGTTATCCTCCCGCCTACCTCGGCCAAATCAGTCACTACAGAGTTCTTGGATTGTGAGGACACAGATACCGAGGACACAGATACCGCGAGTATGTAATTAGAAGGTGAACCGCCTGCGGGCAGTGTTTGGAGCATTTTTGGATGTAGCGTTTGGCACGCATTTTTGAGCATCGACCAATACTAGTTTTGTAAATTCTGACTTGGGTGTCGAGTCAGTCTGTTGCTTTTATTTTGAGTCTGTCTCTCTGTATTGAGTCAGTCTTTTTGCTTACAGGGTCTGTCCTGTTGTAATGAGTCAGTCCCTTTTGTATAGAATACCAGGTAATTCCGGGGTTGTTGCCTCGAGCATCGCTTTACCTTGTAATTACTTGCTTTGTTTTCCCTTTGAGTCTGTCTCAGTTAAGGAGCCGATTGCAATCAGGGTTTTGGAATGAAACCGCTGCGGCTATCCCGTTTTCGTGCTTGCTTTCAGTTTGAGCTAATTGTGCCGGAAGATGTGAATGGAACGACAGTACATTCTACCTACTCTCTTGTGCCTTGAACTCGTTGTAGTGACCTAAGTTTTTCAAAACCTTCTTTGAACACTGCGGTGATAAAAACGAAGAGGAAGGAATTCCTCGGGTTTTGCAAAGCTTTGATCGAAATTGAGAGAAAGAGAAGCACGTTGAGCTTTTAATGAATGAAATCATGCCTGTCAGCGTGAGTACTGAGAAGGACCCTGGCTTGATCCAGACTGGTTCCACACTATCTTTAGCGCAGGCGATGTGTCGCTTTCCTTAAAAACTTTCAAAAACAAAATATTTTGCGCAGTCCTGTGAAGACCTGTGTGGAATCGCTCTTGAGATTGTGCAGCCTAGGATCGCTCTCAGCCTCAAGATTCAATCTATCTGTTCCGAACCTGGAATCCGTTCAGAATATTCAAGCAGTCAGCCGCCATGTAATGCCCGTGTGGCCCAATTTGAAGCAGCCCTCGAGCAAGAGGCATCAAAGTCAGATCAAAAAGGTCAGATCCCACCAGGCAAGGCTCATAGAGTAGCCGTGATGGACTTTCCTGCAAATCAACACAACAGTCGCTCTCTTGGATACGGAGAGGCTTCAGTCTCAAAACCATTTGGCATGGACAAGGCTACACTTTTACCCTTTGAGAGGCTCGCTGGGCCGAAAACCCGGAAGGGCGGCCCAGGCAAAAGTTAGAGCAAAGAAAAAGAGAAAAGAAAAAAAAGAAAATACAAAATAAGCAAAAAAGAAAAGAAAAGAAAGCAAAAAATACAAAATACAAAAAAATGCAAAAGAAAAAAGAAAAAATGCAAAAAGAAAGAAAAGAAAAATCAAAAAAAATTGAAAAGAAAAGAAAACATAGCTCGCAAGGTCGAAAACCTGCAATAGGCACCTTGGCAAAAATTAGAGCCTAAAAGGAGAAGGTTAAAATACCCGAGTGTACCTTAACCGGAACTACGTAAGGCTTTATTCCCATGTTTGGGATACGTAGGCAACTTCATTCTGAAGTCCAGCCCCCAACGCTTTCACAGCGTCCCAATCCATGTCATGGTTTTGATTACTTATGCCTCCTCCGAATCTGATGTCTCGATTGCAGCAACCTGGAACTACGCGATTAACTTCCTCTTGAAGTCTAACCGCCAACACCTTCCAGATGACTGTGTCCATATATTGGTTCAAACCGTCTTCGTCTCCTCTGCGTCCGAGGGTCCGATCGTCATCAACAAGGACTGACTTACAACATGCTGCGGCATCATCCAAACAAGGGGCAACTTTCCGTTGCCACACAGTGCCATAAGTTGCCCTGAGTTGCCGTCCAAACTAGGGGCAACTTTCCGTTGCCTTGCCCCTCCTTTAAGCAAGGGGCAATTTTCCATTGCCTCCGATCCGAGGTTGCGCATCTCGAGGGTGAGTTCGTGCTCGTTGAGCACCGATTGTTTGCCAAAAATAGTTTTTGAAAATTTTCACTGAAGTTGACTTATTTTCTCGAAAACCGTTTTATTTTCAAATTGGACCATGTTTGGACCCAAAAAGGAGAATTTTCAGTGCTCACAGCCTGATTCACATGATTTTCAAATCAAAAATCGAATAAGTGTGTTAATCCAACTCTCATTTTTTATCAAAACTGTTTTAGAAAACAAAAAATGGTCAAAATGACGAACTAGGGGCACGATTGAGTCAGGTCTTCTGTCTTTCCCCCGCTAACATGCTTGTCAACAAGGCACTCTATTCACCAGAAGGAATAGCCGTGAGCTAACAGTGTTGGGCCTGAATCTGCGATTTCCTATTCATCCATTAATCACCCTGGGGAGGGATTGAAAAATGAGAGATTAAAGAATAGAGAGGAGCAAGTTGAGAGAAAAGTGAAGAAAAGGGTTTTGAGAGAAAAAAAAAAACCGAGCTTGAGGACCGAGTGATGTGAGTATCACAAATCAGAAAGAGTGGGAATAATACCCGGAGGAACTGGCTTCTCGAGATTTGAGGTCGTGTGGTAAACACGTCTGTGTGTCGTGTCTTTTGATTTGTCGACCTTAATTTTGGCTTTGAGTCTTTTCCGAGCATGTCTCATTATTTCAGGTCGTGTGCCTTTTGTTTCCTTGTTTGAGTCTGTCTCGCCGTGTTCTGTGGTAGGTTCAATACCCCGGTCGTGAAACTCTTTTTCAAAACCGCTTGTGCTCAGGGTATTGTGCCACTCTCTACATCTATGCAAAGCTAGAGAAAGAGAAAGAAAAAATTGGGACATCCAAGTGTGTTTCAACTTCAACTGTTCCAGCTTTCGGGGTCCGTCTTGTCAGATTGGGCTGTTTGTTCAGGGTTTGCTGTGGGCAGAATGAACCGAACGCTGTGTTATGGGTTGTATGTAGATCAATCCCCGTAGAGTGTGGGCGGTGTATTTCAGTTTGAGCAGTGATTTATTGGAGTTGTTGCTGTTAATTGGTTGTTATCTGATGATTACAGTTCAATTGCTCAATTTTCAGACAACAGATCAAAAATCATTTACATTTGAGGTGTAATATGATGCAATGCAGTGCAAACTATGAGATGTACAGATATAACACTCTTTTTAGACAAAAAGTTTGTTTCATATAATCTCTTCAAGTACATAGTTTTGGAAACAAAAATCTGCCTGCGGCAGTACAAGGTAATCTAGCTACCAAAAAGAGAAAAGTACAAGAAAACAAAAGAAAGGAAAAGTAGCAAAAATCTGGAGCAGCACTAATGGTCTCGCGCCTAAGGATCCGTCCTCGCCCTCTTCCTAGGCAGAAGCCCAGGAGCATCATCAGGAGCATCGCTGTCTGAGTCTGAGCCCGAGCTGTCCCCGGTCTCCTCCGACGACGACCCCGCCTCCGCCTCCGTCTCTGCCTCAGACTCATCATCTGGAACTGGAGCCTGTGAGCTGCTCCCGACGTAAGTGCGCCCCCCTTTGGTGCGGGGGAATACTCTGCCATCCCAAGTAGAAACGGGAGGTCTAACTGGAGCACCACCTACCGGAGGAATCTGGAAGGGAGGCTGGAAAAGCATGAAAGGCAGATGCATCAGTACATGCCGTGAGCAGTTTGTCAGTGCAGAATGCAATGTATGAGTACAGTATATGCGTGCCGTGAGCAGTGAATCAGTGCAGAATGCAGTGTATGAGTACAGTATATGGGTGCCGTGAGCAGTTTATCAGTGCAGAAGGCAGTGTATGAGTACAGTATATGCATGCCATGAACAGTGTATCAGATGTGGTGTTGTGCATCGGATTATGTAAAGCAGATTGTGTATGGTTTGAGGCTACGATCAGAAAGAACATACCGGAATGCTGTAAAAGGCTAAGAGGTCGAAGGTCCGCTGCAGCATCCCCATCATGGAGGCATTCATCTCCAGTAACTGCCGGGTGTATCCAGAAGACGCCTGCAAGGGAATCAGATGCATCAGTATTCTGTGGAATATCAAATAAACTGAAATGAAATGACTGTACAGAAATGCAGTAATACATACCGGAGGCAAGTCGGGGACACCGACGAACTCATGATCAGCCGGCGGAGGGGCGAAGGGAATCTGATAGGTCGCCCCACCCTGCCCTCGGAAAGTCAATGAAGCGGGCAGAGCAGGCCAACCTGTCCCTCGCCCCCGCTGAACTCCGCCCCTGCCGCGGACTCGAGCCCTCCTCGACACTCCTCCTCCTACTCCTGCTCCGGCCGCTGGCGCCGCAGGTCTCTCTCTCTCAGCTCGGCGACCACCGCTCAGAGGTCGCATGACGAAGGCCCGGACGTACTCCGAGTAATCCCCCTCGCCTCTATAGCCATCCGCCTCCCAGCCAAGGGTGTAGTCCGCATCTGATCGGCGGTGAATCTCTCGGTGTCCCGCATGTGCTCGGGAGGATGCACCGGGACTATCTGCTCAGGTAAGCCCAGGGTCTGACGCAAGAAGCGCTCACCCAGGTACCAAGGCCGACAGACCGGGCCCTCCAGCAAAATCCGGTAGCGCGAGGTCTCCTCAGCACCGGCAAATCGATCCTGGATCGCCGCTGGCACTGCAGCCCATGGCCACCAGGTAATCTGGATTTGAAATACAGTTGGTTATCTACTGTTATTGAAATATACAGTGCAAGACAAAGCTTAAATGAACTGCAAGTAAAACATACCTCGGCAGGGGTGATAGTGTCGAAGTAGCGGCGGAAGAAACTGAACGTCTCCCGCGGCCGCCGTGCGCACCTCCCGTCATAGCGGCGTGAAAAGGGGATGACTAGAGGAGTCTCCGTCTCCGGCACTGGCTCCAGCCTGGAAAAGTAGGCATAGACCCACAACTGCAAGACAGATGTCAGTATGATTATCAGATAAAGCAGAAATGCAGAATAAAGCAGAAATAACAAGAGCCGTGTATTGTGCAGTGTATTTTGCAGAGTGTACAGTGTGAGCAGTGTACAGTCAGTGTGAAGCAGAGTATGTGTGTGCCGTGTGTACAGTATACAGTCCGTGTGAAACAGACTACAATGTGTGCAGTGTGCAGAATACAGAAAGTATAGAGCAGAAATGTAAAGCAGAGGAGAAGACGTACCTCCCAAGCTCGCCAGTAGCCTCCGAGCAACTGCCCGCTGCCCCGGGAGACCGAGCTCATGTACCCGTAAAAAGTGGCCAGAGCGGCGCCACCCCAGTCATAATGCAAGATGTGTCGGACGTCCACCAGTGCGCTGAGTAGGCAGAGAAGCACGGTGTTCGCCCGATCGGCGAAGAGGGTGGTCCCTAGCAAAAACATCAAAAAGCCGCGCGCGTACTGCTCTACGGCCGCCTCAGTCATCGAAGCCGCCGCCACCAATGCAGGCTGCACTCTGAACTGCACCTCGAACCAGGAGTAACGGACAAAGCCTGGACGAGCAAGAGGTGGCGCCTCGCCAAGCAAATAGACCTGAGCGGCGGTCCACTCGTCCATATCGGTGTCAAAGGGGATCGGATCACCCCCCACCCCGATGCCTGTGAGCATCGAGAAGTCGTAGGGAGTCATCGTCATGTCTCCCGCCACGGATAAGTGGAACGAATCGATGGTGTCCCACCACCTCTCTGCCAGGGCAGCTAGAAGAGGCCCGCAGGCAGTAAGTCGGGTCAGCCCCCTGCAGAAAGCGCCGAAGCCGGCATGGTCCATGATACGTCGAACCGCCTCGGGAAGCTCTGCGTACCAATCTCGAGCAGCGACGTTCCCATACCCGCGGATGGTATGGGAGTCTCCCTGTTTTCAAACAAATAGTTGCGAAGCAATATGAAATGTGCAATTCTGAGGAAACATGTTAAAGTCGATACAAATCTAGCATGCGTGCAAGTTTTTCAGCTTCAAACAGATACCGGGTGCCGGTGCGCCTACGGTGGACTACGGTGTTTGATGCGTTAGCGTGTTTTGAGTAAGTGCAATGTAAACATGGCGCACGTGTGCACATTTTTCAGATCCAAGCAGATATCAGGTTTCAGTGTACTACGGTGGACTACGGCCTGTGATGTGTCAGTGTGTTTGTGAGGATCAGCATACAGATATGGTGCATGTGTGCACATGTTTTAGATTCAAGCAGATATCGGGTTATAGTGTGCTAGTAGGTGAACTACAACGTATGATGTGTCAGCGTGCTTTGTGTGGTTCAGTGTAAATACAGCATACAACATGTTCTCAGATTCAAATAAGTATCGGGTGTCGGTGAGTTCGCAGTAAAGTACAGGGTGTGTCGTGTGTTTGGGTGGTTAAGGCTAGTGCAGTGTGTGTGCATGGGTCCGTCTTAAACAGATATCAGTTGCAAGTATGATTGCGATCAACTACAGTGTACAACATATCAGAGCTAAGCAGTTAAAGAACAGATTCAGCTATGGCAGTTAACAGTTCTACATTGCAGAAAGTAAAACAGAGAAAAAAATGTTACCTCGGAAGCGCCGAAGGATAGGTGAGAGGTTGGCTCACGCAGGAGAAGCTCCGGGTCCAGCGCTCGGTCAAAGCCGCGGAAATGGCAAAGGCCATCCGGAGGTAGGACGTGGATCGCCGGGCGATAGGTCGCCGGGTCGAAAGGACGCTCGCTCAACGGGAGGAGCTCGACCCCGGGATCCATCTCGTGATCCGGGGGAGTCCCGACGTGTGGAACATCGTCAGCCATGGCAATGGTGGTGAGAAAAGGGCCGGAAAAGCCGGAATGCGAAGATTCAACCGAAAGGTCAACCCCGGGGGGGTGAAAAATGGCCGGAAGGGTCGGAATGTGAAAAGGCACGGAAGTGAAGAGGAAATCGAGGGGAACAAGTCCCGAAAAAGCGGAAATAGCAAAAGATGCTCCGAAATGAAATTTCGATCGGTCGAAAATGTCCGAAACGCGAAGGAAATCGCGAATCCGGCGACGAAACGGGCGTAAAACGCGAAGAAAACAAAGAAAAGAGGAAGAGAAAATACTCTAGAGAGAAGGGGGAGAGTTTTCGGCGCAAGGGAAGTGAAAGAATAGGGTTTAAAACCCTATTTTATAAAGCTCGAGGTGAAATGTCAAAACTGCCCCCGATCAGCAACTTTTGGCCGGTCGGCACTATTATGTGCCGGTCGGCACAATATTGTGCCGGTGGAACTTTTATGCAGCCGGTGGCCAGCCGGTGATGTTCCCACAGCCTTGTTTAGGCCATGTGGGCAGTTGCTAGTCTTCATAGCTCAAAAAAGTGCAAGAAAGTGAATCCCCGATGCTCAACCGGCCTCCGTTTTGACCTCGGATCGTGTCTTCTGTGCGTGGCACCCGGATTCAAGCAAAGATTGTATCCTTTTGTATCCTTTGTCTTTTACAAGATTCAAAATTGCCCCGTGTGCGTTGCACGCATCCATCACATTGTCCGGCGCGTCGCATCGCGCCGTCTTGCACGTCCCTTGCGACTTGCACCGTTTTGCATTTTCGTGTGGCATGCGTGTCATACTTACATTTCATTTTCCATTCAATGAGGTATGCGTGCCTCATTTTGCATTTCATTGCATCTCGAGGTACGCGTGCCTCGTTTTGCATTTCATTTCATTGCATCTTGAGGTACGCGTGCCTCATTTTGCATTTCATTTTTTCATTTCATTGCATCTTGAGGTACGCGTACCTCATTTTGCATTTCATTTTTTCATTTCATTGCATCTTGAGGTACGCGTGCCTCATTTTGCATTTCATTTTGCATTTCATTGCATCTCGAGGTACGTGTGCCTCGTTTTGCATTTCATTTTGCATTTCATTTTACATTTCATTGCATCTCGAGGTACGCGTGCCTCGTTTTGCATTTCATTTTCCATTCAAATGAGGTATGCGTGCCTCATTTTGCATTTCATTGCATCTCGAGGTACGCGTGCCTCGTTTTGCATTTCATTTTGCATTTCATCGCATCTCGAGGTACGCGTGCCTCGTTTTGCATTTTATTTCATTTCATTGCATCTTGAGGTACGCGTGCCTCATTTTGCATCTCATTTTGCATTTCATCGCATCTCGAGGTACGCGTGCCTCGTTTTGCATTTCATTTTCCATTCAAATGAGGTATGCGTACCTCATTTTGCATTTCATTGCATCTCGAGGTACGCGTGCCTCGTTTTGTATTTCATTTTGCATTTCATTGCATCTCGAGGTACGCGTGCCTCGTTTTGCATTTCATTTTGCATTTCATTGCATCTCGAGGTACGCGTGCCTCGTTTTGTATTTCATTTTGCATTTCATTGCATCTCGAGGTACGGGTGCCTCGTTTTGCATTTCATTTTACATTTCATCGTATCTCGAGGTACGCGTGCCTCGTTTTGCATTTCATTTTGCATTTCATACCTCGTTTTGCATTTCATTTTGCATTTCATCGCATCTCGAGGTACGCGTGCCTCGTTTTGCATTTCGTTTTGCATTTCATTGCATCTTGAGGTACGCGTGCCTCGTTTTGCATTTCATTTTTCATTTCATTGCATCTTGAGGTACGCGTGCCTCATTTTGCATTTCATTTTTCATTTCATTGCATCTTGAGGTACGCGTGCCTCATTTTGCATTTCATTTTACATTTCATTGCATCTCGAGGTACGTGTGCCTCGTTTTGCATTTCATTTTGCATTTCATTTTACATTTCATTTTCCATTCAAATGAGGTATGCGTGCCTCATTTTGCATTTCATTGCATCTCGAGGTACGCGTGCCTCGTTTTGCATTTCATTTTGCATTTTGCATCCATGAGGTATGCGTGCCTCATCTTGCATCCCATTTTGGTACTTCATCGCGCTATTTTGCGCATCTCCTTGTTTCTAAACCGGGTCTGGCGAGACCTTAAACACCTACGGTCTAGGAGACCTTAAAATCCTCGGGAGGTGCAAGACCTTCGGTGCATTAAGGTGCACACCTCATTGCATTTGGCATGCATTCCATCGCACTGTTTTGTGCACTCGCGTTGTCTAACGCATCGCGCTATCTTGCGCATCGCACTATTTTGTGCACTCGCGTTGTCTAACGCATCGCGCTGTCTTGCGCAGTGCACTATCTTGTGCATTGCATGTCGTTCGCGCTATTTTGCGCATCGCGCCGTTTTGCGCACCGCACTTGCATTGTCATGCATACACCGAAAACACGCACGGTCTGGCGAGACCTTAAACACGCACGGTCTAGGAGACCTTAAATCCTCGGGAGGCGCAAGACCTTCGGTGCATTAAGGTGCACCTCATTGCATTTGGCATGTATTTCATCGCGCTATTTCGCGCACCTCGCTGTCTTGTGTACCGCATCTCAATTCATGCATTGCCCCAAACCGGGTCTGGCGAGACCTTAAACACGCACGGTCTAGGAGACCTTAAATCCTTGGAGGGTGCGAAACCTTCACGTGCACATGTCATGCATTACATTGTAAATAGTGCATATGTCATGCATCATTTGTATATACTGCATATGTCATGCATTTCAAAACAAAAAAAAAAACGTGCATATGTCATGCATTCCATTGTAATGTAGTGCATATATCATGCATTTATTTTCTGTAAACATCCATCTAGATTGCATTATAGTTCGTACGCACTCACCGCATTATCCACCTGCATTGTTGTGCATTCTTCACATGCGTTGACGCGCACGTTCCGCTTCCACCCGCACTGTCGTGCATTCTTCACGTGCGTTGACGCGCACGTTTCGCTTCCACCCGCACCGTCGTGCATTCTTCAACTGCGTCGATGCACATGTTTCGCCTTCACTTATCCATTGCATATGCATCCCATTGCATTTTCCCCAGCAGATCGCATCACTTGCATCATTTATCCATTGTAAATATCCATTCCATTGCATATTGCATTTTAGTTGCATGCATCCACTGCATCACCTTCCATCCATGGCTTGCGCCTTTCCTTGTTGAGCTTGGTCTGGTATGTGCTCATACTTTTCACGTTGAAGCACAGTTCTGCATGTGTACGCGCCTATTCCACGTTGGTATGTTGGTTTGAGGGTTGCGGCACCTTTTCTGTGTTAGACATGGCTTGTACGTGTACATGCCTTTCCTAGGCAAGACTTGGTTTGGCCCGCGTGCCATATCCATTGTATCATTTATCCATTTCTATTACATTGTAGTGTAATTGTTGCATCCGGCATTAGGATCATTATTCTTTCCTCAGCGGGTCGTTACCCCACTTATGTCAATCCACCCAATACTTGTCCTTGTGTCCGTCTACATCACTCATAGTTCTGCATGTGTATCGCGCCTACTCCACGCTGGTATGTTGGTTTGAGGTTGCGGCACCTTTTCTATGGTAGACGGACTTGTTACTTCCATCAACCTATTTGACATTTGTGTGGTTTCGAACCGCTCATGACTGAATCGTGATTCAATTGCTTTGCATGTAGTTTGCGTAGTTTCAATTGCATAGCATTATCATTTGCATTGTTCATACATCATTTTGTATATGTTGCATATCATCTTGCATTCATTTCGCATTGTCATGCGTATTGCTAACAATATTGTACCTGTTAAGTTTACTTTCTTTGCAGGCACGATATTGTATGTACGGTTCATTTGAGGCCGGGTGAAACCAGACGAGCCGCACAGGTATTGTATCCTCCAAGTGAGACGTATTGAGAATTGCATAATTCTCTTACATCCTTTTTGCATTGTAGTGTAATCTGGTGTATGCTAGCTTATAACCGTTGCATGCGTGCTTCGTTACAGCTTTCTTCGCATGATCATAAGTTATGCTCGGCTTCTTGCACTTGTCTTGCATTTTGCCCCTGCCTTCGGGCGCATACCTTGTTTGTCTTGCATGTTTGTCCAAGTCTTCGGCCTTGTCAAAAATGGGTTGTCTCTGGGATTTGACATTCACTCCCGTCATTATTATGACTTCCGAGTTCTGTCAAAGAGGGGCAACTGTAGACACCCCATTTTTGACCGTCCTCAAGACTTGGACGTCACCGTTTGAACACTCGGTGATTTTCCATGTTCGTGTTCGTTTGGAGTTCCCGGAGTTCTCGGCTACGCGCCTTGCCTCAGGATCTCCGAACTCGATTGTTTTGTGTTTGGTTTTGCACCAAACACTTGTGTTCTGCCTTGGAGGGGCAGGGAGTGCCTTTTAAGGCATCCCCACACACCACCGGCAGTGGCTAGAGGCCACCGACTGGTTGTTGTTGCCATCGGCACTATATTGTGCCGGTCGGCACTCTTTTGTGCCGGTCGGCAATAAATTTTGTCAAAATGACATTTTTGCCCAGCCGACTACTGTTCAGCTGCTTTTGGAGATATTTTCAGACAGCTGTATGGCTTTGGCTTCCCCTCCATACACGTGTATGGAGGGATGCACTTCTTGTTTTGCTTAGTGACTAAGCTTACAAGATTGCCTCTTCTATAAGAAGAGGCCTCCCCCCTTGGCTTTAGGGTTGGATTTTTGGAGAGAAAACAACTCAGAGAGAGCTCTGGTTTTAGGTCTAGGATTGGTACATATCATATCTCTATACCTCTCTCTCTTAAGTGTTCTAGGTGCATTTGTCCATACTATTGCACATCAACACCTAGTGTTTCACCTTTTCTTGGTTTCTGAGGTTCCAAGAGGTTGTCTTGGAGGTTTTTGGCTGGATTTGAGCTCAAGGAAGCAACAACATCAACTCTTGTGAAGGTGGTCAACAAGGGTGAGAAACTTCCCCTTTTTACCCCATTTTTGCACTCCATTTTTGCATAGCTTAGAACTGTTTTTGTGCTTAGTGATTAACACATAAAAGTTCTGTTTTTCAGTCCTCTTTATTGTCTATTAAGAGTGTTTTGTGCTTTGGGGAGGTTTGACCACCCTTAGGCCTTGAAAAGGGCCTCATTTTGTGCTATTTTGTTGAGATCCGGGATTTTGGTGTTTGGGTCTCTTCACCAATGAAATCTTGAGGGATTTCAGTGGTGAAGATGATGCCTTAAAGTCCTAAGAAGGAGGGGGGCACCCCCTCTCCTTGATGTCCTTGAAAAGGGCAAGTTTTGCCTCTTGAGGGAGCATTGTGCTTGAGTGTGTGTTGAGCATATATGGACTGTTATTCATGCTTAGGATATCATGATTTAACATTGCTATGTATTGGTTTTGGTCCCTTATGCATGCTTAGCATAGTTGCCATGTAATGCCTTGTATTGCCTTAACATGCCTTAGGTTGTTAGCCCTAATTTGAGCATGTTTTAGGCTTAGATTTGTGAATGTTTTGTGTTTATTTTGACATGTTTTAGCTCTGTCCATAGTCATTTGGGTTGATCTTGGCATGCATTATATAGCCCCTTTGCATTGTAGGCTTGCTAGCCTTTGAGCATGCATGTGTAGCATGTGTTGCTTACCTCACTTTGATGGTTTGGAACCATCTAGCATGTCATTTCAGTCCCTTTGGTGTGCTTGTATGTTTGCCTTAGTTGCCTCTTTAATGCTTTAAAAGCATGTATTGAATGCTCCATGTTTTGGTCATTGTGCATGCCTTTGGTTTCAAGCCTCTTAGATGCCATCTAAGTAGCCTTTTGGCTTTGTTTCAACATGCTAAAAACCTGTTTTTAGTTGTTTAATGCATGCCATAATTGTCTTGCATAAGTATAGTTCAATGCCTCATTGACTTGCTTTAAGTCTTGGACCATTTGCATGCCTTGTTTGGTCTATTTTGAGTTGGTTTAGCACCACACTTGACATGATTTTAGAGCTCATGTTGCATGCTAATCATTCATGTAATCTCCTTTCAAGTGTGCTTGAGAGTGGTTTGTTTAAATGCCTAAGTTGTGTGCCTTAACATGTGTACATGTGCATGTGTGTTTAGCTCTCATACTTAGCATTTTGGCTACTGATTTTAGGCCTAGTTAGAGTTGCCTAGATCATGTTTAAGTCCACCTTCTATTTGGTTTGCATGCTTGCCTCACATGTTCGCTTGTATGCTTACATAAGCGCCTTGCATTGTCCATATGGCATGCTAGCCAACATGCTTAGGATTTCATTGCATTGACATGCATGCTAGGCCTCTTGAGATAAACATGATAGAGGTTCGGCACCCTTGTTTGTTTATATGGTTTGCATGTATTTGAAATTGAAAGTGCACATTTGGTTCTTTGGGCCATCATGCATGGAAATGTGTGATTGGTGGCCCGAGAATCGAGGCACATCCTCCTTTGAGTCATTAACATGATAAGGAATGTGTTTGATGCATAAATTGCTGGAATTACATTGCCATGCAAGTTTTTGCCCTCTGCTGCTGTGAGTTGCAGGTTCTGCAGACATTCAGTGCCGACCGCCAGCACTTAGTGCCGACCGGCAGTCAATAGATGGCCGGTGGATGAATTCAGTGCCGATGAGCTCATATTACTGCCGGTGGAAGTCCTACTCAGCCGATGATGTCCCTCAGTGTCCTGGGAGGCACTCCTGAGACTTTGGCAGTTTTCAGAGGAGTAGAGCAGGGAAAACAGAGGCAATCTAAGCATGGCAGTGCAATTCCAAGCAAGTCCCGAGCACGCGTTGCATCCGGCCCTCATCTCGAGGCGGTTTACTGCTTTAATTAGATTAATTAATTTATTTGGTTAATTTAGTTAATTTGTAATATTTAATTAGCTTGCGTAGTTAATTAACTTGTTTATTCTTTTGGTCCCTCCGAGCGAGGGCAAGTCTGTAATAAGTGTGGGTGAGTGGTGTGTATGTCTTCCAACCCTCACTTCTTTCTCCCTTTTATTTACCTGCTTTGATGGTAGATTAGGGCACGTTTATTTTAGCATACCTTATGCTATGCATGCGTGCATCCATGCATTTGTTTACATGCACCGGGCTCGGTACATCATACAAACTGCATTGTATTTTCAATTTCCAAATTGAATACGTGCATCAACTGATTGCACCTTATATGCCATTTTAGGGTTAGCCGAGCCTACTCTAAATCACATCCTTGCTTGTGATACATTAGTCATTCTAACATGAACTAGATCATGCATGTTTGCTAACTGGTTTATTGTTTTGGCACGGAGTACGATGTAAGTCTTTATGCTTTAGCATCTCGCATGCGTGTGAATGTTGACATGACAGTATGCTTACCATGCGGCTAAGTGCTTACATGAGATAAACTGTTTGAATGCCAGTGGGTGGAGGTTGGATTGTTTGAGTTGGAAAACTCATTGAAATCCGTATTTTAGCCTACTTGCGAGTAACAAATTCCAAAGTGTTTTCGAAACAAACGGATATGCAATGCTTATTTCCAAATTAGGCAATCTAGTCTATACTTGTTTGCTGTGCGCATAACATAGTAATTCTAGGTTAATAATTGGAATAAGAATACATAACGTTTTCAAAATCAGATATCACGGTTAGTAGAGGCCGGTCTTCGGACCGGGCGAGACGGGGTGCTCATAGCTGACCTTCCCCGATCGTACCCAAGCTCCCGAGCCAAGATCACTTTGGTGATGACGGACAGGTGGCCTTCGGCACCGAGTCAGGGTTTCCTAAATTTCCCCATTTTAAAATATTTAGGTGGCGACTCTGTAATCTGGCAAAGCAGTCCATGTTTGGCACTTCTTTTCAAAAATCAGTTTTTCTTCAAAACGATTTGCCAGAGTTGGACTCTTTGGTTCAAGATTAAGAACCGTGACATTTGAGTCCTTTGAACTGTAGTAACCCAATATCGAACCAGAACAGGGGGGGAGTCGCACCCTCCCCGGGATGCGTTCGGGGACGTCTACACTAGGTGAGAAGGAATCATGTCCAAATTGCACCAACTCAAATGCACACGGGTCACAATGGGTAAAAATATTGATCTTCTTATGACCCCGAGGACGTGTTTTGGGTTTCACCTCCGGCTTAACAAGAAAAGTGCTTCCCGGACATATAATCTCTTTCAACTTCTTCAAAAGCTCCAATCGCATGGTTCTATCACTTTCATTCAACTTTTTCACAAACAACTCTACTTCTGCATGACAAGTCACCTCCGTTTCCTCTTATTTGTTGAATATGGAGATATGAAGTTGCCTCCACTGTGAGTGTATGGTAGCAAATGGTATAGGACGATCTTGTCTGATGTAGTCAGCAATCTCATGGGCACAAGGTAAACCATAAGTATGGCGAAGGACGCATCCACAAGCTTCAGTATCAATACTAATGGAATTGGCTCTCTTACTCTCTACAAGCAAATACTCTAATGCAGAAATAGACACATTACCTCGTAGCTCCCTAAATTGAGAAGGCTTGAATTGATATTTCACAATAGTTAGACTTTTCTCAAACGAAGCCTTGATATCAATGTGTTGTAACTCAAGCAGACTGTGTATTTTCTCAAATGATGCCTCAAATGAGACTTGACATGAACCCAATTGTCTTTTAAGTTTTGCATGTGCACTCTCAGTCCTATTCAATTCAATGTAAGTCAAATAAAAATCAAGTACATGGCACTTATTAATAACTTATTGAACAAAAGTAATCTTATTGGTTGGTTGTAATATTGCCACAATGCATACACGTATCTGTCCATGCCATCACAAATTTCTCCTTGTAAGGAACCAACCAAGTATCCATGACGTAGTTCACTGCATCGAGATAACTACTGAATTCCCTAAGTAATGATTTAAGACGCTTATCATATTGAATTTCAGAAGATGAATACACTAAAGAGTTCTACTCATGGTTGAACTTCTCCCATTTCTGCTTTTGTCTCAAACATTTTCTTACATTTGGTCAATATATTCTTACTGATGTCACGACCCCAACCCGCCCCTAGTAGGATGGTGCCGTGATGGCCAGTAATCCGAGATTACCAAAGGCCAACTTACAAGGATCACACACAATCAGAGTATAATCTATGGGGCTAACAAGAGCGGAAGCAATAACAAAATACAATTGGTCCACAAGAGCTGTGCATAAGTCAAATGGAATGGCATGCATCCTTACATAACTTTACAACGTAAACAAAATGCATAATACATCTTTACAAAAGAGCTTCACAAGCGGACATACACAAATATAACGAATACAAGTCAAGAGATCATCGTCTGCAGAACTGCCGATGTAAACATAAGGTTGCCGACCTAAAAACACAAAATGCCGACATAAGCATTGCCGACGTAAACATGCATACAAAACATCGGGTACAACAACATCTCGGCGAAGCCGACTTCTAGCTTGGAACCTACATATGTACATAGAGAGGGTGAGCTTGGATACTCAGTGAATGGTACAAGTAATAAAGGGTTTAATGAATGATTCCCGAGGTTCTTGTCAAAACAATACATATATCATAGCTTGTTCAAAACTTGTACTTATAGCGTAGCTTATTCAAAACATACGTATAACATGGCTTGCATCAAAACACATACTTAGCATAACTTGAACCGAAACGTATTCTTAGCATATCTTGTATCAAAACGTGTGCTTGGCTTAACTTATAACAAAACATACCCACCCGTTCATAGACCGTCGGTGGCAAAACAAAGGTGCTACTTAGGCTTAAAGTCCCCTAGCACATACGGACTTGTGCCACTTATGCTTAAAGTCCCCTGGCACGTACGGACTTGTGCCACTTATGCTTAAAGTCCCCTGA
This sequence comes from Camellia granthamiana, assembly GCA_036172215.1. Lineage (NCBI taxonomy): Eukaryota > Viridiplantae > Streptophyta > Magnoliopsida > Ericales > Theaceae > Camellia > Camellia granthamiana. Next base: position 23,426,959 of record CM069903.1, on the reverse strand, counting down.
CACGTACGGACTTGTGCCACTTATGCTTAAAGTCCCCTGACACGTACGGACTTGTGCCACTTATGCTTAAAGTCCCCTGGCACGTACGGACTTCCAAATTTGTGCTGCATAAGCTTAGAGTCCTCCAGCACGTAAGGACTTCCCGAGGATGATAACCGAAACCGAACTTATGCTTAGCAGTCAAAACTTATTCTTGATACATAAAAATACGAGTAATCATTCATGCTTAACAAATACTTTTCAAAACCAGTAAAGCAAAGCTTTAACAAAACGTTATAACATAGCTTTATTAAAAATACCACTCACATAGCTCTTGGGACGTCGGGCTCAAGGCAAGGTCCAAGTCCTACAAACACATGGCAAAGTCTACTGAACATACCTCTTAAAACAAGTCCTTCATGCATGCAAATGATCTCGGGAAAACATGCTGGAAATCAAAACACTGTCTTACATGTCAGGAAGACATGCTGGGTGCCAACCAGGTCTGTGCCGAGGTCCCACACCACCTGGCCGAGGTGTGGCTACCAAGGCTTCGGCGTGCAGCTGCATGCCGAGGTTCATACAAGACAAACCAAAGGTGCAAGCGATCATGCAAGGTAAGCCAAGGTGAGATACGATGCTTGGCCTAAGTGTGAGGTCTAAGTGAGAATGATCTCAGCGACTACACTTCGGGAAGTGAAGTCTGGAAATCTGGGTTTCCACCCGTGAAGAACATGAAGAACATGAACATGATGAATGCCAAAATCATAACTTGCTTATACAAAATCTGGGTTTTCATGCCATGAGTTTGAAAACATGGACCTGGGTACCCATACTTGAAGATCATATGAAAACAAACATGAAAACATAAATCTTGGCATGAGCTTTCGGATCAAAACATGACTTTTCTTGGAGAACACTTGAATATCATCTTCTCTTTCTAAAACCGAACTTCAAAGCAATGCATGGCTTACAAATCATATTCAATCATGCAATGCAATAACATAAACATAAAGAACATCATACATTGATCAAGAATCTAACCTTAGAACACGAATCTAACGGTTTGATCTCTCGGAATCAAGCTTGGAAGATCTACTCTCCCTCAAGAACTCCTCTCCCTCTTCCTTAGAGCTTCTCTCTCTTCTTAGAATAAAATATAACAAATGATAGGTTTCTCTCTCTAACGGCTGACTTAACACTCAGCTCGGCCACGTGGCGCTACCGGGTTGGTCCTCCTCAAAAGGTGACTGATTGACAAGACTAGGTTCTGACAAAGCGTATCTAACAAGCTTCACAGCAAACACCCCGGCAAGTGATGACATCGGCAAAAGACAAGACATCGGCAAACAAAGGACAATGACCTCAGCTAAGAACAACACTTCAGCAGTAAGATAACAATGACATCGGCTTGGAAGGACAGAGCCTCGGCAACTAAGATGACAATGATCCCGGCTAGGAAGGACAACACTTGACTGAACTGTGCCACACCTCGGCCTAGATGTGCCACACCTCGGTCTAGGTCATACCACTTCCAGGACAAGATCACTTGGGTTCAAGATAACATCTCGGCCCAGATAATACACATCTCGGCCTCGGCGATACACACCTCGGCCCAGATGATAATCATCTCGGCCAATATGCCAAAACAAGGGTAGAGGTCAAACAAAAGGATTCCAAAACAGTTAAAGGCTTAAGATGACCTCGGCTTGGAAATGATCTAGGCTTCACATGACCTAGGCTTGGCATGACTTACTCTTAACATAACTTAGGCTTATCATAACAAGGGAGGAACAAAGCATACATATATACTTAGGCAAACCAAATACGTACAAAACAAGACAAGATTCACAAATGTTAACTTAACAAGGCAAAAGTATATGAATGTGCATGAACATGACTAAGCCATAAATGTGGGTTGTTACAACTGATATGCCAATGACATAATAAATGTCTACCACTCAGGAATATATTCTGTATGGCATTCATCAAGGTTAGCTCTCTGTCAGTGACAATAATCGCTCGCAAAACAAAACCATCCATGACATCACGCAATGTAACTAACACCTACGTATATTTATCAACCCTCTCAGACTGTAAGTATGCGAAGGCTACCGAGAAAGTCATTTCAGTTGATGTCACTCCCACAATTTCAAGAAAAGGAAAACGATATCTGTTAGTTTTATATGTGCAATCCATAATCAATATACGTGGAAAAGACCGAAATAAGTCCAAACTGGTAGGATGTGCCCAAAACAAATCTGTCACAGTCATCGTGGACTCTTCACATCGATGGCGCTCAATGTAATTATACTTGGCCAATTCACCCAATAAGTGTTGCATCTGTGATCTTCCAGCTCTCTCTACCACCTTGTTTCGATGGCATACATTGTAAATGATTTTAAGTGTGCTTACATTGAGGGCATCTCGTTGTTTCAAGGTTACTAGGATCTCTTTTGGCCTAACCATGCTCTTTGACATATCTATTAACAATGATTTCTCATCCTTTGACAGTCTTCCCGTATATGAATGTACCTCAAGGTGCTCCGCAAGTGGATGGTTATGCAATCCGCATACTACGATCAATGTCCATTCATTATTTGTGGTCAACCTGTGAGCCCTCATATCAAAAGGACAACCACATTTCTTCATACCGGTTATTCTTGATGTATTCTTGCCATCATGTTTTAACTTCTTTGTCGTTCTATATTGGCCACTCCTCTCACAAGTAAGATACATCTTGGGTCTTTTTTTCCCTTCACCATAGTCTGATGTTTTGATTACAATGACCAAACCATTTCTCTTTCCAACTTCACATACCTAGTTGAGCAATTCATCTTTACTTTTGAATACCTACAAAGTCAAATAAATATTATCAAACATTTACATTTGTTGAGAAATTCAAAACACAATCATTATAATTTCGTAAAGTGAACTTGTTCAATTGTGAATTGAGTAGTGTAATCCAACACACTATCTACGCAAACCTGACTTCCTTGAGTTGAGACATATTCCTACATGTTTTGTTTATCATTAAAAATTTGAAATTGCATTATAAAGACAAATTTGCAATTTGAAACTACAAATTTAGTATGAAATTTACGAATTTGGAATATAAAATGAAAAAAAAAAATTTACTTCATTCGGAAGTACAGTGTCGAAAAAAATGCTACTATTCGAATGTAGTTGTCTGAATTATTTTTACCGGTTCGGAAGTTGAATGTTGAACACTATATTATTTCGGACAACAACTTCCGAAATTAAATAATTATTTCGGTAGTGACTATTGAATAAATTGATATATTTTGACCCTGATTTTCCGAAAGACGCTGGAAAAAAACAAAAACGACTTTTACATAGCAAAACTCAGCTTTCCTTGACTATCCTTCTCATAAACATTTATCTGCTTCTGAAAATCTGAATTTTCAGAAGGGAAATCTTCCATAACAATGATGAATAAGGATGAGGTTTAATGTGTAAACTAATGAAACACTACAACAAAAAGCACAATCGGCGACTAAAATATCATTTTTCGTCGCGGAAAGTACGGTTTTTGGCAACTAAAATGGAATTAGTCGCCAAAGTTGATCAGTTTTGCCGACTAAAAGAGTTTAGTCGCCGAATATAGGGTTTTTAGCGACTAAAAGGCAGTTTAGTCGCCGAATGTAGGGTTTTTAGCGACTACAGGTTGTTTAGTAGCCAAAAGTGACGGTTTTTGGCGACTAAAATATTTTAGTAGCCAAAAGTGATGGTTTTGGCGACTAAAAAACAGCTTAGTCGCCGATTATAGGTGTTTTGCCGACTAAAATCTATTTGGTCGCCGAAAGGTCAAGAATTGCCGACTAAAATCTGTTTGGTCGTTGAAAGGTGAAGAATTGCCGACTAAATTGCACTTTAGTCGCCCAAAGTAGAGGTTTTGGCGACTAAAATTCAGTTTAGTCGCCAAAAGTGCTATCCTTAGGCGGGATTTAATTCTTTTAGCGACAGAATACAAATTAGTAGCCAAAAAATATAGAATTGGCGACTAAAATTCAGATTTAGTCGCCAAAAGTGCGATCCTAATTTTTTTGAGTAAATAATTAATTTTTTACATAAAATATATTAAATAAAAATAATTATTTTTATATATATAACTTTGTATTAATTCTGGTCAATAAAGTATATAAATAATATATTTTGCATTACCATTTACAGAATGTATTAGTGGCGTAGTAGGAAGAGAGTGTTGGTAAAGGTTGAGGGTTGGGAGGTTGGTGGTTCGAAACTTGGGAAAAGCAGAGGCAAATTTTTTTTTTTTTTCTGAAAAATACTTTTGGCGACTAAAGTCTGTGGTCGCCGAAAGATAGGGAATTGGCGACGAAAAGTTTAGTCGGCAAATGTATAAATAATAAAAAAAAAAATTCAGTATTGGCGACTAAAAGTTTAGTCGCTAAATGTATAATTTCCCAAAATGAAATTGACTATTGGCGACTAATTCTTTGGTCGCCGAAGACACATGTATTGCCGACTAACAAATCTTTAGTCGCCAAAGGTATTCGCGACCATGTATTGGCGACCACAGCGGCGACTAAAATATTTAGTCGGGGAAAGTGAAAATTCTACATTTGGCGACTAAAAAAGGACTTTTGGCGACTAAAAATTTAGTCGCCAAAAGTGTTTTTTCTTGTAGTGAAAAGCTAAGAATCAAGAATGAGAGTGTTTAGTGTGTAAACTAATGAATGGAAGCTAACAATGAAGGGTTTCAAAGGATGAGGATGTGACACATCCCAAATTTTAATTACTCGAAAACCTTATCAAAGCCTTTAAATTAGGTCCATTTTTTTTTTTTTTTCATATACAAATATCTATTACACTTGAGTAATAGAAATACAATGAAACATGTTCTCTCTCTCAATAAATATTACAATGACAACAATACATGCCAGTCTCCTACTGTGCTACAAATAAATAAATACAAATACAAGATCCATTTCCTTTACATCTATTACAAAGTTATACAAAGGGACTCAAGAACTCCGTAAATCTTCAATCAAATAATCCAAACTTTCTTCCTGTAAAAAGATAAAACAACCACGGGGTGAGCACTAATGCTCAGTAGGAATCTCATAGTTCTCAATCAATAACTAACACACAGGTAGAAATGATCATGCATGCAGGGTGATACCATATAGTAAAGTGACATTTTGTAAATTGAAAATATTACACGAAATGTATCTTTTCTTAAAATTTGACTTGAACATTTAAGAAAACTCCCTGCCAAAAATGTAGTTTCTCATCATTAGGAAGCCATAAATTCTCTTTGAAAACAAGTACACTTGAAGAAGAACATCATCTTAAATTTATCAACCCGATTCCAAATTATTCCTCATTTCGTTTCCATTTTAATATTCCACATTTCATTTCCATTCTAATATTACACATTTCATTTCCATTTCCAATTACCATACTCCATAACATCAAAATTCAAAGGATTAGGGTTCAACATAACACAAGAATTACAAACCCCTTTTTAATTCAATTCCCAATTACTTACAAAACAAAACTCATAATCTTCCATTTTGTCACAAGCAATCCATTGAGTTCATCATCACTAGCCCCTAAACCAATTTCCCACATGATGCAAATTTCAATCCTTAATCCATTTTCCTTCAGTTCATTTTCAATTCATTTATCCTTCTCAATTCATGAGTCAATTTCATTATTTCACAACAACCAAACTGAGACTACAACTCAGTGGTTTTCCAATCATACAAAACACACATAAATACTTCAAACTACCATTTTATGAAAATTTCGTCCGTGGGATCGGCACCCATGTATAATTTTTGGGACTTTCACCCAGGACACTCCGGCCAACTTAGTTATAATGGAATCCATCCCCTTTCTCCTCCCAAACTGTGGAGTCCATCCCCTTTCTCCTCCCAAACAAACATACATATACAATGTAATTAATCACATAATCACACATGGAGTACATCTCCTTTCTCCTCCCAAACAATCATACATATATAATGTATTAAAAAAAACAGTCATATTCAATGACAACCATTTCTCAGACTTATCATATTATTGACTCTTTTCAACGAGCACAATACATGTGATCCAAAACATGATTTTTAAAATGAAACAAGTGCACTTAAAACATAACACAGGAATTTCCAAAATCTTTTTCCAAAACATACAGTTTAAATCCTCAAAATCCATTGCATGCTCCATGATATGCATGCTTTATAAATAGTCCGGTTTGCCTAGTCAACATGCAATTTCTACAACAATCAAAGCTATCCTCCACCGATAGCCCAAAACAAATATATCTAAACCGATAAATAAATTCCTTTAAAGATACGTTTTTTCCAAAATCTCATACGGGAGTGATAATGCATATCAAGCTCCACCATCATCATTAATAATCCTCCGATTTCACATTCACAATAACAATTTCAATTATTTATACAAAATAACAATTTGATCCAATTAGGGCAAACTCCCCTTATATCAACCCAAACTCAATACAACCCAACACAACTCAACTTAATTCAACACAATTCAACATAATCAACACAATTTAACATAATCAACACTATTCAACATGATTCAATTCAACGCCACTAAATGTAATTCAACATAATTCAAGGTGAACTCTTAAATCCCCATTTCATTAACGAATCTTTTTTCCCAAATTTCATTTCATATTATGGCATGATTTACAATATCCATAATAAAGGTTCAATCGCTAATTTTTAACATAATTTTCAAACACTTCCAAAATCCAATTAAATTTGTATATATATAATTCAATACCTCAATTTCATGATTCTATTTTCAATTTGGGCAAAATCATTATTTATCATCATGGATCAAGTTAGGGTTTCAAGAAAATCAAGAATTTCAATAAAGTTTCAAACTTCTCAAGCCATTACTTTTTATTCCAATTTTCCCATTGATTTCATACCTAAGGTTCATAATCCATCATCTTAACCCAACAATTGAACCCCCAACATCTCAAACCCTAAACCCCCAAATCTCATGATTTATTCTATATGCTCAAAAATGGAGATTTTGCATTTATATAATGAAAATACCACAAATCTATCTATTAATGTAAGTACTGAAGAAAAATAGAACCCCTACCTCAAGAATCAAGCAAAAGAACGAAGCTCCAAGAAGAATCCTTCACCAATCTGAAATCCAATCGATTCAAAAGTGAGTTCTTCAAGCCTTCTTCACTTTTTGGCGGAAGATCTTGATCAATCCAAAGGGAAATGGGAGGCATTTGAGGTCAAAAACCTAGGGTTTTCGGACCTAGGTGAGAGGGATGAAGAGAGGAGATGAAAAATGTGAAGAATGATCTAGAAAAGTCCCTTTAAACTTGCTGAATTCGCGCGGTCAGCTCGAGCGTCTCTTTTCCCGCTCGAGCGTACCTGCTTCCAGAAACATATTCCAAAACTTCAAACAAGTATAACTCTCCCATCCGGACTCCGTTTTAGGTCATTCTTGTGTCCAAATCGAAACCCCGGAGACAAGCTTTCCAATGGTTCTAGCCTCACACCCAAATTCAAAGTGTGAAAAAAGAAAAGGGCAAAAGAGTGACGGTTGTTCGTAGGAAGATTATTCGAATTAAAGTTTTTGGTCCAATCTTACTTTACCATCATGTTACCACTTCAATCAATGACCCAAAATAAAATATGGAGGCTCCAAACATAATAATAAAAGGTCAAAAACAATTCCACTAGCCTTAGAAATTCAAACTCAACCAGGCAGACCGCTCGAGCGCCCAATCTTGCGCTCGAGCGCGCAGACCAACAAAGCCGGCCGCTCGAGCGACCACTCCTACGCTCAAGCGGAAATTCACAACTCTCAGAATTTCAGACAGACTACAAAAGTACTGGAAGTCTCACAAGTCCGCTCGAGCGTCAACTCCCCCGCTCGAGCGGAGGGAAAAAAATTCTGGATTGCTACTGGATGGAATGTGGAGGTTTGACAAATTGAGTATGAAAGAATGCAGTAGCTACAATGGACTTGTAGAGCTTCAATAGCTTCAACGTGAGACTGGATATGGATGTGCAATGAAAAATTATGTTTATTTGAATTGTGCGTGATGTCCATAATAGTAATTTCACTTAGGGATAAAATTATAATAAAAATAATTATCATTAAGTGTGTGTAAAGAGTGGAATGGGTGTGTGCAAATAGAAGCTCCCATCTAATCCCTATTATAAGAACGGCACATGCTCGGGTAAATTACACTAACAACCCTTGAGAATTTTGTTTAATATAGGTCCTTTTCATATTTAAAAAATTACACTTATCATTAAAATAATATATTTATTTTTAGTCTTTATACAAATAAAATAATAGCAATTATCTTATTTGATTTAACTCACAAAGAAAATTATTTTTTTTTTTTTGTATTTCTTTTATTTTTATTGAATTTTTAAAAATAATTTAAGAATCTTTTTTATTTTTTAGATACCCATAATCTAAATTACTTAAGAAGTACAATATTTTGTGATTTTTTTTTTAATTCACTAAATACAAAAAAAAAATTACTTAAAAAAATATAAAAATTCAATAATACTGTAATAAATGTAAATGATGATGTTTGGTGATATTGTAATAAATGTTGGTGAATAGACAAGAAAGAAAAATGATGGTGGAAATAAAAATAAAAAATTCTATTCATATATAAAAATTTATACAAAAAAATATCATAAAAATGTTGTGATAGTGATATTGTTGTAAATTCCATATTGTGTTTGAAAATTTTATATAAAATTTATGTTTATATATCATCACTCAATAAAAATATGTTTAGGTAGAATTTAATGATGGAAAGTTGTAAAATGTAATCACGATAATAGGGAAAAAAAAATGGCAAACTGGTCATTTAGAAAAATTTTAGATATGACATCAGTAATTCAAAATGCAATTTATAATGAGATTACAAAATTTAGGGAGGGGACTATAATTTTTCAAACGTGAGGAGGAATATGTATTAAATAGAAATCTCAGGAGGTGTCAGTATAATTTACCTTTGTCCCTTTTATTTGGGGTAAATTACACTTTGTTCCCCTAAAATTTCACCCATTTCCTACTTTGGCTTTTTAAGTTTGATTTTTTCCACTTTGGCCCTTTATATTTACAATCCTTTCCACTTTGGTCTTTCATGTTTGCAATCCTTCCCACTTTGGCCCTTCATGTTTATAATCTTTTCCACTTTGGCCCGTCATGTTTGTAATCCTTCTCACTTTGGTCCTTCATATTTGCAATCCTTCTCATTTTACTCGTAGACTAACTTACATTAAAAAAGTAACATAATTTATCACATCACTAACATATCAGCTCCATATGTGATGCAAAAAACTCACTATAGATGCAAAAAATTAAAAAATTAAATTTTTTTTTTAGTCTCTAGTGAACTTTTTTTTCAAATTTATTTATAAACATTACTACATTATAGATGCATCTAGATTAGATTCAGCTAAAAAAATAAAAATCAAATTTAATTAAAAAAAATTTAAAAAAAAGTTCAATAAAGACGAAAAAAATGATAGTAAAATTTTCATTTTAGAATTGACAATACAGGTGTTTGAGTCAGTATATTTTTATTTTTTTCGTTTTTCGTAAACTTTTTTCTTTTTTTAGTTAAATTTGTTCTTTTTTTTTTTAGCTGCATCTAATCTAGATGCATCTATAATGTAATAATGTTTATGAATAAATTTTTAAAAAAAAAGGTCACTAAAGACTAAAAAAAAATTTCAGGTAGCGTTTGGTAGAGTTTTTTAAATATGATTTGAGAATAGGAGTTATATTTTGAGTTTGTAAGTTTTGGAATTATGATTTGAGTGTAGAAAATTTGTTTGGTGAATGAGTTTTGAAAAGAGTTTTGAATTGAGTGGGAAATTTTTGATGTGACATGATATTTTATACAAAAACTTACAACTCATAACCAAACACACAACTCAAAATTCTATTTAAAACTCATAAAAAAAAATTTAAAAATTCCGAAATTTTTTTTATTAAAAATATAAAAAATAACATGTGCCAATTGTAAAAAATAAATAAAATAAATAAAAAAAGCACTGTTCTGGTCAACCAAGAGGACGACGGGCTGAACATCCGGTAAGACGACTGGTTAGCCTAAATTTTCCCACCTTGGATAGGGTTTTCAAAAGAGAGTGGAATTAATTTTTGAAAATTGTAAACAAATATCACGTGCAAACCAAAGGGTGGAACTAAAGTTCCAAAAATTTTTTGTTTTCTATTTTTTATTTTTTGCATCTTACATGGAGCTGATGTGTTAGCGATGTGGCAAATTCTGTTACTTTTTTGGATGGAAGTGGGAATGATTGCAAATATGAAGGGCCAAGGTGGGATGAATTGCAAATATGAAGAGCCAAAGTAGGAAAAATTAAAATTAAAGGGCCACAGTGGGAAATGGGTGAAACCTTAGAGGGGGCAAAGTGTAATTTACCCTAAATAAAAAGGAAAAAGGTAAATTACAATGACACTCCCTGAGGTTTCTATTTAATACATATTCCTCCTCACGTTTAAAAAATTACATTCCCCTTTCCGAGGTTTGTAATCTCATTACAAACTGCCTCTTGAATTGCTAATGTCATACCTAAAATTTTTCTAAACGATCAGTTTATCATTTTTTCTAACATTTATTCGTCCTATCATCATAACTACATTCTATAACTTTTCATCATTAAATTCTACCTGAACATATTCTTATTGAGTGATGATATGCAAATATAAATTTTATGTGCGGTATTTTAGGGGGGGGCAAAGTGTAACGTAGTATATCTATGATTTGAGGTATATATGTGGTATTTTCTTAGTTATAGAAATGTATGAGATGATTTTATTATATAAAATGGGTTGACAAACAAAAATGGGTTTATATCTAATATTTTTGGGAAATATTATAAATATTTTTTATTGATTATTATTGTTGAAGATGAATATTGACTCTTTAAGTGTAAAAGAGGAAAAAATCAAAATTTTCTCAAAAATCCTAGTTTCTAAATTTGATTTAATAACAGAGTCCGGTTCAATTGACTTTTAAATCTTGAAATTAAGTGAATGATTGTTACAAATGTGTTGAAGCATGCAAGTTTGATTCACCTTGGAAATATGTATTGAGATAAATAAATGTTGGGAGTTATGGAAATGAGAAATTTGAGAAAATCCTTTTATTTCTTACTATTGTTAAATTTGCTTATAAGTTGAATGAACTTTAGTCAAATTGGATTTGGGAACTCATGCATCATGTGCATTATGATTTTCTCTTGTGATCTTGTAATCTTGTGGATGTTTGGAAATTGTTGAAAGGAGATAACTAGCATATAAGTCTGGGTAGTTGAGCCGGATTTTGAGGAATAGTTGTGTATTGTGTTGATACCCGCGTGGGGTATTAAGGTGCCCAATTGTAGTCACGATGATAGGAAGAAAAAATGATAGAAAAAATAGCAAACTAGTTGTACGGGAAAGAGATTTACCTTCACGTATAATCCTGTTGATCAAGCCTACGTTCCTCTGCACGTCGTCGTTTTAACACCTGAAAACACAAAATGAGCTGGCCGGCGGGTGTGTGCCGGAAACCTCTCCGATGCCTAAGTCAGTAAGCAAGAAATAGGCAAAAGCTCAATGTAGTCAGGGAGCAAAAGTTGCATTACCTTTTCATAGGTGATATTGGTGAGCTTATATAGGTTTCGAATGGCACAATCCTAGGAGGACTCTACCTTCACGTATAATCCTGTTGATCAAGCCTACGTTCCTCTGCACGTCGTCGTTTTAACACCTGAAAACACAAAATGAGCTGGCCGGCGGGTGTGTGCCGGAAACCTCTCCGATGCCTAAGTCAGTAAGCAAGAAATAGGCAAAAGCTCAATGTAGTCAGGGAGCAAAAGTTGCATTACCTCTTCATAGGTGATATTGGTGAGCTTATATAGGTTTCGAATGGCACAATCCTAGTAGGACTCTAACTCCTCCATGTAGAGTCCTCCTAGGATTCAAATTCCTGGAAGATAATGCTTATCCTCCAACACTCCCCTCACTGCTTAAACCAAGTGAGATGGTCCATCTATGGTCGAACTCCAAATGACCGGAGTAACTGTTAGTTCGGCTTTACTTCTCTCCCTTACCTCGGCTTTCCCATGCTAAGGCCGAGCTAGACCTAAGGGAGTTAAGCCGAACTATATTCAGAGTCATAGCTTACCTCGGTTTCCCACATGCTACGACCGAAGTAATCAATGAAGACCGAACTACCCACTGCTGTACCAAACAGGCAGGTATGATCAACTTATAGTTCGGCTCTTCTTTCCCTCGCTTCTACTCCGGTTCCTCATGCTAAAACCGGGCTATCCGTAGAAGTGTCGAGCCGAACTAATTTAAATAGTCCCCCAGAAGCTTCTCTTGTACTCAGGTTAAAAGACGCTACCGGACTAATCCAATACGCTGAAACCGAACTACACCGTGCTCATCTTCCAACCGGACTAACCGTAGTACCCCTTTGACCGGTGTACCTAATATCTTTCGTATTTGGGCCTATCTAGGCCCAACTCCTAGCTCGGCCCAATTTAGTATAAATTACCCTCTCAATTGCCCCTTAATTCCATCTGCAAAGCATGATAGGGATTACTCGTCTTCCAGCCGAGCTACGGTTTCAATCACTCCAGCCGAGCTAAGAACCCGTTAACTTATCCGGCCGAGCTAAAAACTATTCAGCCTATCTAGCCGAGCTAAACTTGAACCGTACTGCGCGCGTCCGGTCAAACACGTCTCTTCAGTTTGCAGAAACTGAACCGCTCAGAATTCCAATGACACGTGGCAGGTTCTGATTGGCTCTCCACAGCTGTAACGCCGTCCTCGTACTCCGAAATTTTTCAACAGTTCCCGCCTTACACCTTGAACAAAACGACAAAACCCTTTCATTTCTGATTCACTCACCATTCACCTCCTTTGCTTTCTCTCTCTTGTTCTTGAGTTTTTGTTGTACTCGAGCTTGCTGTGTTCGTGCTCCCATTGCTGCCTGTGCTTCCATCCTCCAGTTCTTTCCTCTCTACCAGGTAAGCACCATAAATCCGTTCTTGTTTTCCTCTGTTTCCTGTATTCTGTTTCGCACGTTTTTACAAAATACTTTCTATGCTTAGCTTCATGTTGTTTTCTGGAAAAACTTCATAAGAACCTTATAAATTTCAAAAAATAGCTAGCAGAACACCATTTTGATCTTTAAAACGCATCCAACCGAACTAGGAAGCTGTTTTTGCTATTCAAAGACTTAGGTAGACTGGAACCGAACTAGCACTCGTACACATTACGGTAGTCTCAGTAGAATCTTCTGATGTACCATAGCCGACATAAACGAACCGAAATAAGTCTGAACCCGGAACCAGCAACCTCGGTCATCGACCGAGCTAAGCCGTCGGGGGCTAAGCCAGCTTTCTAAGTTTCTAAACCGAACTCAGAAAACTGCCCCTTGATGCTCAGCCGGAATAACCTAACCATAGACAGAACCGAGCTAACGAAAACATCCTGCCGAGCCTAGATAACATGCACCTTGCTGAAACCGAGGTAGATCCATTAGCACCGTATGTAGCCGAAGTAAGACTTCCCTTTTTGTTTCTGCTTTTGTAGCGCGGTCCAATGGTCTGTGCTTAACCCTTTTGTTTTCCACCTTGCAGACTTAGGTTGCCCAGGCACTCCCTGTGTGCACTCAACTGAGCTACTGAGCACCAATTCTCAGCCGGACTAATTTATTTTGATAAGTTATACCATAAATGGGGAAGTACAGATTTTTGGTAGAAACCCCAGGCGGCTTAGCCGAATTCAGAAAGGATTACCGTATTCCAGCAGATGTAAACCTTATTTTAGCCGAACAAGACGTTGACCTATGGGGCAACGAAGGTTTTGTCCCCTTTACCCTCCAATCAATAATAGAGACCGGACTTAGATTCCCGGTCCAACCCTTAATTTGTGAATTTTTAAGACAAAACCAGACTATGTCCCACCCAGCTGTCCACCAATACATACCGAATAATAATGGGTATAGCCGCACTGAACCACCAAACCGGTCTGAACCTTGGTTTAGCCGAAATACTCCATCAATACTCCATAGGATCCAAGAACGACGGCTGGTGTTATTAATTGAGAGTACGCCGTGGCCGAGAAAAAATAATTAAGGATACACCGGACAAAGACCTGAATGACGATGATTTCTTCTGGGTATCTGGGAACTTTGAAGACCTTCAAGCCTAGATTCCTGGCTGGAGAATAAACTGGAAACAAGGAGAGCCCGGTATACATACCTCGGTTGCATTTCATTCTTTTTATTTCGGCTTTGTACTCTGGACCGAACTAACACTTGTTTTCTCTTTGCAGATAAAGCCCATCTCCTCTCAAACTATAACTACCCCAACCTCGGTCTTCTCCGCGCCGCACTACGAGTTCGGGAAATAAGTTGGGCTAAACTTCTCAAATTCGAACCAACTTACCGATACTCCGGTCGCCGAAAAGCAAAGGTGACTGACTTCCTGCTTGAAGAAGCACCGGAACCGGACCCAAACTTGCCTCAAGTCAACTTGGTGCCATTAACCGCCGAACAAGAAATGGCGAAGAGGAACAGGCTGAAGGCCATGCTGACTGCGACAACACCAGCCGAGGTACCACCAACCGGTCGAACGACTGAGACCGTGGTAGCTCTTCCATCGCAACAACCATCCTCATCTCGCCAACGCAAGCGTGCCCGGACTAGTCAAACCGAGCAACAACTTGTTGATGAGGACGAGACCGTTCTACCACCAATCCTGCCTCCAAGTCCTCAACCAAGCAACCAACCGGAGCACTCCCACCGAGCTGCATCATCCAAATGGGCTCCCAATCTTACTTTTGCCGACCGAGATATCCAAGAAACTGACTCAGTCGTCTTTGAGAAAGACCACTTGTTGGCATTCAACCTTGCCAAGAGTGTCTGTCTTCCCAAAGACATGGAGCACCACCAAAAGCAGCTAAACACCGAGCTGAAAGCAATCCGGTCTTCAACAAAGTCCAAGATTCTGGTAAATAGCACAGTCCTTTTCTGCGTAATTTGTTCCAACTTTCAGTCCGGCTAACGTTACTTCCTCTTTGCAGGCCATCCAGAAAAACCACATCACACACAGGAAAGTGCTGGAGCTGAGGAGGAACACCAGGGAGGCCATGGCGGAGGCCGAAGTAAAAAGGACCGAGCTGGAGGAGGCCAAAAAGCAACTGGCCGAACTCCAGGCAGAAAATGATCGGCTGACCGAAGTTACAAATTCGGTTGAAGCCGAAAAGAAGAAGGTTGCCGCCGAAGCGAAGGACAAGTACCTGCGCCTTCTGGCAAGGATTGAGAAAAAGAAAGACGCCGAAATAACGCAGCTTAAAAAGAGCGTAAAGGATGCGAAGAAACAAGGCTTCAAGGATGCAGAGGACGCATACACCCTCCAGTGCGATGCCGCCAAAGACTTATTCTTCAAGTGCGGCTGGAGGAGTGCGGTGGAGAAGCTCGGCTGCGGGCCTGAAACCAAGGTCTTCAACCCACCTCCATACGGTATTCCGGCTTCACTATCGCAGTATGCTGCCGATCTCCAAAGGCAGTTTCTGGAAGGGTCTGGAGATGATGATGGTGACGATGATGATTCTGAAGAGGATGAGGAGCCAACCCTCACCCCGGTCGTCAGCGAACAACCCAGCAATCAGGCAGCTCGGTCAGAGCCAATAATTGAAGACTTAACTGACGACCTGCTAACCGACCAAACGCTGCCAACTGAGACCGAAGTCGAGGCTGAAACCGAGCTCCCATCCCAAACCGTTCTCCCATCTGACACCGGACTCCGCCCGAATGCTGATGATGATTTTGATGCCGAACTTGATGCGCTCCTCCGCTGATTTTCTTTTTTCTTTCTTTTATTCTAAACTTTTGTAATCGGGCTGCGGCCCCTTAATTGTACTTGCTCTGTACTTCAATGAAAAAGTCTCTGCTCTTATTCTGGTTGTATGCTTGCGCTTGTATTGAATTTTTCATGAACTCATTTGCTCAACTGTGATCTCGGTTTTAGCTGTCTACCTTACTAGCCAACCACTCTTCAGCCGATATAATTACTTCGGCCGAAGAGTACAGATTGTTGGTTTAATCCAGCCAACTACTCTTCAGCCGTGCTCATACTTCGGCTGAAGAGTACACAGTGTTGGTTTATTCCAGCCAACCACTCTTCAGCCGTGCTCATACTTCGGCTGAAGAGTACACAGTGTTGGTTTATTCCAGCCAACCTTTAAGTTGGTTTTTCCAGCCAACTCAGAATAAAGTGTTTGGTTATTCCGGCCAAACGTCCTGCAGCCTGGATCCTTATCCTGGGCTTAGGAAGGGTGTTGGTTTAATCCAGCCAACCTCTAAGTTGGTTTTTCCGGCCAACTATGTTTACAGTGCTACTGACTTACTAAAATTACTCTCTACCGAAAACAAATATACGGAAAAAGAATCGACTTGTTTTATTGAGAAAGTAAAAAATTACACTTTCTTAAAAGAAAAAGGCTAAAAATAAAACAACTTAAGATTGGCGGTGTTCCACGGCCTAGGAATTGCTTTGCCGTCCTTATCTTCCAAGTGGTATGCCCCTTTGCCTGCTAAACCGACCACTTTGTAAGGTCCTTCCCAATTCGGCCCCAACTTGCCATCTCCTGGAACCAGGGTGTTTCCCATCACTTTGCGAAGTACCCAATCGCCGACCTTGAACTGTCTTGGATGCACCGTTTTGTTGTACTTTCTAGACAACTCTTGTTGGTAGGCGGCGATGTGAACCAATGCTCTGTCTCTTCTTTCTTCCGCGAGATCAAGTTCTGATGCTATTGCTTCGGCGTTTAAGTCTGGATCAAAGTTTTCACTCCGAATTGTGGGGAGACCAACTTCTAATGGGATGACTGCTTCCATGCCGTAAGCTAAGGAGAATGGTGTTTCTCCTGTTGATCGCCGAGGCGTGGTGCGGTAAGCCCATAAAACATGAGGGAGTTCTTCTGCCCACTTGCCTTTAGCTTTCTCTAGTCTTTTCTTCAGTCCATCCAAGACTACCTTGTTTGAAGCTTCTGCTTGTCCATTCGCTTGGGGATACGCCGGTGTAGAATTGTAGAATTCTATCTTGTACTCCTCACAAAAGCCTCTGAAAATTTTACCGTCGAACTGCGTGCCGTTGTCTGAGATTAGTGCTTTTGGTATGCCGAAGCAGGAGATGATGTTCTGCCAGACAAACTTCTTCACATCTTTTTCCTTGATTGACGCCAAGGCTTCTGCTTCCACCCATTTTGTGAAGTAGTCTGTTGCCGCAAGAAAGAACTTCCTGTTGCCTGGTGCTATTGGAAGCGGTCCCACTATGTCTAAGCCCCACATTGCGAAAGGCCATGGACTAGTGAGAGGTAGAAGTTCTCTGGCAGGTTGGTGTATTTGATGCGCAAACTTCTGACACTTTTCGCATTTTTTGACATACTTCTACGAATCCGCTTGCATGTATGGCCACCAATACCCTTGTGAGATAGCTCGGTATGCCAGTGATCTTCCTCCTTGATGGCTGCCACATACCCCCTCATGTATTTCGAACAGGAATGCTTCTACCTTGCTGGGGTGCACACACTTTAAGTAAGGTCCTGTGAACGACTTCTTGTATAATGCCAAGGATGGAGAGAGCCAAAATCGCTGCGACTTTGCTCTGATTCTGTTGGCTTCTTTTTTGTCTTCTGGTAAGATGCCGTCTTTCAGGAACAAGATGATAGGATCCATCCAAGAAGGACCTAGATCGGCGCAGCATACTTCTTCTGCTTCTGGGTCTTCGATACTTGGTCTAGGCAGGTAGTCGATCAATAGGGGATGTGGGATGGAGGTATCTGCCATTGAAGCGAAACCCGCTAGTTCGTCTGCTCTGCTGTTCTCCTCCCTGCCGATCTGTTCTATCCTCACCACCTCAAACTTTTTGATTTCGGTTCTGATCAGCTCTTGGTACTTAGCCATTCTGTCATCCTTTGCCTCATAGTCACCAGATATTTGGTTTACCACCAGCTGTGAGTCGCTGTAAACCATTAGCTCGGTGGCCTTCATGTAGAATGCCGATTTGAGGCCTGCAAGAAGCGCTTCATACTCCGCTTCGTTGTTTGATGCTGGGAAGCCAAGGTTGATTGCCTGCTCCACTACCAGGCCGTCTGGAGAGATGAGGACTATGCCAAGTCCTGCTCCATGTCGGTTGGATGCTCCATCCACGAAGAGCTTTCACATCTCCCCAACGAACAACTTCCAACAAGTGGAGGGATCGGATGATGCCTTGGGATCTTCCATGTTGCTGATTTCTTCTTCTAAGTCCAGGCCTGCTGCCTGCCCCTTGTCATCTTGTTGCACCAAGTTTTTCTTTGTAGGCGAGTCTGGACTTGGTATAGCATGGTTTACTTCTTCCTTGTTTGTATTACTCCGGTCTGCCTTAGGACTTGGCTGAGTAACCAATACCAGGGGTTACGTTATTCCGACGTCAACTTCCGTCCCTAGTTCGGTTGAGTCAGTCAGGTCGACTGGGCAGATATGATGACTCCCAGAAAATCCGCCAATGCTTGAGCTTTTATTGCGGTTCTAGGTTGGAACTTGATGTCGTATTGTCCCAACTCTACTGCCCACTTCAGAATTCGCCCGGAGAAGTTCGCCCTTTCAAACAAAGCCTTTAGTGGGAAGGCCGTGAGGACAACAATGGTGTGAGCATGAAAGTAGTGCTGTAGCTTCCTTGCGGCCATCATCAAGGCCAATGCTAGTTTCTCCAGTGGCAAATACCTTGTTTCGGCGCCCAGCAGTGTCTTGCTAACATAGTAGATGGGCAGATGTTAGACTCCTTCTGCACGGACCAACACCGCGCTGATTGCGTGCTGTGAGACTGCCAGGTACAGAAAGAGTTCTTCTCCAGGAATTGGTGTTACAAGTAGTGGCGGAGAAGACATGTATTCCTTCAAGCTTTCCAGAGCCCAGTCACATTCTTCGTCCCACACAAACTTGGCCTTGAGGGCATGAAAAAATGGTCGTAGCCTATCTGACGATCGGCTAATGAACCGATTGAGCGCGGCTGCCATGCCGGTGAGATGCTGTACTTCTTTTACGGAGTTTGGTCTCTCCAGATCCTGAATTGCCTTGATCTGAGAAGGATCTGCTTCTATACCTCGGTTGGTCACCAAGAAGCCTAAGAATTTGCCTGATCCTACTCCGAATGCACACTTCGACGCGTTGAGGCGTAACTTATGCTTCTTCAGGATCGCAAACATCTCACTTAGGTCCTTGAGGTGGTCATTTTCATCCATGCTCTTGACCACCATGTCGTCAATGTAAGCTTCCATTGTTCTGCCTAACAATGGCTCAAACATCTTGGTGACCATTCTCTAGAATGTCGCCCCAGCGTTCTTTAGGCCAAAGGGCATGACCTTGTAGCAGTAGAGTCCTCTGGGTGTGGTGAAAGATGTGACCTCCTGGTCCGGTTCATGCATTGCGATCTGGTGGTAGCCCCTGTATGCATCCAGGAAGCTTAGCCGGTTGTGCCCCGCCGTCAGGTCTACCAGTTGGTCAATCCGTGGTAGAGGAAAGCTATCTTTAGGGCATGCTTTGTTGACAGTTTTATAGTCGACGCAGACGCGCCACTTTCCATTCTTCTTCGGCACTACGACTGTGTTGGAGATCCATCTGGGGTAGTGCACCTCTCTGATTGCCCTTGCTTCCAACAAGTTTCCCACTTCTTCCGCCACTATCTCGGCGTGGTGGAGTGCCGATCTGCGGGTGCGCTGAATGATTGGCCTGGCAGATGGGTGGACATTGAGTTGGTGGCAGATGAAGTTGGGATCAATGCCTGGCATGTCGTATGGAGTCCAGGCAAACACTTCGATGTTAGAGGTCAAAAATTCCAAGACCTCTAACCTCTCAGCGCTGGACAACGACGAACCGAGCAGAAAGAACTTATCCGGGTTCTTTTCATCTATTCTGACTTCCACCAAGTCTTCCACCGCTTTCTGGCTTGCTGCTTTGCCGACGTCTGCGAATAGTTCATTACTCTCCGGTTCTTCCACCGAATGAACATACCCCTTCGCAGCGCGGCTTCCGTTCACTGTGACGAAACATTGCTTGGACATGATTTGGTCTCCATAGACTTCCTCTATTACTCCGGTGTCGTTTGGGAACCGCATCACTTGGTGGTAGGATGATGCTACCGAGCGCATGGCATGCAGCCATGTTCTGCCCAAGATTATGTTATAGGTGGATGGGACCTTTAACACCCAGAACTCTACTTGCTTCGTCACACTCCCTGCTCTGACTGGAAGGATGATCTTGCCAACTGGCCATTCTGGCATCGAGTTAAATCCAATCAAGGGTGACACTGCAGGTGCTAAGTCTTTATCTTGCAGCTTCAATTGTTTGAACGTCTCATAGTACATGATTTCGCACGAACTACCCTGGTCAATCAGAATCCGCTTGACGTCAAAATCCTTGACTCGGAGAGTGACGACCAGGGCATCATTGTGGAGGCAATATATTCTGTCCAAGTCTTTATCCGAAAAAGACATAACATTTGTGGCCTCTGTCCTCCCCTTCTTGACGACAGGTCGGGCACGTAGTACCTCCCTCAAGTGCTCAGCCTTTTTGATCGACCCTCTGAGCTCACATACACGCTCAGGTTCGAAGACTCCATGTATAACATTGATGATGCCTTGAGGTGGAGCATCGATCGGCATCCCATTGGGGTTATTACGGTCCTGGGGGGCCGGCTGTGCCCCTCCCTCAATGTATTTGTCTAAGTGGCCTGCCGTCACCAATTCCTCCAAGTGCTGCCTCAATGGGGTGCAGTTCTCAGTTCGGTGCCCCTTTTCTTTGTGAAAGGTGCACCGTGATCTGTCGTCATAGTCCTTCTGTGCCTCGCCTAGCTTGGCTGGCCACTTGACGAAAGGCTCGTCTCGAATCTCGCTAAGTATTCGGTAGATCGGCTTTTTGAAGACCGTGGTGATGGCAGTGCGGACTCTCAACCATCTTTCGTCCTGGTCTTCTCCGTTGTCCCGTCTACCACGCCCGTTTTTGTTCAGCCGATTTACCGCATTGACCTTTGCTGAAGCCTTCTTTTCTGGTGCTGCGGTCGTGCCAGACTTTGCTTTGGCACGGGCGCCATCCTCTTCCACCCTGATGTGCTGATGCACTCTTTCCATCAGGGCTTCCATGGTAAGAGGTGGCGTCATGGTTATAGAATCCCTCAGTCTGTTCCCAACTGGGAGTCCTCTTTTATACTGCGCAATGGCGAGATTGGTTGGGCAGTCCCCAATCTGGTTGAATGTCTCCCAGTAGCGACTGTTGTATGATCGTAAGGTTTCCTTCTCACCCATGTCAATGGAGAGTAACTGGTCGATCTCCACTGGGGTTTTAGTGTTGGTTCTGAATCTTGTGACAAATGCTTCTGCCAATTGCGCCCAGGAGGCTATGCTGCCCTCTGGGAGTTTCTCAAACCAAGTCAAGCCAAGGTCACCAAGGCTTGAGGGGAATAGGATGCACATTAAGGCCTCATTCCACCGGTATACAGCCATGACCTGGCGAAAGTGGCTCAAGTGCGAGTAGGGGTCCGTCTTCCCCTCGTATGTATTGAATTTGGGCTGAAGGAAGCCTGAGGGTAGAGGCGCGTTCTCTATTGCTGGGACGAATGGTGAGGTCTGCAGCCTCGCCAATGCCTTATCCGCTGGTTCGTAGGCCGAGCGCGGTAGTGGCATTCCAACCTCGACGCTTCCATGCGTCCGAGGAGCCAACCGCTGTAGGGCAGAAACTCTATGTGGATCATGTGCCCTGGCGTCCTCCCTGCATCGTGCCTTTTCATCTAGCACGGTTCGTAGGTCGGACGATCTGGGCATCTCGGTCTGTCTGGACCTGGTTTGGTGCGTATGCGAGGGCCAGTAAGTGCTCCCTTCTGTGTAAGACCTTTCAGATCTCGTCCTCTCAGACCTAGAGTGACGAGTCCTGGAAGACCTAACTTGCGTGTCGCCTGTCCTGAGGCTTCCGTTTTCTGCTTTGGAGGGTGTAGAATTCCTACTACGACCCTCTGAGTGGCGAGGGGGCGTCTTGTTGTTGCGCCCCTCTCCTGTCGCCACTTCTTTTCCTTTCATCTGGCGTTTTAGAGCTTCCATGTCCGCCGCCATCCGCCGTATCAACTCGTCTTGTTCCCTGACACGATCCTCCAAAGTTTGAGGATCTACCCTGCGCCTTTGTCTTTCTGGGCTCTGCGAACGAGAGGGATGAGGGCTGTTATTCCTCCTTCTACCCCTGGCATCCCTCATGGAATCTTGTCTTCGTGGTTCCAGGTTCGCCATGGGAGGGACCAAAGGTAGGCCCTCGCGCCTTGCACCTCCATCTGGAGTTTGTCCGTCAATGGCGGACTGAGGCAGTTCTTCGTTGTTCGCCATCGAATTTTGAGAGAAAAAGCTTGATCAAGAGGTTGTTCTTGTCTGTTCTTCCCACAGACGGTGCCAATTGTACGGGAAAGAGATTTACCTTCACGTATAATCCTGTTGATCAAGCCTGCGTTCCTCTGCACGTCGTCGTTTTAACACCTGAAAACACAAAATGAGCTGGCCGGCGGGTGTGTGCCAGAAACCTCTCCGATGCCTAAGTCAGTAAGCAAGAAATAGGCAAAAGCTCAATGTAGTCAGGGAGCAAAAGTTGCATTACCTCTTCATAGGTGATATTGGTGAGCTTATATAGGTTTCGAATGGCACAATCCTAGTAGGACTCTAACTCCTCCATGTAGAGTCCTCCTAGGATTCAAATTCCTGGAAGATAATGCTTATCCTCCAACACTCCCCTCACTGCTTAAACCAAGTGAGATGGTCCATCTATGGTCGAACTCCAAATGACCGGAGTAACTGTTAGTTCGGCTTTACTTCTCTCCCTTACCTCGGCTTTCCCATGCTAAGGCCGAGCTAGACCTAAGGGAGTTAAGCCGAACTATATTCAGAGTCATAGCTTACCTCGGTTTCCCACATGCTACGACCGAAGTAATCAATGAAGACCGAACTACCCACTGCTGTACCAAACAGGCAGGTATGATCAACTTATAGTTCGGCTCTTCTTTCCCTCGCTTCTACTCCGGTTCCTCATGCTAAAACCGGGCTATTCGTAGAAGTGTCGAGCCGAACTAATTTAAATAGTCCCGCAGAAGCTTCTCTTGTACTCAGGTTAGAAGACGCGACCGGACTAATCCAATACGCTGAAACCGAACTACACCGTGCTCATCTTCCAACCGGACTAACCGTAGTACCCCTTTGACCGGTGTACCTAATATCTTTCGTATTTGGGCCTATCTAGGCCCAACTCCCAGCTCGGCCCAATTTAGTATAAATTACCCTCTCACTAGTCATTTAGAAAAAATTTAGGCATGACGTTAGTAATTCAGAAGACAATTTGTAATGAGATTACAAACCTCAGGGAGGGGAATGTAATTTTTCAAACGTAAGGAGGAATATGTATTAAATAGAAACCTCAGGGGGTGTCAGTGTAATTTATCATTTTTTATTTATGGGTAAATTATACTAACACCCTTGAGGTTTTTGTTTAATATAGATCCCTCATCACATTTGAAAAATTACATTTACCCCCTATCAAATTAAAATGACAAAATAATAAAATAATATAAATATTTTGTTCATATAATTTCAAAGGGAATAACAATCATTTCTTTGGTTTAACTCACACAAAAAATCATTTTTTTTTATTTTTCGTGTTTTTTTTATTTTTATTGAATTGTTTTAATATTTTAAACATTTTTTTTTTTTTTGTTAAATACACTTAATCTAGATATACTTAAAAAGTATAATATTTTTTTTTATTTTAAAATTCAAAAAAAAATTTAAAAATACAAAAATTTAATGCATTATTTTATTTTGTTGTATTCAATGGATTTTTTAATTTTTTGGTACAAATTTTATACTTTATATATATATGTTAAATTGATCTAATCTAAATATAATGGTGGAAATAAAAAATAAAAAAATGAGATTCATATATAAAAATTTATTAAAAAAAATATCATAAAAATGTTGTGATAATGATATTATGATATTGTTATAAATATAAATCATGTTTATGAGTGTTTTATTTTAAAGTTAAAAGTCACTATTAAGTTATATCATTATGTTTGAAAATTATGCATAAAATTTATATTTGTATATTATCACTCAATAAAAATATGTTCAGATATAATTTAATAATGAAAAATTATAAAATGTAGTAGGAAAATAATAAGAAAAAATGGTGAGAAAAAATATAAGATAGCACATAAAAATGTTATCCTTGTAGGGGATGTATTTATAATTTTATCTTTGTACATGACTTGCAAATATTCAAAAATAATGATTATGGCACATAAAATATTATACAAACTGTAATATAAAAATTCAAAAAAAACAATACTATAATATTTATAATAAAAAAAAATGAGTATAATGGGAGGACAATAAACCCTCGTACAAGTCTGGAAATCAAAGCTAAAAAACGACCCTATCTTAAAAAAATAAATAAACAAACGCTACAAAAAAAAAAGCGTTTTTGACAACTAAAACTTCATTTTTCGTCGCTGAAAGTAGTAGAATTAGCGATTAAAATGGAATTAGTCGCCAAAATTGAACACTTTTGCCGACTAAAAGAGTTTAGTCGCCGAATACAGGGGTTTTAGCGACTAAAAGGCAGTTTAGTCGCCGAATGTAGGGGTTTTAGCGACTAAAGGTTGTTTAGTAGCCAAAAGTGACGGTTTTTGGCGACTAAAATAATTTAGTAGCCAAAAGTGATGGTTTTGGCGACTAACAAACATTTTG
The DNA here is from genome assembly GCA_036172215.1 of Camellia granthamiana. NCBI lineage: Eukaryota > Viridiplantae > Streptophyta > Magnoliopsida > Ericales > Theaceae > Camellia > Camellia granthamiana. Next base: position 23,402,113 of record CM069903.1, on the reverse strand, counting down.
GTCGCCAATTTATAGGTGTTTTGCCGATTGAAAACAGATTGGTCGCTGAAAAGGAAGCTTTTTGGCTACCAAAAAAAAAAATTAGTTGCTAAAAACAATCAATTGGCGACTAAAATTCAGTTTAGTAGCCAAAAGGAGACGTTTTTGGCGACTAAAAACAGATTTAGTTGCCAAAACTGGCTTATTTTTAATTTGAACATATTTTTTTAGCGACAAAAAATTAATTAGTAGCCCAAAATAATAGAATTGGCGACTAAATAATGGATTTAGTCGCCAAAAGTGGCCTAAATTTTTTTTTAATAAATAATTTATTTTTTACATAAATTATATTGAATAAAAAAATTATATTTATATATATAGTTTTGTGTTAATACCGGTCAATATACTATATAAATAATATATATTGCAGATATATTCATGTAATGTTGAAGTGGCATAGTGGAGGGAGTGTGTTGCTAAAGGTGTTGGCGATTCGAATGTGGGAGAGGTTGGCGGTTCGAATCTCAGAAAAAAGCAAGAAACTGGTTTTTTTTTTTTTTTTCACGGAAGGACCTTTGGCGACTAAAATTTTAGTCGCCAAAAGTGTTTATTTTGGGCGACTAAACGGTTTAGTCCGGCGATTCATGGACTATTGGCGACTAAAAGATTAGTCGCTAAATGTGTGATTTTAAAAAATGTAAATCACTATTGGCGACTAAAAAGTTGGTCGCTAAAGAGCTATTCTTTGCCGACTAAAAAAATTTTAGTCGCCAATACCTCCGGCGACCATATATACGTGACAAAAGGGGCGACTAAAAAATTAGTCCGCTGAAAGTAAAAACTCGACATTCGGCGACTAAAAACAGACTTTTGGCGACTAAAAATTTAGTCGCCAAAAATGCTTTTTCTTGTAGTGAAAATAAAATAAAAACAAAGGGATTTTTTTGTTAGGAGCGGACACACAAACCAAAACTGAAGATAAGTGGCTAACCTTATCCCACATAGCTTGCTCTTCTTATTTATTATCATTAAAAATCATTGCATTTCTCTAAAACTAAATTATTAAAATAATAGTAACGACAATACAATACCACAATATTTTGACCTTTCTATTACATTCAACCCGCTATAGAAAACTGTGTGTACTGTTTTCTGACCACATTGTTAAACAGGTACTCACTTGGAGAACACTGGCAGAATAAATAGCGCCCAAATGACTTGTCACAGAAAGAAAAGAGTCCGGGGTGGTTCGTCCACCCAAGGGCACTCCGACGATCAAGTCAATTATTTCTCAAAGATAGCAAAAGTGCTTAACTCACTATTTAGAATACAAAAAGCGTACCTTAGACCCACGATGGTTCCTTACTTTTATAACCAACACTAACCTGATCTCTATAGAAGCCTAGCTTCAATGGACTCTGGCTCAATGTTTATCCTAGACTCTCCAATAAATAAAGATAAACTCTCTAAGAGTTTTATCCTTATCCAGTCTGAGATCCTCCCCCATTCTAGGACTCTTGTCCCTTATCCACTCATCTTGGATTCCGTATCTTCGCAGATAACCTCGGCCTAGCCGAGATCACCTCGGCGCCATGACCAAGACACGCGGTACCTCAGCTGGCACTTCGGTGCCACCTTGGCCACGTGTTGCTATCCAAAAAAATATGTCCCCACAACTGCCCCCTAGGTTCTATTACATCGGCATCCTGAGGTGATGGGAACCTATATCATTTGAACCCATAGCACATCGGCTAAACTTGCTTTATCATTTATTACCGAGGTTATCACGCATCGGCTTCCATATGATAAACACTTCAGTGTGTTTGCATCAATGCTTTAGAACCAAAAAACCAAGTTTTTTTCAAATTTCTCTAGCCGAGATCATCTCCTTAGCCGAGGTTTTCGCTTCATTAAATCAAGAACTCCAAGAGTTTTTACACACGTATGAGCTGTCACGCACAGTAATTCAATTATTTTTGCCACACGTCTCTTCCCCATTGAACCATACCTGACACGCGCCATTAAGTCACGTCACATTTGCGTGCGCCGCCTGACAGGCACGTTGTCTAAGGCACATTCATTGTGGTTTGCCGCCCTTTCGTGTTTTTGACAAAATTCCGCCCTCTCTCTCTTTCTTTTCACTTTTGCAAACACAATTCTCTTTAAAGCTCTCAACTTTCTCTCTCTAAAATCCCTTACCTCCATTGTTGCTTTCTTCAAGCTTCTGCAACCACTCCGTTCACCTCCTTCGGTGAAGCATTTGCTGTTCCTTTCCGCTCATTGCCACCGTCTTACTCTGGCATTCTTTACACCGGCGTCACTTCCTTCTGGTAAGTCACTGCTTCCCCTCCTATCAATCTATGTTTTTTCCTTTAAAAAACTCCACTGTATTATTTGCTGCCATTGCCAACCCGTTCATGTTCTTGATTATAAATTTGTGCGTTGAATTCAACCATATACTTGGGTATGTTTGTCTCATGATTTTGATTCTAGGTATACACATACAAACATATGCACTTGACGTTCTTGCTTGGCGTTCTTGATAGCTTAACAGTGTTCTTGATTTTTCTGCTACCTTCTTGAATCTGAATCGTACTCTTTACCTTGTTTTCTTGTTTGTTTTTTTCCAGATGCTTGCTCCTTATTTCTGTTTCAATAGCCCTAGGTTTTGGGATTTACTGTAGAACTCACAAATTTTAGGAAAAATTGAAACAAATTCCCCTTAGATCATTCAAAACTCTTGCCCCAGCATACGTTTAGGTTTTGTCGAGGTCTCTCAAACCTTAATAAATCACTCCCTTCTGAAATCCAATACTTTTCCTCTAAGCCGATGTCATGGGTATGTGGAGGTGGAAGGTAGACACCCCAATTAAGCTAGAATATTTCAGGCAGGAGTTTGCCATCCCTGTCGATGTTCACCTCAGGTTGGCTGGAGAGGAGGACTCCATTATGCCCAAGGATGACTCCATGCCATTTCCAGTCGTAACCTTCGTAGAGTGTGGACTTAGGCTCCCTCTCGACATCCTTTTCCGAGAAGTCCTTTACTATTATAAACTCAACCCAATGCAAATAGCCATTAACTCTTACAGAGTCATCAACGGTATTATTGCCTTCGCTAGCCGAGAAAATGCTAGGGTAACTCTAGCCGACATCCAGTACTGCTACACCATGTGTGGCCTTAAGTCAGAAAAAGGCTACATTTACTACCTTAAGCCGAGGTCGACGGAATACAAACTCATCGCCGATCTCCCTGATTCCAACAAGGGCGCTAGGGACGATTACTTCATCGTCTCGGGCAACTGGGAGTTCCTTCCTGATGATGACCTTCACCTCTACCCTTTAAGCCGTACATTGTTCAGAGAGGGAGATGGTAAGAGCCAAGTGTTACTTTAACTTGCTTCCCAAGTCTTTTTTACTTTGATATTTTTGTATATTCTAACGTCTGTCTTTTTTATTTTGCAGTTCTTCCTCAGCCTCCAAAGGACTTCCAAAAAAACTTCTATCACAACAAGGATTTTAAGAGGCTATTGGGTATGCCAGTTGACCAGCGAAAAGCCCCTTTACTGCTCAACTACATCCCAACGTCCCAAGAAAAAGCAAGTCTCCTCCTTCAGTAACAACTCCTCAAGCTGAATCATCAAGGCCTGACCAAGGATCAACATCTGGTCCTGTGGAGCAACCATCAACCTTTGCTCCACAACTGATCCCACCTTCTCAACGCAAACGCCGACGTCGAACTCCACTGCTTGCACCAACAGGCAGAACTCGAAGCTGAAGACGCCCAAGTGACGAGGCGTCCTCATACGATCCAGCCAACCCCCCAACTGTATTTCTAGCAATCCATTTCGGCACTAAGGTTACCATTGCCGTAGACGCCGACGAGATGGGTCGTAAAAAGGCTGTAGCAGACGACCTTCTAATCGACATCCCCAACATCGTCACCATACAATCTTCACCATTGCAATCTCAACCAAAGCCAAAGCAAAAAAGGCTGAAGAAAGCCCAAACAAAGGCAACAGTAACTCAGATCGATTCTGAGGATACCTTACCGATCTCCAAGACGGCCGAGGCGGAAAAAAGTGCCTCTGCTGCCGAAAAGAGGGCCACAGAGGCTGCTCCCTCTGAATCCACCCGATCAAAAAAACCGAGGTTAGAGTCAGCTACGACCTTGGGGTCCATGAAATCTGATGCCTTCTAGGCCCCTCTAATCACCATTGAGGACAAGCCAGTCAGAGTCGGTGACAGCGCGACTGACATTGAAGTTAGTAAAATTCTTTAAGTATGGAAAAACAAAGAATGAAAATTACCAAGTGTTAGGGGCTTACTTGTACAGAGTGCTGCAACATCAGAGCGAAGTTTTCATATTCGCTGACCTCGGCGTTGCGTTCGAGGTCTTTTGGAAGGAGCAAGGCAGTAGAGAGGGACGCCTACTCCTTTGCGATGCAGGCTTTCGACATTAAGAATGAGTTGGTCAACAAGACCAAGGAGGCTGCTAGCTTGCTGAAGACCGTAAATAAGGTCGAGGCCAAGATGAAGACTTTGATAGACCAAGCCAAGGCAGCAAAACAAGCCCAAGACGAGGCCAATGAGAGGGCAGGCACTGCTGAGGCCATTGCTAAGGTCCTTGAAGCCGAGAAAAAAGAGGCCGAAGCAAAGACCGCCGAAGCCCAAGCCGAGCTCATTGCTGCCTTGGCCACAAAGGACGCCGAGATAAAAGCGGCGGATGAGAAACCATATGCCGAGAGGGTAGCCGATGTCTGCGAGGACTAGAAGAAGCAAGTGAAACAGGCATGCAACAAGGGTTTCATCATTGGTTAGATGGCTGCCTTAAAAGAGTTGGCTGTCCCCGAGGAATCGCCTCTCCGAGAAGATAGCCGCATCGTCGTGCCATTCCCGCCCACTCTAAGCCAATCCGAGGACGAAGCCGAGGCCAAAGAGACCAAGGAGACCGAGGCTGCTGAGGCCAAGTCCCCAACTCTGAATGAGCAAGTTTTAGACTTGACTCAGGATGAGAAGGACGAGGTCCAAAAGACCACCTCTAAGGCCAAGGTTGAGACTTCTAACAAGAGCCTGGATGATACAGTGCGTGAAATCGACGCCGAGGTCCAAGCTGAAAAATCTGCCCAGCTATCTGTCGAGGCTGACACAACGCTAATTGCCGAGGCAGGGCAGACTGTGGAAAATGCATAAACTTTAGTTTTTCCTTCTTTTAGTACTTGCTCTCTTTTGGACAGCTATAAATCTCTTTGTTTTGGACAATGTTAATTTTGTTTTTGGCCGATGTGCCACTTTTGTATTCTAAACAAGTAGTCTCTTTGTAGGTTGAAGTGCCTTTTTTCCCTTTGAATACAAGTCTTCTTCTTTGACTCAGTGTTTGAATGCTTGTCTTTCCTTTACTGTCTTGTATGATTTCATACTTTGAATATTTTGAATGTCTTCAAAGTACACCTTAGCTGTGTAGTCTCTTCGGGGTAAAAATACTTCGGATATATCTTCTAAATGTTTATCTCGGCCTTGGCATAACACTTGAAAACATTTGTGAAAATATTTTCACAAGTGTTTGTTTAAATCCGTTCCACTTATCAAGACTTCTGTTTTCCATTATCTTCCAAGTCTTGGCAACATGGTGGTCTTCGGCAAGTACGTAGACAATTCTATAACCTCGACTAAACTTCAACTTGTAAATTTTTCTTAAAATTTCGACAAGTGTTAAACCAATTTTCTTTCAAAATAACCTCGGCTTAACTTCAACTTGTAAATTTTTCTTAAAATTTCAACAAGTGTTAAACCAACTTTAGCATGTAAATTCCAACTTCCAAGCATTATTCTCCAACTCTCTGCCCCCTAATGTGAACTTAAGTTTCACTTATGTTCACATTAAGTATGGACCTATGATCTTGTGGCCGAGATCTGATTCAAACAGAGACTGGTTGAGGTTATCAACCTCGGTCTCTGTTAATCTAACTAATATGTACTTAGTGCCATTCAAAGTTTTAATTCTGCCGATATAGCAAATCTAGGTTAATCCAACTTAGTTCAACTCTATTATCTACAAGTATCATTCAACTCTGCCATATAATAAGTCTAAGTTATTCATCATGTTTCAATTAGAAACATCGCTAACTTAGTTCAACTCTATTATATGCAAGTATAATTCAACTCTACCATATAATAAGTCTAAGTTATTCTTCATGTTTCAATCAGAAACATCGCCAACTTAGTTCAACTCTATTATATATGCAAGTATAATTCAACTCTGTCATATAATAAGTCTAAGTTATTCGTCATGTTTCAATCAGAAACATCGTCAACTTAGATCAACTCTATTATATGCAAGTATAATTCAACTTTGTCATATAATAAGTCTAAGTTATTTGTCATGTTTTAATCAAAAACATCGCAAACTTAGTTCAATTCTATTATATGTAAGTATAATTCAACTCTGCTATATAATAAGTCTAAGTTATTCGTCATGTTTCAATCAGAAACATCGCTAAGTGACTAGTCAATAATTTTACACAAGTTTGAAATCAAAAATTAAGCTAAAATTTTATTAATTACTTCTGCTAATAACAAAAGAGAAAGAAACAAAATGAAATCTTAATGATAGAAGAACTTCAAGTTGCAAGTATTCCAGGGTCTTGGCAATTCTTTGCCTTCACTGTCTTCAAGCCGATATGCCCCATTGCCCAAGACCGAGATGATTCTATAAGATCCTTCCCAATTTGGGCTAAGCTTGCCCTCTCTGGGATCCTTCTTGTTGCCGACGACTTTTCTCAGGACGAGGTCCCCAATTTGAAACTCTCGTGGGTTGACCTTTTTATTGTAAGCCTTGGCAAGCTGCTGCTGGTATGCCCCTAGCTGAATTGCTGCTTTCTCTCTTCTTTCTTCCAATAAGTCCAGATCTCGGGCTAAAAATGCATCATTAGTCCCATTCTCTACTCCTTGGGTTCTGATCCCTGGGATGCCGACCTCCAGTGGAATTACTGCTTCTGTGCCATAAGCCATGGCAAATGGGGATTCCCCAGTTGATCTTCTCGGCGTAGTCCAATATGCCCAGAGTACACTGGGCAACTCATCCACCCACTTACCCTTTGCTGCTTCCAGCCTTTTCTTAATTCCATCTAGGATAACCTTATTGGATGTTTCTGCTTGGCCATTACTCTGAGCGAAGCTTGGAGTAAAGTAATAATTCTTGATCTTGTACTTTGCGCAGAAGCTCTTGATTAGCTTACTGTCAAACTGTGTACCATTGTCTGCTATTATTGCCCTTGGGATCCCAAACCTGGTGATGATGTTCTTCCATATGAAGTTCTTTACATCAATGTCCCGAATCTTTGCAAGGGGTTCAGCTTCAACCCACTTGGTGAAGTAATCTGTTACCACTAGCAGGGACTTCCTTTGTCCAGTTGCTTGAGGCAGTTGTCCAACAAGATCCATGCCCCATTGGGCAAATGGCCAAAGACTGGACACTGGGTTCAAATCTGCTGATGGTTGGTGTATCAAAGGTGCAAACCTCTGACACTTCTCATACTTTCTGACATAGGCTTCAGCATCTTTCTACATATAAGGCCACCAGTACCCCTAAGTAATGGCCCTATGAGCAAGTGACCTGCCTCCAGTGTGGCTTCCACATTCTCCTTAATGTATCTCATACAAGAAGTCTTCAACTTGTGAAGGATGCACACGCCTCAAAAGGGGACCAGTAAAAGATCTTCTGTAGAGATGCCCCTCTGCTGTCAGACTGAATCTTGCCGACTTCAGTCTGATCTTGTGTGTTTCTTTATGATCATCTGGCAGTTTCCCCTCTTTAAGGAATACTATTATTGCATCCATCCAACTTAGTCTCATCTCCACACACATTGCTTCACGCTCTGTGTTCAGTGATTCTACACTTGGACCTGATAAGTAGTCAACCATTATTGTCCTTGCCTCTCCTGGTTTTATTGCACTAGCCAGGTTGGCCAAGGCATCAGTATGGCTGTTGTCATCTCGACTAACTTGCTATAGTCGGCAATTTTGGAACAATGCTATCAGTCTACTCACCTCCTTTACATAGGCCACCATCCTTTCATCTCGGGTAGTGTATTCGGCTGTTGCCTGGTTGACAATAAGCTGGGAGTCACAGAAGATCATTACCTCGTCGACTTCCATTACTGCTGCCAACTTTAATCCTGCTATCAGTGATTCATACTCTGCTTCGTTGTTTAAGACTTTAAACCCTAAATAAATGGATTATTCCAGCATCTGTCCATCCAGCGATATTACCACTACTCCTGCCCCCGCTCCTTGTCGGTTTGAACTTCCGTCAACAAACAGGCGGAAGGAGTCGCCGACGTAAATACTGCAGAGCCTGAGTTTCTCTTCTTTCCACTGTTTGGCTATCCTTAACTGGGTTTCTCCTTGTTCACATGGACATCGTATACCTCGGCTCAACGGAATCCGATGTATAATGGCGCCTGGTGTGAACTCGGCCACGAAGTCGGCCAAAACTTGGCATTTGATTACTGTTCTGGGTCTGAATTCTAGGTCATATTGGCCCAACACCACTGCCCATCTGGCTATCCTACCTGTCAGATCTCCTTACTGCAATAGGGACTTCAAAGGATGCTCAGTTAAAACCACAATCTTGTGGGCTTGAAAGTAATGATTCAATTTCTTGGAAGCCTTTACCAAAGCTAATGTTAGCTTTTCCAAAGGTAGATATCTGGTCTCTACATCTGCTAGGATTTTACTCACGTAGTAAACTGTCCTTTGTTCTCCCTTATCTTCCCTGATTATCACTGCACTTACTGCATGCTCTGTGAGACCGCCAAGTATAAGAACAGCTCCTCTCTAGGTATTGGATTTAAGAAAACTAGAGCTGTAGTCAAGTATTTCTTCAAGTCGGCCAAGGCGACTTCGCAGTCCTCTATCCATAAGAAGTCTGTGGCTTTCTTTACTAAACTGAAGAAAGGTTTGCATTTATCAAAACTTCTGCTTATGAATCTGTTTAGGGCTGCAGCCCTTCTAGTCAGCATCTGCACTTATTTTGCCGATGTTGGGCTGTCTAACTCCAGAATGGCCCTAATTTGATCTGGGCTTGCCTCAATGCCCTTTCTGGTGACCAAGTATCCCAGGAATTTTCCTGACCCAACTCCAAATGCACACTTCGATGCCGAAATGTCCTTAGGATGTCAAAGACTGTCTTCAGGTCGGCCAGATGATCTTCAGGTTCCTTGGTCTTCACGACCATGTCATCAATGTATACCTCCACTATTTTGCCTATTAGATGTCTGAACATCTTAGTCACCAAACTCTGGTAACTTGCTCTTGCATTTTTTAACTCAAAATGCATCACTCTGTAGCAATACAGCCCTTTTGGGGTGATAAATGCAGTTTTCTTCTCATCTGGGGGGTACATGGCTATCTGGTAGTACCCCATGTAGGCGTCCAGGAAGCTCATCCTTCCATGCCCTGAAGTGGCATCCACCAATTGGTCAATCTTTGGTAGTGGGAAACTGTCTTTGGGACAAGCCTTGTTCAGGCTGGTGAAGTCCACGCAGACCCTCTACTTCCCATTCTTTTTTTTCACAACCACCGTGTTTGATAACCATATCAGGTAATTCATTTCTCGAATGGCTCTGGCCTCCAGAAATTTATCCACTTCCTCTTCTACTGCCTCAAAATGCATCAACGTCGGTTTTCTTGCTCGCTGGATGACAGGTTTAGCCGACCTGTTTAGATTCAGTTTATGGCGAGTAACCTCGGGGTCAATGCCAGGCATCTCGTACGGTGTCCTAGCAAACACCTCAAGGTTTGCTCTCAAGAATGCTTCTAACTCCCTTTCCTCTTCCTTGGCCAAGCCTGAGCCGAAGAGGAAGAAGCGTTCTTCATCCCCTTGCTAGACTAAGATCTTCTTCAGGGCTTCCTCATTTTTCTCGGCTGGTTCCTTGCCGACGTCCTCAAGGACCTCCCTGTCCTCGTCTTCAATCTCTGCTGCTTTTGCTTCTCGTATGTTGCAGGTGGATTTCATTGCTGCCATGGAGCAATTCTTTGCCTGCACTTGATCCCCTCTGACCTCATCAATTCCATATTCTGTTGGGAACTACAACAACTAGTGCAATGATGAGAGAACAGCCCTCATTGCATGCAGCCATGGCCTTCCCAGGATAACATTGTAAGGGGAGGGAGTGTCAATTATTATGAACTCAGTTTTTACCTTCTTGGCGCCAGCTTGCCCTTCCAAACTTACTGCCCCCAGGGGCCATGTCGGTGTTCCATTGAACCCGACCATTGGGCCATTGGATTGTTCCAAATCATCTTGGTGAAGGCCAAGCTCCTTGTAACACCTGACGTACATGATGTCACAAAAGCTGCCCTGGTCGATCAGAATTTGCTTTACCTGGCACTCTCCAATCTGGAGGGATATTACCAAGGCATCGTTGTGTGGATGCTGCACCATCTCTAGGTCGTCTTTAGTAAATGATACCACTGGTCCCTGGCACTCGTTTGTCCTCGGTCTCTTCTGCCGAACCTGATACACATGTTGCAAGTGTTTTACCTTCTGAGTTTCCCCACGTATCTCATTCTCATTGACCTTCAAGTGAATCACATTGATCACTTGAGGTCCGCTTACTTGCAGTTGCGATGCTGGTGGAGGTGGTGTTGCGGTGCCTGAGGCAGTCTCGCTTGCTCTTCCCTTGTCCTGGTTTCATCTACCAGGTCCCTTAGACGACCTTGTCTTACCAGGTCTTCCAGATGTGCCTTTAGGGCTTTGCACCCTTGAGTTAGGTGTCCATCCTCATTGTAGTAGGCACAGTGTTTCCCCAGACTTCTTCCCATAAATTCACCAGGAAGCTTCTCTGGTGCTCTATAATAGGGCTGATTCTGGATTCTTTCCAAGACTTTGTAGATCGAAATTCAGAATATGGTTGTGACTGCCTGTGTAGCCCTCAGTTCTGTCTCTTGCTTATTGTACCCACTATTACCTCAGCCTCGCTTCGGCGAGCTGTTTCTTTTCTCTTGTTTCAACGCCTTTGTTCCCGGCATGTCCTCCTCGGCCCTGGCATACTTTTTTATCCTGGCCATAAGTTCCTCCATACTTTTTGGCAATGTCTTTGCCAGTGATTTTCGAAGCAGGCAATCATCTTTTCAGGCCATTCTTAAAAGACACGACCGCCACCTTTTGGTTGCATCTTGGTATTCGATTGAATACCTCATAATACCTTTTGGCATAAGCCCTAAGGCTTTCATCCTCGCCAATTCTTAGAGCCATCAGGGCGTCCACCCTCAATGGCTATAGTTTGTTTGTCACAAATCTAGCCACAAACATCTTGGTTAGGCCTTCCCAGCTTTTCACAGTTCCTTTCGGCAACTTATAAAACCAGTCTGATGCAATTTCCCCAAAGGATAAGGGGAACACTTTGCAGAGCAACAGCTCGTTCCCGGTGTATAGTGCCATTGAGTTCAGGTACAAGCTGACGTGAAAGTTAGAGTCAGACTTCCCGTCGTATATCTAGAATCTCGGCATGTAGAACCTCTTCGGAGCTTCAAACTTGTCCAATTCTACCGAGAATGGCGTTCTCGGCTTAACAGATGATGTTACCTCGGCATCTTGTCGCTTCATCTGGAGGTAGTCCCTCAGATCCTCCTTGGTCTGTCCAGGAGCTCGGCTATCAACGGATTTTAGCCTTTTCGATGCACTACTCCCGCTGTCGTTATGAGTCCTTTTGGACCTCTCTCCATTAATTGCGTCGAAACAAAGTTCTTTCCCTTGAACATGCCGATGTTCTTTCGGGTCAGCTTCCTTGGTACAACGCGTCCTTCGAGAATCTCCCTTTATTGACTCTCCTCGCCTAACTTCCCTTGAAGGCCGGTGAGAGTGTTCCTTGGTCCTAGTGTGCTGAGGGACTGTAGGGACTATTTTCTGCCCTTTCTGGGCATTGTTCTTGGCCGTTGGAATCGGCGTATCTTGTAATGAGAATGGTGGCTGCATGATATTGTTCTACATCATGAAATTAACGACGGACTGCAGGTCTGTCAATTTGTTCGCCATTCCCTTCATCTCACCGACCCTCCGTAGGCATCTATCTTTCCATACCTGAAGGTCGTCCTCATTATAATACCCGCCTCAGTCTGACCTCTTTGGCACGTCGCCCTCCTTGCCGATGTCTTTCTCTCCGGGATTCTGATCCCGAGTTTCTTCGTTGCAGTTATCCTCCTCCACATTAGGGTCAATGTACATACCACTCCCAGTAGGGATGTCGTCCCCAACCTTGTCTTTCTGTCCATCGTTGGCCACCTATTCTCCTTTCTTTCCCACAGACGGCGCCAAATTATGTGTGCTGTTTTCTGACCACACTGCCAAACAGGTACTCAGCTGGAGAACACTCACAGAATAGATAACGCCCAAATGACCTGTCACAGAAAGAAAAGACTCCGGCGGTGGTTCGTCCACCCGGGGGCACTCCGACGATCAAGTCAGTTATCTCTCAAAGATAGCAAAAGTGCTTAACTCACTATTCAGAATACAAAAAGCGCACCTTAGACCCACGAGGGTGCCTTACTTTTATAACCAATACTGACCTGATCCCTGTAGAAGCCTAGCTTCAATGGATTCTGGCTCAACGTTTATCCTGGACTCTCCAATAGATAAAGATAAACTCCGTAAGCGCTTTATCCTTATCCAGTCTGAGATCCTTCCTCATTCTAGGACTCTTATCCCTTATCTGCTCATCTCGGATCCCAGTATCTTCGCAGATAACCTCGGCCTAGCCGAAATCACCTCGGCGCCATGACCAAGACACGCGGCACCTCTACTGGCACTTCGGTGCCACCTTAGCCACGTACTGCTATCCAAAAAATATGTCCCCACAAAAACAAATAGCATATGTGTGCACACTCGCTGAACAACCTATTAAACATCACAAAAACAAAAGAAATGCTATCATAAGACAAGAGCCACCAGACAAACAAAAGAAATGCTAAGACAAAAGCCACAGACAATGAAGAAAATAAGTGATCTACCAATTCTGCGTCCCTCTTGTACATTATACATCATTGAGAATACAAAAAATAGTCGAGCCTTCTCCTTTGGAGGACATCATTGGTCGTGATGATTACACAAGCTAGGGACCAGTGACGGAGCCAGAAAACTAATTAGAAGGAGCACTTATTGATTATAACTTTAATTTTTTTTTTTTCATAACCAACATTAAGAAGATAATAATAATTTTTGAATTAATATTAAGTACAAAAACTTAAATAAATTATTACAAAAGTATTTCACTTAAAATTTTACAATTAATTTCGAGTAAAATTGAAAAGAAAATATTGCATGTAACTAGTGTTTCACGGACAATGTAAAAAAGTCATATATTTAAGTCTTAATATAAATTATATAATGGTAAGATAAATCAAATTTTTACAAAATTTGAGTAAAAATTTCATATAATAGTGATATCACATCATTATTGACATATAATGTTACAAACCAATAATAAAACAACATATAAAGAGTAAACTCTACATGCAAATATAACTAATATCTAGTAATTTTTACATATATATAGTGAGATTAATTATATTTGCATATCAATACTGATGGATATTACCTTTATATTGAAATTTTTTCATAAAATTTGCATACATAAAAATATAATTTGTTATAGTCACTTCATTTTCAATAAAACAATCACTATTATTTTTATAAATTTAAAAATACCCTTGACATTTTATTTCAAATATTATTTTTATTTAAAATTTTATTATATACATATGTAAAAAAATAATTTTAAAAAAAAAATTAAAAATTTGGCCCCCGGTCACATGGTGGCTATGTCACTGCTAAGGACCACATAAGAAATTTTACTTTGGGTACTGTTATGGTGTGCAACTTACGCCTTACACTTACGCCTTTTCTGTTTGCAGTCCTGCTTTTATTTTCACCTTCCACTTACACTTTTTGTGTAAGTGGCACATGGTGTGCAACCTTGAGGGTTGCACACTTAAGAAAAGTCCTTTTACTTTATGAAGAACAACTACTTTCTATTTTTCTTTTTTTAATTAAAACTTATTTTGAGAACATCGTTAAAAGTAATTTTTTGACTTTTTTAATCACATCTCCTCTCTACTTTTTTTTGTACATTTTTTAAATTTAAAAAAAAAAACCAAAACCAAACCAAACCAAAAAAAAAACAACTTTTAACTTAATTTCTAAAACAAACCTAAATGAAAACAGAAAGAACACAAGGTAAACCCATCTAAATATTTTAGAATATTATTTTTGTAAGCATCCCAGTATTTTTCATAGAATTATTAGAAACATTCTCCTGTTTTGAGTCCAAAATTTTTTTTGAACTAATTTTGAGTCCAAGATTGAAACACACTTTTTTGTTTTATTTTTGAAATTCAAAATCCACAAATTTTTATTTAAATCCCAATCAAGTTTTTTTTTTTTTTTTCCTTTCATTACCAAATCATGTCGCCAAATAAAAATTCAACAATTTATTGGACTAGAGTTTTTCTCATCACAATTTCTAGCTCTCATTGTTACATAAAATACATACATTAACGCTGTGTTTGATTGAAATTTAAAAAGGAATTTGAAAAAATAAAATAAAAAATATATACAAAACTAAATGAAATATATATATATATATTTTATTCACATTTCACCTACCTTTTTTTTCTTTTTCTTTTCAAATATCTTTTTAAATCCCCCAATCACATATAACCCAAAAACAGTAGTACAAATTTAGCAAATAATACTTAAATCATCAAACTAAACCATATGTTAAGCCCAATAGGCTGAACTCGAAAAGGAAGTCCAATCCATTTTTGCAGGGTTGGGGACAACGTCCCACAACTCACTTCAAGTCCAATAACATCACCAACTTCGGGTAGGATCCATTTTTTGTGGGAAACTAACAAAATACTGACCCACTTACTTTATTTAGAGCATATAAAACAAATAAATTTATTGGGGGTCAAAATTCAACCAGGATTCAAGGTGCCTTCATCCCCAGAATGGCATGAAATTTCCTCGATAAAATTTGTTCAAATGCATTTTCAATCATAAAATCAAAATCATACCCAAAAGATTGCTATATTTTAATATTCTCATCACTGTGCACGGGTCTACATACAGTTACATTTTCATTAAATACTATTTTATTTTATATTTTTGGTGGACATAATGGAGCTATTACTACATCACATAAACAAAATGTCTTTGCCAATTAAGGCAGCAGAACAATAATAAAAGAAGACCCAACTGCCTCTGGTCTCATGCTTACCTCCACTCCGCAAGGACATTTATATTACATTAATTATATCTTAACCAAATTTTAATCTGCAAAATATCAAACCAAACAAAAGACCTTGTGCCCCTGTAAATTGTACACCACCCCTACCCAAGACCTACAAACAGTTTTCCTTTCTCTGAAGGACTTTCACATCTCTTGTCATGAGCTTCTTCCCATGTCTTTTCCGGTGAATTCTCCTCCACCATATGATGCTGCCGCTGCTGCTGCAGCAACATCAAAGCCACCACCAATTGAGGTCATCAGAGCCGATAAGCCGCTAGTTGGGCCACCACCGGCAGCCATCCCCAGCCCAAGAAGATCAAGGGTTGCCTGCTTGGGACCAAACACAGATGGGGTCCCCATCATCAATTCCTTCAGACCAGAACCCCCATCACATGGAAGCCCAAGTCCAAGCCCTGCTACCAGAGATCCACTCTCTGGCGGCTCAATTTGCCTCCGATCCAACTCCTGTTGCTGCCCAGATGAAGATGTTGATGAAACAATCCCAAATCCTCGAAGCAATGATGCATTTGTTGCAGCTGCTCCCATCTGAGCAGCTTTCTGTAGCAATGCTGTAGCAGAAAGTGCTGGCTGGGGTGGCGGAGCATACTGCCTACGTTCTTGCCCTGCAGTGCCGAAAATTGATGACCCGTGATTGGTGGCAAGACACAGAGAAATGGGTTCTGTGAATGAAGATGGTGTGAGGTCAGGTGCATGTTCAGGACGAGCCATGGCTCGGATTAGGTCGGTAAATCCGATAGTTGGAGGCTGTAAACTAGCTGAAGCTGTTGAAGATGCAAACAAACTAGCAAATACACCACTGCTTGTACTTCCATTGCTACTTGAGCTGCTAGTACTGCTACAGCTTCCGGTTAAGCCAGTTGTTACCGGTGCATCATCTAAGATCTGGGTGGGATTGGGATTTTCCGGCAACTCTGTATCTGTAATAATAGAAACAAAGAAAGAAAAAGAAAGAAAGAAAAAGAAAAGGATCACCTACCAATCTACAGAGTAAAGAGATCTACAAAGAAAGTTAAGAGATAGAAAGTTAGGCTTTTCACATTAAAGAACTATATTTGAAGTAAAGGAAGAATCAATAATGGTCTCCTTTCTCAACATCCACTTCTCTCTTTTTTAGCTTTTGAATCACTTAAGTGTTATTGTCTTCTCTTTATCCAAGATTGCATACAAATACCATGAATCTGCTTTATTTCTTATTACTTTCTAGTTCATGCCTCTCAAAATCTCAGATCAGTCTTATGATGGATATATGCAGAAGAGAACAAAGATTGGTAAAGGACAAAAAACAACTAAACTCCAAGATCCAAATAAAGAACCAACAGAGAATTTTTTGTTGCTTTTGTTTTTAACTAAAACGAATCCGACAAAATCCAAACTAAAAATTGCAAATTCATCAATACCTGGATTTTGAATGGGTAAAACAGAGGACATCACAGTCGATGACGGAGGCAGAGCTGGTGGTGGCGGTGGCGGTGGCGATGAAGCAACAGACTGTAGTTTTGGGTCCTCATCTGTGCTTGCATCTGCCACTACTACTGTCTTGGCTTTAGCACTCTCCTCTGCTAACGCATCACAGAAGGCTCTGTGCGTGATAAAGCTATCTCTCCTTCAAACAACCAAAATGAAACCAATTTCAGAAACCCATAACACTGAAAACAGAGGATTAAAAAACAGAGAATTTAAAGGAGATGAATAGATAAACAACCTTGAAAACAGAGTCCCACAATCGCATTTGTACTCTCTGGTTCCACAGACCTTCAAGTGAGCTTTCCAATCGGACTGAACCGCGTATTTCTTCGAGCACTTCTCGCATTTCCACTTCTTCTCGCCGTGCTTTCTGCAGAAGTGCTTCTTTATCCCAGTGAGATCGCCCAATGCTCGCGAAGGGTCGTGATGAACACAAGACGGCTCGGGACATACATAGACTCTTTTGCGAACCTCTTTGCTTGATCTCTGCCGGAGCTTCCATGGAAGGTTGTGTCCCCTCCGATGGAGCTGCAAATTCTGGTCACGCTGAAACCCTTTGTTGCAGATTTCGCAAATGAATCGATTTGTCGCCATTAGAGTCTTTGGGGACAGAGCAATCACCTCTGCATTTGGATCTGAAAAAGAAATAAAAATTACACAATTTCAATTCAACGTGACTATATGAACCACCATTCGATTGGAGATTTTGAAGGGTTAGCTTGGTGATTTTACCTGGCATTCCGGGGAGATTTCTCTTCTTCTTTTCTTTTTCTGGTGGTGGGTTTGGAAGAACTATTTGATTCCCTGATGAAGAGACGCTAGCTTCGCCGGAAGCTGTGGAATCATTCATGGCGGACGAGTTATCTAAGTCGACCGGCATGGGTATCGAATTTGTTTATCTAGGGCTTTTACTGGGTAGTCAAAAAAAGGGAAATCTAGGACATTTTTCTAGGGTTTCGACTCGAATCTGCTTCTATCTACCAGTCAATTTTGCTTTTTCTTCATCTCTAACTACCAGCTATTAACAAGTTCAGACGCAAACCCAGATCAACAAAAAAGCTAATTAACAAAACCCAAGAATCAAAATCAACTATTAGCTCGGAAAAAGATGGAAGACCCAGAAAAACAAGGGCTGGCGGAAAACTGACCACGGGCGAAGCAGTACCAACCAACGCTCAAATTGAATGAAATCGAACCAAGAATGAGGACCTTCGCCTAAATTCGTAGCTTTATGAAAAGTTCAGACCCCTGAAATCCAGCTCCTCTGCTCTGTTCAGCTCCCAATCGACAACGACCCTCCCATGAATTCCGATATTCGGACAAGAAAATCAGAGAAACAAACCGATTCAAGCGCCGGAAAGAAGAAGAAGAAGAAGAAGAAAGAGGAGGAGGAGGGTTCCGCAACTCCACGACGACGACAAAATTTGGGGGATATAGAGAGAGAGTTCGAAGGGATGAGAGAGAGAGATTGCAAAAGTCTTCCGAGTTGGGTCGTCTTCACCTTTCTGGTTTACTTTTCAAAGGAAAAAAATCATAATTAATTAAAATTTGTACAAAAATAAAATAATAGAAAAAATTTGTATAAAAGTAAAATAAAATAAAATAATAGATGGAAAAAGAAGTAGATAAAGATGTGTTTGAGATATAACTATGGTTAGTTTTTTGAACCAGTGGGTTAACCAGGGTTACTGATATGTAATGATATTAAGGGGGCACTTGGCTTGGGAGGGAGTTGAGGAGCCAAGTGTGTGGGTTCGTTTGGGGCGGTCCGATTGGGACTCGGATTTATTGGTAGGTGGTCTCTGTCGTTTAGTGAAGGCTGTTCTAAGTGATTAATTTATTTAGAGCATTCGGATCAGCCTTGATAAATTTTGAATTAAATTATAATTCAAAATTTATTTTTGTTATTTTAATTAGTCATTATTTAATACTTACTGCATCAAACTTTTTATTCTAACTCAATTTTATTAAAATATTAATTTTTTATTGTATTTGTTATTTTTTATTTTTTTATATTAAATTAATGAGATACCATCCAAACAATTTTTAAAAAAAAATTTGTCGTTGACCGGCCGATCGACCAGTTAGGCTAATCTTGGGCATTTTTCTTCTTCTACTACAAGCACTCACCGGACATCCGATAGGATATCCAGGAGGACATCTAAGTGGACAATCAATTTAAAGATTTTGGCCCAGTTTTGCTCCAAAAAAATATAATAAAAAATCATGTAGCGAATGAACAGTGGCTTAACAAAATTGTTAAAGTACTGTAGCAAATTTAATGAAAAGTTAATTTATAAAAAAATTGTTGAGACTAATGGAGAACAATTTGATGTTGATGCTTGTAGAAAATCTAATGCGGATGCTCTTATACGAAAACCTCCTTGATCATTTTGATTTCATAAATTATAAAATCATATCTATTAATCTCTTTAATTATAATTTTAATTTTATAAATTATAAAAGTATATAAATTAATTTTTTTAATTAATATTAAAAAGTATTATTTTACTCTTTAAATTATAAAAGTTTACAAATTAGACCTCCTAGCATAATTAATTAAAGGGTAAAGCAAGTATTTAAATTGTGTGCGTTTATAATTAAAGGGTAAAGTAGGCTAGAGATTAATTTGTGCGCGTTTATAATTTATAGGGTAAAGTAAAGTATTTCTTAATAGTTTAGAAGGTTAATTTGTATGTTTTTAGAATTTAGGGGCTAAAGTGATATTTCTTAATAATTTATGAAGTCTTTATGTAAATAATTCAAATAAAAAATATTTTATTAATAAAATGCATAATTTTTATACAAAAATTATTATGTATTTTATAAACATCGTTAATTAATATTAAAAATATTATAATAATGATCATTTTATATCTTTTTTTTTATCTCCCACGGTATTCTCAGGTTTTTTGGACCCAGGACAAATCCTCTGAGGAAGCTACCGGGCGCAAATGCGGGGTCCTCTCCCAAGGAGGTTTGCTGCATCCACAAAGACTCGAACTCGAAACCTTTACTTAAGCGAGCCAAGTCCTTTTCCATTTGGACCAACCCCGATAGGTAATGACCGTTTTATATCATATTTTGTTTTTAATGGAGATTGTCATCGCTACATTTATAAGTTGAATGGATCCATCACTTATTTATATGATAAATCGAATATGATATAAAAATGATAAATCAAATATGATATAAAAATATGTTTATTAAACAAATAAGATAAAGGCCTATTTTGGAACTTAGTTAAAAAGTCAATTTTTTTTTTTTTTATTTATTATACCACCTCTCTATTTTTTTACATAAATTTTAAATAAAAAAAATTAAAAAAGTCAAAAAAAAAATAATAACTTTTAACTTACTTTTCAAAAAAAGCCAAAATAAAATTAGAGACATCTCTTTTTTTATAATTTTTTTTACAATTGATATATGTTAAAAAATTAACTATTATAATTAAATTCATAAAGAGAATGTTTGTTTTATTAGCTCATTGAGGGGATTGGATTGCTAGTGAGGCCACCTCACGCACGGCTAGTTGGTAAGCCTTATATTCTATTGGACTATTAGTCTAATGAGATTGTTAATGATATATGACAGTGAGCTTAGTTTTTCCTAAAAAAACATGGGATTGAAAAAATAGTGAACGGATTGAAAAAAATAAGTGTATTTTTTTGTTATACCCAAGTGCAATCTATTATTTGTAAATTTTTTAAGAATTTTTTTAATATAGAAATATATATTTTATTTTATATAAAAATAAATTAACAATCTCATTATTATACCATCTCTTCCACTATCATCAAAACAAACACTATAGCGATCCCGGTTTTCCTCTCCTTTGTATATTGTGTTCCGGACTTGATCCCGTGATTGTGTTGTTATCTCATTCTTCTTTCCCTCACTCTCTATATTTGAGTCTTAGGTTGTGTTCGGCAGGTTTGAAACAGGTTGGTTGTGTTTTGAAACCTAGAGTTGATGCCCAAATTTTGGCCTTCACGCTCGAGCAGGACTTTTCACGCTCAAGCGGGCCCTTTGTTGTTGCTTCTCCGCTTGAGTGGGAGTTTTGACGCTCGAGCGTAATTTTCCATCTCCCAGTACTTTTGTCTGCAGGTCTTCAAACGCTCGAGCGGGAGTTCTGACGCTCAAGCGTGACCCTTTGTTTTTGTTCCTTCGCTCGAGCGAGGATCATGTCTGCAAAACTTTTGAAAGTGCGTAATCTACGCTCGAGCGGCGCTTTTGACGCTCGAGCGTGAGTCTGTGTCTGACGCTCGAGCGGGGGTTTCCACGCTCGAGCGGGGCGACTAGTATATCACTTTGGGATTTCACTTTTTTGATCACTTTTTCAACACTCTTTCTCTCTCTTACTTTTTCAAAACTCCATTGAAGACCACCTCTCTCTAAAACCTCACCTTCTCTCTTAGATTTGATCTAGTATGAGTTATTTCCTCACCTTGGGCCTTTGTAAAAGTTGTGGGGATTGTTGAAGGCTACACTTTGATCGGAAAATCTTGAGTTTTTGAGCAACTTCGTTTTTCTTCATCTTCTTCCTTGGGTTCATCTCTTGAGGTAGGGATTCCTACTCATTCTTATGTGTTTTAACATAAATATTGAGCTATTTGTATAGATGGTTTGAGTTGGGAAATTTTGGGACTTAGGGTTTCAAAATGAATAAAAGGGGATCTTGTTATTTTGACTCTTGAATATGTATTTGGGTCTCAAAATAATGGTATTGTTGAAGAGTTGTTGATATTTGAACCTTTGGGTTAATATTGAGAAATGGGGGAGAAAGCCCTAATTTGTGCATAAATTAATTGGTATAATTAATTTGGAAAAATTATGAGAATATGAAATTGAGTTGAATATATTGAAATTGGCTCATTATGAGATGGAATAGTGAAGTTGGATTTGTTAATCGCTCACTTTTGAAATTGTTGATATTTATCTGTTGAACGTAATTATTATCTGTTTAGAAATAATTGTTTTGGGCTATCGGTGGAGGATAGTCTTGATTGTTGTAGACAATGCATGATGATTAGGCAAGCTAAAACTAATCAATTGGGTATGCCATTGAATATGGCGGTTGATATAATACATGAATTTTATGTATTGGTTTGATTATGTATATGATATGTGTTTATATACATTGTGTTGTGTGGAAAGAGATAGGGGATGTACTCCACGTTTTAGGGGAAGATAGGGGATGGACCTCTAAACTAGATATCGTTTGACATTGATACAGCACTAAAATGTATATCATATGTGGAATACAGAAGTGTTTTGTTTGATATTGATACAGTACTAAAATGTGTATCATATGCGGAATATAGAAGTGTGTTTATCTTAGATGGATACAGTACTAAAATGTGTATCTATTATGAAGCATGAAATGATTAATTTGAGTCATTATTTCAATTGAAATAGAAACGTTGTTGATATGGGATGTAATCTCACTTAAAGCATGTGGCCAGGTTCTGAGCCAGGGTTGTGAATTGAGAAATTGGTTAAAAGATGGAATAAAAACATGAACACATTGGTCATGTATTTGAAATGAAATATGAATTGATTTATGTGAATTAAACATTTATCAAATGCTGATGTTTTAGTTATTGCCCATACAATGTTTAGCATATCTCTACTGGGTATTGGCTCACCCTATATGGGACATCATTTTCAGGTACAGGTAGCATGCCACCTCCAAGGACGTAGCTTGAGAAGATTAGTGACTGGGTCATCTTTTGTGATTACTTTATTTGTATTACATGTAAATCAAGCCAATGGCTTATTTTGTATAGAGTTAGAACTCTTATTTTTGTAACCAAGTGTTGACTTGAAAAGCTATAAGCCCATAAGGCATTTACTTTTGTTGTTAACATGTAATACATATGTAAGAAATACTCTGATGAAATGTATTTATGCTTTACTCTCCTATGTCTGAGTATGTATGATTATTGGGTTTATTTTTGAGGGCGTTATAAACACACTTGGCGGAATCGATAGATTGAAGAATATTTTTCAATTTATCAATCTACTCAAAATCGCCAAAATCAGGATTTGTCAATTCGTTAATCCGTCATTCGATTTGTAATTTTACTCTTAAACTGTCTAAATCGCACCGCACACACTCCTAGTTGTGTTTGTAAAGTCTTTGAACTTGAAATGGGGTAAATTTATAAATAAAATTTGTATGTAAAATTTATCATGGGAAAGATTTGGTATCGATATTCTTGAAAATAAAATAATTTTGATAAATTTTTAATTTTAGAATAAAATAATATAAAATTATCAGATCATCCTAATACAAATTTTTTTTTATGTGTTTTAGCTATATTCTATTCAATTTACAAACTTTCTTTTTTCTTTTGTAAACTGACCAATAGTTTCCAAACAAATTTTTTTTTTTAAACTAACCAATTGTTTCTAACACGTACTCCATTTTCACGGTACTTATCTGTTCACACCTTTTTTTCTAATAATCTGAATGAGTAGTACCAAAAAAGAAAAAAACTTAAACAGACAATAATAAATACGGGCCCATTATAATACTGAGTAACGCTACTACACATTTCATAATTTGCAGGCTCACTTCTATCCATTGTTCTTGCACATTTGTATGCATCTAATTTTAATTTGGTAAGAAAATGAAGCAACTCCACTACGTAGCTCGAAATATCAACGGTTTGAATGGTTTAAAATCCCAAAGCGACGTTATTTTATGTTTTTTTTTTTTTTCTTTTCGATAAGATAATATTTTCCGTACCATTCGGACCATTCGAGCTCTACACATTCAAGTTCTCACGCATTTTCCAAAATGAAGAATAAAATGAAAGCATGTCCAATTAAACTATTAGTAAGCCTAATCAATTAAACTAAGTATTAAAGATTACCTAAGACCTGTATCAATAAATATGTGGCCTAAATGAAGCATGTTCTCTTCAATTAATTTAATTGTATAAAATATTTAAATTTATTGCAGGTAGAAAGTGATGAACAACGTTTTTTTTATTATTATTATTTATTATTAAAGTTGACCAATTTGAGCCTTCTTTCCACTTTAGTTTTATGATATTATAATCTCAAATTTTAATGAGTATTATTTTTAATCTTCCTAACAATAGTGCTCCATTAAATAAAAAAAGAAAAGAAAAGAAAAGAAAATAGACATTTTCAGGAATTTCAAATTATTTTGAGTCTTGTTGGCGTGGGTAGAGGCTTAAAATGATTGTATTACACTTTGTGCAAAAAAATGAGTGCAATTTTTGAGTTTTGAATTCAACGATCGGATAAACTTTCGATAGCTTATTGGGTGACTCAAATTCGAGATCATGAATCTAATTCTCGAGTTTTTATCACTTTTTTTTTTTTTTGTTACAGGAAAATCCTCTCACTCTTCCGCAGGTTCAGGGCAACGCTTCTTGCAGAGATCACCAAAGTGTCCTGTTGTCCGTTCCGAGATAGGAGAGTATAACCTGGGAACTTGCCCCGACCTCCCAAGACAAACTCCGCTTAAGTCAGGACTCGAGCAGCGAGGGAGCATTGGGCCCACACCAAGTGCTGTGGTAGCAACAACTTGAGGCTAACCTCCTAACCAACTACCCTATGCCCAGAAGATTGGCCAAAGGGATTTTGAAGTTGAAACCTAGGGTCTTAACCCCCAAGCCTTTACTAAGTTGCCAAACACCCTTGGGTTAGTTTTTATCACTTAACTAACCTTTTGTGTTTAAAAGTACACATTAGTAAGACTCAAAATATTTTGTACTCCAAACTATATAAAAACAATATCTAAGAAATTGATGAGTGTCTTTTTATGTTATATTTTTTAAATTAATAGAATAATTTATAATAGGTTTTAAAAATTATATCATATTCTTTTAAGTTTCTAATTACATAACAATTGACTCATTTTATTAATAAATTATAAAGTCAATTAACAGTATTTAATAATAACAAAAATATATTATAATTAAAAATTCATGTAATTTTATTATTGTACAAAAAATAGTTAAAAAATTTATTTTTTCATATTAATTCTATTAAATAAAAAATTCTAACAAATGAATATTTGTAATTTTTAAAATTATAAAAAAAAGTCACGTTTTAAATCAATCTCAAAAGGGTGTATTTATACTTCACCCCAAGAATTTAAAATCCACACCAACCTTGTCTGTCAATTAAGGTGAGAGACAGGACCAACTCCATATTGGTTAAGTAATGAACCATTTTTGGATAAGAACACAACTAATTTTGACAGTTTAGATTGGTTGGACACTTTTGAGTTGTATTCCGATCACATTCATCAATTTATATAAGGTATATTGTCTCTCTGTTCACCCCCAACCCACTGACTATGAGGCTACTTCTACCTTGATGCATTTTTTTTCACCATTTATTTGATGAAATGCTCAATTTCATCATATTATGCTTAAAAAACAAATTTTGGAGACAGGTTTCGTTTAGGATGTGGATTAGTTTTTTGGCTTTTTAATTTTTTGATTATTTTAACCCAAGGCTAAAAAATCTCGTTTGTGATAAATTTTTTTGATTTTTTGATTTTTTTTTTAAAAAAAATAAAATGATTATAATTTAAATGTGATAACTTTTAAAATCCTAATTCACCCTAACCCAACTTCCCAAAGGAGTACTATATACTAGTGAGACAGCGACAGTGCAGGTAGGCCGTAGGAAACCCCACAATAACAATAAAGATTGTTTTGAAAAAATAATTAAAAGTTGATTTTTTATTTATTTTTATTTTTTTTGAAAAAATATATAAAAAATATGAGGGATAATGTGATTAAAAACGGATTAAAAATTGAAAGATAATTTTTAATCAAACTTCCAAAATAACCCTAATATTAAAGTTAAAATTGACACTTCTCTCTATCGTTCAATTTACTTCGACTTTTTTTTTGGCAGTATTGATCCTTACAAAACAACGACTAGCTGTTAGGACTTGCAAACAAAAAACAACACCATAATCCCAACAATTATTAGGAAATGTTGAGATCTTTTAATTGGGTTGTGCTTCTCTTTGTCATGATTGATTGATCCTACCGTTTCAGAAAATTCAATCCAGATTTTTTGGGGTATTGTGGTTGGTATTGTGTCAGTTCAAGGATCAAATGAATTCGACCCATAAATTTATGTTTTTGGTTAAAATTCGAATAAAAGTTATGGAATTGTAGAATTATTGTTCATGATTTTTTAGGCAAATTATAAGGGTGTTTTGGATAGTTTAAATAATTTTTTTGACTTTTTTATAAAAAGATGTGAAAAAAATAGGGTGGTGATGTGACAAAAAA
This sequence comes from Camellia granthamiana, assembly GCA_036172215.1. NCBI lineage: Eukaryota > Viridiplantae > Streptophyta > Magnoliopsida > Ericales > Theaceae > Camellia > Camellia granthamiana. Next base: position 23,376,063 of record CM069903.1, on the reverse strand, counting down.
AAATAAAAAGATAAAAAAAAATGTACTTTTATAGGAGATGTCAAATAGTGCCTATGTAGAGTCATGGTTTGGTTTTCAGAAATTATTTTTAAAATTAAAAAAAAAATAGAATATAGTTTAACAAAAATAAATATCAAAAAGATATTTTTGAATTTTTAAAATTATTTATGCCTTTTAAAAAATAAAAGTATATGAAAATAGTGAGTGTTTTTTTTTTCATCAAATTAATTTTTAATTTTTTTTAAATAGATTATGAAAATCAAACCAAATAAAATCGTAATTTTTAAATCAAATGCTAACTAAATAGTAGTATTAGAATTTGGATAAAAATTATTTTGAAAGTAGGTAAAAAAAATTTAAAAGATATTTTATAATTAGTGAAAAAGTTTTGTTAACAAATATCGCAATTACATGGACTAGCAAAACTAAAATGCTTATACATTCTTTGTGTCACGCACTCTTATAAAGAATGTATAGCTATTTTAAGTTTCTTAATAAATGTTTTGCATTATTATGTGGTTTAAAAAAAACATAAAATGAGGGAAGAAATTTTTTAGAAACAAGAAACACATGCGCTTTTAACTTAATACGGCAGGACAACTCTTTTCATATGATAAAATAAGCTCTCTTTACCATAAAATTTAAAAAATTATACTTTGGTATGACAGAAACTTATCTTGAAATAACCTTTAATTTTGTATTAGTTCTTTCCTTAAGTTTACTCCGTTCAAGAGTTAGATTTTCATTTCATAATGAATGATTATGAAAAAAGCCATGTCAACCTATTTTTATTTTTAAATTGAAACATAATTAAAAGATATTTTAAAATTTTAATGGTATATTGTTAATTTTAAATTTAAATGATATGTTGCAACTTTATGAAAATAGAGATGGTTTCCTTTATTTCCTTCATTTCATTATAACAATCAACTGGTGAGCAAGTAAATAAATAAATAGAAATCATATCATGTTAGGAAAAAGTATTGTTTGCCATGAAAGAATTGCCCCAACACAAACAAGAACATATCACACCCAATGTTGTAGGATTAAATACTAATTTAAAGTACTTAAAGACCATTATTTATACTAATCACATAAGCATTAGATAACCCATTCGACAATGGCCAAAAGCAACCAATAACTTTTTCTCAATGTAAACATGAATTGGTAACAAGTCCATTGTTAAACAACTAGAGTCTCAAGTACGCGATCTAGCACGTGACATAATATAATAATAATATTAGTATTATTTAATTTATGTATGGAATTTTTTAGCAAGTGAGGATAAGATTTGATTTGAGTACAAAATAGTAGTAGCAGTAGTTGGAGGGGGTGAAACATGACACACAACCAAAAAAAGCCGGCAGAGGCATTGGGGTCCCTCCTCCAATTTTCCATCATTATATTTTGTATTTTGACTTTTTGAGTGCATTTCTTTTTGTAGTTTCAAACTCTCTATTATTTTAGGCACTCCCATGGGGTCCTCTAAATTTTTTATTTTATTTGTTTTGATCATCAATGGTCCCCCCTCGTTTTTAAATTGCTATATTGATATGTCGCTCTCCAAATCTTTTGAACTCTGAGAACCTTTAACTTCTGTTTAGATTTTAAATTTGAGTAAAAATTTAGTATAAAAGATTATAAATTTAAGAGTAAATTATACTGATACCCTTTGAGATTTATGTTTATTACAGTTTTCTCTTTTATATTTGGAAAATTACACTGATTCCCTGTTAATTTAATTTTATGTATGATGATCATTATGGTAAGGGAAAAACTGTTATGAAATTTTAAACCTCAAGAGACAATCTGTAATGAAACTTAATTTTCAAAAGATGAGGAGGGAACTATAATAAATATAAATCTCAGAGGGTGTCAATGTAATTTATCCTAAATTTAAAAATCAAATTTATGTACGAAGCTGAGCCAGCGGTTGGGCAATATTTGAATGTCGTGAATCTATATGGGGTTGTTTGTAAAGAGAGTTGGGTTAAAATAACATATTGACAATTTGGAAAGGAAAAAAGAAAAAGTTGTTTAAAATTAGGTGAAATGTAAGTATATTTTATTTACATTTCACATTATTTTTTCTTTTTCTTTCTAAATCTCTTCCCAAATCCAGCGTAAATGATAAAATATACTAAAATACTGTAGTTAATAAGATAAAATATTACATTTAATCCATATTCATTTCATTTTTTCCCTCACAACTATCAAATGAATTACTAAAAAAGCCAATCAACTTTCCAAATGCAACTAATTTATTTAAATTGAAATAGTAATTAAAATAGCCAACTAAGTCAAACAAAGCCAATAAAGAATGGGAATTTCCTTTTTCAAGAATCCCATTATTACATTAAAGTGTGTATGATTTAGGGACTGATTGGGATGTTCTAAATAAGTGTATTTTTTGACTTTTTATGAAATATGGGTTGGGTTTAAAGTGATGTGGTAGAGAGGTGATGTGACTTAAATAAGATGATGTGACTTAAATAGGATAGTGACTTTTTAACTTTTTGATTTTTTTTGAAGATGTCAAACTTAGCCTTAATGTATATGTCAGTGCTGTTAAAGTAGTTGAATTAATACATCTTGTATAAAAAAATGATAAATATTATTATTACACTTGAAAAAAAATTAAAATCTTCTAAAATTTTGATTTATGATTATAATTTAATTTTAAATAATAAATAATAATTTCAATCAAACAATCAACGATAAAACGACATAACAATTTAAAGTGAAAAAAAATACAATTGGACTCATCTAATTGTAATAAAAAGTCGCGGGCTAAATTCACAAAACAATTTACTAAGAAAATAAAAAGAAATTATACATGAGATTCCTTAATTACCTAGCAAATTCATGCTTGAATTGAATCAAACTCGATTTGCCTCTTCCGCCACCGTCTTCATATCAAAATTCATTTGTCCAACGTTGAATCCACAATGCCAATATCGAATCTACAACGATGAGCCACTCCAGAATCCATTAAAATTTTAAGCCTAAGTTCTCCGAAATCGACCGATGAACACCTCTCTTTATGTGAACAAAATAATGAAAACAATTTTTGATGTTGGACACTATGTAGTTCATTGATCAATCAATCAATCACTTTAAAGAAACTCATATAAACCACCATCCAATATAGAACACCTGTATTTCATTTTTCTTTGAGAATCTGGATGGGTTAAACCTTAAAAATCACAAACAACGCACTTTATACTAAACAAAGTTGCAAAGACCGCTCGAATGGTGTGACTAAAAAGCAGTGCAAATATATAGGCCAATAGCTCGAGTGCACATCCACTGCTCGAGTGGCGAAATATATTTCCTAGAAGTTTAGAACACAGGCAGAAATACTAGATGAACCACATTACCGCTCGACCACTCGAGTGGTCAAACAACTTTGACTTCGGAGATTTCCGTATATAGTCAGTGAAGTGGCAAATAAGGAATGCTTAAGATAAGGAATGTCGGTATAAACTCCTCTACACAGACACAATTTACAAATTTAGATTGGAATCACATCTAAACACTCACAGCTTCACTGAAATCAAAAAGCGAAAAAAATTACAATTAAAAATAATTTTGTTAAACGATATTGCTAATTACAAAAACCTAACAACGCTTTCCCTTTATTATACTTGAATGGTATAATTTCTATATCGTTGTGAGAAAAAGCAATATATGATGGTTATTATTATGATATCTTTTAAAATAGTTACAAGTACATATTAGTAATTTTTGACTTTTTATAAAAAGATGTACAGAAAAATAGAGAAAGTGATGTGAGAACTTAGGGGTTGTTTGGAATGACCTAAATAAGTGCACTTGGCAAATTTCTTAGGGAGTTGACATACTTAGATTAGTTCGAATTTAGGGTGGGTTTGGGACTGAGGTTCTGAAAAAATTAAAACTAACACCAGACCATTTGACTAGAATGAAATAATAACTATAATACTACAAAGATCTATAATTATGAAATCTTATTTTCAATCAAAATAACATAAAACAAGTTGAATTTAATTGATGTTGGTTATATGAAATTAGGATAATATTCCTTAAAATAGATTTAGGATAATACTATGTATGTGTATGTTTGTTATATAAATTTATTGGTGTAATATATTTACAAAGTTTGAACAACCCAATGGGCTTGTGCATGTAAAGGTTGAGTGCAAGGACTTGAGGTTTTTTTTGTTTTTGTTTTTAAGGTACAACGGGATGAAAACAACAAAATAATAGGGGAGGATCACAGGTTAATCCCTGTGATACTCCATCCCCAAACATCAGCTCTCAACAGATAATTTTAGTTCGGGATGGGAAATTATTCAATGTTCTCTTAATATCATGTGGTACTCTTTAATTAATTATCATTTAATATATTCTTTACGTTTTTCAATCACCCAATACAATACTTTATCTACTCACCTTCTCCATCAATCACAATACTATAAAATACTATGGTACCGTTTGGTAACACTACGTTTTCAGTTTTCTATTTATATTTACAAAAATTTTAAAAACTCAAATAAAAACTTGTTTGGTAAAATTTTTTATTTATAAATCAATAATCTCAGTTTATAAATTTTGCCAAAAAATGAAAACATAAAAAATGTGTTTCCATTTTGAGTTTTTAGGTTTTTTTTTTTTTACCACCTAACACTAGCCACCACCCGCCACCATTTTCTACCACTGTCTTCCGCCACCACCACCTGCCACCACCACTCACCACCCACCTGCCACCACTACCCACCACCTGCCACCACTACCCACCCCTCGCCGCCACCACCACCACCACCACCACCACCCACCACCCGCCACTACCATCCACCGCCCGCCACCTACTTGTCACCACCACTCACCACCCACCTGCCACCACCTGCCACCACCAGCCACCTGCCACCCATCCGCCACCACCACCCACCACTCGCCGCCACCACTACCACCATCACCCACCACCCACCCGCCACCCACCTGCCACCAGCACCCACCACCACCACCACTCACTCGCTACCACCTACCACCCGCCACCGTCATCTACCCACCCACCACCACGACCCACCCGCCACCACCCACTACCACCTGCCATCCACCACCCACCTGCCAACACCACCCGCCACCACCACCACCACCACCCACTCGCTACCACCCACCACCCGCCACCGTCACCCACCCACCCACCACCACCACCACCACCACCTGTCACTTACCCGCCACCACCCGCCACCCACCTGCCACCACCCACCACCCGCTACCGTCACCCACCCACCTATCACCACCACTCGCCACCTACCCGTTGTCCGCCACCCACCTGCCACCACCACCACCACCCACCACCCGCTACCGTCACCCACCCACCCACCACCACCACCACCACCCGCCATCCGCTACCCATCTGCCACCACCTGCCATCCGCTACCCACCTGCCACCACCACCCACCACCCGCCAACACCACCTACTCGTTACCACCCACCACCCGCCACCCGCCACCGTTATCCACCCACCCACCACTACCACCCACCCACCACCACCGCCAACCACCAGCTACTCACCACCCACCGTCACCACTTTCCACTACCGTCTTCCGTCGCCACTTGCCACCACTTGCCATTTCTCACTCTTTTTTATATTTTTAAAATTTTTTAAACATTTTGTCAATTACCAAACGTGTTTGTAGTTTATGTTTTTTTAAAAATAAACAAAAACCAGTTTATAAAATTTTTGTAAATATAAACCGAAAACGTAAACGTTACCAAACGCACATTTTTACGTTTTCAGTTTTCTGTTTATATTTACAAAAATTTTAAAAACTCAAATAAAAACTTGTTTGGTAAAACTTTTGATTTATAAATCAGTGGTCTCAGTTTATAAATTTTGCCAAAAAATGAAAACACAAAAAATGTGTTTCCATTTTTAGTTTTTAGGTTTTTTTTTTTTTTACCACCCAATACTAGCCACCACCCGCCACCATTTTCTACCACCGTCTTCCGCCACCACCACCCATCCCCCACCACCACCTGCCACCACCACTCACCACCCACCTGCCACCACCACCCACCACCCACCACCACCACCTACCCACCTGCCACCCACTCGCCGCCGCCACCACCACCCCCACCACCCACCTACTATCCACCCGCTACTACCATCCACCGCCCGCCACCTACTTGCCATCACCACCACCACCACCACCACCACCACCACCACCACTCACTCGCTATCACCTACCACCCGCCACCGTCACCCACCCGCCACCACCCCCACCACCCGCCACCACTACCATCGCCACCACCCACTCGCTACTACCCACCACCCACCACCGTCATCTACCCACCCACCACCACGACCCACCCGCCACCACCCACCACCACCTACCAACACCACCCGCCACCACCACCACCACCACCCACTCGCTACCACCCACCACCCGCCACCGTCACCCACCCACCCACCCACCCACCACCACCACCACCTGCCACTTACCCGCCGCCACCCACCACCACCCGCCATCCGCCACCCACCTGCCACCACCACCACCACCACCCACCACCCGCTACCGTCACCCACCCATCCACCCACCACTACTACCCGCCACCTACTCGCCACCACTACCCGCCATCCGCTACCCACCTGCCACCACCTGCCATCCGCTACCCACCTGCTACCACCACCCACCACCCGCCACCGTCACTCACCCACCCACCACTACCACCCACCCGCCACCACCCACTACCACCAGCTACCCACCACCCACCGTCACCACTTTCCACCACCGTCTTCCGTCGCCACTTGCCACCACTTGTCATTTCTCACTCTTTTTTATATTTTTAAAATTTTTTAAACATTTTGTCAATTACCAAACGTGTTTGTAGTTTATGTTTTTCTAAAAATAAACAAAAATCAGTTTATAAAATTTTTGTAAATATAAACTGAAAACGTAAACATTACCAAACACACCCTATGTATTTATATTCCGAAATGAAATAATTATCCGTTGAGGGCTATTAAATAATTATCCGTTGAGGGCTCCGTAGTGACCACAAGTAGCTTTTGGTGGTCATCGCCCAACTTAGCTAACCCATCAGCACTTTGATTCCCTTCTCACAACACATGTTGAATGGAACAATTTCATCTTCTCATCAATGCCTTGAATCCTCCACCAAACTTCCTTGAGGTTCAATTATTTTGTTTCAAGCATCTTATACCTTCAATGAAACTTACAAAAATTAATAAATTTTTTTGTACCAAAAAAAAAAAAAAATGAAAAAAATAAAAAAAATGAAAAAAAAAGAAAGGAAAAGTGAGCAGTCTATTGAATTTAATCTTTTTGAGTTGTAGCCCATGAATCAAATTGATTGACCTTTTTTTTTTTTTTTAAGAAATAAATTACCAATAGGTTCTAATAGTTGAACTTAATTCTTATAAAGTCTTAGTAAAATTATCATAAAAAATAATTGACATTTTGTGCATATGTCGTTAAAAATTGACAATTAATGAATTTTTTTGTCACGATTTTTATAAATTGTCGCTAAAATTTACAGTTACTAACTTTTTCTGTGATGAATTTTTTATACTATCACTAATAATTAAAAAATAGTGACTTTTTTTATGACAATTATTTTTGAACTGTCGCTAAAACTTATAATTTAGTGACATTTTTTGCGAAATTTTTTTCAAACTGTAACTAAAAATTAATAATTAGTAACTTTTTTTTAATAATGCTTGATGAAAAATATCATTACTTATTATAAGACCTTTTAGACAATAAATCTATCTATTAAAATCTACATATAAGTCTTTTTTTTTGGGGGGGGAGGGGACAACACTAATGCCTTATTTGTCATCCCTTAAAAAAAGTCAAAAAGTAACAATCCTATTTAAGTCACATCATTTTATTTAAGTCACATCACTTCAAATTCAATCCACATACAACCCATATTTCATAAAAAATCAAAAAATACACTTTATTTAAAACATTCTAAACAATCCCTTAATATCTCCTCTTTTTGGCAATGCATTTTCTTTTTGTTATGATGAGAATAACAGTTGAGGAGACGTATGCCGTATGATGTCAAGCACAAGTCAATAAACACTTGATTAATTTCATTTGTTCATACTTAGGGTTTGAAAATGAACTAGGATTTGGGAGGGGGGCTAGATCATCCTCCACGACCTTTCTAACATTTTTTTTGGATAGGAAAAAAAATGACGGGACCGGATTGTCTCCGGTCTAAATTTGGGACAGTCCAATTTAATTCGGTCCATTAGACTCACTTTTGGATCTCTTTTCGATAATTAAAATCGTTCACATTTTAAGATTTATTGAGTGCATTATTTTTGACAAAAAAACACGTCGATTGGATAACGGATACTATATATTCGGATCACTTTTATCTGAAAAAAATACACGGTCAAAAAATTAACGGTTCATAAAAAAAGTGATTCGAATATATAGTATCCGTTATCCGATCAACGTGATTTTTTACAAAGATAATATACTCAACAAACTCTAAAATATTAACGGTTCGAATTATCAAAAAAAAATCTAAAAGTGAGTCCAATAAGCCTGACTGGACCCTTCAACTCAGATGCAGCCAAAAATGATTCCATCACCTTTACAATTTTGATGGAGACAATACTCGAGATCAATAGGTGACCATTATTCTCAATATGAATGGGGGTATATCCTTGATAATAAAAAATTCAATAACTCTTGTTTATCAAAAAAAATTAAAAAATTGTTTCGGAAACAATATATCAAACATTTTTTTGTTATTGTCAACTTTCTTTTTTTAAGAGGTTGTTTGGGGTGTCCTAAATAAGTACATTTTTTGTCTTTTTAGATTAAAAAATTGAGGTTGAAAATATGAATGTTTGGGTTAACTTTTTGACTTTTTATGGAAAAATATGTAATAAAAAATTGAAAAAATTGATTTATAGGGAAAAATTTGAATGGGGAATTGTGCAGCTGTAATTGTTGACTTTTGATAAATAATATTAACTTTTTAACTTTTTGAGTAACTTTTTAACTTTTTGACTTTTTTCATACTATCCTTGGCCTAAGAAACAAAAAGGCCAAAACAATACCAAGCATTAAGGAACGAAAGATTTACAACCATTGTATTCATTTACACCACTGGATGACAATATTGACCACAGATCAGAAAGTGGAACAATTAGTTAGACATAGGGTATATAATATGTGGAGTAGAAAGCAAATTTTGTAAGAAAGATCATAATATTATATTGAAGTTCACATTTATACACTCTGCCTCATTAATTTCTTATTGCTTCAGATAGTATTTTTATATTTTTGTCAATTAATCGAGGAATAATTACAAACCCACAATAAATTAAAAAATGTTATAATATCAAACAGACCACTAGCATATCATACTAGAAAGTGAACAAAGCTTACCTAAAAATCTATTATTAATAAAAGGAAAATTATCAAGAAGTCTTTTTTGAAAAATGTGTAATCTATTTAGTCTCATAATCTTTTGTTGATATCCAAAAGTCTTATAACGTTATCTTCTTCTCTGCCTCTCTTCTTCTCTATCTCTTTTGCTCTTTGTGATTTCCGGCGATCATTGATGGGTAACCAGATCTTGCTTCTTCTCTTTCTCTTTCCGATATATAGTCACCGGCGACCGACGACTACCATTGATTGAGATTCACCGGCAACCACTGACTGCCGACTCTTTACTTCACCCTCACCGACGGTAAAGAAGATATGTTTCCAACGAAGAATATGAGTAGATCTATTTAAATCTGATGTAGATATACATCAGATTTGACTAGATCTAAATAAAAAATAGTTGCCGGAATACAATCCTCTCTCTATATCCGTCTTTCTCCTTCGATGTCTTTTTTTTTTTTTTACATTTTCTCTGCTATACACTTCTCTTTTTCTATTCTAATGGAGAAAAATTTCAAGTTCTGAACAAGTTGTTTTCGAGTTTTAGTTACAGGCGGTGAAAACTGTAAAATTTTGCAGTTTCAAATTTTTTTAGTGCTGGAATGAATCATGGTATAAAACTGTAAAATTTTACAGTTTCATAACATTCTTTAGAACTGTAAAATTTTACAGTTTCATAATATGTTTTTCAGTTTGATTAATAAGGATAAATGCTTAATAGATTTTTGCTTTAAAACTGTAACATTTTACAGTTTCAAAACTTACTTTTCAATTTGATCAATATTAGAGATTATTTGCTTAAACCTTACAAAAATTGAAAAATAGTATATGTTTTTTCCATTGTTGCTGTTTTTTGTCGTTTCATTTTTTTTTTCTTTTAGTTTGTCAATATTTAGCACATTTTGCTATGTTTTTTCGCTCTAATTTCACCATTTATTCTTTTTTTTTTCCAGCAATATTCTAAACATTTCGATGAGTCTTTAGTGATATTCTTAACGTCCAGTGAACGTTCTGAACATTCCGGTGACTTCCATTGACGTTCTTAACACTCCGGTAAACTTCCGGTGATACTCCGGTGACTTCCCGGTGATGTTGAATATTCCGACGAATCTCCGATGACCGTTTGACGAAAGTCCGACGGTAGTAAAATGTAACAATGTTTGTAAATTTAAAAAAAAAAAAATAGAATTTTTTGATAACAATTAAAAATGTATAGGATTAATTGGTGCAAATGTTTTGTTTAAGGATTAGATGGGTCTTGAACTTTGTATATGAGACTTATTGGTAAGTTCCCCATTAATAAATCCACCAAACCCAAGCCCAAACCCAACAACCCCGTAATGGGAGCTTATCAAACTCTTTTCTATAAGAGTTGAATATGAGACCGAACACCACAAATGATGTAACATATCCACTGGACCAAATGTCTGGTTAAAATAAAATATATTACCATACATAATTTATGCGATATTCCAAAAAAATTTATTGGTGAGACAATACTAACCCATCATAGTTAAACAATAAAAGATGACCCACTTGCGGTATTTTGCGAGAAACAGAATCCTCCTTGAAATTAAGGACAGAAAATCCTATTTTGCGATTCCTCATTCATAAGGATTATCAAACCAATGCTTTTCCCCAAGCCCACAAAGTAGTACCTGTGATTGCATCATAAATACTTTCTAATAGTGTGCCTTTTTTTCTTGGAAAAGACTACAGTATAAACCTTAAGAAACGATACACCTTCATAACTATATCATAATGTGCACCCTACAAAATATACGGCATATAATTTTGTAATTCGCAACTAAACACCACGAAAAATCAAAAGAAAAAAACACCACAAAACCTTGCAACAAACAAATCACAATACTCCTAACAAAAACATAAAACCTCATAACTAACACTAACTACACCATAGTAATTCATAACTAATACTATAAAATCTCATAGTTTTTCTTATGATAAGGGGCTGTGCACCATAAAATTCCTCCTCAGTTCTCTGTTTTTTTACACTCTTCCTTTTCCTGAGTAATATTGAGTACCATAGTGATACCACAACTAACTTTGCAATTGCAACTAACTTTATATGAGATCAGATGAGGATCACTTTGGGTTAAGTGAAAGATTCCCACCCCAACCTAATAAGTTAGTCCTTCCAATTGTCCGCTGACACAATGTTGCACCCAATATTTGTTTGGGAGACTTATGGATAGGTCCTAATAAGTGGATTTACTATCCAATAAGTCCTATAATAATTAATGGCATTTTTCATCATACATTATTAAAAAATGGCGCTAATTGTTTATTTTCAGCAACAGATTGAAAATTTTATCACAAAAAATGTCACCAATTATAAATTTTAGTGATAGTTTAAAAAAATCATCACAAAAAAAGTCACAAATTTTCAACTTTCAACGACAGTTTAAAAAATTCGTCACAAAAAGTCACTAATTGTAAGTTTTAGTGATGATTTATAAAAGCCATGACAAAAAAAAAAAGTTACTAATTATCAATTTTTAGCGACATATACAAAAAATCATCACATAAAAATATTTTTAACGACGATTGTGCTAGGTCTTATTTTCAATACGACTTTATAAGAATTAAATCCAATTATTAAGATCTATTGATAGTTTATCCTATTTGAGGTTTCCCTCCCTAGCACAAATGGAGGGAAAAGGGAACAGGGGGGAAAAAATGCAAAAGTGAAATAGTAACAGTAAAACAAAAAGTTCAATTATGGATCATAAGGATAAGATCAGAAGAACTATTTATTTAGCCACTATGTGCTTGAAAGTGTTGAGAAAGAAATTTATGACAAGACAAGAAAAGGAGGCATCCATGTGATCTACCACTAAGAGTCAAGTTGGCTATGATTAAGTGAATTAAGTGTATCTACTACTGGAATGAACTCAACTAAGATAGTAACCTACAATTTGAAACTGTCATCCAAACAAAATTCCGTCTTCTAAACTCAAATTACAAGAAGTTGGAGGACTGTTACACAATTATTAATAAATATGATTTTTCTCCTGGAGGCTGGAACCAACTTCTGCAAAAACTAAAAAAACATGCTACTTGGTTAAGCATCAGGATAGGGCACTTTGAATATCTTCTCAAGTTCCTATTCTGCATCTCTCTGTGGACATGCAGGTAATAACATCTATCTATAATAACTCGGTTTAACATATAGAAGGGAAAAAAGTTTTAAACAATCTATCATGTCCTATAAATGGGAAATTGCTAGAGACAATATCTTTCAACATGTGGAATTTACAGTGCGATGACAAACCAAAAGGCTTCTTTACCTCTTGTAATGAAGAATCTACATGTATAGGCTTCACTTTGCTCAGAAGTTAGAGAAGCTGCCTCTAGATTTTGATTATTTAAAACTTTACACAAATAGATCAACTTGATTCAAAGGTGTTTGAACCCTCTCCAAACTATTTTTTTTTTTTTTCTTTTCCCTTTCAAACTAATGATACTTCTACTAGATTTCCAACTCTTCCATTAAGTAACTAAACAAAGCGCACCTGACAACAATAGATTATTTATCAAGCCAGTTAGATGCTTATATGAATGTATTTACAAGTTTGTATGCGTGACTATGGTGTCATTATTAATTTATCGTTCTCTAAATTGTTAAGAAAGCAGACAAAGCACCATCAATAGATACTTTTTATGTTTTTTTTTTTTTTTTAGTAAAGTTGATATACCATGAATAGATAACTTTAAGACCAAAGAGAAAACAAACAAATCACTACTATAAAATATTGAGAACTTTTTGCGAGTTTACATTGCAGAAGAGAAAAGATAAAATTGACAAACATGGAAACAATCAAAAGTAAAGCAGTACAATCAAAACTACAACTACCTACCCATAATAAGGATTTGAAGTTCCTACGAGTCCTGAAGTCACCATAAATTCCTGAAAAGATCAAAGGTAGACCCCCAATCAGCCACCAGTAAGGCAGAAAGCAGCAACAGATTATGCATTTATTCTAAACAGATTGGGAAAATTACGGACAACGAGCATCAACTTTTTAAGCTGCCATACCATTACGAAAGAAACTAACGAGTAATTTCAAGAGCCCCTATAGAAAATGCCGATATTATATTGCTAGGAATGCCTCTAAATTACAAGAGATCACATCTAGATGGACAATGGTAATGAAATATAAACTCATATAAGTATGAAAACCATGAAGCAATGACAACCAACTCGTCATACAAATAAACAATGGTGACAAATATCCATCCAAATAGCCACCCGAGTTAAGAAGACAGACAAAGCAGAAACGACTGCAACAAGTGACCACATATGTTTATTTCCACATAGCTAAACTCCTCCGCTATATACTTCTTGAATTTTATGGATTCTACTTTAAATTAACAACATAACTACTCATCTTATTATTTATTTATGAATTCCTATGCCTTGCATTCAAGTTCATGATGCTGATTATTTGAAACATAAGTCTTCTGCCAATAACAGAAAACATTGAATCCTACCTACTTCCAGTTATAAACCCTTGTTTCAAGGAAGACCAGAATGCTCATTGTCATAACTTCTATACATCATATATCTTCTCGCCAGATATAATGTCCTCCTCCTAAGAATGCTCATTGTCATCCGTATTGCTACTTGTTCTTGTTAAGTTCTCTATGACCTATTTCTTATCATCCACATCCATCAAAACTTCAAAAGTGAAATATTCACTAAATCATTGTAACTTACAGGTTCTTTGTGACCATATCTCTTATCATTATTACATAGTTCTCCACTAAGGACTTGTAAAGAGACTCTGCAAGAACAACAAAAATAATTTTTTTTCCTGAAGTAAAAAAATGACAAATATCATATAGATGTTCTTGTTTTTCCTTCAGTTTTGATTTCAAACCAATCAAATTAGATATCTTTCATCATCAAGCTTCTAAACACTTTACTATTTCCGAGGAAAACCAGCTATTAATCTATTTTTAACTATCAAATATAAAGTATATTATCACTTTCTGTATAATCACGTGTGTGGTCAATAATTGTGCAATTCTTTAACCTGTGTGCCTACCCTTTAAAAAGGGCATTATAACTGTTTCCCTAATTCAAAGCATAATATATTGGAGGGGAAAATACAGGGTGATGGAACTAGGCTTGCAGGAAAATCTAGTTTGAAAATTGTGGAAAACATGGAAGGGTCAAACAAATAAAGTTATCTGTACAATAAGAATATGCCCTCTATAATAGCAGCAGCCACTGTGTTGTGTTATGACATTACCATTTATGACTCATTCTCAGTCCAACAAGTGATTGCCAATTCTCAAATTATTGGATTAATAATTCCTAAAATATAAACCTGGTAGATTAAAACAGATTCAAATAAGCCCTGCACTCGATGAGATTTCATGAATCAGTTTCCCAAAAAAAGGAACTAGGCAGTAGCATATCAAAACAACACTTACCAAGTGAGGTCCTGAATCCTATTAAAAACTGAATCCCATATATGTCCATTTAATCTACAAACTGTCGCTCTGAGATGTGAATATGTTTATATAAGAGGAGAATCCAAAATTTTAAAAACTCCATCTTTGTTTCAAAATTGCACAAAAGAAAAGGAAATCGGTAAAAAAACACATTTGAGTCATTTAAATCAGGTATATTAATATGAACGCAAAAAAGGAAGCCAGCTGATTAGCTATTTCCAGGCACTGGATTATGAAAATTGTTTTACAGACTTCAAAAAATATGTGGTTGGACAGCCAGCTCTGTCATTCGTCACTAGATGGTAGGATTTTTTCTTTCCAAAAATACTATTATTTATGATATAAAGTAGAATGTATGTGACCTCTGACAGTGCAGAAAGGTTGTAGAGGATTCATATTGTCACAAACCACCACCCCCCCTCCCAACACACACACACGTTATGCAGCTCCTTTCAGTACATAAATGCATGCGTTTTGGGTGACAGGATCTAGAAAAGATATTTAATGAGGGGATGGGGAGGATAACTGATGCAGGTGCTTGGAAAATGAAGCAATAGGAATGGTGATGGCAAGTCAACTGAAATGGTATTTGAGGCAGAACTTGTCGGTGTTTTTACATCATAAAAAAAACAAACAAACAAACAAAATTAGATAATGACGTCGATAATCTAATGATCATAATGACAATAGTGTCCATACTTCAATATTAGAAGTATATGCAAACCAACGTGTGCAATTGAAGAGATAGTGGGTGAGAGTGGAGAAAGCGTAGTGGAAACTGAACAATAGCTTTTGGTTGGTTGGTCTTACCTGTTGGTCCTTACAGTAACTTAACTGCTATGTAAAGATAAATATGGGAAAATCTAAGGATCCGTTTGGTTTAGTTTTAGAATTATGATTTAAACGTGGAGTTGTGTTTTGAGTTTTGAGTTTTGAGTTTTGAGTTTTTGAATTATGATTTAAAAAGAAAAAATTTGTTTGATTATGAGTTTTGAAAATAGTTTTTGGATGATTTGTACTTTTTTTTTTTTTTTTGATTGATGTATAGAATATGAGAGAATGTGAGAGAAGAGAAAGAAAAAGTGATTAATTGATTGATTAATAATAATAATAATAAAGAAAAAAGTAATTTTGAAAGTAATTTTGAATTGTATTTTAAAAATTTGTTTGGTTATAAATTTTGATTCAAATCATGATTTGAAAACATAATTGAGTTTTAAAAATTAAACTAAACGCTATCTAATGTTGTTGCTGTTATTTAGGAACTAAAATTGCGTGACAAAGCTTCAAACCTAATGAGTTGGGGAGCTTCTATCACCAATAACCCTAAGTTCACATATTTTGTTTTTTTTTTAAATTATTATTTTATCCCTTAATCAAATTACAAAGGTTAAGCATTCCAGTTTGGTATTCCAAAAAGCAATAATCCACTCTCTCTCTCTCTCTCTCACACACACACACACACAGAGTATTCCGACGATGGTGGTGATGGGTGTTGCAATGGTAGCTGCCAGTGGTGGGGGTGGGAGGCTTTGTGGGGATGAGCTTTGCAATGGTGTGGTTTGCAGTGTAGCTGGTTGGACTATGATGGTGGCAGGTGGTGGGGGAGGGGTTGGGGTGCCAGGGGAAAGAGGCTAGTGATGACATCAGGTGGCTAGCCGCCGGTGGTTAAAAATTAGGGGTTTAGGGTTTGATGATTGAAGAAGATGGTGTATTTTTTACATGTTGGTGGGTTGTGTACTAAGCAAAATGTCAAATTTCAAAATTATTTGTTTGTATTGAGAGAAGATGTGTACTGATTCAATGCGTGAAAATAGAGGCTTCCAATGAGTTGTGTGAGTGACTTAGAGCATCTCCAACGGTTACTCAAAAATTTCATCAAATTTGAGTACAAAAATGAGAATTTTCTCAATCTGGTACAAGGCGCTCCAACGGTGAGCATCAAATGAGCATCAAAGTGAAATTGGGGAGGTGGTCGACCGGGTGGTCGACCGGCCGGTGACCAACCGGTCGACCGGCAAAGCCAATTTTTTTTTTTTTTTTTTTTTTTTAAACTGATTGAACTGTTTGAACCCATGTATTTCAAAGAGAACCGGGCGACCGGTTGGTCAACCGGCCGGGCAACCGGGTGGTTGACCGGTGTACCACTTTCAACGGTCAGTAACAGTAATTTGGTAAAATCTGTTTCTTGGTATCAGTTTGATGTTTTGTTTGGTGAATCCTCAATTTGATATGAATTTGGTGCCACCGTTGGAGCCTCAAAAAGTGAGCTTTTCATCAAATTTCAAATTTGATGTTGGATTTGGTTCTCCGTTGGAGATGGTCTTATATAATATAATAGATAGATAGATAGATAATCTTACTTAGCACCAAAATAAAAATAAAAATAAAAAAAGACGGCGACGACAATATTGAGTAAGGAAATGAAACATTCGATTTTCAAAAAAAAAAACAAAGAAGGCACAATTTTTTAAAGAGAGAGAGAATGCGTCACCTTTTGCAGAACTCAGAGGCATTTCGAAACCCATTGTAGCAAACGAACCACATCAACACAACCACCAGAGCGTCTATGATCGTTAAGAGTTCACAATCACGAAACTTCAACCCAAAATGCTACTCTTTCAATTAAAATTCCATAAAACATGAACACACACACACACACACACACACACACACACACAAAAGAAGGGGAAGAAATAATAATAATAATTCACAAAATCAATTTCAATTGTTGCGGAACCAATTGATCTGTATAGTTTTCCATTGTATATATCTGCTAAGCTTCTATAGACCAAAGTTGCAGACTGAACCCTAGATTTAGATAATAAATAAGTAAATGGGGGTATGAGCAAATCAATTCAAGAGGAGGATACTGAAGAGAAAACGCTCCCACCAGTCTAACATGTAGAGTCCAAAGGTGACGTTGTAAAGATAGATCTTGCGTTGAACCCAGTTCATCGTTTTCAAATCTGTAAAACAAGTGAGCAAATAAATTGAAATTGAGCCAGCTTGTGACAGCAAATTATACAAGAATTTTAGACTAAAATGGGATAATTGAAGGGTGTATCACAGAATGTTGATCTTACCTTTGATTTGCCGCCTTTTGATTATCGTTGAACGGGGTTCGGAAGACACAATTTATTACGTGTTCCACAAATATTTATTATTATTGTTAAAAGATTGTTTGGGTGTGCTATATAAACATATAAACACACTGTTTATTTTTTTTATTTTTTTGGGTCATAATATCCTCTTTTCTTTTCTTTTCTTTTTTTTCTGCATATTTTTTTATAAAAATTCAAAAAATTTATTTATTTCCATCATCTCCTAACGTCCGAAAAATTATATTTACTCCTATCATATTAAAATAACATATTTATTCTTTAACTTTTATACATATAAAATAATAAAATAATACTGATATTTTGTTCACGTCATTTTAAGAGAAATAATACTTATTTTCTTTAGTTTAACTCACATATAAAAAAAAAATTAATTTTCGTATTTTTTTATTTTTATTGAATTTTTTTAATATTTTAAGTAATTTTTTTTTAAATACACCTAATCTAAATATACTTAAAAATATAATATTTTATATATATTTTTTAAATTCACCAAATACAAAAATATAAAAATTTAGTAATTCTATAATAAATGTGAATGACAATATTTGGTAATACAATAATAAATGTGGGTGAATATACAAGAAAGAAAAATGATGGTAGAAATAATAACGGAAATTTCTATTCATATATAAAAATTTATACAAAAAATATTACCAAAATATTGTGATAGTGATGTTGTAAATATAAATCATGTTTATGGTGTGTTTTGTTTTAAAGTAAAAGATCACTATTAAGTTATATCATTGTGTTTGAAAATTTTATATAGAATTTAGTTTGTATATCATTACTCAATAAGAACATATTCAGGTAAAACTTAATTATAGAAAGTTGTAGAATGTAGTTGTACGGGAGCCAAATATCCAAGGTTATCCATACTCCTCGTGTCCAAGCTGCGCCTTCCTCCGATCGATCTGAGAACACAACGAAGGTGAACTACCCGGTGGTGCGCTGCCGGAAAACCCCTCCGACGGTCAAGTTAGCACACACTTAGAGAGAAAGAAAGAAGAGAAGGAAGACAGTGTTAGTATTTCTCTCACCAGAGGATGTTCTATGCCTTAGTATGGGAGCGCAATCACGTTTATATACCTTCTGCGCATACCTCTACGTTCATTCGCCTTTTGACGCATGGACCTGCTCTCTTATCCCACTTTCCCACGTGTCAGCGCAAATACAACTAAACACCACCTAACCAAACCGCCAAACAGCATTGGCGCGAATAGACAGCGCGAAGCTGCCCCCTCTTTCTACGACCTCATTACTTCCGAGACATGCAATGTTCTGAACCGAGCTCCGTTATGATCGAACTTAGCCGCCCTCCGTTATGACCGAGCTTCGTTATGACACACATTACTTCCATTGCGGTTCAGCCGCCCTCCGCTATGACCGAGCTCCTGCTTGGTTGGATTGGTTTGCGGAGGATCTGACCCACCTAACTCAGCGAGCAAATAAAGTGAACCGGGCCCGCAACCCGAAATTACCCCGGCTAAATCAAACCTGGGCCTTGACCGAGCGCACTACCACCAGATTAGCCCAACCCAGCTCGGCCCAAACTTGCCTGGCCTAATTTAGCTCGGTCATTACTATGGCCCAAAGCCAGATTATGAAATCTCCTTCTCAATTGTCCCTTAATTTTGTCCGCGCTAGCGTGACCGGAATTACATCCTCCGACCAGGGTCACTCATCTGCTTGGCCTTTCACCGCAAGCCATTCACGCGCTAAGTCCTACGCTCGGTCTTGTGACTCACTCGGTCGACGTCTTAACTTACCAACCTATCCTTTCAGTACTGACACCGCTGTCATTACAGACGTATATTGCCCATTCATTGGCCTCGAGCAGCCAACCCAGCCGCCTCACGCTGTCTCTTTACATTCAAACTTTGGCGCTTCTCTTCCCCTCTTATACTCGTTGTTCATCTCTTCACATCCCTCCATCTTCTGTTCATTTTCAGTGTTCAAGCAACCCTACGAACCAGAGCCTTCACCCCTCACTCATTCTATTGAGATTGGAGCATCCCCGCAAGCGCATTCTCCACCTTCGCCGTCGTTGGGGGCCCCATTCCACTGATTCGAGCCACCGTCTGTGCCTTAACCTGTAAGTCCTCAACCCTCCACTGCTCTTCATCTGTTATTCACGTTTTTATTGTATACTTGGGCCTGTGATTTTCATAGTTGAGTCTAGGGCATGATGACAGTAGGTTTTAGGGCTTCGAATGAAGTTAGCCTAGGGTGTGACCACCAAAAGTTGTTTACACCCTTTCACCCTCAACTATTCATCATCTTCTACGATGAACACGCGAGGATTTGGGACTAATCAAGCTACATATCTTCGTCTGATTCAAAATCATAAGTAGACCGAGCTAGTTCCAAGTTTATAGAACTTAGGCGAGAAACGAGTTAAGAAAGCTTTGGGGCGCTCGGCCGAGCTAATATATGGTTTGCTCTGAGGGACCGAGCTTTTGAACTAACCCAATAAGACCGAGGTGTTGTTGTGCCCAAAGTAACCGGGCTGAAGTCAAGCTCGTTCGCGCGATCGCGCTATCACTTACACTTGGCTTTTAACTGCAAAGTCCTAGGGGACCAGACACCAACACAAGGGCTCTCAAAGACCAAACAGCCGCCATGCAAAATTTAATCAAACCAACACTGCCGAGCTGAACAAGCCGGTCATTCATGGGGCGCTACCGCTTCTTTGTAGACACGCGCAGGCGCCCTTGCCGCCTTCCGCGAGGAGTACGGCGTCCCGGCCGACGTACATCTGGAGCTCGATGAAGAGGGCATTAATCTGTGAAGCAGATTAGAATCTGCCCCTTTACCGTACTAAGCATGATCGAGGGCGGGTTGTGTTTCCCAGTGCAGCCCCTCATGTGTGAATTCTTGAGACGAACCGAGCTAGCACCTACCCAAGTATCTACCAACACCTTCCGAATCATAAACGGCGTGGCCAAGCTGAACAACCGGCTCGGTTTAAACCTGGGCCTAGCTGAGATCTTGTGTCAATACACGCTCGGTCGAACAAAAGACGGCTTCAACTATTATTTAAAAATAAAGCTGGGTAGGGAAAGATTAGTGACCCACACGCCGGACAAGGACATGAACGACGACGACTTTTTTTGGGTGACCGGTAACTACGAAACAGCTGATGTGCCCGGTTGGTATATCAGCAAGAACTTCGGTTCATCTCGTAAGCTTATCTTCCCAATTGATCTCTTTTTTACAAAAATTGTTTGTACTGAGCTAATTATTTATTTATTTATTTTATTTTATTTTTTCCCCGCTATTGAAGAATTGCAAGCAAACTACCAGTATCCCAACAAGGAAGGGATCAGGGCCGTGCTGAGATACCAGCACCGAAACTGCCACGGTCTCCTCGGCTATGTCTCATCGACTTTCTCCAGGCTCTATCTCCTCCACCTGACCCAAGTCTGCCAGACGTGCCCCTTATTCGGCTGACTGAGGAAGAAGAAATGGCGAAAATGAGCAGGATCAAGAACTTGATTATAGCTACTTCCGCCAAGATACCAAGCATGCCACCCCCTGCCCCCTCCGTTGGCCAGAGCTCGGGGACTGTGATCGCCCTGGCTTTCACGACCGTCTCTCCTGAGTCCCACCGAGCTGGTAAGCAAGCCCGGTAGGCTGACCCATCAGCCAAGCTTGTGGCCGAACTAAGCACTAAACAAGCATCGCAAGAAACCGAACCAGCTGCACCGTGGAGGCCGGAGCTCAAACACCGGGGCAAAGATATCCCGACCACTACGTCCATTAAGGGAGTCAAGGAGCACCTCCTGGCCTTCGACTTATCGAAGGCACTGCTGCTACCGAGCGACGTGACCGGGAGCGATCACGTTCCTGACACCCGGTTCGTGAAATCCGCCGTCAAGTCCATGACCAGGGTACGTTTCGAAATCTTATCAAGTTCATGCTCGGTTAATCTTCTTATTTTGGCTAACATCTTTTTTGTTACAGGCCATCCAAAAACAACATATGGTCATAGACCGCATTGTGAACCTGCGCCACAAAGTTACTGAGCTAAACAATGCCGGTAAAAACGTATCCGCTGAGCTTGGCTGGGCTAAGGCTTCACTTGAAATGGCCAACGCTGACAACGCCAAACTTTTTGGCCAGCTCGGTAGGGCCGAACAAGAGAGGGACGAATTGAAAGCCCAACTTGAAGCTGAAAGACAAGCAAAGCAGGCCACCGTAGATGAGGCCAACAATCTCGGTTTCTAGAAGGCTGAAAACAATTATACCAAGCAAGTCGAAGCCACCAAGGACATTTATTTCAAGTCCGGTTGGAAGGCTGCTTATGAAAAACTCAGCCAAGGATTTGAGACTGAGGTGTTCGCTTCTCCTCTACCCGCCTTCTTGCTGGTCTATCTGATTCCTTATGCCAACGAAGTCTTCAACTCTTTGCTAGAAGAGGCGGAAGAAGAGGCCGAGGACGAGGGCGGCCAGAAGGAGCTCGGTGAGAAGGAAAATACTACAGTTGTGGACCTAGAAGCCGCAATAGAAGGGGCCGGGGACGAGTTTGCCGACCTCTCCCCATTAGCGTAGTTTAGTTTTGTCTTCTTTTTTTTATTTGAATTTTTGTAACCGGGCTACAAGCCCCACCTTATGTACTAGAATTCTCAATCAATGAAAAGTTCGCATTTCGCTTGTATTCTTGTAATGTCTACTGTTGTTCATCTTGCAACCGCGCTATTCTTACCTGGCATGTTACCGACCAATTGAACCGAGAAAATTATCTCGGTCTTGTAAGACTAAAACAAAATCATCTTGGCACTGTGTTGACAAAGTCATCAATGCACTTAGCCGGAATAAACATCTCGGTTAGAATCCTAGAGTTGAACTAATCATCATCCCTTTTAGCTGGGTAAAACATTTCGGCTAAAAGCCTAAAGTTGCACCAACTTTTCTAGCCGGGATAAAAGATCTCGCCAAAAATACTAGAGTTGAACATATCATCAACTCTTCTAGCCGAAATAAAACATCTCGACAAAAATACTAGAGTGTAGCAAATCATCAACTCTTCTAGCCGGGATAAAACATCTGGGCAAAAATACTAGAGTTGAGCAAGTCGTTAACTCTTCCTGCCGGGATAAAACATCTCGGCAAAAATACTATAGTTGAGCAAGTCATCAACTCTTCCTGCCGGGATAAAATATCTCGGCAAAAATACTATAGTTGAGCAAGGCATCAACTCTTCTTACTGGGATAAAACACCTCGGCGAAAATACTAGAGTTGAGCAAGTCATCAACTCTTTTCGCTGAGATAAAACACCTCGGCTGTGAAGGCGATTGCCCTTGGTGTGCTACATTTCCTCAATTACAACATACTTTCTATGTAAAATAATTAGTTTGTATTACATATTACAATCATGAATGCACATATTGACTGAAAAGGATTACACTAGTAAATGGAGGGGAAAATTTGCCCCTTTACAAAAATTTACATTCGAGAGATAGACTAAAAATAGTACAACTTAAGATTGGCCGCGTTCCACGGCCGGGGTACACTTTTACCATCCAAATCCTCTAGGTGGTATGCCCCCTTACCCGCTAGACCGATTATCCTGTACGGCCTTTCCCAGTTTGCGCCTAGCTTTCCTTCGCCTGGTACCAGTGTGTTGCCCATCACCTTTCTTAAAACCCAGTCCCCGACTTTAAACGGTCTGGGGTGCACTATTTAGTTGTATTTTCTAGACAATTCCTGTTGATATGCGGCCACGTAGATTAACGCCTTTTCTTGGCGGTCATCAGTGAGGTCCAATTCTAGGGCAATGGCGTCAACGTTCAATTCAGGCTCGAAATTTTCGCTGCGGATGGTGGGCATCTCGATTTCCAATGGGATAACTGCTTCCATGCCATATGCCAAGGCAAAAGGAGTCTCCCCGATCAAGCGTCTCAGAGTTGTCCGATATGCCCAGAGGACATTAGGAAGTTCCTCGGCCCACTTGCTTTTGGCTTTTTCCAGCCTTTTCTTCAATCCATCTAAAATGGTCTTGTTCGATGCTTCAGCTTGGCCGGGGTGGAATTGTAAAATTCTATCTTCAATTCCTCACAAAGTCCTCTGAACAACCGTTCATCAAATTGGGTGCCATTATCAGAAATCAAAGCCTTGGGGACGCCAAACCGCGTAATCACGTTCTGCCAAACAAACTTCTTGACATCCTTTTCTTTGATTGCCGCCAAGGGCTCAACTTCAACCCATTTGGTGAAGTAAGCTGTCGCCGCTATAAAAAACTTGTGGTTGCCTGGCGCGGTTGGGAGTAGTCCAACTATGTCATGCCCCCACATTGCGAAAGGCCAGGGACTTGTGAGAGGAAGGAGTTCTCTGGCCGGCTGATGGCCGGTTAGACTGGATCCCAGCAAAAAGAACTTGTCAGGATTCTCTGTACCGATCCGCACCTCCACCAAATCTTTAACAGCCTTTTCCTCAGCCTTAGTGCCCACATCATCCAGGACACTTTGATCTTTCGGGCCTTCGATCATTTGCACGAAGCCTTTGGCTGCTCGGCTCCCATTCACTGCCATGAAACACTGCTTAGCCATGACTTGATCTACCCAAATCTCCTCAACTTCCTCCATAGCCGAAGGGAACCTCATAACCTGGTGGTAGGTCGATGCCACCGCCTGCATGGCGTGAAGCCATCACCTACCTAGGATCATATTGTATGTGGATGACACCTTCAACACCCAGAACTCCACTTGCTTGACCACGGATCCAGCTTTGACTGGTAGGATTATCTTTTCTATTGGCCATTCCGGTTGTGAGATAAAACCAACCAGCGGCGAAGTTGCCGGAGCCAAATCTGTATCTCTGAGTTTGAGCTGCTTGAAGGTGTCGTAGTACATGATCTCGACCGAGCTACCTTGGTCGATCAAAATGCACTTAACTTCAAAGTCCTTGACAAGAAAGGTGACAACCAGAGCATCATTGTGCGGCATTTGAATGCGCTTAAGATCCCTACTTAAGAAGCTAAGAACATTTTTCTCCTCAGTCTTGCCTCTTTTGATTGCGGGCTGGGCTGACAAAACTTCCTTCATATGTTTCGTTTTTTTTTATCATCCCTCGGAGCTCGCATACCCGCGTTGGCTCTACTATACTATGGATCACATTGACCACTCCTTGGGGGGGTGCTTGTAGGGCATCCAAACCACTTGGCTCAGCCGGAGCATGGTGTGCGGCCCTGACGCTCCCGTTGATGTAACGGTCCAGGTGACCGGCGGCAACCAACTCCTCAAAGTGTTGCTTCAGGTGCAAACAGTCCTCCGTCCGGTGCCCTTGCTCCCTATGTAATGTACAACGATACCGTAGATTGAAGCCCTTCTGCGCATCGTCTAACTTAGCGGGAAACCAGACGTAAACCTCGTCGCAGATTTCACTAAGTATACGGTAGATTGGGATTTTGAAAACCGTGGTGATGCCCGTTCAAGCGTTCAACTTTCTGTTTGCATCTGCCGTGTCATTGCGGGGATAATCTACTCGGTCATTGCGGCGACCTTTACCCCGGTTTCTACGATCCGGACCACGGTCTGATTCCCTTGCGTAGTCACTTGGACAATTTGCCTCATGTCCAACCGTGTGGACTTTTCCGACCGCCTTTTTGTTCGTTGCCATCGGATTTGTCTTCACGGTGGACGCAGTCGCATCGTCCTCTGCTCGGATGTGCTCGTTGATGCACTACATAAACAGTTCCATAGAAGTTGGTTGGTTCATCGTGAGCGAGTCCCTTAGTCTATGTCCAACCGGGAGACTGCGCTTATATTGGGTGATTACCAGGTTGGTCAGGCAATCAAGGATCTCGTTGAAAGTTTTCCAATATCTGGCGTTGTATGCTTTGAGGGAGTCGCCTAGCTCCATCTTGACACTCAAGAGGTGGTCAATTTCCTTTGGTGTTTTAGTGTTGGTTTTGAATCGAGTCATGAATGCTTCCGCCAATTGCTGCCACCTTTCGATGCTTTTCTCCAGAAGCCTCTCAAACCACTTCAAGCCCAACTCGCCCAAACTCGACGGGAAAATAAGGCACATGTGAGCATCGTTACACCTATATCTAGCCATAACCTGCCGGAAGTGGCTTACGTATATGTATGGATTGGTTTTTCCGTCATAGAGCGTAAACTTGGGCTGGTGAAAGCTCGCTGGAAGCGGTGTGGTCTCTATCTCAAGGGAGAAGGGGATGGTGCTCAATCTTGCCAAATCTTTATCCAAAGGGACAACTGATCGGGGTGGCGCATTACGACTTTTTCACTGGCGAGACCTCCATAGGATAACCGCTGGAGCACCGGCACCTTTTGCGCCTCCCATCGGCGCGCTCGTTCTTCCAAGGTGTCCCTTAAGTCCTCCGAACGAGCGGAGTAGGAATATCTCGACGTCGTCGGTAGACGTGACGAACGGTAACTGCTATCTTGCGCGCATGATTTCTTTGCCGGCCGGTCAGAGTCTTCAACCCCATAGCTTCTGGTGATGGAAAGAGAGGGCGTGTGCAGCTGTTCTGGCTACCTGAGCGGCGGGGTTGGGTGCACTCATTGTGGTTACCGACTCCAGCAACATCCTTCCTTTTGACTTGCTGCTTGAGAGCTTCCATCTCCGCCGCCATTCTCCGGATGACGGTGTCTTGGTCCCTCAACTTGTGCTCTAGACGTTGAGCGTGTGACTCTCTTCGTTGCCGGTGCCCGTCTGGACTCTGCGAATGATCAGTGCTTCTGGCGTGCTTATTTCGCGTATCTCTGGGGAGTCTTTCTGGTGAGGTCTCCAGGCCCGCCATGTTCGAAATGACGGGAAGTTCGTCTCTCCGCCGGACTGACTCTAGGGTAATACCGTCGATGGCGGACAATGGTACTTTGTCGTTGTTCGCTATGAAAAATGATCGGATGAGCTT
Source organism: Camellia granthamiana (assembly GCA_036172215.1). Lineage (NCBI taxonomy): Eukaryota > Viridiplantae > Streptophyta > Magnoliopsida > Ericales > Theaceae > Camellia > Camellia granthamiana. The sequence continues at coordinate 23,349,150 of CM069903.1, read as the reverse complement.
GGAGGACAAGGTTATATCTGTCGAGTTTCCCACAGACGGCGCCAATTGTACGGGAGCCAAATATCCAAGGTTATCTGTACTCCTCATGTCCAAGCTGCGCTTTCCTTCGATCGACCTAAGAACACAATGAAGGTGAACTACTCAGTGGTGCGCTGCCGAAAAATCCCTCCAACGGTCAAGTCAGTACACACTTAAAGAGAAAGAGAGAAGAGATGAGAGACAATGTATTAGTATTTCTCTCACTAGAGGATGTTCCATGCCTCAGTATAGGGGCGCAGTCATATTTATATACCTTCTGGTGCATGCCTTTGCGTTCATTCGCCTTTTGATGCGTAGACCTGCTCTCCTATCCCACTTTCCTACGTGTCAGCTCAAATACAGCTAAACACCACATAACCAAATCGCCAAACGGCGTTAGCGCGAATGGACAGCGTTGCACCGCCCCCTCTTCCTACGACTGCATTACTTCCGAGACATGCAATGTTCTAAATCGAGCTCCATTATAACTGAGCTTAGCCGCCCTCCGTTATGACCGAGCTCCGTTATGACACGCATTACTTCCACTGCAGCTCAGCCGCCCTCCTGCTTGGTTGGATTAGTCTGCGGAGGATCTGACCCACCTGACTCAGCGAGCAAATAAAGTGAACCAAGCCCGCAGTCCAAAATTACCCCGACCAAATTGGACCTGGGCCTTGACCGAGTGCACTACCACCGGATTCGCCCAACCCAGCTCAGCCCAAACTTGTCTGGCCCAATTTAGCCAGGTCATTACCACGGCCTAAAGCCAGATTATAAAATCTCCCTCTTAGTAGTCATGATATAGGGAGAAGAAATAGTAAGAAAATTAACAAAATGACCATTTAGAAAATTTCAGGCCATATCATTAGCAATCCATGGGCAATTTATGATAAGATTACAAACAACAGGAGGAAAATGTAATTTTTTAACGTGATAAGAGACTCTATATTAAATATAAACCTTAGGGAATGCCAGTGTAATTTATCCTATTTATTATTGTTACCATTATTTTATAAACTATATTAAAATCTCCAAATAAGTATACGGCTTCACAAGTTTTCGTATAATTGGGTCTGTTTGGTAACGTTTACGTTTTTAGTTTATATTTACAAAAATTTTATAAACTGATTTTTGTTTATTTTTAGAAAAACATAAACTACAAACGCGTTTGGTAATTGACAAAATATTTAAAAAAATTTAAAAATACAAAAAAAGAGTGAGAAATGACAAGTGGTGGCAAGTGGCGGCGGAAGACGGTGGTGGAAAGTGGTGACGGAGGGTGGTGGGTAGCGGGTGGTGGCGTGTGGGTGGTGGTGGTAGGTGGGTGGGTGATGGTGGCAGGTAGTGGGTGGTAGCGAGTGGGTGGTGGTGGTGGTGGTGGCGGGGGGCGGGTGATGGGTGGTGGTGGTGGCAAGTGGGTGGCGAGTGGGTGGTAGTGGCGGCGGGTGGGTGGCGGGTGGCGGCGGGTGGGTGGTGGTGGTGGCAGGTAGGTAGCGGGTGGTGGTGGTGAGTGGGTGGGTGACGGTGGTGGGTGGTGGCAAGTGGGTGGTGGTGGTGGTGGCAGGTGGATGGTGGATGGCGATTGGTGGTGCGTGGTGGCGGGTGGTGGTAGTGGTTGGGTGGGTGACAGTGGTGGGTGGTGGGTGGTAGCGAGTGGGTGGTGGTGGTGGTGGGTGGTAGGTAGTGGTGGCAGGTGGGTGGCGGGTGGGTGGTGGGTGATGGTGGTGGTGAGTGGTGGTGGTGGTGGTGGTGGTAGTGAGTGGTGGTTGTGGGTGAGTGGCTGGTGGCTGGTGGCTGGTGGATGGTGGTGGCAGGTGGGTGGTGAGTGGTGGTGGCGGGTGGTGGTGGCGAGCGGTGGATGGTAGTGGCGGGTGGATGACAGGCGGGTGGCGGGTGGCGGAAGATAGTGGTGGAAAATGGTGGCTGGTGTTGGGTGGTAAAAAAAAAAAAAACTCAAAACAAAGACACATTTTTTGAGTTTATATTTTTTGGACAAATTTATAAACTGAGACCACTGATTTATAAATCAAAAATTTACCAAACAAGTTTTTATTTGAGTTTTTTAAATTTTTGTAAATATAAACAGAAAATTGAAAACGTAAGTGTTACCAAACGACACCTTAGTAACCAGTTTTTATTTTAACAATTTGGATTCATATACGTAAATGCCATGAGAATGTAAAAATAAATAAAATACAATAAACATAAAATTTATCATTGGTAAGCCTATTTTTACTGAATATGATAGATCTAATAATTGATTTTTGTTTTTTAAATAACGACATACTTTATGAAATTATAGTAAGTTGATAAATTATTATTTTAAACATATATGTATTTTTTTAAAAAAGAATAGTTAAATATTCCTCTCTAATTTTTTTATAGTAAGAGAAATTTAATATATTTTTTCTTATTAATTAAGGTCTCTCAAATTTATTATATACACATTGTTTGGAAAAATTCACAAAAGATAAAATAGGCTAAAATAATTAGGGTCGTGATAAAGGCCTCGAATTCGAGGCCTCGAATTTGGCTCGAATGAACCAGAGGGGAGGGGAAGAAGGGAGAGAGGGGGGAGGGGAGGGGAAGAAGAGAGAGCCGCCGGTGGGCCGGACTGGAGGGGGCCATAATCACCGGGGGAGGAGGAGGAGGAGGAGGAGGAGGAGGCGGAGGCGGGCCGGAGGCGGGAGGCGACGGCGGTGCAGCTGCTGCGACGAGCTGGATCGGACGGCTGGCGAGCTCGACGAGCTGCAACGGCGAATCCGGACCCCTCCCCTCCCCTTCCTCTCTCTCTTCTTCCCCTTCCCTCCCCCTCCCCTCCCCTCCCCTCCCCTCCCTCTCCTCTGGTTCTGCGAAGAAGAAGAAAGAAAAAAAAAAAAAAAAAAATTGGGATTCGAGGCAAATTCGAGGCCTCAGATTCGAGGCCTCAACCATTTTCCAAATAATTAATAAGACAAAATGTCATACCAAACCCATAATCATTTCACTTGTTTTCTCACAAACATTACATCTAACTACAAAAAAATTCAATCATCTTTCAAAACATAAAAATTTTAACATACTAAAATAATCAAAAATTAAAATAGTAACTTCCTAAACACCCACTATATGTACACATCAATACACCCACACATAAAGAGATTCATAATCCTGCTACTAATATAGAGGGGTTGTTTGGGTGTTCTAAATAAGTGCATTTTTTAACTTTTTGGACTAAAAAGTTGAAGAAAAAAATATGATTGTTTGGAATAACTTTTTAACTTTTTACGAAAAATTTTGTATTAAAAAATTGTATAAATTAGTGTATATGAGAAGTTTGGGCAGAGTAGGTAGTACGGTGGGTAGAGTAGTGTATAAGAGAAGCTTGCCTCCTTGTCAGGCATTGAATTGGACTGTGCTGTTCGGCCTGTGGGGGCCCACCATGGGTCCCGTTTTACTAATCGGAATCGTTAATATGCAGAACTTATTGAGTATTATATGCTTGTAAAAAATCACGTTAATCGAATATCAATAACTATCTGATCGGATTAGTTTTTTGTCAACTGTTAACTTATAACACTATTCATTTTTTTATACAAAACTGATTTGATCACGTAGTTAGCGATATCTGATCAATGTGATTTTTTACAACATATATTACTTGAGGAGTTCTATACACTTAACGGTTCAGATTATCAAAACGAGACCCGTGATGGGCTCCCACGAGCCGAACAACACCATCTTGTTTGTTTCTTCGTCTGTTCCCTTTGTACAAACGATGGACAGCTAAAGTACAACTCATGTGACGTGAGTTGCACTTTTTTTTTATAAAAATATATATATATATATTTGTGAATAATAATAATTTTTTGACTTCTTAACTTTTTTAAAGGTAATATGGGCAACTCTGCCGCCACTAGAGGCGGCGATCTACGATCGCTAAAAGTAGCAACACTTGATTGTAGAAAGTGTATAATTGCTGGTTGAACTCTAAAGTCCCTCTTTCTATGGAGGTGTTTGGAAAGATGGGTTTGAGGCTAAAATAGTCTCAAACTAAAAAAAAAATCAAAAAGCTCCTAAACCAACCTTTTTTATTTGTTTTTTAAAAAAAAAGGGTTGCTAGGCTGTCACCTTGTCAAGTTGTTCCATCACTTGCTAAATTACGATTTTGCCCCTTTACATCATTTTTGGAAAATGTGATCTTAGGGGCAAATTTGTCATTTTAATTTCAAATATCATTTCAGCACATTTTTCAATACAACAACTCAAATAAAAATTTATTCCATCTTCCCAAACACAAAAACTAAAATAACTTACTAAAATAGTCAAAAAATCAAAAAGTCTCTAAAATAGCCACTTCCCAAACGAGACCTATATATAGGGAAATATTATGGTACAAAAGAAAATGACATATTTTATGAGTCATGATTAAAAAAATAATAATAATAATTAAATACAAAAAATAATAATATTGATGAAAAATTTAAAATAATGTCATAACTAAATAAGAAAATGGACATTTACACATAAGTTCTAATTTATGAACTTATACTCTATTAAATTATAATTAAGATTTTTTAGACCTTCAAATCTCATTAAATTTTTAATAGTCGGAATTACTCTTCAAATAATGATTGTTTATTATTTATGATTATCTACAAATGAACATGATGATTTAACATTTATTTTGATTTTCAAAACTTTAAAACAACTTTCAAATTGAAATTTTTTTTTAAAAAAATTATGTGAAAAAAAAAATTAAACTGAAAACTTTGAATTATTTTTTTGTGCAAAACAGAAAAATTTGTGTTTATAAAGAAGAGTGATGATAGAACATTAATGTGCAAAATTGAAAAAAAAAAAAAAACTTTTAAAATGAAAAAAACTAATAATAGTCTCTATTTTATTGGATAGTTAAATCAAATCAATAAGTACATGGGCAAAAACATTTAATCTCATACTCTGTTTTTTTCATCAGTTAGTGAAATAATTATTTGGAACAATACTATATAAAATTGATAATATTCTTAATTTTAAAAACTAAGAAAAACAAATAATATTCTTAATTCTATTAAATAAAACTTATTAGTTCAAAAAATATTAAATAGAATACGAGCTACCATAACATTTATAAATAAGATTTTTAAGTAATTTACTCATAAGAAAATAACATAAATAAGAATTAATATGATATAAAATGTGTATATTAAAATTCTCCAATATGTATATATGATGTTATGTTGACATGAATTATTTGCCTCTAAAGTTTTGTTGGGCGCTCCGCTTTAGGCCCACCTTTTTCAATATTAGAGGTACAAAAATGGTCCCCTCAGTTTTCACTTAATCTCTCTAGCCTCCGTTTGGGAAGTGGGTTGGTTTTTTGGCTTTTTGATTTTTTTGACTTTTTTAGCCTGGGCTTAAAAGTTTGGTTTTGTCTTTTGTGGCTAAAATAGCCAAAAAAGCCCAAAAAAGTTATTGCCAAACGGAGGCATATGTTTCTATTTTGTTTTCACTTTCTTGCATTTCTCTCTCATTGGGTTTATGTATGTTGTTATAAATGTCTTCAATTGCTGAATTTTGATATTTTGTATATTTCTCAGTGTTTTTTATATGGTTTTATATGATTTTAAAATTTATTTGAATTGAACAGGAGAGTAGTAAGTGTGTAATGACCAGAAAAATAAATATGATAATAAAAAGGGACCGGTGAATTTTCGCATGCGCATGAACATACACACTCAGAGAAATTCCATATGTCAAAAGAATTATGATGTAGTTTTAGTGAAATTCAAATGTATAGAATGATCTAAATAAGCCTCCGTTTGGGAAGTGGGTTGGTTTTTTGGGTTTTTTGGATTTTTTGGCTATTTTAGCTTGGGGCTAAAAAGCCGGGTTTGGGAAGGGCTTTTTGGCTTTTTTGACTTTTTGGCTTTTTAGTAAGGTGTCTTCCTGTTCATTTACCAAAGTGCCCTTGTTGTTGTTGTTTTTTGTTTTTTTCTTATTTTCGGTTTGGATTTGGCTTTTTTTGCTAACTTTTTTTTTTTTTTTTTTGATTTTGGGTTTGGATTTGGCCTATTTTGCTTAAATTTTTTTATTTTGGGTTTTATTTTGGCGTATTTTGGTAAAATATTTCTTTTTTTATTTTTTTATTTTGGGTTTGGATTTGCCATATTTTGCTTTATTTTTTTATTTTTTTTAAATTTATGTTTTTGTCATTTTTATTTTTTTATACATTAATTAGTTCTTGTTAAAATAATTTATGTTTTTTGCCTTATTTATTTTTATTGGTATACAATAACATTTTTTTTATTTATGTGTTTCATTTATTTGTAAATTACGTGGCGAATGGCAATTTATGTTTTTATGTTTTTTTGTTATATATTTTTTATGTGTTTTATTTCAAAAATAGCTTTTCATGTGTTTTATTTATTTATAAATTACATGGCAAATGGTAATTTCTATTTTTTTTCTTTTTGGATGAGGCTTATTTTTGTCGTTCTTTTTTTTTTTGAATTTACGTTTTTGTAATTTTTTAAATATTTTTGAATGAGGCGTATTTTTTTTAAAAATAATTTATGTATTTTAAGTTTTTTTTTTTTTTTTTTTTTTTTTGCAAATGGTTTTTTCATGTGTTTTTTATTTTATTGTTATTTTAATTTTTTTTCATTTTCTGTGAAATGATAAAAATGAGGTTTTTTTACGTTTTTGTCATTTTTTTTATTTGTAATTTTTTTTATTTGTATACATTAATTTTTTTTTTCATTTTATGTAAAATGATAAAAAAGTGAGGTTTTATATTATTGTCTTGTGTATTTTAAGTAATTTAATTTAATTTAATTTTAAATATTTAATTTTAATTTTAATTTTATTTTAATTTGCGTTTTAATTTTTATTTTACTTTTAATTTTATTTTAAATATTTAAATGATGTAAATAATCTAAAAAATTAAAATAAATATTCAAAAAATTTAAATCGTAAAAATTTAAATAATTTAAATATTCAAAAAATTATTTTAACAAAAAAATTTAAATAATTTAAATATTCAATTAATTTAAATTATTAAAAATGTTAATATTTTAAATTTAAAAACAACTCTATACTCAAATCGTAACCAAACACATAAAATAAAACGCAAGTAATAATTTATTTTTAAAACTTATAACCAAACACATAACTTGAAACCAAATTTAAATATTATTATTATTATTTTTTTTACTTTTTGTGTGAAAGGACGCATGCCCTTCTTTCATGGGGGTAGTTTCGTAAATTTTGCTTGTCCAGTGTTGTTGCCTTTTTCCTGTGCATCTTTTGTCCTTTTTTGGCTAAATAAGCCATTTTTGTCCTTATGTGACTAATTTAGCCCCCACCTTGCTTCCCAAACACCACCTAAGTATGCATTTTAACTTTTTATAAAAAGATGTGTAGAAAAACAGAAAGGTGATGTGACCGCCAAACAAAAATTAACATGTCAGAAAATTTCATATCTCAATGAGAGTGTAATGTGGCTAGTGAAAATCAAATTTTTAGAGAAATTCTATCTTTGAAATTTCTCTTCATATATAAATCTGTCTGAAATTTCTTTGTGAAGGAAAATTTATCTGTGTCGAAATTTCACTGTACCACAATTTATCTGTGCTGATTTTTTTTGTGTCAAAATTTATCTATAGAAATATTAAAAGATTCAACTGTTATAAAACTATTACATAAAATATTTATAAAATTTGAATAACAGATATCTTAAATTAGAATCTCTAATTTTTTTATGCCACGATATCGCTCGATCTTACTCAAACCACCACTAGCATTGAAAAAATGGATGGAAAAATCGTCAAAAAATTGCTGGCAGCGAAAAACTCTAAACATCGTTAAAAAACCCATCCCCAAACCGGCCTTAATGAAATCCGGCCCAATACCATTTGCCCACCACCTACGCCTATATATATACTTCACCGCCATATGCAATACGCCTCTCTCTCTCATCAGAAAAACCGAACTCGCCAAAGAGAGCACAGCGAGAGGAAGAACAAAGCTACTCGTTAGTCGGCCGACTCTACAGAGAGAGAGAGAGAGAGAGAGAGAGATGGCGGACATGGACCTGGACGACCTAGACGGTCCGAGCCAGGTTCCGTCCCGAACCACCAGATTCGCCCCCAAGAACTCCAAACTCAAACCCCAGCCCAAACTCAAATTGAAGTCCGAACCACTCTCATCACCAGACCAACATCCCCAAGACTTCGATTCCATTCCTCTCAAGAAGAAGGAGGAACTCGACTCCCATCCACCACCACCACCATTTGATTCCACCACCGCCAAGACTGAATACGCCGACGGTGCCGTCAAAATGGACTTCGAAGCCAAGCCAGAATGCGGCGAAGTCAAGGACGATCCAATGGAAGAAGACGACGATGGCAGAGATAGAGTTGTTCGCGAAATTGACGTTTTCTTCACTCCTCAAATCGATTCCAACACTCAGGCAATTCGATATGTATATAATTTATGTTTGTATACGTGTTCTATGTATTGGTGGTGACTTTTGTTCTATTTCTTCAGCTTTACGTTATGCAATATCCACTTAGGCCGTGTTGGCGTCCATACGAATTGGATGATCGTTGTGAAGAGGTGTGCATTGTTTGTTTCCTTCTCTTTGTATTCACTACGATGATGATGATTTTATGTTGTTTAATTTTACGGGATGGAACTCGATGACTAGGTTAAGATAAGACAAGGCTAAATGATAATGGGAAGCCGGAAATTTAAGAGAGTTAGCTTGGATTTTGCTTTGTGTCGCAGGTTAGGGTCAAACCTACGAGTGCGGAGGTTGAGGTCGATTTGTCAATTGATGTTGATTCCAAGAATTATGACACTGATGCAGATCCCAGATTGAGGATGACAAAGCAGGTTATTCCAATTTATGCAATTCAATTTGTCTTTGCTTACCTCACTATGCTAAGTTGAGCTATTTAGATTGTTTTGTGTAGAACACTTTGAAATTTGCTCTTAAGATGTCCACTTTCACTTTTTTTTTTTTTTTTTTTTTTTTTTTTGGGAATAATAAATCAATTGTTCTGTATTTTCTTTTTGTTCATGGATTTAAATTATTTTTCATTTGTTTGTTTGCCATGAAAGATATGGAGGATAAAAAATAGATGATGAAAAAAATGGGAGAATTTGTTTGGAAATTATTTTTCCTTTTTATTTATTTATTTTTTATTCTTGATTTTTAGGATTTCCAAGAAGATTTTTAATTTAATATTTATTGAATTTGGATGGAAAACACAAAGGAATTCCATCCCCCCATTAATTTTCTTTTGCTTTCCCCCACTCTTTCCAATTAGCACCAAATAGAGCCTAATGCTCTATCTGGTTCACTAGAATAAGTTGGAATTGAATGGAATGGAATAGAATGATCATTCCTTCCTTAGGCTGACCATTCCGTTGAAATGATGAATGATGATTCCATTTGTAATGCACTTTATCATAATTTTTTTAGTCAACCAAACATGGGAATAAACATTTTGATGGAATGATTATTTCATTCCGTTTCATTCCAATGAACCAAACATTACCTAAAGGTTTTCAAATGCATGAAAATAAGGCAAAGTAGATAAGAGCAATTGAAAAAAATAAAAAAATAAACAAACGAAAAGCTTAAAGCATTTTAGATATACACACGAAACTTGATTCGCTTGGATCTCAACAACTAATTGAAGACTTAGCCATTCCAATTGGAATCAGGCATCGTCATTTTTGACATCTTGCTTTGTCTAGGGTGTAGTTAGCATGCATTCTTAAGCAACTGCATATTTCTTGAATCTTAATGTATCCAATATTTGCAGTACCTTATCCCTGCATGTGTTGTTGAGTAGTTTGAATTTGTCTCACATATATGCTGAATGTTGTTTGGTGTTAGAACTAGTGTAGTTATAACAAACCTTAAAAGGTCTAGTTTCTTTCAACTACTATGTAAATAATGGTATTTAGCTTCAATACAATACATTAATACCTTTAAATGGGAAGTAATTGGTGATTGGTAGAGGGACTCACAACGAAATTTTGTTATCAATCGATAGAGGTATACATGTCACTGGGTTCCTTCATGTCTTTATTTTTCTGTGCAATTAATGTGGGTGCTTTTCTGGTTAGACCAGAAGTATCGTGAAGTTCAAAATTGCATGGGTTAAGTGCATAATACATAACAAGTACATAAATTTATTTCTACATGCATGGTATTTGGCTTGAATCTCACTCTAATGATTTTTTTCAATATTTTTGGTGCTGTTTTATGGAGTATAATTTTGATGCTATGTAGAGGGGCCATATCTTTTTTTCAAAGGATATCTCTAGTTATGTGCCACTTGCATTGTTTGGTAATCTTAACGTACCAGCGTGTTGTGTTTTATTATTGTTGTTGGTTTTTTTTTACTGTTTTTTCCTGTGTTGTTCATGTTTCCTTTTTTTTGTTTGCCCTCTTTAGGCGAGGGAAATTGCATCAGTTCGTCACTAGTACATAATTTTAATGCTATATAGAGGTGCCATATCTGTGATTTAAAGGAAATCTCTAGTTATGTGCCACTTGCATTGTTTGGTAATCTTAACTTCCCAGCATGTTGCATCAGCTCATATTTTGATCCTTGTGCTTGCAACTTATTTTGCTCCACGAAGGTTAGATAATATTGTATAACCTTTTCATTCTTGATTACTTTTAGACTTTGTCGTCTTCAATGAGGCCAACGTGTGCAACTGGCTATGCTGTTGGGGTGCTAATGGGCAATAAGGTATACATTTTAATCGCATTGATACTTCTTTGATTTCCAACTTTGTCATGTTTAATAACCCATTATTATACTTTAAAATTTCATTGGATTTACTTGAACTAGTTATTCGTAGTGATGCTAGCATACTATTGAAATTTCTGTTTTAGGCCAGGCAGCCTGTTTTGAAAGGTATATCTTGCTAGCCATGCTGCTTATATTTTCATGAAGGTTCCACAGCCAATTAGTTTGTTTTGTCAATGGGTTGCTTGATATGCTTCCAAATCTTGTTCTGTTAAATTGTGAACTTTGTTGACAAAAAATGGCAAGTAATGCCGTCGTTTCATGCGAGGAACCTCTAATCTTTGTAATAGGTAAGATTTTGTGCTCATTTTCTCAGTCAGATGATGCCAAATTAAGCAATTAAAGGTGCATTCAGATTGGGATTTTCAATGTGGAAGAGAAAATATGCATGCTGAAGTAATGCAAAATCATGGTCTGCGAAACTTCCATGTGGGGTTTTGAAATTGTCAAACTATTTCAAAATGTATATGGTAGAGTTTCTTAGATAATATTTACATTAAATTTGTATAAGTGCTAAAGTGGCTTTCCGTAGATTTCTACTGGGATTTTTCAAGTTTACATCCCATGTTTCAGGGATAACTTAATTTGCATGTTTTTAGTAAGGCCCACTCCTTGGCCATTCTATGGGCCTCATTTAGAATTTTTGTCTGACGTTTCTGTGGCGAGCTGTTGGAATACAGGACATATAAACTCCAGCATTATAGTGAGCGATAAAAATGTCGAGTTATGCTTTAGAACAGATCAGGAATGTCCATAAGGTGGTAGTAGGCAGGGTTTTGACCAGAGAACTATGGGTTATAATACAACTTAATAAAAAAATTATGGTTTATAGTGTGGGATTGTCAAGTTTTGATATGTTTTTGTAACAAAGCTTGCATAGTAGTTGCAAATAAATTTAGTTTGTATAATATTTATATTTGTTTAAGACATCATTTGCTTTTCCATCTTGCAGTTGCACATCAATCCCATTCGTGCAGTTGTGCAGCTGCGACCTTCAATGGAACATCTCAAGTCTGGTGGCTCTAAAAAGAAGAACAGTGGTACAAGCAACACAGATGTTACTATTAAGTCAGAAGATCTCAAGGATGAAAAATCTGCAGGACCATCAAAGAAACAGGTAATTTTTTATCTGATATATGCTACTGAAGTCATCTTATTCAGCTTTGTTTTCTTTAATTTACAGTTCCATTTGTCATTTAGATATCTTCATTCTTTAACAAATAATGATAGAGTGATTAGTGGTGACAATGTTGAGTGCATGTCATGGTATTTTGGGGTGTTGAAGATTTGAGTTTATTTAATTTGATCCATATCCATTCCTTGGTTGTTCTCTATAAAGCCACCAGTTCCAACTATGAGATATATCTTTTTTTGTGCAGAACAAGCTACCAGCAACTTCAAACGAACATAACAATGATCTTGGAGAGGTAAGACGAATGATCTTCATCATCACTATCACTGCTCTTGTTTATTGAATTTCTTTTTGCATTGTTTTTTTTCTTTTCAGGGTTGGGTTGCACTCAAGTACCATTCTTCAAAGAGTGATTTCTCTGTCAGATATCTGGAAAAAATGGCAGTAGATGAAGGCTCTCCTATACACTTTTCAATGAGCCCGTATGCATTTAGGAAATGTTCTCGAGTGGTTTGACTTTATGGTAGAATAATGTGCATGGTAGTTGTATTACCTTTTAATCCATTTTATTGTTATTTCAATCTGAAGGTACGATTATGTTAGCTCCTTGTGTCCTGGTGCATTTAATGGCAACATCAAACCCAAAGGTCCTCCCAAAAGGTATGCTCATACTGTTGCGTAATTTTGTTTCTCTTAAATCTCCAGGAGTCTTGACATTTGAAATTTAATCCTTGTAATCAGGACTCTTTTGTGGCTCTGAAATTTTGAGTTAATTGGGTTTCCCTTGTATGGGCAAAGATTACTGATTGTGTGTCTGTGAAATTTCGAGTTAATTGGGTGTCCCTTGTATGGGCAAAGACTACTGCTTGTGAAGAGTAAATGTAACTAAATTTTTTTTTATCAGTGTTCTATTTTTCCTGAGATCTAAACAAATCATTATTGCTCATCTGGAAGTCTGAATTATTTTTAATTTGGTAATCATTCTGCTTCAACTTTATCTGTCTGGCCCATATTATAGGTCACCCCGCTGCATGAATGGGATGTGGAATAGAAGTAATGTGTTATTATTGAAATTATAAGCATATTTGATTGAGCCATTATGTATTTTGCATTCTTAAACTCCCTGCTAAAAAATAAATATGTCGACAACAGCTTTTATTCTTTAATATAGAAATTAATTCTTTGTACATTTATCACATGATTTTTTTTTTCATTGCTTATTGGGCAGAGCTGTAACATTCCACATACCTGTTTTCAGATTTAGATTTTTGAAGTTGTGAATGGTTGGCTGGTGTTTCAGGTTTTTGCTTTCATTGCCACTGGAAGAACGTTTTAAGACATGGCTTCGTGAGGTTTGTAGTCAAGATTGTAAATATGCATTTTATGATGGTGATAAATTGCAAGTATGTTTGTCTTGCCTGTAAGGGTAAAGTTGTAAAATTCACTATTTATGAAATTGATGTAGATATATTAATTTATGCACATGCAATCTGTGTAGCACCACTTCTAGTAAATGATCATGTGCCCCGTTTGTTCACATGGTTTTGTGAGGATTTTAGCCGCATACTCAATAGTGTATGATACCCTTGTACACCAGGTAACAAACGAAACAAACCATCCCAGGGAAGTATTTTTCAAGGGAGAAATTGAATCCAAATAGGCTTTTTGCATATATATAGAAATTTGGATCAATAGAGAGAGGATTATTTTTTTAGAGTGAAAAAGAGGTGGAGATTTGTATATATGGAGAGAAAGCTAGGGTTATTTTGTAGAGTGAGAAAGAGGGGTAACTAGTGAACTTATTTTAGTCAAAGTAATTATCTCTATTAAGCCAACTAACAATTAATAAAGGAAAAAGACAACCAAAAAAAAAAGTGTCTTCTGATTTCCATTATTGACAATTTGACATTTACTTAAATCTACCTTATGGGCAACATCTTGTAAATGTTTCATACCATGCTTCTGTTCCCATTCCATGTACCATAATGTCTAGTGTTTTAACTTCTATTCAATTGCCAATAAACTCACTATTTATCAATTTTGGTTGTGCTTGCATGTAATTGACACGTGTTGGATAATTGCTAATAAACTCACTATTTATCAATTTTGGTTGTGCTTGCATTTAATTGACACGTGCTGGTGTTCATTTGTAGTTACATTATTATGCCAAAGCTGATTCCTGAGTTTGTGTCTTTCTTACATTGTTACTTGGAATGTGGATTGTTTTGGTTCGAGGAATGGGAACTAGAACGTGATATGCCACATACTCTAAAATGTGGTATGATAGGGGTAGGTAGGCTTGTATAAATTACAGTATTAGAAAGGTGCCTCTAATCGTTAGAACAATTTCCCTTACACACATTTCTAGGAGTATTATAGCCCATTTTTTATATTTTGTTTTACCAAAACTCCATTCTCCTTACATTTTAATTCATTTATACTAAATTTTTTTTATCTCAAAGAAAACTTTAAGAAAATAAAGATAAAATTTTGGAATTGCTTTGGCTCTCTAAATTCAGCGTTTTGGAATGAAAGTATATCATATTTTGGAGCGTGTGTTCCAAAACATAAATCGCTAAGGTATTATCATTTTCTGGTAACACTGGATTGGATTTATGCTAGTGCACCCTATTTTGTGAAAGTAGTAATCACTTGGAGACTTGGGGAGCTGGTTAGAAGGACAAATACTCCTAGATAAAGGTTAAAAAATTCGTAGTGGCTTAAGGATTTGCAAAATTTGGAAATGTTTATTTTGTAGTTGTATGAAATGTATGATGAGGATTCTGAGGATGATGTTTCTTCAAGGTTTTTATCCTTATTTTTACAGTCATTTTAGATCATTTGTCAGTATTTTGAATTTAGGCTTGAAAATTTTCATTGTCATTATGTTTATATTTAATTGTTGGTTATTTTTTTGTCATTTTGGCCAAGATTGTGCATTATCTCAGTGTTTATCCAATTTTATCATCAGTATGAACCATTATTTCTAATTCTCTAAATATTTACATAAAATAATTAAGTGCACTTTATTTGTGTTAAATTGCGTTCTTTTGTTTAGATATTCGACATATTCAATCCGTAGTATTCTATTATCCAGAAACATTGGCCTATAGGTATTCCACATATTTTTAATCCTTAATGGTGTGCCAATCAGATACTCTTATTTTGTTAACTGCTGAAATATCTCACTTGAGACACAAAATTATATGGTCTTATTTGAAGATTTTCACCACTGCGAATCAAGCATGTCTAAAGCTTGCTGGTTTTATGGCTTCATGTTCTTCTATATGTTTATACTTACATTTAATTATCAACCTTTTATTCATTGAATCGTGAGAGAACTGTAGTTTCTAAAGGGTGCAACTCTTGCTTATTATTTTGGTATCCATATTACGCTATTGACTAATGTAACTACTGCAAGATTTTATTCTTACTTGTTTTGCAATTAATTGTTTTTAAAACTTTTTGTAATAAGGGCCCTCCAGCAAACCGATTTGACACTATCAAGCACCTGGCTCCTACTGATTCCATTGAAGATGTTCTAGGAGTCCTCCAGAAACTCGCTCATCTTGTACAAGGACTTTGGGTTCCTAAAACTGCACTCTTTGAAGGAAATCATGGAGTTGAAGGTCTAGCTAGAGATTACATTCTTCTTTTGTTTAGTAAGAATCCTGCAATCAGCTATGAACAAATAAATGTTGCGCGTTCTCTTGGTAAAGCTATAAAAGGTGTGTTGAATGTTTTGGCCATTGAGAGACCATCCTTAAAAGACTGGAAGCTTAAAGAGCTGCCAGACACATCGTTTATGAAACTTCATCCAAATATTGTTAAAGAGCAAGAACAAGCTTGGGGACGTGTGGAGAAATCGATTACTGAAAGTATTTTTGGAAGCAGGAAGGGTCCGATTGGTTTGAAGAATTCTGCAAAGCCTGATATGGCTAATAGGCCTGGAACATCAAAAAATCCTAGTAAAGTTACAGCAAGATCTTCAAATGGAGCAGTTTCTAGAACTCCCATGTCAATTGAAACTCGAGAAGCTCTACCGAAGGCTTTACAGAAGCTTTTCCAAACACACAAGGTTTGCAGGTGAGATTATTAGCTTTCATTGTTTCTCATTTTTAAAACATAGATTTGAATGACCTACTTCTTGTCTTCAGTTGATGTTTGTTTTCATATTTGACCATCTCATTACTTCGATATCAACACTTAATTGCGGGAAACTGTCAGTGAGGACTTCCTCGACACTGGTGAATGCAGAACAATGTCACCCATTCTTCTTTTCGTTTTACTTTTTTCTAGGCAAAGGCAGTGGTATGGCAAGCAAATAAGTGGGCAACGAGTGTCGCAATGTAGGCCATGCATCAATATTGATTGCAGTTAGGCAGTAGGTGCCAATGTAATAGAGGTGATAGTGAGTGTTGGCAGTTTGGTATACTGTGGATGGGTCTGGTGTCATCGTAGTGGGTGGCTGAATAGTAGTAGAGTTGTGCTGACAGTGATCACAGGGTGTGGTGGTGAGTTTTGTAAGGTGGTAATGGCAATACTGATTTGTAGGCTGCAACTCAGGTGGTTTTGATCTGGCTGGGGGCCTGTCCAGGCCATCCAAGTTGTTTGAGTGTCTACACAGACAACCTCAATGCCTGCGCTGCCTAGCCCAGCCTATCCCGAGTTTAAATTGATAAGCTTCGATTGTCAATTTTTATTTATAAATAATTCATTAGGGCTTATTGAGTTTTCAGAGAACACAGGCATTCAAATTTTCTTGTATTTGCATTCTCAGGGGAAAAAAAATTTCTGATCTTATTATTGTTTTGCTTTTGGGAAATAATGCACTTAAATATCTGATCGTAAAAAATAATCTTTCAATGATAAAATCAGTGTCTCAGTTAATTTTTTATTTTAAAAAAAATGACATAGACGAATGAGATCTTGATCCTTGACAAAAACCAAAGAACAAAAGTAAAAAAAAAAACATCACCACTCATCCAAACAAAAAGTTATGTCGATCCATGCTATACAACATGTAAACATGTATATCTCATCACACATGGATTTATGAAATAGAATGTCATTTCCGAAGTGCCCAACAAAAAAAAAAAAATTGAAATAGAATGCAAACCCTATTTTATTTTGATGGGATTTTGTTTCCATGTCAACGATGATAGATCTAATAGTTGAGTAATTTTTATTTTTTTTTATTGATTGAAAAGTTGAATAAGGGTTGAATGTAAGATACACACTACATATGTTTGTATATATGTTATGTCACATATGTATAAATATTTGAAACATTGGGCTCATGTTGTCTGATGATGATGTTCAAGCCCAGGATGAATTTAATTTGAGTTTATTAGTTTCAACCAAACCCCTGATGAAAAATGAATTTTTTTGTCTAAACATGCAAATAGATCAGGCTGGGATAGAGTTCAGTCCAGCTGACACAGCCCTATTGGTTTGGTTTTGTTGAAATACTAATGTAGATAAATATTAGGCACTATAAATCATATTTTAGTTGATCTGCTTCTCCTACCTAGATCCTTGTAGCACCTGTTGTGCCCCATTGTATAGCATGTTTGCCAGTGTTTGTGGCAACATTTGCCTAATGTAATGCCCTCAATTGCTTTATAAGATGCCCTGTTTTGTGCCTCGATTCAATTCTCACTTGCACTGCCTAATTTCTAATTGTATGTGCTTGTGATTTAGCTGTGTGTTCCTTGGCAAACTAGCTAAACTAAGAAGACCTAGCTAGCTCCAAACAAAATGTAAGTTGTGCCATCAACCTCCATCTACTGATATTTAGTGGCCATCTTAATTGATTTGAAAATAGAGGATCCGATAGGGTATTTAATACATGGGCAAAATTATGCACTTTAAGTTCACAGAAGTAGAACCACTTCACCAAACAAAAGGAATGGCTATCCTAATGTATGTATATTTGGTGATTTCTGTGCTGTGCATGACATTGGATTATGCCTTTTGGCAGCTTCCAACAGATTTGCCAACGTTTGCGGGAAATGGCACTTTCTGAGTCTACTCGTCCGAAGGGGGTACCTAAAGACGCAATAGCTGCAGCTAAGGGATTTGATACTCCTCAAGAGGAGCTGCTGGAAATCATTGGTCAAGTTGCTACTAATATCCATGGCGTCTACGTTTCAAAGTCATCCTCAGACCACCCCCAATATGATCCTTTGAGGTTATTCCAGTACATACCTTGCTCCGTGAAATAATGTGCTTGATCCTTGAATTAATATGTATATTTCTCTTTTACAGGAAGGTTGTCATTGATCTTCTTATTGCTGAAGGACCTAATGCAAAGCTTAAAAAGGCTTCTATTGTTGAAGCTGCAAAGATGCAACTTAGTAGGGATATTACTCCCAATGAATATCAAAAGGTCAGCACAAATTCTAGTCAGTGTAGTTTTGTTGCTGTTTTCGTGTTGAACCTATATACAAGTAGCTTGGATCATTGCGCGTATTAATGAAGTTTGACTGCATCTGATTGGACTTTATTTAATTTGAAATCATGGGTTACAACTGATATCCATCCTTTTCAACTGACTTGTGAATCCCTTGATACATGACATTTCTTGTGGGATAACAATAAAAATTAGTTGAACTTTTAAACGCATGGAAGATTATTGAACATGTGCATAAGTTTAGCTTAATGAAGTTTTCTGTTGTCCAATATGTGTAATATATATTGGCTTGGTAGCATTCATAAAATTAGTGTAGCTGAGGTAAAAATGCTTAGATGGGATTGTGGTAAGACGAGTTAAACAGAATTAGAAATGAATATATTCGTGAAATGATATGAGTTAATTGAAAATAAGGCCTTGTTTGGGTACTCCCAAATAATCTAAAAAGCCAAAAAGTTACTCAAAAAGTTAAAAAGTTAACACTATTCACCAAAAGTCAACAATTACGGCTGAACAACTCCCAATTCAAATTTTCCTCTAAAAACCAATTTTCACAATTTTTTATTACACATTTTTCATAAAAAGTCAAAAAGTTAACCCAAACGTCCATATTTTCAACCTCAATTTTTTAGTCAAAAAAGACAAAAAGTGTACTTATTTACTCTTCCCAAACTTGGCCTAAGTTGAGAAAAAACAGATTAAGATGGTTTGGTCATGTATAATAAATACTATAGATGTAGCAGTAAGGAAAAGTAATATGATCACTATAAATGGAAATGTTATAGAGGGAGGGGAATATCTAAATTGACGTGGGATGCGGTAATAAAAAAAATAAAAAAATAAAAAAAGTTGATTTATTTAATTTAAATGAATATATAGCCATTGATAGAGCATAATGATGGAAAAAAATTCATGTAGCCGACTCCACTTGCTTGGGACATAAGGCTTTGTTTGGTTTATATAGCTTGGTAGCATCAGGAGTGTAGTGTTTTGGGGGTGTGGAGGTACATGGTCCCACTTTCCATGTGGCTCAGCCACGATGTCATTGGATCACCTTCTACATATAATTGGATCCCACATGTACCTGGTTCAACCACGCTAGCCTAGGTCATGAGCAGTCTAGGAATGTTCGTGGAGTGGTTGAGAGATCTCATGGCCTCTTGTTAGGATCACTGGGCTTTTATGTTGTGGTGGCTAAAATTGAGGGTTCATTAAGGTGGTCAAGGGACTTGTTTTCACTTGGACATGTAACCAGGTGTGCTGGCTTTTATGGCGTGACCCTCGTATTAATATTACACATGCAAGATAGCCATCTTCTCCACCCCAGACCTCCATCTCTCTCTCTCCTGCTGTTGTCCAACCCATCTCAGGTGACTTACCACCATACTTCCCAGAATTGCTCTTCCCATGAGCCTGCTTAGTCTCCATCACCCTAGGGCTAGGGAATAAACTGTATTTCAAAAGATAAAAAAATAATATAACAATAATAACAATCTGTGTATATATCCAAATGTACTGTTGCTCTGAATTAACATCCAAAGGTAATGGCAATAATGGTAGAACTTTGAAATGAAGTGAAACCAGCGTGAGCTAACATTCATAAAATTGTCCAAAATGTTTGGAGGTAGAGCAGCTGCTCTTCAGAAAATTAAAAGGGGTGAGACGACTTGATGATTATAAAAATGCAGTGCGAATTTACTTGATTCTATTTTTCGAGGGTAATATCTTTTCGAGAAAGTTACTGGGTTTTGATGGTATTGGTCAATAGCAGTGCTGTTAGTTCTACGATTCATTATATTATTTTATGACATGTTTGGTTGTGTTTTCATTTTTTAAAAACACAGTTCTGCATCAAGTGATAGAGCGTGCAAAGAAAGATATACTAAATCATATCTGAGATATTTCCCTTTTGATTTTGCAGGTCTTAAATGAACTGTGTATATCCCAAGGTTCTGCATGGGTCTTAAAACGCGGTGATGGAAATCCCAAGTAATATTTGTTTTGTTTTGTTTTATTTTTGTTTTGTTTTGTTTTGTTTTTTGTTTTGTTTTTTTTTTTATCAAGGTGGAAGAAGAGTTTAGAGATAGGGAAGAGAAAGGAGATGAGCTCAGCCAGCTCTTGTATACGCTGTGTATATTTTCCACAATCAATTCCAAATCACCTCATTGAAGTATGCCGTAGCATGGTTGCGTTTTGTAATTCATTTACCTCTAATTTTTTGGATGAAATGCATGGTGGAATGAGTGAATGTTTTATTTTGACTAAGGTCTTGTTTGTCATCTCCTAAAAAAGTTAAAAGGTCAAGAAGTCACTATCATCATCTTCTAAGTCACATCATCTTTCTATCATATCACTTTAAATCCAACTCATATCTAACTCATATTTCATAAAAAGTTAAAAAGTACACTTATTTAAAACATCTCAAACAACCCTTTATAAATTCTGTTTTTTGATTGGAATTTGAGACCACATCAACGGCAAGGTGGTGTATTTCTTTTTGAGTGAAAGCTTTATATTTTATTTTTGTGAGGAGAAAATAGAACGACAAAGAATATAGTGCATGAGCTTCACTGAGCACCAAATAAAATGAAATTGATAAACCATAGGCATATTATTTAGAATAAAACAAAGGAATGTTTGAAGGTTGGGGGTTTCAAGGATCTATGGCCTCGTTGGGAAAGTTTGTTATTTTAATAGGTTATTTTAGTTTTTAACTATTTTAGTAGGTTAAAATTTTTGTGTTTGGAAAAATAATTAGATTTTTTTGTAGTTGTATATGATGTTTATGAGAGAAAAAGTAGAATGATTATAGATTTGAGATAACATTTTGTTTTGTTAGTTATTTTAGTTTTTTTTTTGTTGTGAATTTTAACCCAAAAAAAGGAGTCAAAAGTCCACTTCTTGTGGACTTTTATGAATAATTATATTTAATTAGTATGAACCTCACCTTCACTTCGGCAACTCGCAAATTGAAACTTGTTTGGTTGAACTTATTTTTTTAAAAAATTAAATTTTTTATTTTTGGTGAATTTTTAAAAATATTTTATGTAAAATTTTTATATTTTAAGTACACTTAAAAAGTATAATATTTATTAATTTTTTTTAAAAAATATCAAATACAAAAAAAAAAATGATAATTTGATACATTTTCTTATTTTGTTGTATTCAGTAATTTTTTTTTAAAAAAAAATTGTACAAATTTTTTACTTTTTAACTGGATCTAAAAAGTAAAAAAAAAATTAATTAATTAAAATGTTTTAAAAAATTACTAAAAATATAAAATATGAACTGAAAATTTAGAAATTTGTTTTTAAAAATTACAAACCAACCAGAGTGTAGTTTTTTTAAAAATATATTGGAAAACATGTTTAGTTCAGTTTTTTTTTTTCTTCTTTCTTTCTTTCTTTATTTTTTTTTTCCCAAAGCATTGCACTCTAGTTAATAAGAATGGCTTGTTTGGTGTAGTTTTTTGTAAAATCAAAATTGATAATAAAAAATACATGAATTGAAAATATCATTTATCTATCTTCTCAATAATGAGTTTTTTTTTACAATAAATGTGAAAAGCACAAGTTATATTGCACAAATTTTAAAATAAAATAATAATAATAATAATGAACAAGTGTATGCAACTCTGGAGGTGTAACCGGCTGTTTGGTTTGGATGGTGTGAAGAGAAAAGAGAAAGAAAAAAAAAAAAAATTTATGGAGAAAAATAAAAACAAAAATGTTTTAGAGCTCTAATAAAGGAGCTCTAATTAGGGGCGGGTCTTACTGTGATAGTAATGTTTGTGTGTGTGTGTGTGTGTGTTTTTTTTTTTTCATATCATTAGAGCTCCTTCATTTAGGGGGATATATCATTTTTGAAAAGAAAATGTTTTAGAGCTCTAATTATAGAACTCTAATCAAAGCTCTAATGAGCTGGCAGTGAGTCCCACCCGTTGATGATATGATGTATGTATTTTATTTTTATTTTTTTTCTTCTTACCACGTCAGTAGAGCTCTGATTAGAACTTCACCATTAAAGCTCTAAATCATGATTCTGTTTGAAATAAAAACTTTAAATTTTTAAATGAGTATAAAAACTATCTTATGAATCATTAGAATCCTCAAGTTAATAGTCATTAATGTTGCAATTTTTAAATTATTTTTTTTATACCGTAATTCTTTTAGGGCATTTACACATTAGTGCTGAGAAATTTTTTTTTAAAAAATAATAAATATTAATAATTAAAATTTAAAAAAATCACTTTTTTATAAATATTTTTGTCTACCTCTCACTAGGTATAATTCCCCCATTCTGCTATCATTTTTTTTTTTTTTTATTCAAAAGAAGGATTATAGCAGAAGAAAGAAAACAAAAGCACAACACCAACAGACCAAAAACATAGGGCTAAACAAGCTTAAGCCCTTTCACAAGATGTTCCAACTATGTCTGTAACAAGCAGACTAGCAATTTCATTAGATGGGTTCTCTAAAGCTACCAGATCTCCTCTATGATTCACGCCCATATTCGCAAGTCCATCAGCACATTTGTTCCCTCCATGGAGAATGTAGCTAACAACACAGTTGCATCTGTGCACAAGGAATTTGATATCCTCTACGAGAGCTCTGTAAGGGTAATTGTTGGTTGTGGTGTTGTTGATGTTGAGCACCACTTTTTCTGCATCAGTTTCAATTAAAACATCACGCATGCTTTTCTTCAAAATAATGGTGAGGCCTCTGTAAATTCCCCAAAGCTTAGCTTCCTTACTTGTTGCTGACTCTAATTTCCCATGATAACAAAAAATCCAGGCTCTTCTAGCATCTCTGAATAAGCCACCATACCCAACAGGGCCAAGGTTTCATTTGGAGCATCCATCCGTGTTGAGCTTGAGTTGTCCTGCACAAGGAGGACACCAATCAGTTTTAAGATATAATGAGTCACTTGTGAAATGGTCTATGTGGAAGGCCTGGTGAATCTTTGCTGCTTCTTGTTGAATCTATCTCATTGTTTCCTGTGTATTACAATCCTCTTGTTTGAATACCACACTGTTTCTAGCCTTCCATAGCCTCCACAAAGCCACCACAAAAATAGTTCCCCAAGGGATGTTAAAGCACTCTATGTTCTTGCTCTTTAGATTATGTTAGAACCATGTATCCAAGGGCATGTTAAGAGTAGAATCTCTCCAGCTATGATTGGTGAGAATATCCCAGACTTCCACAGTTTTTTTTACACTCTCTCAGTAGGTGATTCAAGTCCTTACAGTAGCTCTGACATCTTGGGCAAGTGTCATCATTGGTGAGGCCTCTAATCTTTCTTTGATAGTTGGTAAGCAGCTTGTTAAGCATCAACAGGCAAATAAATCCCTTCAATTTTTTAGGGATCTTCAATTTCCAAATCCAGTTCCAGTTAACTAAGCCATTTTCCTGAGTAAATGCTTGATTAGCAATCAAAGTATAGGTAGCCCCAACAGAGAACCCACCACTGAAGGAGCTGTAACACCCCAACCTTTCACATGTTATCAATATTGTCTGCTTTGGGCCACACCCGCACGGATTTATTTTTCTTAGTGGGTCACCCATCTTGGAACTACTCCAGCCTAAGCACGCTTAACTGAGGAGTTCTGCTAGGGATTTCATCACTCGAGAAAAGGCCTCGATACTATATAAGGGTCCAGGTTTTTACTTTTATCGGTCAGGAACTCCCCATTCATTCCCGATGTAGGACACCAAGACCTTATAATCCATCCCTCTTCGGGCTGCACGTCCCTGTGTAGTAGCCTGCCAGCTCACAAGCTCGCCTACATACACCACGAAACGCCATGGGCCCACACTCAGTGCTCCGGAGAGTCGGCTCTGATACCATTTGTAACACCTTAACCCTTCATATGTCATCGATATTGTTCGCTTTGGACCACCCCCGCACGAATTTGTTCTTCCTAGCGGGTCACCCATCCCAGAACTACTCCAGCCTAACCACACTTAACTAGGGAGTTCTGCTAGGGATTTCACCACCTAGGAAAAGGCCTCGATACTATACAAGGGTCCAGGTTTTTACTTTTATAGCCCAGGAACTCCCCCTCTATTCCCAATGTGGGATACCGGGACCTTACAATAAAAGTCAATTGGTGAAACAAACAAATCCGATTTACGGCCACACAACACGACGTGACGATGGACTCACAGTTTCCTGATTTCTCTACATTTTCACTCTTGGAACAACGAATAAACTCTTCTAATATTCCTTGATAGCAATAGCCTAAAACCCCCTGTAGACACCCCATTTTTGACCGACCTTAAGACTCAGACGTCACTGATTGAGCGCTCGGTGATGATGCATATTGTGCTCGTTCTGAGGTTTCAGAGTCTCGGCTACAAGCCTTGCCTCCAAACTTTGGGGCTCTTTTGTGCTTTGCCTCGGTTTGCGAACCAGGTCCTGTTTTCTCTTCCCGAAGGGAGGGAGAGGTTTCGTAGACCATCTCTCAGTGGCCGTAGGCTACGTTTTGCGGTCGTAGGCCACTTTTCCCGTTTGGAGACCAGTTTTTGGTTTTTGGAGCCGTCGGGCGTGTGCCTTGGTTCGGGACCGCCTAACTACCTCCGTTTGCTTCGGTTTTTGGCACACACCTTATTTCCTCCCTTCAGAGGGACACTGTGGCCCGGGAGACCACCGTCGTGGTCATATGCCACTTCCGGTGCCTAACAGCCTGTTTTCGAGGCCCCGGGCTGCGCGTTTTGGCCCCCGAACCTTCGTTTTGCATCTGTCTTGGTTCAGTTTTGGTAGGGACCTTATTTTCATGGTTAGGAAGGTGGTAGTATGGTGGGAGGCCACATTTTCCCCTGAAAAACCAGTTTTCTCTTTTTCTCTATCCAAAAGCTGGTTTTTCTGACAGAAAGCTGGTTTTTCTCACTTTTGGGCCACAATTTCTGGTTTTTCACACCACCATTGTGATCTACTCATCTGGGAGGCCACCAATATGGGTAGGCCGACTAGTAATTCTTCCTGACCCTTTTGAACCCCTCTAAAAAGCTGGTTTTTCTCTCTCCTGAACCACATTTTCTGGTTTTTCACCACAGGGTTGTGTTCTACTCATTTGGGAGGCCACCTTTCTGGGTAGGCCGACTAGCAATTTTGCTTGACCCTTTTGACCCCTGGTCGGCCGACCAGGGGAGGTGGTCAGCCGACCACCCTGACCCTTTTGAGCTGGTCGGCCAGCTTTGTCTCAATGAGTGTATTCCAGCTGTGCCAGCTATTTGTCATTTCCAGCTGTGCCAGCTATTTGTCATTTGTCATTTGCTGTATTCCAGCTGTGCCAGCTATTGGTCAGCTGTGCCACCTAGTTTTAAAGCTTCTTTGAGAAGCTTTAGCCCCTCCCTTCTATAAATGGAGGCCTCTTCTTCCATTGCAAGGGTTCAAGATTCTTGGTTAAGAGATATACATACAACCCTCCATCTCTCTACTTCAAGCCTCCAAACACCCTTGTTCTTGGCCATTTTACACTACAACTCCTAGCCTACCACCTCCACCATCCATTCCAGCCCCTTGAAGCTGATTTTTAGAGGTTGAGAGTTCACAATCTTGGACCAAAAGCTGCTGCATTGCTATGCTACAAGGGTAAGTCTCTATTTCCCCTTTTCTTGCATTCTTTTGCTCCATATCTTAGCTCCTTTCGCAAGCATTTATGGGCCTCGACCTAAACTGTAAAGTGTCTTATTTTGAGCTCCTCCTCAACTTTGTTTAAGGGCACTTTACTGTTTGAGGTCATCTACTTCCCCTTACCCTCTATCTCTCTTTTAGGGCTATTTTTTGCATCATATTTTAGCCTTACTTGTGAACATTTTCGAGATTTGTCATAAACTGAAAAAGATCTTGTTTTAATCTTCTCTTCAAGTTTGGTTAAGATCTATTTTATTTTTGGGGTCATCTTCCCCCTGTGCATGCTTCATCCCTTCATGATTAGGGCTATGCATTAGAGCACTTGCATTGGCCATGGTTTGGCCTCTTAGCCACTGAAATCCAGTGGATTTTCAGTGGCTTAGATGCATTTTTGAGAGCTAAAATCAGAGGGGGGTGACTCCCTCTCTCCTTGTCTTGTTTGGTGGTCTTGTTAGCCTTCCAAAGGGACCCCTTTTTGCATGCTTTGAAGTCATGTTTCAAGCCTCATTCTGAGGATTTTGAGATCTGCCTTAGCTCTTTCCAAGGCCCTTTTGGCCATATTTTATGTCCCTCATGCATGTGTGGAACAACCCTCCTCAAGGCCTTTCAAGAGGACCTTTCATTGTATGCTTTATTGATCAATTTCAGCTCCTTTTTAGTGAGTTTTAGGGTTGTCATATTTGATTTCCAGAGTTGGTTTTGCTATGCTAAGTGTCCATCATATATGTGTTGAGTAACCCCTTGCATGCCCCTTCAAAGGAGCTCATCATTTTTGCACATATTGGCTGCATTTCAGTAGTTATTTGGGCATATTTTGACATGTTTTATTCACTGTTTTTGGCTGGTTTGATGAGTTCTCATATGCTTCATATACATGCCATGTAAACCATACTTGCTAGCCAATGTTGCATGTTGTTTTAGCCCATTATGTTAGCATTTTTTGGCCATGCTTTAAACCAGTAATGTGCATGTTTTGGGACTGTCTTGGCTCTATCTTTGTGCTTCATAGTCAAATAATGCTTGCTTTGCATGGTTATGGTTCAATACATGTGCCTAGTTTTGAGTTTCGGGGCCTATAGTATGCATTGTATGACATATTTGCATGATTCGGGACCATTTAGCATCATGTTTCAGTGCTGAAATTTACATGTTTGAATGCCATGCTTCATCCTTGCCATGCCTTGTTAGAGTTGCATGTTGTGCCTTATGTTCGGTCCTCGGTTTGCGTGCATGTGTGCACGCATTTCGGTTGTTTCATTTTCATCTTATGGCCACTGATATGAGTGTGGCTGAGGTCCACTCATGTTGGTGTAAGCCCATCGTGCATTGTGTATGCCATTTCATAGCATTGCGTATGCTAGGTTGTATGTTAGTCGCATTGTGTATGCCACCTCATTTGCATTGTGTTTGGGATAGGAGTTAGCCCAAGCACGGGAAACGAGGGACGTTTCGTACTCCGAGTGACGGAACGTGTCTCAATTCCCGGTCGCCGACACTCTGGATTACCCATGATGGAGTTTAGGTCTTGTTGTGTTTTCATGTGCATTCATTTCACATTGAGTCGTGCAATTCGACTCCTCGGCTATCATGCATCGAGATGCGTGATTGGTGGCACGAGGATCGAGGACTACACTCCCTGAAGAGTAGTCATGCATACATATGTGAAAATACTTTGCCATGCCCCTTTTCTTGCTCTCTGTTGCAGCAAATCAGAAATCAACAGCCTTCTGGAGCTTCGCACAGCATTCCGGAGCTTCGCACAGCATTCCGGGATTAAGTGTAAACAGAGGCGAATCGGGGCATCGCAATGGATTTTTGCGCAAGGCAACTCGAACATGCATCATTCATTATTCGGAACAGAGCCGAGGCGGTCCATAGCTTGCATGCTAATTTACCTGCTTTCCTAGTTAATTTGTTAATTAATTAGGGCTTTGTATTTATTCGGATTGTAATTATTTATTTGGACTGTATTATTTATTCGGACCCTCTGAGCGAGGACATAATTGTAATAAGTGTGCGTGCGTGTGATGTATGTCTTCCAACCCCACGTCTTTCTCCATTTTATTTACCAACTTATGATGGTTAGATTAGGACATGTTTCAATTAACATACTTATGCTCGCATTTTTGCATCTATTCATCTGTCTTGCATGGACCGGGCCCGGCGCATCATACTAGCTGCATTGTATTTCAATTCCGAGTTGAATACTTGTTAGTTGTAGCATTTCACATGCCATCCTTAGAATAGCCGAGCCCATTATAATTGCATTTTTGCATGTGTTGCATTAGGCATTTCTGTATAGTTAGGATCATGCATGGATTTCTAACATAGTTTCTGTTTTGGCTTGGAGTATTTGGTAAGTGTTTATGCTTTAGCATCCTTGCATGTGTGTGAGTGACTGCCATGATAGCATGCTTACCATGAGGCTATGTGCTTATGTGATATACCTGCCTGAATGCCTGTGGGTGAAGGTTGGGTTATTTGGATTGGAATAATTCATCGATTGCAAGTTTTTAAGCCCACTTGAGAGTGGCAACACCATGTTTTCTAAGCCCACCCGAGGGTGGCAAAATCCGCATTTTAAGCCTACTTGCGAGTAGCAAACCGTTTTCAAAACAAACATGAGATGTTTCGTTCCAATTCAGGCGATCCAGTCTATACTTGTATGCTGTGCACATCACATAGTAATTCTAGGCTAATAACCGGAATAAGAACACATAATGTTTTCAAAACTTGATATCATGGTTAGTAGAGGCCGATCTTTGATCGGGCGAGCGGGGGTGCTCACGAAGTGACATTCCCCAATCGTACCCAAGTTCCCGAGCCGAGGCAACTTTGGTGATAACGGACACGTGGCTTTAGGCAAACGAGTCAGGGTTTCCTAAATTTCCTAAAATAAAATATTTAGGTGGCGACTCTGTATCTGGCAAAGCAGTCCATGTTTGGCACTTCTTTCAAAAAATCTGTTTTCAAAAACGATTTGCCAGATTTGGATTCTTTGATGATTCATCGGTCTTGCATTGCACTCTGCGAGATTAGATACAGGACCGTGACATTGAGTCCTGAACTGTAGTGAGCCTAAATGAACAAAACGGGATTCCCTCCCGGGACGTTCGGGGACGTCTACAGTTTCTGGCGACTCTGCTGGGGAGTTAGAGAACTTGACTCGAACTCATGATATCTTGTTTTGACTACACTTATGTGTTTCTTTGCATTGCATTTGCATTGGTGCGCCTAGGACATCGTGTTTGCCATCTGCTATTCCTGAGCGGTTTGCCAGAGGCTGCGTGCCATAAGGCTGACCGGTTACGGGCTCTTCCAGTATGGGAACACAAACCCCGGTTTTACCGGGGCACCCTTTTGACCATTCGACCTAGTGCATATTCAGATCCATAGTGACCATTCCAAGACAGGACAGGTTGCTTACCCGATCATAGGTTGTTTGAAACCGCTACATGCGTAATAAAACCCTAGCTTCTGACAAAATAGGACAGGGAAACCCTACCCCCAACATAGGGGTGTTTTGGCTCTCACTTATCTGTTATGTGCTTTTAGAGTATGTCTCTACAGGAATGCATGTATCAGTTTGCAAGTTTGGGCATCAAGCCTGCGGGCACCAGTTCAGTATTTTGGGAATCAGTGATCTGCGGGTATCAGATTCAGTTTTGGGGGACAGTAATTTGAGAATAGTGATCAGTGGTCGAATACCGTTATTCAGCTATGCTTACATCTGTTTTGGTAAAATTAGACTGAGATGCTGCCTGTTTTCTCTTTAGGGGAGGATCAGAGATTCAGTACAGAGCAACCAGTGTTCTCCTTTGCTGAGGCAAGACAGGAAAAGGCTCACCAGTCCGTCAGATCCATCAGTCACCAGTTCGATCTATCTGATCCGTCAGTCACCAGTCAAATCATCTCTAGTCAGTTCAGCAGACTCGTGATGACGCAAAATCCAGAAGAAGTTGTGGTCTTGGCAGCAGCATTGAGCCACGGCCAGGGAATCACCATGCAGGGTGAGACCGATGTCGACATGCCACACCCACCTAGGTCACCTGCTGCGTGTCCGATCTGGGAATCCCAGTATTTCCAAGCTCGTGAGCCCACAACCTTTGAGCTGATGGGAATGATCGGCGACCTTCAGAGATCTGTGGCTGATCTCGCCTGTGGAATGTCAGCTTCGCCACCGACCACATTGTATGCTGGGAACTTCATGCCGCAGGAGCCCCCGCTACTGGGGCGAATTGTAATTGAGCTTAGCCAACCTGAAGCTGCCTCGAGCTCTGGCAATGACATATCAACATCAGCCGGACTTTGCACTGGTCAAGCAACCCAAACCTTCCACCAAGATGAGGCTAACAGAAAGAACAAGATGAAAGTGGACATTGATCCCTATGAACGACTTCACCAAGTTGTTGAGGCTCTAAAAGCCGAGAGGTTAGATAAGCAACAAGTACTCGCAGTTGTGGCTAAGACTGTGGATAACATCTTCCCCACTCAGGCCGAGAGCAGTTCAAGCCAGGGGGAAAATCGAGATGGGGACCATCGTACCAAAACAGTTCCTTCCAATCCTAACCCTGCAACTAGAAAAGATCAGAGAGCCAAGGTGGCACCTGCCGATCCTTTTTCGAGCACGTCCAGCAAAAGCTTGCAGACTTCGAAGTATCTGCCTCAAGGACGCAGGGTTTTTCATGCCCTTTACATGCCTTTGTCTAAGGCCCTTCAAATCCTTGTCAAAAAAGGGCATCTCAAACCCCTCGAGCCTCGGCCTCTCCCGAATCCCCTTCCAGCTAAGCATGATAGTACCCAGTACTGTGCGTACCACCAGCAAACTGGTCACAGCACCGACAACTGCTTCCGTCTTCGCCACGAAGTACAAGATCTGTTTGACAATGGGGTTGTCCTCCTGCCAAGCTCGGCGAAGTCTACTATCACTGGGTCAGTGAACTTCGAGGATAGTATGAGTATGTGATCGGGGTTGGACCACCTGCGGGCGGCGCTCGGTTTACCTTAGATGTGGTGTACGGCACACACTTTTTTGAGCATTTGCGAATGCTAGTTTTGTAGTTTCTGACTTGGGTGTCGAGTCAGTTCTGTAAGTTTTGAGTTTGTCTCATTGTCTCGAGTCAGTCTTTTTGATTAAGGGTCTGTCTTGTTGTATCGAGTCAGTCCTGTTGTACAAAGGTCGGGTGATTCCGGAGGTGTTATCTCGGGCATCACCGTTTTGTTTTGTGTTTGTCTTTTCGTTTTCTTTTGAGTCTGTTTCTGCCTTGGAGCCAGTAACGCCAACAGATTTGAATGAACAGCAGTGGTTTTTCATGCTTTTGTGTTTGCTTCTACCATGTGCCAGTTGTGCCAGAAATTCTAAATGAGATAGCAGTATTTGACTAGAAGATGTGCCTTTTCTGTGCCTTGAATTCATTGCATCGACCTAAGTTTTCCAAAACTTTTTTTGAAACATTGTGATAAAAAACGAAGAGGAAGGAATTCCTCGGGTTTTACAAAATTTGATCAATTGAGAGAAAGAGAGGCATGCTAAGCCCTTAATGATCGAGATCATGCTTGTTAATGTGAGTACTGAGAAGGATCCTGACTTGATCCAGAGTGGCTCCACATTGTCTTCCGCGCGAGCGATTTGTCGCTTTCTTAAAAGTTTTCAAAAAATGTTTTGCGCAGTCCTGCGAAGACCTGTGTGGAATCGCTCTTGAGATTGTGCAGCTTAGGATCGCTCTCAGCCTCGAGACTCGACCCCTTTACTTTCAAACCTTGAACTTAGATTCAGAATGTTCGACAGTTAACCACAGTGTGAGGCCCGTGTGGCCAGATTTAAAGCAGCCCAAGAACCAGGGGCAAGAAAGTCAGAGGAAGCTTGCAAAGCTGGATCAGAAGCACCCCTCGAACTAGGGGCAAAAAATGTCAGATGTACTCGAAGAGTCAAGAAAATTGGGATGTTTCTCAAGCTAACGGAGATCGGCAAGAATGCCAAATCCCAGAAGGGAGGAAAGAAGAAAGTATTGCTGAAGGACAGCCAAGTTCCTATCCACGACAACTAGGGGCAATTCAGCCCCTCATTGGATGTACTCCTACATCATCAGCAAACAACAGCCACTCTCCTGGATTCAGATGGCTTCGAGATCTCAAAACCATTTAGCATGGACAAAGCTACACTTTTACCCTTGAGAGGTTTGCTGGGCTGAAAACCCGGAAGGGCGACCCAGGCAAAAGTTAGAGCAAGAAAAAGAAGAAAAAGAACAAAAAAAAGAAAAAAAGAAAAATGCAAAGAATGAAGAAAAGAAAAGAA
This sequence comes from Camellia granthamiana, assembly GCA_036172215.1. Taxonomy (NCBI): domain Eukaryota; kingdom Viridiplantae; phylum Streptophyta; class Magnoliopsida; order Ericales; family Theaceae; genus Camellia; species Camellia granthamiana. Next base: position 23,316,841 of record CM069903.1, on the reverse strand, counting down.
GAAAAATGAAGAAAATAAAAAGAAAAGATGAAAAAAGAAGAAAAGAAATGAAAAGAAAAGAAGAACAGAGCTCGCAAGGTCGAAAACCCGGAAGGGCGGCCTTGGCAAAAGTTAGAGTGCAAAAGGAGAGGTTAAATACACGAGTGTACCTTAACCCTGAACTACGTAAGGCTTAATTCCCATCTTTGGGATACGTAGGCAACTTCATTCTGAAGTCCAGCCGTAAAATACTTCAAATTCAACTGTGTCCATGTAGTGGTTTTGATCATCTTTGCCTTATCTGTATCGGAGAGTTCAGTTGTGATCGTCACTCTGAGGACTGATTACAATGCGCTGCGGCACCATTCAAACAAGGGGCAACTTTCCGTTGCCGTACAGTGCGCTGCGGCACCATTCAAACAAAGGGGCAACTTTCGTTGCCGAACAGTGTGCTGCGGTGCTGTTCAAACAAGGGGGCAATTTCCCATTGCCATACGGTGCCGTTCAGACAAGGGGCAATTTTCCTTCGGATCTAAGGTTGTGCATCTCAAGAGTAAGGTTCCATGCTCGTTGAACAGTGGCCATTTGCAATAATTTTTGAGAATTTTTACTGAGGTTGACTAATTTTCTCGAAAAGTATTCCATTTTTCAAAACTGGACCATTTCTTGGACCCAAAAAAGGAAAATTTTCAGTGCTCATAACCTGACTTGCATGATTTCAAATCAGAAAATCGAACAAGCGTGTTAATTTAACTCTCATTTTGGTTAAAATGGTTTTAGCAAAAGCAAAAAAAAAAAAAAAAAGAAGCAAAAATGGTCAAAATAATGAACTAGGGGCACAGTTGAGTCAGGTGTTTTGTCTTATCCCCAGTGCCAACATACTTGCCAAGAAGGGCACCATATTCGCCAAGAAGGGCACAACTGAAGCTAACAAGTAAATGGCTAAAAGCTCTCTCATCCTCCAAGCAGCGATGTATCAAGCCGAGTGCAAAGCACGAATTGGAATGGATCAAGATACTCCTTCATCCGGGGCATCGACTAAATGTCACCGAAGGAAATAGCCGCAAGATGATAACGTTGGGCATTAACCCACAACTTCTTGTTTGTCCACTAACCACCTAGGGGAGGGATAAAAAAAATGAGAGATTGAAGAATAGAGAGATGTGCGCTGAGAGAAAAAGTGAGGAAAAGGGCTTTTTCAGAAAAACAGAGCCTGAGGGCCGAGTGATGTAAGAATCACAAATGAGGAAGGGTGGGAAACATTACCCGAAGAAACTGGCTCCTCGCGTACTGGAAGGTCTTTCATCTTTATGACACGTCTGTGTGTCGTGTCTTTTGTTTTCTTTGTCTCGATTTCTGATTTGAGTTGTTCCAAGTGTGTCTCGATGCGTTTAGGTTGTTTACTTTTTGTTTTCTGTTGTTGAGTCTTTTTCGCTGCAGTCAGTTGTAGGCTCAATACCCGGTTGAAAACCCCTTTTCTCAAATCGTTTTGTGCTCAGAGTGCTGTGCCATTCTCCACATTTTTGCAAAACAGAATTAAAATGTATAAGCTACGTGCAAGTGAAATGAATGAGCTGCGTGTTCAGAAATGAAATGCATAAGCTGCGTGCAAATGAAACGTATAAGCTGCATGTTCAGAAGTGAAATGTGTGGGCTGCGTGTTCACAAGTGAAACGTGTTCAAAGTGGGATGTATAAGCTGCGTGCAAGTCAAGGTGTGAGCTGCGTGTTCAACTCTCAAAAGGTGTGTGCTGCGTGTTCACATTCAGAAAACTGGGCTGCGTGTTCAACATCAAGTGTTTGAGCTGTGTGTTCAGACTTCCAAAACGGTGGGCTGTGTGTTCATCTCAAAATTCGAGCTGTGTGTTCAACATCAAGTGTTTGAGCTGTGTGTTCAAACTTCCAAAATGGTGGGCTGTGTGTTCATCTCAAAATTCGAGCTGTGTGTTCAATATCAAGTGTTTGAGTTGTGTGTTCAGACTTCAAAAACGGTGGGCTGTGTGTTCGTCTCAAAGTTCGAGCTGTGTGTTCAACATCAAGTATTTGAGCTGTGTGTTCAGATTTCAAAAGCAGTGGGCTGCGTGTTCAAATTTCAGAAATAGTGAGCTGTGTGTTCACCATCAAACTGTGGGCTGTGTGTCTACCTCAAGAGTTTGGGCTGTGTGTTCAACTTTCAGAAACAGCGGGCTGTGTGTTCACCTCAAGAGTTTGGGTCGTGTGTTCAACTTTCAAAAAATGTGGGCTGTGTGTTCACGACAAAAAGTTTGAGCTGTGTGTTCAGATTTCAGAAATGTGGGCTGCGTGTTCACGACAAAGGTTTGAGCTGCGTGTTCAGAGTTCAAAAAGTGGGCTGCATGTTCACAACCAAAAGCATGAGCTGCGTGTTCAGAAATTCAAGTGCTTGAGCTGTGTGTTCAAAAATGCGAACAGAACGCTGTGGTATGGACTGTGTGTTCAGATTGAGCAGTATAATTTACTGTGCGCCGACTAAACCGAATGCTGTGTCATGGACTGCGTGTTCAGGTTGAGCAGTGTTATGTGCTGTGTGCTCCAAAAATGAGCTGTGTGCTCCGAAATATGCTGTGTGCTCGAAATGAACTGTGTGGTCAGACATTGAGCTGCATGCCCGAAGAATGAGCTGTGTGCCTGAAAACGAGCTGTGTGCTCGAAGAAGGAGCTGTGTGCCCGAAAACGAGCTGTGTGCCCGAAGAATGAGCTGTGTGCCCGAAGAACGAGCTGTGTGCTCGAAAATGAGCTGCGTGCCCGAAAAACGAGCTGTGTGCCCGGAAAGGAGCTGTGTGCCCGAAAACGAGCTGTGTGCCCGAAAACGAGCTGTGTGCTCGAAAATGAGCTGCGTGCCCGAAGAACGAGCTGTGTGCCCGGAAAGGAGCTGTGTGCCCGAAAACGAGCTGTGTGCCCGAAAACGAGCTGTGTGCTCGAAAATGAGCTGCGTGCCCGAAGAATAAGCTGTGTGCCCGAAAATGAGCTGCGTCCCCGAAATGAGCTGTGTGCCCGAAATCTGCTGTGTGCCCAAGATAAGCTGCGTGCCCGAAATGTGCTGTGTGTCCCAAATGAGCTGTGTGCCCAAAAGAGCTGTGTGCCCAGATTAAACAGAGTGTTGTGTTTCGAGCTGCGTGTCGAACGAACAGAATATTGTGTTGTAAGCCGCGTGCCAAACAAACAAAGTGTTGTGTTGTGAGTTGTGCGCCAAATGAATGGAATGCTATGCCGTAAGCTGTGTGCCGGGTCTTGCATTGTGCATGCATTTCATTCGCGCCATTTTGCGCATCGCGTTATCTTGCGCACCTCCATCGCACTGTTTTGTGCATTGCATATCACTCGCGCTATTTTGCGCATCACGCTATCTTGCGCACTTTAATCGCACTGTCTTGTACATCATATCATTCGTGCTATTTTGTGCATCACGCTATTTTCGGCACCTCATCGCGTTGTTTTGTGCAGGTTCAGGTTCGCGCTATTTTGCGCATCGCACTGTCTTGTGCACTTTCGCATTTGTAATTACTCACGCTTTCTTGCACATCGCACTGTTTTGTGCAGTTTACACTCGCGCTGTTTAGCGTATCGCACTGTTTTGTGCAATTTACTTTCACGCTTTCTTGCGCATCGCACTGTTTTGTGCATTACATTGTATCATTCGTGCTATCTTGCGCATCCCACCTGCACTTGTTAGTGCAATACATTTCATTCGCGCTATTTTGCGCATCGCACTATTTTGTGCACCTTACTTGCATTGTGCATGCATTTTATCGCGCTATCTTGCGTACCTTACCTGCACTTGTTAGTGCATTGCATCGCGCTATCTTGCGCACCTTATCTGCATAGCACTGTTTTGTGCATTCACCCTACTCGCACTGTTTTGTGCACCTTTAGCTCGCACTGTCTTGTGCACTTACCTGGTCTGGGAGACCTTAAATCCTCCTCTGGTCTAGGAGACCTTCAATCCTGTATCTTTATTCACACTGTCTTTTGCGTCTATGTTGGTCTAGGAGACCTTAAATCCTCTAAAGGTGCAATTCCTTTGGTGTTTGTCGTGCCCGAACGACTTCCGGTGGTCTGGTATAGCCACCTGTCTGTGTTTGCGGTGAGTTCCTAGGAGACCAACTGAGACGGTGGAAACTAGAGTTCGAATGGCTCTTTCCTAGAACGCAAAGGTTCGGGATTTCCGAGACTAAAGTCTGGTTTAAATACCCAGAGGTATATCCTCGGCTTAAAATCTGTATGGCAGCCCCATAGATTGAGATAGCATGTGTATGCGCCTCAATTCTGGATACTGAACCAACCTAGTCTGTCACCCTGTTGGAGAATAGGGAAAACTGCGACCATAGTCAGGGAGAAAAGTAGTACCTGCGGTTCAACCAAGAAGAAGGGGAAGATTCCCACATCAGCATGAGGTAGGACATTGCTGAGGTAGGTCATTGCCAATTGCCCCTGTAAGGTACCTTCATTTCCTAGCTACTACATCATCTAGTATGTCCATTGCATTGTACATAGCATTTATCGTATGCATTCACTGCACATCCATTATATCGCTTGCGTCTTTCCACGTTAAGCTTAGTCTGGCGTGTGCCATACTTTTTGCGTTAGAGCATGGTTATGTGATTATGTGTACGCGCCTATTCCACTAACGGAATTGTGGTTTGAGGGTGACGGCACCATTTCCATGTTAGACGTGGTTTGTTTGTGTCCATGCCTTGTCTAGGCAAGATACGGTTTGGCCGCGCGCCTTATCCATTGCATTCATTACATTGTGGTGTAGTGTGTTGCATCCAGCATTTAGGATTACGATCTTTCCTCAGCAGATCATTCCTCACTTCTATCATGCCACCCAATTACTTGTATCTTGTGTTCCGTCTACACACACATAGACCTGCATGTGCACGCGCCTATTCCACTGAGGGGATTGTGGTTTGAGGGTGTCGGCACCTTTTCTATGGTAGACGGAGTTTGATTTTGCATCTCCATCCTCTTCATGATATTTGTGTGGTTTTGTACCGCTTATGGTTTGATCATCCCAAATGCATTGCATATCATTTGCATTATTTCATTACATTACATTGCATAAATCCTGAATTTTTAAATCGGCTTCGCTTAGCGTATAAGTCCAATTATCAAACCGGCTTCGCGAAAGCGTATAAGTCCAATTTTCAAACCGGCTTCGCGAAAGCGTATAAGTCCAATTTTCAAACCGGCTTCGCGTAGCGTATAAGTCCAATTATCAAAATCTTCCTGCATATCGTTTTGCATTTTGCCCCCTGCCTGCGGGCACATCTTTGTTTATCTCGCCTGTTTGTTTAAGTCTTCGGCCTTGTCAAAAATAGGTCGTCTCTGGGCTTTGACATTCACTCCCGTCACTTATGACTTCCGAGTTCTGTCAAAGAGGGGCAACTGTAGACACCCTATTTTTGACCAACCTTAAGACTCAGACGTCACTGATTGAGCGCTCGGTGATGATGCATATTGTGCTCGTTCTGAGGTTTCAGAGTCTCGGCTGTGAGCCTTGCCTCCGAACTTTGGGGCTCCTTTGTGCTTTGCCTCGGTTTGTGAACTAGGTCCTGTTTTCTCTGTTTTCTCTTCCCGAAGGGAGGGAGAGGTCTCGTAGACCATCTCTCAGTGGCCGTAGGCTACGTTTCGTGGTCGTAGGCCACTTTTCCCGTTTAGAGACCAGTTTCTGGTTTTTGGAGCCGTCAGTCGTATGCCTTGGTTCGGGACCGCCTAACTACCTCCGTTTGCTCCGGTTTTTGGCACACACCTTATTTCCTCCCTTCAGAGGGACACTGTGGCCCGAGAGACCACCGTCGTGGTCATACGCCACTTCCGGTGCCTAACAGCCTGTTTTCGGGGCCCTAGGCTGCGCGTTTTGGCCCTCGAATCTTCGTTTTGCATCCGTTTTGGTCCATTTTTGGTAGGGACCTTATTTTCATGGTTAGGAAGGTGGTAGTATGGTGGGAGGCCACCTTTTCCCCTGAAAAACCAGTTTTCTCTTTTTTCTCTCTCCAAAAGTCGGTTTTTCTGACAGAAAGCTAGTTTTTCTCACTTTTGAGCCACAATTTCTGGTTTTTCACACCACCATTGTGATCTACTCATCTGGGAGGCCACCAATATGGGTAGGCCGACCAATAATTCTTCTTGACCCTTTTGAACCCCTCTAAAAAGCTGGTTTTTCTCTCTCCTGAACCACATTTTCTGGTTTTTCACCACAAGGCTGTGTTCTACTCATTTGGGAGGCCACCTTTCTGGGAAGGCTGACCAGCAATTTTGCTTGACCCTTTTGACCCTTGGTCGGCCGACCAGGGGAGGTGGTCGGCCGACCACCCTGACCCTTTTGAGCTGGTCGGCCAGCTTTGTCTCAATGAGTGTATTCCAGCCGTGCCAGCTGTTTGCCATTTGCTGCATCCTCCATACACGTGTATGGAGGATGTTTAACCTAGTTTTAAAGCTTCTTTGAGAAGCTTTAGCCCCTCCCTTCTATAAATAGAGGCCTCTTCTTCCACTGCAAGGGTTCAAGATTCTTGGTTAAGAGATATACATACAACCCTCCATCTCTCTACTTCAAGCCTCCAAACACCCTTGTTCTTGGCCATTTTACACTACAACTCCTAGCCTACCACCTCCACCATCCATTCCCGCCCCTTAAAGCTGATTTTCAGAGGTTGAGAGCTCACAATCTTGGACCAAAAGCTGCTGCATTGCTGTGCTACAAGGGTAAGTCTCAATTCCCCCTTTTTTTGCATTCTTTTGCTCCATATCTTAGCCCCTTTTGCAAGCATTTATGGGCCTCAACCTAAACTGTAAAGTGTCTTATTTTGAGCTCCTCTTCAACTTTTTTTAAGGGCACTTTGCTGTTTAAGGTCATCTACTTCCCCTTACCCTCTATCTCTCTTTTAGGGCTATTTTTGCATCATATTTTAGCCTTACTTGTGAACATTTTCGAGATTTGTCATAAACTGAAAAAGATCTTGTTTTAATCTCCTCTTCAAGTTTAGTTAAGGTCTCTTTTCTTTTTGGAGTCATCTTCCCCCTGTGCATGCTTCATCCCTTCATGATTAGGGCTATGCATTAGAGCACTTGCATTGGCCATGGTTTGGCCTCTTAGCCACTGAAATCCAGTGGATTTTCAGTGGCTTAGATGCATTTTTGAGAGCTAAAATCAGAGGGGGGTGACCCCCTCTCTCCTTGTCTTGTTTGGTGGTCTTGTTGGCCTTCCAAAGGGACCCATTTTTGCATGCTTTGAAGTCATGTTTCAGGCCTCATTATGAGGATTTTGAGGTCTGCCTTAGCTCTTTCCAAGGCCCTTTTGGCCATATTTTGTGTCCCTCATGCATGTGTGGAACAACCCTCCTCAAGGCCTTTCAAGAGGACCTTTCATTGTATGCTTTATTGATCAATTTCAGGCCCTTTTTGGTGAGTTTTAGGGTTGTCATATTTTATTTCCAGAGTTGGTTTTGCTATGCTAAATGTCCATCATATATGTGTTGAGTAACCCCTTGCATGCCCCTTCAAAGGAGCTCATCATTTTTGCACATGTTGGCTGCATTTCAGTAGTTATTTGGGCATATTTTGACATGTTTTATTCACTATTTTTGGCTGGTTTGATGAGTTCTCATATGCTTCATATACATGCCATGTAAACCATGCTTGCTAGCCAATGTTGCATGTTGTTTTAGCCCATTATGTTAGCATTTTTTGGCCATGCTTTAAACCAGTAATGTGCATGTTTTGGGACTGCCTTGGCTCTATCTTTGTGCTTCATAGTCAAATAATGCTTGCTTTGCATGGTTATGGTTCAATACATGTGCCTAGTTTTGAGTTTCGGGGCCTATAGCATGCATTGTATGACGTATTTGCATGATTTGGGACCATTTAGCATCATGTTTCAGTGCTGAAATTTACATGTTTGAATGCCATGCTTCATCCTTGCCATGCCTTGTTAGAGTTGCATGTTGTGCCTTAGGTTCGGTCCTCGGTTTGCGTGCATGTGTGCACGCATTTCGGTTGTCTCATTTTCATCTTATGGCCACTGATGTGAGTGTGGCTGAGGTCCACTCATGTTGGTGTAAGTCCATCGTGCATTGTGTATGCCATTTCATAGCATTGTGTATGCTAGGTCGTATGTTAGAGCATTGTGTATGCCACGCTACATCGAGCATTGTGTATGCCATTTCATAGCATTGCGTATGCTAGGTTGTATGTTAGTCGCATTGTGTATGCCATCTCATTTGCATTGTGTTTGGGATAGGAGTTAGCCCAAGCACGGGAAACGAGAGACGTTTCGTACTCCGAGTGACGGAACGTGTCTCAATTCTCGGTCGCCGACACTCTGGATTACCCATGATGGAGTTTAGGTCTTGTTGTGTTTTCATGTGCATTCATTTCACATTGAGTCGTGCAATTCGACTCCTCAGCTATCATGCATCGAGATGCGTGATTGGTGGCATGAGGATCGAGGACTATACTCCCTGAAGAGTAGTCATGCATACATATGTGAAAATACTTTGCCATGCCCCATTTCTTGCTCTCTGTTGCAGCAAATCAGAAATCAATAGCCTTCTGGAGCTTCGCACAACATTCTGGGATTAAGTGTAAACAGAGGCGAATCAGGGCATCGCAATGGATTTCCGCGCAAGGCAACTCGAACATGCATCATTCATTATTCGGAACAGAGCTGAGGCGGTCCATAGCTTGCATGCTAATTTACCTGCTTTCCTAGTTAATTTGTTAATTAATTAGGGCTTTGTATTTATTCGGATTGTAATTATTTATTTGGACTGTATTATTTATTCGGACCCTCCGAGCGAGGGCACAATTGTAATAAGTGTGCGTGCGTGTGATGTATGTCTTCTAACCTAACGTCTTTCTCCCTTTTATTTACCAGTTTATGATGGTTAGATTAGGGCATGTTTCAATTAGCATACTTATGCTCGCATGTTTGCATCCATTCATCTGTCTTGCATGGATCGGGCCCGGCGCATCATACTAGCTGCATTGTATTTCAATTCCGAGTTGAATACTTGTTAGTTGTAGCATTTCACATGCCATCCTTAGAATAGCCGAGCCCATTATAGTTGCATTTTTGCATGTGTTGCATTAGGCATTTCTGTATAGTTAGGATCATGCATGGATTTCTAACATAGTTTCTGTTTTGGCTTGGAGTACTCGGTAAGTGTTTATGCTTTAGCATCCTTGCATGCGTATGAGTGACTGCCATGATAGCATGCTTACCATGAGGCTATGTGCTTATGTGATATACTTGCCTGAATGCCTGTGGGTGAAGGTTGGGTTATTTGGATTGGAATAATTCATCGATTGCAAGTTTTTAAGCCCACTTGAGAGTGGCAACACCATGTTTTCTAAGCCCACCCGAGGGTGGCAAAATCTGCATTTTAAGCCTACTTGCGAGTAGCAAACCGTTTTCAAAACAAACATGAGATGTTTCGTTCCAATTCAGGCGATCCAGTCTATACTTGTATGCTGTGCGCATCACATAGTAATTCTAGGCTAATAACCGGAATAAGAACACATAATGTTTTCAAAACTCGATATCATGGTTAGTAGAGACCGATTTTTGATCGGGCGAGCGGGGGTGCTCATGAAATGACATTCTCCAATCGTACCCAAGTTCCCGAGCCGAGGTAACTTTGGTGATGACGGACACGTGGCCTTAGGCTAACGAGTCAGGGTTTCCTAAATTTCCTAAAATAAAATATTTAGGTGGCGACTCTATATCTAGCAAAGCAGTCCATGTTTGGCACTTCTTTCAAAAAATCTGTTTAAAAAACGATTTGCCGGATTTGGACTCTTTGATGATTCATCGGTCTTGCATTGCATTCTGCGAGATTTGATACAGAACCGTGACATTGAGTCCTGAACTGTAGTGAGCCCAAATGAACAAAACGGGATTCCCTCCCGGGACGTTCGGGGACGTCTACACCCCCCCACTCCCAGGACTCCTCTTTCGCTTCCGCCGGAGGAGAAAAAGATGAACAGAGTCTGATAATCCAATCGATCGATTCAAACTTCACATCCACACAAACACATTCACAGTTCGATCGATCGATCGATCGATCTCTTCACATTCGTCTCTTCAGTGGCTTCCATGGACGGTCTAGTTCCGATAACTAGGGCTTTTTTCGCTTCTTATTCCGACAAGTACCCCTTCACTCCTCTCTCCGACGATGTCTCTCGCCTCACGATTGAAATTCACTTCATGGCCAGCGAACTGTCATGCCCTAAAATTTGGATAATTAAATATTCAATCAATATTTCATCATCAAAATCCTATGAGTGAAATAAAATCTAAATGCTCTTGTCTCCATAAAGTTTAGGTAAATTTCCATGCTAAAAAAAACAAAGGATAAAAAAATAATAACAATAAATGCCAACCAAACAATCTATCATAAATTCATAACTAACTAATACCTCCAATATTAAAGTAACAACAACTAGTTAAAACCACTTAAATAATGTAAAGTTGGAAAACAACCCACAATGCCTACTTATCAAAATACTAAGATCATAAAAAAAAAAAAAAGAATAAATAAACTAATATCAACCCTAAACTCTAAACTCCAGAAAACAAAAGAAATCCGAAAGACATATCCAATAACTATAGTTATTTCTCGTCACCATCGTAGCCCCAACTAATCCTACAAAGGAAGTTCGGCTGTGCTCAAACAGAACGCATCCAAGATGCTAAGAGACAAAACGGGTTAGTATATAAGTATATTGGTATGAGTACAAATATTTGACACCTACGTGTCCACCAGACACAAATAAAAATATATTTAATTCATTTGTAATACCCCAACCTTTCACATGCCATCAATATTGGCCACTTTGGGCCACACCCGCACGGATTTGTTCTTCCCAATGGGTCGCCCATCCCGAAACTACTCCAACCTAAGCATGCTTAACTGAAGAGTTCTACTAGGGATTTCACCACCTGAGAAAATGCCTCGTAAAGATAAGTTTCTTGAAAAAAATGATGAAAATAATAAAAACTATTTTTCATTTTTTCAGGAATGAACTCTCGAACATATGACCGAAATTCGGGAACACAGGCCCGAACATTATTCATTTGTTTGGTAACAGGTAATCGTACATTTCTTATTTGTTTGGGAACAACTAACCAAAATTCGTGGAGATCGCAGAACCCACAAAAGAAGAATTTTGAATCAACAATAAAAAAAAAAATCCTACATTTATTTTCTTAGGTCATGAACAAATATGTGAAGCTGAAGTAGTAATTACTTTCGTGAGTTTTGTTAGGGTTTTAAGAATAGAGGTTTTTTGGGGTGTAAGGATGTGCATTCAATTGAATGGGTGAAATGTTTTCATAAGGATAATTTTGAGGAGGTCCAAAAAAATGGGAGATTCAAAATAATTAATGGAGTGGTAATAGTAGCACTCTATTTTAATTGTGTGAGTTTGATTCCCAATTTATTTAATTTGTATTTAAATGGTCTCCAACATTGTTCTTCATCCAAAATTTATAACCAAATTGGGATTAGTTTTTAGGAAATAGCAAATCAATCCAAGTTCTAAAAATAATTTATAAATTAGTGATAAACTTTATCCATATTAAAATGAAAGTCTTAAAATTTTTCATGTATCTATAATATTTTTTTGAAAGAGCATGCGGATGTTGATTCTTCCATAAATTTTTATCTAAATTTGTGAAGGGTTAGGGTGTTACAAATGGTATCAGAGCTGACTCTCTGGAATACCAAGTGTGGGCCCCTGGCGTTTCTCGGTGTATGTGGGGCGGGCTTGTGAGCTCGCAAGCTACTACACAGGGACGTGCAACCCTAATGGGGGTGGATTATAAGGTCCCGGTGTCCCACATCGGGAATGGAGGGGGAGTTCTTGGGCGATAAAAGTAAAAACCTGGACTTTTATATAGTATCAAGGCATTTTCCCGAATGGTGAAATCCCTAGCAGAACTCCCCAGTTAAGCGTGCTTAGGCTAGAGCTGTTCTGGGATGGGTAACCTACTGGAAATAACAAATCTGTGCGGGCGTGGCCCAAAGCAGACAATATCGATGACATGTGAAGGGTTGGGGCGTTACAAAAATCCCTAGCAGAACTCCCCAGTTAAGCATGCTTAGGTTGGAGTAGTTCCGGGATGGGTGACCCTCTAGAAAGAAAAAATTCGTGTGGGCGTGGCCCAAAGTGGACAATATTGATGACATGTGAAGAGTTGGGGTGTTACAAATGGTATTAGAGCTGACTTTCCGAAATACTGAGTGTAGGCCTCTGACGTTTCTCAGTGTATGTGGATAGGCTTGTGCACTGGCAGGCTACTGCATGGGGACGTGCAGCCCTAAGGGGGGTGGATTGTAAGGTCTCGGTGTCCTAAATCGGGAATGGAAGGGGAGTTCCTGAGCTATAAAAGTAAAAACCTGGACCCTTATATAGTATTTATATAGTATCGAAGCCTTTTCTCTGATAGTGAAATCCCTAACAGAACTTCTCAGTTAAGCGTGCTTAGGCTGGAGTAGTTTCCGGAATAGGTGACCCACTGAGAAGAACAAATCCGTGCTGGCGTGGCCCAAAGCGGACAATATTGATGACATGTGAAGGGTTGGGGTGTTACAAATTGTAAGGTCCTGGTGTCCCACATCGGGAATGGATGGGGAGTTCCTGGGCTATAAAAGTGAAAACTTAGACCTTTATATAGTATCGAGGTCTTTTCTCAGGTGGTGAAATTCTTAGCAGAACTCTCTAGTTAAGCGTGCTTAGACTGGAGTAGTTCCGGGATGGGTGACTCGCTGGGAAGAACAAATCCGTGCAGGCGTGACCCAAAACGGACAATATCGATGACATGTGAAGGGTTGGGGTGTTACAAATCAAAGCCGACTCTCCGGAGTACTGAGTGTGGACCCCTGGTGTCTCTCGGTGTATGTGGGCGGGCTTGTGAGCTGGCAAGCTACTGCACATGGATGTGCAGCCCTAAGGGTAGTGGATTGTAAGGTCCCGGTGTCCCACATCGGGAATAGATGGGGAGTTTCTAGGCTATAAAAGTAAAAATGCGGACCTTTATATAGTATCGAGGCCTTTTCCAGGGTGGTGAAATCTCTAGTAGAACTCCCCAGTTAAACGTGCTTAAGCGGAGTAGTTCTGGGATGGGTGACCCACTGGGAAGAACAAATCCTTGCGGACGTGACCTAAAGCAGACAATATCGATGGCATATGAAGGGTTGGGGTGTTATAGGAGCCAATCTAGTGGGGTTTGTCTCATATTTCAACAAAAAGTGAAAGATGGATCTGTTGTATAAGTTGCTGTATAGAATGTGGTAGAATATTTTCAACCCCATCCATGTCCTAATCCCCTTCCTCATTGATCATATCAGTAACTTTGATATCTTCTTGGGTATGTGGTCCTGGAAAATAGAAGCAAGAAGCCCATCCCTACACCAGCAATCTTTCTAAAACGAAATGTTCTTATCATTGCCAACTGTCTATTTGGTATCCTTTGCCAGTATATCTCTAGTCTTCATAATACTCCTCTAAGTTTGTGATGCATTCTTATTGGCAGGCCAGTTAGTAAAAGTGTATTTATGTAAGTATTTGCCTCTGAGAATTTTGGACCAAGCAGTTTCTTTTTCAGAGTTTATCTTCCATCCCAATTTGGCTAACAAGGCTAAATTCTGGTCTTTAGCCCTTCTAAGTCCCAAACCTCCTTCTTGCTTAGTTTTACAGACTTGTTTCTAATTTACCAAATGAATTTTCTTCCTTCCTTCTAGATCACCCCATAGAAAGTTTCTATTAAGCTGCAAATGCTTTGGGGGAGTTTAGAGGTTTGCATAATATAGGAAGGTATAGAAGATGATACAGACTGGATCACAATAGTTCTCCCAGCTAAGGATAGAGCTTTAGCTTTCCATGAGGAAAATTTTATTTGGATTTTCTCAATGACACCATTGTATATGTTTCTGCTAATCTTGTTATGAATAAAAGGAACATTAAGGTATCTACCAAGGTCTTGAGTCAAACTTATACCACAAAGTAAACTAAGCTCCTTGGCTAAATTCCTGTGAATGTTTGGGGAGATGAACATTTTAGACTTTTGTAGGTTCATTTTCTGCCCTGAAATGCAGCAAAACTCATTCATGGTTTCCATGATTATATCACAGTCAGTCTGATCAACTTTAACAAAGATGAGGAGGTCATCTACAAAGAACAAATGTGAGACAAATAGACTATTTTTGGAAGCTTTTAGCCCCTTCCATTTTCCTGCTTCCACCTGCACTCTGATCATATTATATAGTCTTTCCATGCATAGCATAAACAAATATGGTGAAAGAGGGTCTCCTTGTCTTAGGCCTCTTCTTAGATTGAAATTATCCATAGTTTCTTCATTCCATAAGATAGAAAAATTCACAGAAGAAACACAGGATATTATGAGATCTATCCAATGTTGGTTAATATTGAATTCTTCAAGAGTTGCTTTAAAAAAAGTCCAAGATTGTCACGACCTAACCCCAGGGGCCTAGGGCTGGAATCGCAACTCGCTACTTTATTCTAATCGTAGCAAATTAAATGGTGCAGGCGCAGGCACAGGCAAATGGAAATAAAAATAATTAAACATAAAATTTACTTCATTCTACTATTTTAATAAGAGAAAATACATCTATAGGGTTTTTATTATTTTATTATTCAGTGACCAGCCCTGAGTAAAAACAAAATGGAGCAAAAATAAAATAAAACAAAATAATGAGAAAAGAAAAACAAAATAATGGTTCAGCATCAAATTCTTGTGCGGGTTCCACTACTTGAGGTTATGCGTCTTCCTTACATGTCGTTACCTGAAAAGGTAACAGCTATAAGCACACAACAGAATGAGAAATATTATGCCAAGAGTATAGGGAATACAAAATAACCATGGATAGTTATTTAACCTAAAATCGTAACATAACTTAATTTGAATAAACGAATGATTTAAAGTGGCAGAAACTGGAATATAGAAATTATGTAAATAACTAACCACAACCACAACCACAACCACGGTACAGAACAGAACAGAGGTCATTGGAGTGACAATCAGAATAAAGATCAATGGATCCATGACAAATAGAGGACCACAAAGTAGCCAAACAGAGGTCAATGGTTATTTAAGTCCCCCAAGGTGTGGGACTCCTAATTGTTTATAAGGTCATTGTCACGACCCAAACCCGCCCCTATAGGTTTAGTGTCGTAACCGGCCAGTAATCCTTAGATTACCAAAGGCCTTTTAACAAAATGACATATTATAAGGGGCTGCGGAAGCAAATATAGAAATATACATTGTCCATAGAGCTGTGTTAACATATGTAAGACAAAGATCTTTAAAACAAACTTACATATATATATATATATGTGACGTTATAAATATATTAGTCTTACGTTACCAAAGCCACATATACAGAACTTTCCAAAACATGTTTAAACAAAACATAAACATCAAAAAGTACAAAAATCCCCAAGACTCAAAACTTAATTAGATCTCAAAAAGGAACCTCCACGGGAGGCACAATGGCTGGCTGACACCCAAAACTCACCAAGCAGCAACTTAGGCCCGGTCACACGCTTGCTCACCTACATACATAATAAATAATAGTGAGCGAGAGCCCAATGAATAAGAACGGAGTAAAGGGTTTTAATGAATGATGTTGTCCATAACATAATCAGAAATTAGAATTCATATTAGAAATAGATTTACATTTACATTCTTTTTCAAGGAAATAACAGAAATCAGAATACATACTTAATCTCACATCCGTTAGCGCTAACAGATCACATATAGGACATCGAAGATCATACTTGTCAGTCTCATAAAGGAACCTCCGACCGGGTACGGATAACTTGTCAGTTCCACAAAGGAATCTCCAGACCGGGTACGGATAACCTATCAGTTCCATAAAGGAACCTCCGATTGGGTACAGATAACTTGTCAGTTCCATAGAGGAACCTCCGGACCAGGAATAGATAACTTACTCGAGCCCCAATTATTTATCAAAATTGGACAATCATTCATAATACAAACATAACATTTCATTAAACAAATCTTAATTCATCATTCAGAAAATAAATTAAGTTGAACATAACTTTACTAAGTTATTACTCATAATTAACAGATGGCTCCAAGGCAAACAGACATAATGGGCAAATTAGACGTCTTGTGGTGCATGACCTATACAGTTACAGCACGAACACATACTGAATTACACACTTTGAAACATTAACTTCATCCTTTCTTATCTTGATGTGTTTCTACTTCTTATCCTCATTATTATGTCTTAATCATGGCCTAGGAATGCCTAGGATGCAATGTGGATGCCAAGATGCACTTTAGAACCCTTGACAAAACTTGCTGAAAACAAAGGTTGCGCTTGAGTGCAACTTCCTTCGCTTGAGTGGACATACAAAACATGCGTGGTCGCTCGAGCGCAATTTTTTCCGCTCGAGCGGTCTGTAAACCTTTGCAAAAGTACTGGTTGTGTGATTTTCACACTCGACGATCGCTCGAGCGTAAGACTCAGGTCCTCGCTCGAGCGTAACTCTTGTCACTCGAGCGGTCTACAAAAATGGTAAACTTCTGGGAGCATGCATTTCACGCTCGAGCCAACTTTAGGTCGCTCGAGCGTAGGTTCCTCTGCTTGAGTGTAAGAGCAAAATTCTAGAATTTCCATATTTGCTCCTAAGCTCAAAACTCCAATTCTAAATTGAAACTCATGATCCTTTGGGCCAAAAACTGAAGGAAACTAGTGTGAACATGCAAAACAACTTGAATTCAAAATCAATTCACAAAATCAAGGCCCAAAGATAAATAATTTATACAAGACTAAGCTTGAAGCTCAAAGAACATAACTTGAAGATAACATGCATAAATTGATATGAACTTAGGTTCTCCAAAACATGATCAATTAAGGTTAAATGGTAAGAAATGTGATGAATTCTCTAAACCAAGTCAAGAAGGACACATGCATGTATGACTTGAGTGAAATTCAAACTCAATATGCTTTGATATATGCATGCATGCGTGACATGGTTCAATATTCTTCATTCCTAGTTTAATTCTTGCATTATCCATCATAATTCTCCAAAGTTCATGTCTTACACATCATAATTATACAATCTAAAGGTTGAATTCTTATCTAGGCTTGTCAATGATGCTCTAGATGATCAATTCTTGATAGTTCCAAGCCAAATTCTCTAAGTTCTCTAGCAATCTCCTTAATTTGAGCTCAAACCTCTCTTCTTTCTGTCTCTCACGTTTGGTTTGTGTGTGAGCTCAAAAATATGTTGAGATGAAGAAAAAAATGAGTGAAGGCACATATAGGAGCCTTATATAGGCTTGGCTAATGGTTTAATTAAATTGTTAATCAACTAATCAATTGGACATTAAATTATTCTAATTTAATCATTTCGAACCAAATTTTAATTAAACCTACCATAATTTTCCAAAAATCCTAAATAACACATAAATCAAGTCAATTTCATGATCGCATGCCGATAAGGCTTTCAATTTACAGAATAGAACAAAATCAGAGACAAATATTCCTACAAAGAACAGATAAAAACTCATATAACACATAACCCATGTAACGAATGCAAAATTTCATCTTAGTTACTTATTAGGCACAATTAATCATGGATTAACGTTAATCAGAGGTTGGGGTTGTTACAATCATAGTCAAATACTTTCTAAAAT
Source organism: Camellia granthamiana (assembly GCA_036172215.1). NCBI lineage: Eukaryota > Viridiplantae > Streptophyta > Magnoliopsida > Ericales > Theaceae > Camellia > Camellia granthamiana. Next base: position 23,299,153 of record CM069903.1, on the reverse strand, counting down.
TTAAACAAACATATCCATAGGTTTCATTTTAAACAAATAGAGTTCAGAAATTAATTCATGTAATTAAAATATTAATATAATTTATAAAACATAACTTGTATAAAATAAATTATGGTAAGTCAAAATATACATAAAATATATTATGGTACCTCAAGGTATAATATAACTCACCTCTATATTAATTCTTACTATTTCCCTCCTATTTTTGCTTGCTTTCGAGGTTATTCTTTTGCTCCTCTTTTCTTTTCCCTTTTTTTTTTTTTTCTCCCTTTTCCTTTCTTCTTTTAATTCCCTTAATGATTCGCACAGCCCGCCCCCCCTTATATACACAAGCCCCTGTGATGACTCACTTGGTAATGATGTCGTAGTTCGATGACTCATCCCTCCTAAGCTACTAGACGGCACAGGTGGCCCAATCATCTCTCCTTCTAATCTTCCTAATTTAATTATTGTTATCTTGTGGCCCAATCATCTCTCCTTCAAATCTTCTTAATTAATTATTGTTACCTTCCCCAAGTAAATCTATTCATTCTATTTTTGATAAAATTAATGCTAAATTAATTTACATTAGCACGTATAGCTATATAATTAGATGTATTATTTCATATATTTAATAACCACAATGGCAAATTAATTTACATAGCACGTATAGCTTATTTATTATTATTATTATTATTATTATTATTATTATTATTATTATTATTATTATTATTATTATTATCGTGATTGGTTGTGGTATTAATTAAATATTTAGAGTGTCATATTTCTCCCCTCCTAAATAGAAGTTTGTCCCCAAACTTGACGTACCTTAATTTTCGAAAAGGTGTGGGTATTTGGCTCGTATTTGACTTTCCATTTCCCACATAGCTTCTTCAATACGATGATTTCGCCAAAAGACTTTTACCAGCGGTATGGTCTTGTTTCAGAGAACTTGATCACGACGATCGAGAATCTGCACTGGTTGCTCTTCATAAGAGAAGTCCTCTTGGACTTCCAAGTTCTCATAGTTGATGACATGTTCTAGATCTCGGAGGTACCGTCGGAGCATCGAAACGTGAAACACGATGTGAACGTTGGACAGTTCAGGCGGTAGTGCAAGGTGATATGCTACAGGACCAATCCTTTCCAGTATTTCAAATGGCCCGATGTAACGTGGGTTTAACTTTCCTCGTTTTCCAAATCGGATAACTCTTTTTGTTGGTGAGATCTTGAGGAACACATAATCCCCTACTTAAAATTCCAAGTCCCATCTCCATGTATCTACATAACTTTTTTGGCGACTCTAGGCAGTGCGAATTCGCTGCTGGATAAGTTGGATTTTATCACTTGTTATTTGCACGATCTCGGGGCCTAACAGTTTCCTGTCCCCAACTTCCGTCCAGTATAGAAGTGATCGACATCTCTTTCCATACACAGCTTCATACGGTGCCATTCCAATGCTTGCCTAATAGCTATTGTTATAGGCGAATTCCATTAAAGGTAGATGCTCATCCCAGTTACCTTTGAGGTCCAACACGTATACGCGTAACATTTCTTCCAACGTCTATATTGTTCTTTTGGATTGCCCATCAATTTGTGGGTGATAAGGAGTGCTAAACTTCAGTGTAGTCCCCAAAGCCTCTTGTAATTTATTCCAGAAGTGAGACACGAAGAGGGGTCTCAGTCAGACACGATTGAAACTGGGGTGCCATGTAAACGAATAATTTCCTTGATGTATAAAGTGGCAAACTTATTAAGGGAGTACATAATTTTGATTGGTAGAAAATGCGCCGACTTTGTCAATCGGTCCACTATAACCCATACTGCATCATTCTTTGAAAATGACTGTGGTAGCCCTACCACGAAGTCCATAGTAATGTGCTCCCATTTCCATTCAGGAATAAGGAGTGGTTGCAGTAGTCCTACAAGTCTCTGATGTTCAGCTTTAACACACTAAACATTTGGAGACATGACTTGCTATGTCTCTTTTCATTCCTGTCCACCAGTAGTGTTCCTTTAGATCCTAGTATATCTTTGTGTTGCCAGGGTGGACTGCAAATCTCAAGCTATGAGCTTCCACTATATTTTCTTCTTGAGTTCCGGAATGTCGGGTATGCAAATTCAATTTCAAAATTTCAGTATCCCATTGTTTATAGTAAAATCAAGATCAGGCGTACTCTTTTGTTCCTTGTACTTTTTCTTCAAAAGTTTATCTTCACATTGGCGTGCTGTAATTTCTTCAATCAAAGTAGGTTCCATGGTTATGTTGGCGAGCAGTCCGTTGATCTTGCGAGAAATGAGAGTACATGCCAAACTTCTGGTCGTCTTTCGGCTTAGTGCATCTGCCACCATGTTGGCTTTGCTTGGATGGTGATAGATCTCTACATCATAGTCTTTCATAAATTCTAGCCACCATCGTTGCCTCATATTCAGTTCTTTCTGTGTGGACAAATATTTAAGACTCTTGTGATTAGTGTAAACCTCGCAGGTTACACCGTAGAGATAATGATGCCAGATCTTGAGGGTAAAGATTACCGCAACCAATTCCAGATCATGAGTTGGGTAGTTCTTCTCGTGAGTCTTTAGTTGTCGCGAAGCATAAGCAATGACTTTTTCGTTTTGCATAAGGACGCAACCCTAACTATTGTGTGATGCATCACTATAAATTACGAACCTATTTGCCCTTGTAGGGAGTGCTAGTATAGGAGCTGACATAAGTCTGCTTTTTAATTCTTGGAAGCAACGCTCTTGTTAGTCAGTCCATTCGAAGGGTGTGTTCTTCTGAGTTAGCTGGGTCAAGGGTGATGCTATCTTTGAGAAATCTTGCACGAAATGTCGGTAATAGCCAGCTAGACCCAAGAAACTTTGAATTTCTAACACATTAATAGGTCGTGGCCAATCTACGATTACTGTAACTTTTTGGGGATCAACCGAGATGCCATCATTGTTAATGACGTGACCGAGGAAGTGTACACTAGTGATCTAGAATTTGCATTTCTTTAACTTGGCATGAAGTTTGTGATCACGTAGTGTTTGTAGAACTATTCGCAAGTGCTACTCATGGTCTTTCGATGGCTTGGAGTATATACGGATATTGTTAATGAAGATGATGACAAACTCATCAAGATAGGGTTTAAACACTCGGTTCATGAGGTCCATGAAGGCCGCTGGAACGTTTGTGACGCCAAATGGCATGATGAGAAACTCGTAGTGCCCGTAACGGGTTCTGAAAGAAGTCTTTTCAATGCTTTCCGTTTTGACTTTTAGTTGGTGATAGCTATAACGCAAGTCGATTTTTGAGAATACTTGGGTGCCTTAAAGTTGATCAAACAAGTCATCGATTCGCGACAGAGGGTACAGATTCTTGACGGTGACCTTATTCAGCTCCCGGTAATCGATGCATAACCTCATTGTGCCATCCTTTTTCTTTACAAATAGTACTGAAGCTCCCCAGGATGAGGTACTAGGTCGAATGAAACCCTTGTGTAGGAGTTCCTGGAGTTGAGTCTTCAGTTCTTTCAATTCCGTCATTGACATGCGGTAAGGGGCTTTTGATACTGGTTGGGTACCATGTTGAGTTTCAATGGTGAATTCAATTTCCAGATCAACCAAGATACCAAGTAGATCTTCAGGAAAGGCATCCAGGAATTCTCGAACCATGGGGATTGCATCAACGGTGGGGGCCTCTTTTTGTGTATCGATCACATAACAGTTATAACTATAACAACCCTTTCTTAGAAGTCATTGTGCTGTCATGGTGGATATAATACAGGGAGGGTTGGAAACTCCAGTCCCATCAAAGACAAGCTTGGGTTGGTTTGGTAACTTGAGGGAGACTTTTTTGGCTTTATAATCAATAGAGGCGTGGTTGGTAGCCAGCCAATCCATCTCTAAGATTACATCAAAGTTCCCAATACAGAGGGGAATCAAGTCTACGTATAAGGTTTTGCCTTTTAAGGATATAGTACGTGATCTATACACCTCAGTACTATAAGCAGAAGTACCAGAAGGAAAAGACATAGACAATATATATCCTAAAGGTTCGGGTGTTGATGCCAACTTGGCAGCAAAGTGTGGTGCAACAAAAGAATGAGTTGACCCAAAGTCAATGAGAACATGAGCTAAATGACGATAGACAGAGAGTATACTTGATACAATATTTTCGGTAACTTCTGGTTTCCCAAGTACTAAGGCAAAAGCACTTCCTTGGCCTTTTTGGTTCTTCATCTCTCCTCCAGGTCCTGCGGGTTTTCTGACTGGTCCAAAGGGGTTGGCTGTAGGATTGGTCAGCTTTGGACAATCCCTTAGCAAGTGGCCAACTTGATCGCATTTAAAGTATGCTCCCTATATCTCGATGGTATTATCTCTAATAAGCCCTTCCACACGTAGGGCAAGTTGGAATGATGCCATCTCTAGGGTTAGTAGAACCTTGATTACTTGAGCTGGTTGTGCTCGTACTCACCCTCTTGGGAGGCACAACTCCGGATCTTCTGTTGTCTCTTTCTTGGAATCACTTTTTTTGGTTTGGTTCCCCGGAACGGAAGGCTTTAATTCCTTTTTCTGCAATGTATGCTCGGTCTACCACTTTTGCATAGGTTGGTAGTTTCAAAACCTCAAGCCTATCTTTGATTTTAGCATCCAATCCTGCTTCGAATTTCCTTGCTTTTTGAGCTTCAGTGGGAATGAAGTATGTCGCAAACCGAGCGAATTGTGTGAACTTGCTCTCGTATTTGGCCACCGTCATGGTTCCTTGCTTTAGATGTATGAATTCTAACGCCTTTTGTTCCTGCAATGAATCTGGAAAGTATTTTTCATAAAATACTTCCAAGAATCTTGCCCAAGTCGCAATTTTTTTTTTCTCCAGAATGAGAAGCCACCATTCCTGTGCATTATTTTTAAAGGTGAAAATGGCGAAAGTAACCTTCTGTCTTTTGGTGCAGGGTAGTTCGCGGAAAATATTTTCCATGTCTTTAACCCAAGCATCTGCTACCATTGGGTTTGGACCTCTGACAAATGTGGTGGGTTTCAGATCCTAGAACTATTTTATGGTAACCGGCTTTTCTCGCCGTTGTGCCATTGCATTGTTGACATTGGTCTGCAAGGCTTGCAAAAAGCTAGTAACTACTTTTTCTATGATTCTTTCCATCGATTCAGTTCCACTGACTGATGACTCGTTTCCGTTACCATTACTGGTCATTTTACAAAGTAATAAACGAGGCAATATATTCATAATGCAGCATATATATAAACAAATATAGCGCAATCTATATAAAATACCAACTTTACTATTTTTACAATTAATATTACATCTTTATTTAAAAGTCAAAATATGTTAGTGTCTCATCCCTATGGTACAACAGAAAACAAAAAAAAAAAAAAAAAAAAAAAAAAAAAAAAAAAACAATGATTAGAGCAGATCATGGTTAGCGTACAAAAAGGGTTTTCTTTTACCAAATCTAGAATGGGGGGTCGAATAGGTCAAACAACCATGGAAAGTAGTATTGCATGAAAAACTCAAATTCCCATCCTAACTGGACCACACCAAAACACATCCACACTGCTTAGACTATGAAAACGGGAACGGAGTTTATGTATCCCCAGAACGCTCGATCAACAATCCAGTCGGGTGTCTCGATGTATACTAGGCCATTGTTAAAGTCAACATTTTGAATATTAATAATCTCTAGTGGGTTAGGGACATTGGTGAATATATAGTCCTCGGGGTACACATTTCCCCTTCTTGCCACAAAATCTAAGGGCAGAGGGCCAACGATGTAGTGCGGGTGGTCATAGCCTGGGGCAAGGCTGAGGACACGGGTGGGTCCAAGAAATCTTCCGCGCGTATAGGCACAACTCTGCTTCCACAGTAAGTATGGTACATCAGTAAGGTCAGTTTGTATATAACTTGGCCGACTCATCAATTGGGCAAGGGTGGGGTGTAGTCTCCTAACTATATCCTCTGAGTCTCCCCATCCTTCCGGTGAGGCAGAGACGGGGTGTTCTGCTAAAATGTCATCCAAATTGATAGCTTCAAGCTCCTCCCAAAATATCTTATCAAGTTTAATCTCGGACATTCATACATCACTAGAATAAAAGTGAGATTTTACAGAAAAGGACTAAAGTCGTAAGTAAATATTTATCTTTTTAAAACCATTGCTTTGATACCACCTTGTCATAACCCAACCCCAGAGGCTTAGGGCTGGAATCGCAACTCGCTACTTTATTCTAATCGTAACAAATTAAATGGCGCAGACGGAGACAAATGGAAATAAAAATAATTAAATAGAAAATTTACTTCATTTTACTATTTTAATAAGAGAAAATACATCTATAGGGTTTTTATTATTTTATTATTCAATGACCGACTCTGAGTAAAAACAAAAAGGAGCAAAAAACATATATAAAATAAAATAATGACAAAAGAAAAACAAAATAATGGTTCGGTATCAAATTCTTGTAGGGGTTCCACTACGTGAGGTTATAGGTCTTCTTTACATCTCGTCACTTGAAAGGGTAACAGCTATAAGTACACAACAGAGTGAGAAATATTATGCCAAGAGTATAAGTAATACAAAATGACCATGGATAGTAATTTAAGCTAAAATAGTAACAGAACTTAATTTGAATAAACGAATGATTTAAAGTGACAGAAACTGAAATACATAAATTATATAATAAATAACCATAACTATGGTACAGAACAAAACAGAGGTCATTGGAGTGACAATCAGAATAGAGGTCAATGGATTTATGACAACTAGAGGATCATAAAGTGGCCAAACAAAGTCCAATGGTTATTTAAGTCCCCCCAAGGCGTGAGACTCCCGTAGTGGTACTTACAAAACGTAATTGTTTATAAGGTCATAGTCAAATACTTTCTAAAATTTAAACAAATATATCCATGGGTTTCATTTTAAACAAATGGAGTTCATAAATTAATCCACGTAATTGAAATATTAATATAATTTATAAAACATAACTTGTATAAAATAAATTATGGTAAGTCAAAACATACGTAAAATATATTATGGTGACTCAAGGTATAATATAACTCACCTCTATATTAATTCTTACTATTTTCCTCCTATTTTTGCCTGCTTTCGAGGTTGTTCTTTTGCTCCTCTTTTCTTTTTCCTTTTTTTTTTTCTTTTTTTTTTCTTCTTTTCATTCCCTTACTGATTCGCATAACTCGCCCCCCTTATATACACAAGCCCCTATGATGACTCACCTGGTAATGATGCCTTAGTTCGATGACTCATCCCTCCTAAGCTACTAGACGGGAGAGGTGGCCCAATCATCTCTCCTTCAAATCTTCTTGATTTAATTACTGTTATCTTGCCCCGAGTAAATCTATTCATTCTATTTTTGATAAAACTAATGCTAAATTAATTTACATCCTTAGCACATATAACTATATAATTAGATGTATTATTTCATATATTTAATAACCACAATGGCAAATTAATTTACATAGAACGCATAGCTTATTTTTTTTTTTTTTTATTATTATTATTATTATTATTATTATTATTATCGTGATTGGTTGTAGTATTAATTAAATATTTAGGGGGTCACAAAGATATTCTGTCATAAGTCTTTTTTTTTGTGTCAAAGAGTATGGATCAATTCTTATGTGATGATAATATTATCATAGGTGGATCTACCAAGTATGAAGCTGTTTTGGTTAGGGCTAACAAGATCATTGAGAAGAGGTCGAATACGGTTCACTAAAATTTTTGACAAAATTTTGTACGAGACATTACAAAGGCTAATAGGTCAAAACTATTTGATATTCTCAAGAATTTTATTTTTGGGGATAAGGGCAATAAGAGTTTGGTTCACAGCAGAAGGTATAGTTTTAGATTGGAAACAGTTTTTAATGAAATCACAGACATTATCCCCAATCATATCCCAAAATTTCTGGTAGAAAATAACTTGAAATCCGTCTCTCCTAAGAGCTTTGAAAACACTAATGTTCTTGACAGCCTTCCAAATTTCATCATTAGTAATGTTTCTCAACAAAAGGTTGTTTTCATCATGTGAAACTTTATGAGTGGTAATGTTGCACCAATGGTCTAAGGCATTAACAGATCATTATTGAATAAGGAAATGGAGTAGCTCTGAATGTGATTTCTAACTAATAAAGGGTTATCAATCCACTCACCTTGATCATTGTTCAAAGAATCAATTCTTAATTTCTTTCTTCTAGTAATGGCAGATATATGAAAAAACTTAGTGTTCCTCTCACCTTGAGTGATCCAATTAGCTCTAGATTTTTGAAACCATAAAACTTCTTATTGAAAAAGAGTTTTGTTATACTGATCAATAAGGTCATTTTCTAAACGAAACAGGTTATAAGAAAAAGAGAAGAAGAATTTTGAGTTTTTGGGATTCCCTCAATACGAGATAACAACCACCTTTTTCTTTTAAAAATGTTACCAAAAACATCCTTGTTCCAAGTAAGAGAATTAGTAGCAACAGAAAACATGTTATCTTGAATGAAAGATTCATGATTCCAAGAAGACTTAACAATATCTTTATATGTAGGATACGAAAGCCAAGCTGCTTCAAAACGAAAGGGACGATTAACAAGAGAGAGTTTAGTTATACCTTCTGGTGGTGTTTGTTTTGAAGGATTGGGCATGGGATTGGACTATTAGTCCAGATGGATTGATAGTCTGTTGTTTGGTTCAAAAGTTTTGCTCCAAACTAATAGTCCCTCCGTACTATTAGTCCCATATTTGTGGGACTGTTGTATCCCATGGAAGGGTAGGATAGAAACCATGTGATAACTCATCCCATGGGATTGGCTAATGAAATTACATTTTTGACCTCTATTATTTAATATCTTTTTCGTCATCTTTTGCCCATTTGTGCTTTCACAGCAGCAGAAAAGACCTTTGTTCTATCACTGCAACAAAACCCTAGGGCCATTTTCTGTTGAACCTTTGCATCAAGTTCAAATCTGTAATCTCCGATCTTCATTCATGTTTGAAACTTATTCTACATCTTTGATTTTGTTTGTTATTTATTTTTTAATTTCATTTGTTTTTTTTTTTCCCAATTTTTTTTAGTTTTTTTTTTCAATTTACATCTTTGATTTTGAAACTCAAGTTCATTCTACATCTTTTATTTTCATTCGTTTGCATCAAGTTCTACATCTTTGATTTTGAAACTCATTCTCATTATTTATTTTTTCAGTTTTTTTTTCATTCACTTTTTTTTTTTTTAATATATTCAATTCAAAGGTCTGTGGTTAGTCTTGGTTTAATACTCAGTTTAATTTATTTATTTATCGTTTATCTACCTTGGATCTATGGTAGATGACAGGAAATTCTTGTAGTGCTTTTTTTGCTCTGTTTTTTGTTTAGAGAAAGAAAAATCTATGCTTAGTTAAAAAATCTATACTCTGTTTACAGAAACAAAAATCTAATTGGCCTTATCTTTAGATGTATCCTGATACTTGATCAAGATCAATTTATGTTGTATGTATTCAAATTGAAGATCAATCTATGTTGTGTTGTATGTACTCAATTTAATCAAATACTTTTAGTTTGTTTTAAAAAAAAAATGATAGAAATTGAAAACATTTTTTTGTGGATTGTAAACATCTGTTGAGTGTAATTAATTGTTCTATTGTTCATGATTTTTTAATTTTTGTGGATTGTAAACATTTGTTGAGTGTAGTTAATTGTTTACTAATTATTTATGATTTGCTATTATGTTTTCTCCTTTACTTAATTTATTTGTAATTTTAAATATTTTCTTGTATATAGAGATGGATCAGAATATCAATGATTTTGATGATGAGAATAACGATGAGCTTGAATTATACATAGTGTTGCAAGCTATAATGCAAGAACTACATGCCTTATGCGCCGTAGCTTTTGTTGTCATTGAGGTTGTCTTGAAGAGGTATTTATCTAAGTATCGCCATAACCTTATTAGAGGGCCCAATCGATTGCAAAAAAAAAAAATGGACCATATTAACAATTTAGTGAGAGAAAGTGACATAACATGTGTTAAACAACCCCGTATGGATCGGCATTCTTTTCTGACCTTGTGCAATATGGTTCATATAATAGGCGGGTTAGGGCATTCAAAATATGTCTCTTTAAAAGAGAAAATGGCCTTCTTCCTCTTTATCTTGGCACAACACTTGAAAATACGAAATGTTAAGTTCAATTTCTATAGGTCTGGAGAGACTGTTAGTAGATATTTCAATGATGTCTTAAAGGCTATATTCCGTATGCAAGCCAATTTACTTGTCACACTGTAGACACCCCATTTTTTACGGCCCTTCAAGACTTGAATATTCTTGCAGGTACATCCAATGATAAGTCTGTTTGCTCACCGAGCGCTCGAAGTCCTCAGCGGAACGCCACAGCTTTGAGCCTTTCAAACCCTACATCATTTTTGTCTTATTTTTGGATTATGCCTTGGTCTTTCTATCCTGCAATCTCTAGTGGCCTGTCGACCATCCCTGGAGGCTGTCGGCCATCATTTCTTGTCTGTCGACCATTGCTGTACCTTGCCAACCATCAATGATGCCTTGCTGGCCACCACTGATGGCCGGCCAGCCACTAGTGTTTTCTGCAAATATTTTATGCCAGTTGTGCCAGCTGTTTGCACAGATGCTTGCATCTGTCCACACGTGGAGGGCTGGATCTCATTGTATAGATTTCATGTTTTATATATATAGGGACCCCTCTCTCATATTTTGGGGTTAGAAAATTTTAGACTCAAATTTTCCTCTCTTTCTACAACTCTCTTTGTCTCTACAAATTTTCTACACTTTTGCCTACAATTCCTACACTCTTGCCTGTACACCCTTAACCAAATCCTCTCATCTCTGAGCTGAGGTGTTCTTGGGCTTGGTTTGAGCTCTAGAAAGTGGTATTTGCTTGGAATTGTTACTTGAAATCACTCTTCTCTTCAAGAGGTATAATACTAGCTTTGTAGGCTTGCTTTACATACTTGTATTCCTATCTTTTTTTTACTGTTTCTGAGTTGTTTTTGGGCTATAAAAACTCTGTTAAAGTGGACTAAAATTTGTGGTTTGAAGCCATTTGAAGGTAGAGGGTGATTCACCTTTCTTTGTACTTTGTTTATAAGGCTTTCCCATTTGTGTTTCCCACTTTCAAACTATCTTTTTTCAAGCTTTTAACCATTGAATTTCAGAGCTTTTTTAGTGGTGAAAATCAGGTTTTGAAGTCCAAATTTGGAGGGATTAGCCTCCTCTCATTGTGTCTTGTTTGCTAGCCTAGTTGGTATCATACGTTAGCTTAATTTTCTAGCTTGTGGTAGCTTTATTCTAACATATTTTAGGCTCTATTTTGGATTGCTTTAACTCTGTTTTGGGTTGGTTGTTGTATTTGAGTCTTATATTGCATAGTTGTAGTGTAATAGTCCTCACAAGCTTGGTGTTTTAGGCATTTAGACACCACTTGTTTGAGTTGATTGCATGTTTTTGGTGCTTTTCACACTTAATTTCAGTACTAATCATCTTTGCAACCTCCCTCCTTTCTTGGTTTTTCTTTTTGCTTTGAAATTGGTTTCAAGTCACTTGTTTGCCTAAGTGTGTGAAATTGAGGTTTCATACTTAATGGTTTAATCTCTTAGGGGGTTCATTACCAATGGTATGATACTTCTTTCATACCCAAAATAACTTGTGTTTTGAGCTCTCTTTCCATTAGAGGACTTTACTTCACTCTTTTTACTTAATTGGATTAAAGAATGGTTGGTAAGTTAAAAAGAGTAATTAAAACTTGGGACTAAAAGATGAGCAAGATAATAACTTAGTGTGTTTAATCGGACGTTAATTGAACACATGGAACTTGGACCATTTCATACTTGCTAGTGATGAAATGATCCAAGTCTCCAAGGTTAACTTATTCCCTTGATTTCTCATGAAATGGAGGAGGTTTGTGTCTCATTTAGCATTTATTGAACTTGCACATTTTGAATCACAAGCCATCATGCAATGAAATTGCTTGAGTTGGTGGCTTGTGGCTTAAGTTCACATTTCTTTGAATTTGTACATGATAGAAGGGGTGAGTTGTGCAAACAATATGTGGGAATACCCTCTTTTTGCTTTGTTTGTCCTCTGTTGCAATAAGATGAACCACTGCATCAGTGGCCGGCAAACCACTATCCATGGCTGGCAGGTGGCCGGCAGTGCACCATTGATGGCCGGTAAGTGGTTGACAAGCTTTGCTAGTGGCCGGCTGGCCACTGATGCAAACCTTAATAGAATGTTGGTAAGGTGCAGCAAAATTGTTCTGGAAGTGTTCAATTGTGCAAACAAAGCTTTCAAGAGCGAAACGATGGTCTTTTAAGTGGAAACCGAGCATACGCATGCACATTTTTCATTTCCCGAGGCGGAGCAGCAATTAGCTTAGTTTAGTTACTTAGTTAAATTATTAGTTGCAATTGTTTTGTAATTATATAATTAGTTAGTTATCTAATTAGTTCATTTGTTGTTGTAATAATTAGTTAATTAGTTTAGCTGTTTATTCGGTTTGTAATAATTAGCTTAATTAGTTTTAATTAGCTTAGCTTAGTTAGCTAGTTAACTTTATTCATTCGGACTCTCTTTCGTGAGAGCGAAATGTAATAATGTGTATGTCTTCCAACCCCATGTCTTTCTCCTTTTTACTTAACCACTTTTGATGGTTAGTTTAGGAGCATCACGTTTCAATTAGTATACCTCATGCTTGCATCCATTCATCCCATATTGCATGTACCGAGGCTCAGCGCATCATTCAAACCGCATTGTCATTTCAAATACTTCATTGAATACGTGGTTAAAAGCATGTCTTGAATTAATTCATATGCCATATTAGTAGCCGAGCCTAGTAATTGTATATTGCATGTGTTACATTAGACATCTTATATAGTTAGGAATCATGCATATTTTTCTAACTCATATCTTTTTAGCTTGGAGTACTAGGCGAGTTTTTAGTGCTTTAGCATACTTGCATGAGTGTGAGTGATTGCCATGACCAGTATGCTTGCCATGAGGCTAAATGCTTACTTGCTAAACTGTTTGAATGCCTGTGGATAAAGGCTTGTTGCTTGAATTGGAATGATTCAATAAATATATATTTTAAGCCCACTTTGTTGAGTGGCAAATTCACAAACTTTAAGCTCACTTGAGGTGACAAATTCAAACCCTTTTTCGCAAAACAAACATGAAATTGAATTGCTCCAATTTGGACAAACTAGTCTATACTTGCTTGTGCGTGTCACATAGTAACGCTAGCCTAATAAATCGAAACAAGAGCACATAATATAAATAAAAAATCATATCATGATTAGTGGAGACTGATCTTTGATAAGGCAAGTGGGGATGCTCAATTCATGACCTTCCCCTCTTATACCTAAGTTCCTGAACCGAAACAACTTTGGTGATGATAGACATGTGGCCTTTGGCACAAGTCCTAGGTTTCCTAAATTTCCCCAAAAATAAAATATTTAGGTGGCGACTCTGTATCTAGCAAAGCAGTCTAATTTTGGTATTTTTTATTCTAAAATCGATTTTCTAAAAGATTTGTCGGATTTGGACTCTTTGGTATTTATCAATTTCACATTGCACTTGTGAGATTAAGTTCAGAACCGCGGGAGTCCAAACTATAGGGCTTTCTTTCAACCTTCCGAAAGAGGGCACGGAAAAGGCGAGCTACACACACCAAATCCTATAACTGAAGCAAGCACCAATCCAAGTTGGAATTGCTTCCAGGTAATGGATTTTGTAAAAATTTGGTAACATTGCATTACTTTTTTTTTTATATTTCTTTTATTAAATCTTTTTTACCCCCAAAAAAATTCATAACTATTATAATGTCTATTGAATTGGTTTGTTTAGAATTGTCTTGGAGCATTGATGACACCTATATTAAAGTTCGTGTACCTATTGTTCATCAAGCAAGATATAGGACAAAAAAATGAGAGTTTGTTACTAATGTTTTGGGAGTTTGCTCCCAAGACATGAATTTCATATATGTTTTGCTGGGGTGGGAAGGGTCAGTGGCCGACTCTAGGGTTTTGAGAGATGCAATCGATCGACCCAATGGATTAAGGATCCCAAATGGTAAGACAAAAGTACTTAATTTTTCTTAAATTCATGAATAATAATTTAATCTAATGAATAACATTCCACGCACATGTTACTATTACCTAGTGGATGCGGGGTATACGAATGGGAAAGGATTCCTAGCACCTTACCGTGGTTAGCGATACCATTTGTCTGTTTGGAGAGAATAAGCAACTCCAAATAATTACCAAAAATATTTTAACATGAAACATGGGTCAACTAGGAATATCATAGAAAGGTGTTTTGGAATGTTAAAAATGAGATGGGCTATACTTCGCAATGCATCATACTATCCCATTAGAACCTGTAGACACCCCATTTTTGACCGTCCTCAAGACTTGGACGTTACCGTTGGAACACTCGGTGATCATCCTTGTTTGTGTTCGTTTGGAGTTCCCGGAGGTCTCGGCTACGCGCCTTGCCTCAGGATCTCCGAACTTGATCGTTTTGTGTCTGGTTTTGCACCAAACACCTGTGTTTTGCCTTGGAGGGGCAGGGAATGCCTTGTGAGGCATCCCCACACACCACCGGCAGTGGCTAGAGGCCACCGGCTGTTGTTTGTGTCCACCGGCAATGTATATTGCCGGCCGGCACTCTTTTTGGCCAACCGGCAGTCATTTTTGGCCAGCCGACTACTGTTCATCTGCTTTTTCAGATATTTTAGGACAGCTGTTTGGCATTTTGTTCCCCTCCATACACGTGTATGGAGGGATGCTCTTCTTGTTAGCTTTCTTGACAAGCTTTACAAGATTGGTTGCCTATAAGAGGAGCCCTCCTCTCTTGGCATTAGGGTTAGACATTTTAGAGAGGAAAACATTGCTAGAAGCTCTGGTTCTAGGGTTAGAACTCATATACATTCTATCTCTATCTATTTCTCTCTTGAGTGTTCTAGGTGCATTTGTTCATAGTATTGCATACAAACACCTACCATTACACCTTTCCTTGGCTTTTGAGGTTCTAAGGGATTATTTGCAGAGTTTTGGGGCTGGTTTAAGCTCAAGGAGGCAGCTGGTCCTCCCTTTGTGAAGAAGGTCAACAAGGGTAAGAAACTAGTCCTTTATTCCCCATTTTTGCATCCTATTTCTACCTATCTTAGAGGTGTTTTTGTGTTTAGTGTATAACATAAAAAAGTTCTATTTTTAGGCCCTCTTGATTGTTTGTTAAGAGTGTTTTGTGGTTTGGGTGTGTTTGACCACCTTTAGGCCTTGAAAGGCCCCATTTTTGTGCTATTTTGGTGAGTTTCGAAACTTTGGTGTTTGGGTCTCTTCACCACTGAAATCTTGAGGGATTTCAGTGGTAAAGATGATGCCTTGAAGTCCCAAGAAAGAGAGGGTCACCCCTTCTCCTTGTTGTCCTTGCAAAGGGCACTTTTTGGCCTCTTAAAGAAGCCTTTGTTCAAGTGTGTGTTGAGCATGTCTTGACCGTATTTCTTGCTTATATTGCCATAATATAACATGGTTTTAAGTTGGTTTTGGTATACCATGCATGCCTTGCATACCTACCTTGTAATGCCTTGTGATTGCCTTAATATGCCTTAGGTTGTTAACCATTATTCTAGCATGTTTTAGGCTTAGTCTTGTGAAGCTTGTGTGCTTATTTTGCCATGTTTTAGGTCTGTCCATAGGTGTTTGGGTTGATCGTGGCATGCTTAGTATAGCGCCTTTGTATTTGAGCTTGTATGCTTCAAGTGTGAGAATGTGTAGCATGTGTTGCTTGCATCATTTTGGTGGTTTGGAACCACCTAACATGTTATTTCAGTCCCTTTGACATGCTCATATGCTTGCCTCGGATGCCTCTTTGTTGCCTTAAAAGCATGTGTTGTATGCCCTATGTTTTGACCATTGTGCATGCCTTTGGATTCAAACCATTTAGATGCCATCTAGTTGGCCTTTTGGGCTTAGTTTTATGTGTTAAAACTCTGTTTTTGGTCGCCTAAGTCTTGCCATGTGTGATTGTACTAAGTGTAGTCCATTACCTCTTTGGCGAGCCTCGAATGCTTGGGGCCATTGTTGCACGTTTAGCTCGCTTTGTTGCTTGGTTTGGCACCATGTTTTACATGATTTTCAGAGTTTATGATGCATGCTAATTGTCCATACTTAGCCTCTTTAAAGTGTGCTTTGGAGTTGCTTGTTTAATGCCTAAGTGTTGGTCCAACTTACTTGCATGTGTGCATGTGTGTTTAGCCTCCATTTTTGGGCATTTTGGCTACTGTTTTAGGCCTATTTAGAGCTGCCTAATCTAGTTTAAGTCCATTCCTCCATGTGTTGTAGCATGCTTACTTTGTGCGTTGTCACATACTTGGTCCCATTTGCATGATGTTGCATGCTATACATTTGTTCTCAACATGTTGCTCTTTGCATGTTTGATATGTTCACATGCTTAGGATTGCCTCGCATGAACATGCATGCTTAGCCTCTTGAAGTGAGTGTGATAGAGGTTAAGTCCCCTTTATTGGGTCATTTGTATTGCATTTCATTTGACATGAAAGTGCACACTCGGTTCTTTGGGCCATCATGCATGGAAATGCGTGATTGGTGGTCCGAGAATCGAGACACACGCTCCTTCGAGTCACAAACATGATAGGGGGCATGATTGGTGCATACATTGTTTGAATTGTATTGCCATGCAAGTTTTGCCCTCTGCTGCTGTGAGTTGCAGGTTCTGCAGGCATTTATTGCCGACCGGCAACATTTTGTGCCGGCCGGCAGTCAATCGACAGCCGATGGGTTCATTTGGTGCCGATGGCCACATCCTAGTGCCGGTGGTCATTCTACTTAGCCGGTGGGATCCCCCAGTATCCTGAGAGGCATTCCTGAGACTTTGGCAATCTTCAGAGGAGAAAAGTAGGGAAAACAGAGGCAGACTATGCATGGCAGTGCGATTACGAGCAAATCCCGAGCATGCGCTGCATCTGACCCGCTTCCCGAGGGCTTTACTGTTTTAATTAGATTAATTAATTTGTTAATTTAATTAGCTTGCGTAGTTAATTAATTTGTATATTCTTTTGGTCCCTCCGAGAGAGGGCAAATCTGTAATAAGCGTGTGTGAGTGGTGTGCATGTCTTCCAACCCCCACTTCTTTCTTCCCTTTTATTTACCCGCTTACGATGGTAGATTAGGGCACGTTTATTTTAGCATACCTTATGCAATGCATGCGTGCATCCATACATTTGTCTTACATGCACCAGGCTCGGTACATCATACAAACCGCATTGTATCTTCAAATCTAACTTGAATACGTGCACCGAATGATTGCATTTCACATGCCATTTTAGGGTTAGCCGAGCCTATCCTAAACTGCACCTCTGTATGTGTTGCATTAGCCACTTAACATGAACTAGGGCATGCATGTTTGCTAACTAGTTTCTTGTTTTGGCACGGAGTACAATGTAAGTAGTTATGCTTTAGCATAGTGCATGCGTGCGAATGTTAACATGACAGTAGGCTTACCATGTGGCTAAATGCTCATATGAGATAAATTGTTTGAATGCCTGTGGGTGGAGGTTGGATTGCTTGAGTTGGAAAAACTCGTTGAAATCCGTGTTTTAGCCTACTTGCGAGTAGCAAATTCCAAAGCGTTTTCAAAACAAACGGATATGCAATGCTTATTTCCAAATTAGGCAATCTAGTCTATACTTGTTTGCTGTGCGCATAACATAGTAATTCTAGGCTAATAACCGGAATAAGAACACATAACGTTTTCAAAATCGGATATCATGGTTAGTAGAGGCCGGTCTTCGGACCGGGCGAGAGGGGGTGCTCATAGCTGACCTTCCCCGATCGTACCCAAGCTCCCGAGCCAAGACAACTTTGGTGATGACGGACACGTGGCCTTCGGCACCGAGTCAGGGTTTCCTAAATTTCCCATTTTAAAAATATTTAGGTGGCGACTCTGTATCTGGCAAAGCAGTCCATGTTTGGCACTTCTTTTCAAAAATCTGTTTTCTCAAAACGATTTGCCGGATTTGGACTCTTTGGTTCAGATTAAGAACCGACAACAAAAGGGAGTCCGAACTGTAGAAGTGAAGCCCAAGGGCGGGTCTACAGTTTCTGGCGACTCTGCTGGGGATTTTAGAGAGCTTGACTCGAACTCGTGATATCCTGTTTTGACTACACTTATGTGTTTCTTTGCATTGCATGTGCATTGGTGCGTCTAGGACACCGTGTTGGCCATCTGCTATTCCTGAGCGGTTTGCCGGAGGCTTGTCTTGTCAAGGCATGACCATAAGGCTGACCGGTTTCGGGCTCTGCCAGTATGGGAACATAAACCCCGGTCTTACCGGGGCACTCTTTTTGACCATTCGACCTAGTGCATATTCGGATCCATAGTGACCATTCCAAACTAGGACAGGTTACTTACCCGATATAGGTTGTTTGAAACCGCTGTGTGCATAGTGAAACCCTAGCTCCTGACAAAATAGGACAGGGAAACCCTACCCCAACATAGGGGTGTATTGGCTCTCTTTTACCTGCTATGTGCTTTTAGAGTGTATCTCCACAGGGAACACACATGTCAGTTTGCAAGATTGGGTATCCGGCCCGAGGGCACCAGTATCAGTGTTGTTGAGAATCAGTTATGTCTGCGGGTATCAGTTCAGTTTTGAACAGTGATTCTGGGGAACAGTGATCAGTAGTAGAGTGCAGTTGTTCGGCTACACCCGTGTTTGATCTGTTTGGGGCTGAAATACTGCTTGTTTTCCGTTTCAGTTCAGAGATTCAGAAAATTGATCCAGAACAGCTAGTGTCTTCTCCTTGCTGAGGCAGGACTTAGCATGATGCAGAATTCAGAAGAGATCGTGGTCATGACGGCCGCGTTGGATCAGGGAATCACCCTACACAGTGAGACTACTGTTGATACGCCGCATCCGCCCAGGTCACCCGCTGCGCACCCAGTTTGGACCCCCCAGCTATATCAGGCTCGCGAGCCCACCACATTCGAGCTAATGGGGATGATAGGTGATCTCCAAAGATTCGTGGCGGATCTCGCCTATGGAATGTCTGCTTCGCCACCAGCTGCACCATATGCCGGAGGCTTTGTACCCCAGGAGCCCCCGCTATTAGGACGGATAGTAATTGAACTCAGCCAACCGGAGATGGCCTCCAGCTATGGCAACGACGCATCGAACCAAATTCTAGATCAGGCTGAGGCCAGAGACAAGGGCAAGATGAAGGCAGATGCCGACCCTATCGAACAACTGCTGTGGGCAGTAGAGGCTTTGAAAGCCGGGGGAATGAACAAGCAACAGATATCCGCAGTTGTGACGAAAGCTGTGGAGGACGCTTTCCCCACTCCACCTGAGGGCAGTTCCAGTCAATCAGAGAATCGGGATAGGCCCCGTCATGCCAAAGCAGTTCTTCCTGCTCCCAACCTTGCATCCAGAAAGGATCAGAAATCCAAGGCCGCACCCGCCGATCCGTTCGCTAGTGCATCTAGCAAGAGTACTCAAGCTCCAAAGTACCTGCCCCGAGGGCGCAGGGTCTTTCATGCTCTCTACATGCCATTGTCCAAGGCACTTCAGATCCTTGCCGAGAAGGGACACCTTAAATCCCTGGAGCCTCGGCCTCTTCCGAAGAACCTCCCTGCTACTCATGACCCTGCTCAGTACTGTGCGTACCACCAGCAGACAGGCCATGCTACTGATAATTGCTTCCGCCTCCGTCACGAGGTGCAAGATTTGATTGACAACGAGGTTATCCTCCCACCCACCTCAGCCAAGTTCATTACTACCCAGCTATTGGATTTTGAGGATGCGGATACTGTGAGTATGTGATCAGGATGGGACCACTTGTGAGCGGCGCCCAGTGTTTTTGATGTGGCGTCTGGCACGCATTTTTGAGCATCTGCGAATGCTAGTTTTGTAAATTCTGACTTGGGTGTCAAGTCAGTCTTTTGTTTTGTTTTGAGTCTGTCTCTCTGTATTGAGTCAGTCTTTTTGCTTACAGGGTCTGTCTTGTCGTAATGAGTCAGTCCCTCTTGTATAGAATACCAGGTGATTTCGGGGTTGTTGCCTCAAACACCGTTTTGTCTTGTAATTAGTTGTTTTTGCTTTTTGAGTCTGTCTCAGTCGAGGAGCCAGTCACAATCAGGGAATCTGAATGAAACAGCCGCGGTTATCACATTTCCGTACTTGTTGTTGTTTCAGCTAGCTGTGCCAGAGGATGTGAATGGGACGACAGTACATTTCGCCTACTCTCTTGTGCCTTAAGCATCGTTGTAATGACCTCAGCTTTTCATAAAAACCCTTTTCGAACACTGCGGTGATGAAAACGAAGAGGAAGCAATTCCTCAGGTTTTGCAAAATTTTGATCATTTTGAGAAAAAGAGAGGCATGCTAAGCTTTTAATGATTGAAATCATGTTTGTCAGCGTGAGTACTGAGAAGGACCCTAGCTTGATCCAGGCCGGTCCCACACTATCTTCAGCGCGAGCGATGTGTCGCTTTCTTAAAAACTTTTAAAAACAAAATGTTTCGCGCGGTCCTGTGAAGACTTGTGTGGAATCGCTCTTGAGATTGTGCAGCCTAGGGTCGCTCTCAGCCTCAAGTTTCAACCCGTTCGTTTTGAACCTCGAACTCATTCAGAACGTTCAACGGTCAATTATCAGAAGAGGCCAGTGTTGCCAGATTTGAAGCAGCCCTCGAACAAGAGGCACCGAAGTCAGATCAAGGAGATCAGATCCCACCAGGCAAGGCTCGTAAAGCAACCATGATGGACTTTTCTGCAAATCGACACAACAGTCACCCTCCTGGATACAGAGAGGCTTCGATCTCAAAACCATTTGGCATGGGCTTGCTACACTTTTTACCCTTTGAGAGGCTCGCTGGGCCGAAAACCCAGAAGGGCGACCCAGGCAAAAGTTAGAGCAAAAGAAAAATACAAAATGCAAAAAAAGAAAGAAAAAATACAAAAAAAAAAGAAAAATAAAAAAAAAAGAACAAAAAAAGCAAAAGAAAAATGCAAGAATAGAAAAGAAAAGAAAAGAAAAGAAGAAGAAAAAGAAAAACATAGCTCGCAAGGTCGAAAACCCGCATTGGGCACCTTGGCAAAAGTTAGAGCCTAAACAGTGAAGGTTAAAATACCCGAGTGTACCTTAACCGGAACTACGTAAGGCTTGATTCCCATGTTTGGGATACGTAGGCAACTTCATCCTAAAGTCCAGCCCCCAACGCTTCCATAGCGTCTCAGTCCATGTCTTGGTTTTGATCACCTTTGCCTCCTCCGAATCCGATGTCTCGATTGCGGCAACCTGGAATTACGTGACCAGCTTCCTCTTGAAGTCCAACCACCAACACTTTCCAGGTGACTGTGTCCATATATCGATTCAAACCGTCTTCGTCTCCTCCGCGGCCGAGGGTCTGATTGTCATCAACAAGGACTGGCTTACAGCATGCCGCGGCATCATCCAAACAAGGGGCAACTTTCCGTTGCCATGCATTGCCATAAGTTGCCCTGAGATGCCGTCCAAACCAGGGGCAAATTTCCGTTGCCTTATCCTCCTCTTTAAGCGAGGGGCAATTTTCCATCGTTCCCGATCCGGGGTTGCACATCTCGAGGGTAAGTTCCCTGCTCATCGAGCATCGATTGTTTGCAAAAAAATATATATAGTTTTTGAAAATTTTTACTGAAGTTGACTATTTTCTCGAAAACTATTTCATTTTTCAAAATTGGACCATGTTTGGACCCAAAAAAGGAGAATCTTCAGTGCTCACAGCCTGACTTGCATGATTTTCAAATCAAAAATTGGATAAGTGTGTTAATCCAACTCTCATTTTGATCAAAACTGTTTTAGAAAACAAAAAAGAAGGTCAAAGTGACGAACTAGGGGCGTAAGTGAGTCAGGTCCTCTGTCTTTTCCTCGCCGTCAACATACTTGCCAGAAAAGGGACTCTATCCACTGAGAGAAATAGCCGTGAGCTAACAGTGCTGGGTGTGAACCTGCGACTTCCTATTCATCCATTAACCACCCTGGGGAGGGATAAAAAAATGAGAGAATAAAGAATAGAGAGGTGTAAGCAGAGAGAGAAGTGAGAAAAGGGTTTTGAGAGAAAAACCGAGCCTAAGGGCCGAGTGATGTGAGTATCACAAATCAGAAAGGGTGGGAATAATACCCGGAGGAATTGGCTCCTCGAGATGTGAGGTCTTTTTGTAAACATGTCCGTGTGTCGTGTCTTTTGATTTGTCGGCCTCGATCTTGGCTTTGAGTCTTCTCCGAGTGTGTCTCTTTGTGTTCAGGCCGTGTGCCTCTTGTTTTTTAGTTTGAGTCTGTCTCGCTGTGTTCTGTGGTAGGCTCGACACCCCGGTTGAAAACCCTTCCTTATTTCAAAAAAAAATCGTTTGTGCTCAGAATGCTGTGCCATTCTCTACATTCATGCGAAGCAAGAGAAGAAAAGAAAATTTGGGACATCCGAATGTGTTTCAACTGCAACCGTGTCAGTTTTGTGGTCCGTCTTGTAAGATTGGGGTTGTTTGTTCAAGGTTTGCTGTGTGCGGAATGAACCGAGTGCTGTGTTATGGGCTGTATGCAGATCAATCCCCAATAGAGTATGGGCTGTATTATTCAGTTTGAGTAGTGGTTTGTATGAGTTGTTTACTGTTAATTGGTTGGTTATCCGATTATCATAGTGCAAGTGCTCAATTTACAAGTATTCACTTTTCAGACAACAGATCAAGATCATTTACATTTGAGGTGTAATATGATGCAATACAGTGCAAGGTATGAAATGTGCAGATATAACACTCTTTTTCGGACAAAAAGTTTGTTTCATTTCATAATCTTTTCAAGTACATAAGTTTTGGAAACAAAATTTGCCTGCGGCAGTACAAAGTACCCTAACTACTAACCAAAAGAGGAAAATGCAAAAAGAAAAGAAAAACAGTAAAAATCTGTATCAAATGTCAAAATGGCTCAGGGGCCGTCAATTTGTCCTGGTCCTCTTCCTGGACGAAGGTCCAGGAGCGTCATCAACAGGGGCACCACTAGGGGCATCGCCGTCTGAGCTCGAGTCCGAGCTATCACTGGTCTCCTCCGCCTCTGTCTTTGCCTCAGACTCGTCATCTGGAACTGGAGCCCGTGAGCTGCTCCCGACATGAGTGCGCCCCCCTCTGGTGCGGGGATATACTCTGCTATCCCGGGTAGAAATGGGAGGTCTAGCTGGAGCGCCGCCCACCGGAGGAATCTGGAAGGGAGGCTGAAAAAGCATGAAAGGCAAATGCATCAGTATGCCGTGAGCAGTGAATCAGTGCAGAATGCAGTGTATGAATACAGTCTATGTATGCCGTGAGCAGTGAATCAGTGCAGAATGTAGTGTATGAGTACAGTGTATGTATACTGTGAACAGCGAATCAGTGCAGAATGCAGTGTATGAATACAGTCTGTGTATGCCGTGAGCAGTGAATCAGTGCAAAATGCAGTGTATGAGTACAGTGTATGTATGCCGTGAGCAGTGAATCAGTATAGAATGCAGTGTATGAGTACAGTGTATGTATGCCGTGAGCAGTGAATCAATATAGAATGCAGTGTATGAATACAGTGTATGTATGCTGTGAGCAGTGAATCAGTATAGAATGCAGTGTGTAAGTATCGTGTATCAGATGCCGTGAGCAGTTTATCAGATGTTGTGTTGTGCATCAGATTATGTAAAGCAGTTTGTGTATGGTTTGAGGCTGTGGTCAGAAAGAACATACCGGAATGCTGTAAAGGGCTAGGAGGTCGAATGTCCGCTGTAGCATCCCCATCATGGAGGCAATCATCTCCAATGACTGCCGGGTATACTCAGAAGACGCCTGCAAAAGTATCAGATGCATCAGTATTCTGTGGAATATTAAATAAACTGAAATGAAATAACTGTACAAGAATGCAGTAATACATACCGGAGGCAAGTCGGGGATACCGACAAACTTGTGATCAGCCGGCGGAGGGGCGAAGGGGATATGATAGGTCGCCCCACCCTGCCCTCGGAAGTCAATAAAGCGGGCAGAGCAGGCCAACCGGCCCCTCGCCCCCGCTGAACTCCACCCCTGCCACGGACTCGAGCCCTCCTCGACGCTCCCCCTCCAGCCCCTGCTCCCGCTCCAGCCACTAGCGCCGCTGGTCCCTCTCTCTCCACTCGGCGGCTGCCGCTCAGAGGTCGCATGATAAAGGTCCGGACGTACTCCAAGTAATCGCCCTCGCCTCTGAAGTGGTCTGCCTCCCAGCCAAGGGTGTAGTCTGCCATCTGATCGGCGGTGAATCTCTCAGTATCCCGCATGTGCTCAGGAGGGTACACCGGGACTATCTGCTCAAGTAAGCCTAGGGTCTGGCGCAAGAAACGCTCACCCAAGTACCAAGCCCGACAGACCGGGCCCTCGAGCAGAATCCGGTAACGCGAGGTCTCATCGGCACCGGCAAACCGATCCCGCATCATGGCTGGCAAAAGAGCCCAAGGCTGCCAGGTGATCTGAAATTGAAATACAGTCTGTTATCTATTGTTATTGAAACATGCAGTGGAAAGACGAAGTCTAAATGAACTGCAAGTAGAACATACCTCTGCGGGGGTGATGGTATCGAAGTAGCGCCGGAAGAAGCTGAATGTCTCTCGCGGCCTCCGGGTGCATCTCCCGTCAAAGCGACGCGAGAACGGGACGACGAGAGGGGTCTCTGCGTCGGGTACGGGAGCAAGCCTGGGAAAGTAGGCGTAAACCCACAACTGCAAGATAGATACCAGTGCATTTATCAGATAAAGCAGAATATAGAATAAAAGCAGAAATAGCAGAGCCATGTTTTGTGCAGTGTATTGTGCAGAGTGTACAGTGTGAGCAATGTACAGTCAGTGTAAAGCAGAGTATGTGTGTGCCATGTGTACAGTATACAGCAAGTGTAAAGCAGGCTACAGTGAGTGCAGTGTGTAGAGTACAGAAAGTATAGAACTGAAATGAAAAGCAGAGAAGAAATGTACCTCCCAAGCACGCTAGTAACCCTCGAGCAACTGTCCGCTTCCACGGGAGGCTGAGCTCATATATCCATAAAGGGTGGCCAGAGCGGCACCACCCCAGTCATAACGTAAGATGTCCCTGACGTCCACCAGTGCGCTGAGCAGGCAGAGAGGCACTGTGTTCGCCCGGTCGGCGAAGATGGTCGTCCCAAACAGGAACATAAGGAAACCGCGTGCGTATCTCTCCACGGCCTCTGGCGTCATCGGGGCTGCATCAACAAGGAGGGGCTGGACCCTGAACTGCACCTCGAACCAGGAGTATCGAACAAAGCCGGGACGCGCAAGAGGTGGTGCCGCGCCGAGCAAGTAGACCTAAGCCGCGGTCCACTCGTCCATGTCAATGTCAAAGGGGATCGGATCACCCCCTACCCCGATGCCTGTGAGCATCGAGAAATCATAAGGGGTCATCGTCATGTCCCCAGTCGCAGATAGGTGAAATGAATCGGTGGTGTCCCACCACCTCTCCACCAGAGCGGCGAGGAGAGGTCTGCATGTCGTAAGCCTGGAGAGCCCCCTGCAGAATGCGCCGAAGCCAGCCTGGTCCACGATGTGGCGAACTACATCGGGAAGCTCGGCGTACCACTCACGAGTGGCGGTATTCCCATACCCGCGGATGGTATGGAAATCTCCCTGTTTTCAAACAAATAGTTGCGAAGCAATATAAAACGTACAGTATTGAAGAAACAGTCAAAATCAGTGCAAATTTGGCATGCGTGCATATTTATCAGATTCAAACAGATACCGAGTGCCGGTGTGTATACAGTGAACTACAACATATGATGTGTCAGCGTGTTTGAGTGGTTCAGTGCAAATTTGGCATGCGTGCATATTTATCAGATTCAAACAGATACCGAGTGCCGGTGTGTATACAGTGAACTACAACGTATGATGCGTCAGCGTGTTTGAGTGGTTCAATGCAAATGTAGCATGTGTGCATGTTTTCAGATTCAAACAGGTATCGGGCAATGGTGTTTGCAGTGAAATACGGTGTGTGTCGTGGTTTGAGTGGTTCAAGGCTAGCGCAGTGTGTGCACGTGTGAGCCTTAAACAGATAATCAGTTGCAAGTGCGTTTGTAATCGACTACAAGAAAATAAAGCAGAGAAAGAGGGTTACCTCGGAAGCACCGGAGGATAGGTGGGAGGTAGGCTCACGTAGCAGGAGCTCGGGATCCAACGCCATGTCGAAACTCCTAAACTGGTGCAATCCTTCGGGTGGTAGAACATGAATCGCCGGCCGGTAGGTCGCCGGGTCGAACGGGCGCTCGCTCAACGGGAGGAGCTCGACCCCGGGATCCATCTCGTGATCCGAGGGAGTCCCACCGTGTGGAACGTCGTCCGCCATGTCGAGAATGATGAGAAAATGGTCAAGGAATGAAAATCGGGTCGGAATACGAAGAGTCAACCGAAAAGTCAACCCCCGGGAGGGTGGAAAATGGCCGGCAAGGTCGGGATGTGAAAATGCACGGAAATGAAGAGCGAATCGAGGGGAACAAGTCCCAAAAAGGTGGAAATAGCAAAAGGAGCATCGAAACGAAGTTTCAATCGGTCCAAAATGTTCGAAACGCGATAAACTTCGCGAATCAAACGACAAAAAGGGCGCGAGAACGCGAATAAACGGAGAAAAGATGAGAGAAAGAGACTCTAGAGAGAGAGAGAGTTTGTTTTCGGCGGAGGAGAAGTGAAGAATAGGGTTTAGAAACGCTATTTTAAAACACCCATGGTGAAATGCCAAATCTGCCCCGATCCAGGAACTTTTTGCCGGTCGACAATATTTTGTGCCGGCCGGCATAATATTGTGCCGATGGAACTTTTCTGAAGCCGGTGGACAGCCGGTGGCCTCCTATCCCGGCCGGTGATCTTCCCACAACCTTGTTTAGGCCATATGAGTGGTTTTTGGTCTTCATAGCTCGATAAAGTGCAAGAAAGTGTATCTCTGACGCTCAACCGGCTTCCGTTTTGACCTCGGACCACGTCTTCTGTGCGTAGCACTCAAATTCATGCAAGGATTGTATCCTTTTGTATCCTTTTGCCTTTTACAAGATTCAAAAGTTGCCCCGCGTGCGTTGCATGCATTCATCGTGTTGTCCGATGCGTTGCGTCGCGCCATCATGCACATCCCTCATGCATTGTCATGCATTTTATTACAAGCGTTGTCGTGCATCTCCTTGTTTTGCATTATCATGCATTTCAAAAAAAAAAAAAACCGTGCGTTGTCGCGCACTCGAGTTCGCTTGCATTGTTTTACACTTCGTGTGGCATGCGTGTCACACTTGCATTGTTTTACATTTCGTGTGGCATGCGTGTCACACTGGGCATTATTTTACATCTCCGTGAGGCATGCGTACCTCACTTGCATCATTTTGCATCCTTTGAGGCACGCGTACCTCATTGGCTACATTTTGCATCTTCGTGTGGCATGCGTGTCACACTTGCACCATTTTACATCTCTGTGAGGCATGCGTACCTCACTTGCATCATTTTACATCCTTTGAGGCACGCGTACCTCATTGGCTTCATTTTGCATCTCCATAAGGCATGCGTGTCTTATTTACATCTCACTTACATTTTGCATTCCGTGTGGCACGTGTGTCATACTTACATCATTTTGCATTCTTATGAGGCATTCGTGTCTCATTCGTTTCACTTACATCATTTTGCATTCTTATGAGGCATACGTGTCTCATTTGTTTCATTTACCTCATTTGCATCGGCACGTGTGCCTCCTCATTTGCATCGGCACGTGTGCCTCATTCTCATTGGCACGTATGCCTCATTCTCATTGGCACGTGTGCCTCCTCATTTGCATTGGCACGTGTGCCTCCTCATTTGCATTGGCACGTGTGCCTCCTCTGCATTGGCACGTGTGCCTCCTCATTTGCATTGGCACGTGTGCCTCCTCATTTCCTATTGGCACGTGTGCCTCCTCATTTGCATTGGCACGTGTGCCTCCTCATTTGCATTGGCACGTGTGCCTCCTCATTTTCATCAGCACGTGTGCCTCATTCTCATTGGCACGTGTGCCTCATTTTCATCGGCACGTGTGCCTCATTCTTATTGGCACGTGTGCCTCATTTTCATCGGTACGTGTGCCTCTTCATTTGCATTGGAACGTGTGCCTCCTCATTTTCATTGGCACGTGTGCCTCCTCATTTGCATTGGCACGTGTGCCTCCTCATTTGCATTGGCACGTGTGCCTCCTCATTCTCTTTGGCACGTGTGCCTCCTCATTTTCATTGGCACGTGTGCCTCCTCATTTGCATTGGCACGTGTGCCTCCTCATTTGCATTGGCACGTGTGCCTCCTCATTTCCTATTGGCACGTGTGCCTCCTCATTTGCATTGGCACGTGTGCCTCCTCATTTTCATCAGCACGTGTGCCTCATTCTCATTGGCACGTGTGCCTCATTTTCATCGGCACGTGTGCCTCATTCTCATTGGCACATGTGCCTCATTTTCATCGGCACGTGTGCCTCCTCATTTTCATTGGCACGTGCGCCTCATTTTCATCGGCACGTGTGCCTCATTCCCATAGGCACGTGTGCCTCATTTTCATTGGCACGTGTGCCTCATTTCCTATTGGCACGTGTGCCTCCTCATTTGCATCGGCACGTGTGCCTTCTCATTTGCATTGGCACGTGTGCCCCATCTTCATCGGCACGTGTGCCTCATTTTTATCGGCACGTGTGCCTCCTCATTCTCATTGGCATGCGTGTCACATTTTTCATTGGCATACGTGTCGTCATTTGCATTGGCATGCGTACCTCTTTCTTTTTTTATATATACACATTGCGTGCATGCGTGCATTGCTTTACTTATATGTGTTCAAGTTCCTTTATATACACATTGCGTGCATGCGTGCATTGCTTTACTTATATGTGTTCAAGTTCCTTTATATACACATTGCGTGCATGCGTGCATTGCTTTACTTATATGTGTTCAAGTTCCTGTTATATATACACATTGCGTGCATGCGTGCATTGCTTTACTTATATGTGTTCAAGTTCCTTTTTATACACATTGCGTGCATGCGTGCATTGCTTTACTTATATGTGTTCAAGTTCCTTTTTATACACATTGCGTGCATGCGTGCATTGCTTTACTTATATGTGTTCAAGTTCCTTTCTATACACATTGCGTGCATGCGTGCATTGCTTTACTTATATGTGTTCAAATCCCTTTTTTATACACATTGCGTGCATGCGTGCATTGCTTTACTTATATATGTTCAAGTTTCTTTCTATACACATTGCGTGCATACGTGCATTGCTTTACTCACATGTGTTCAAGTTCTCTTTCTATACACATTGCTTGCATGCGTGCATTGCTTTACTCACATGTGTTCAAACCCACTATCTTGCTACACACATTGCATGCGTTGTCGCGCACTTTCGATTGCATTGTCATGCATGTTGTTAACGATATTGTACCTGTTAAGTTTGTTTTCTTTTCAGGCACGATATTGTATGTACGGTTCATTTGAGGCCGGTGCAACCGGACGAGCCGCACAGGTATTGTATCCTCCGCGTGAGACGTATAGAGAATTACATAATTCTCTTACATCCTTTCTGCATTGTAGTGTAGTTTGGTGTATGTTAGCTTAAAACTGTTGCATGTGTGCTTCGTTACAGCTTTCTTTGCATGATCATAAGTTATGCTCGGCTTCTTGCATTTTCAGTTGCATTTTGCCCCTGCCTTCGGGCGCATACCTTGTTTGTCTTGCATGTTTGTCCAAGTCTTCGGCCTTGTCAAAAATGAGTCGTCTCTGGGCTTTGACATTCACTCCCGTCATTGTTATGACTTTCGAGTTCTGTCAAAGAGGGGCAACTGTAGACACCCCATTTTTTACCGTCCTCAAGACTTGGACGTCACCGTTGGAACACTCGGTGATCATCCTTGTTTGTGTTCGTTTGGAGTTCCCGGAGGTCTCGGCTACGCGCCTTGCCTCAGGATCTCCGAACTTGATCATTTTGTGTCTGGTTTTGCACCAAACACCTGTGTTTTGCCTTGGAGGGGCAGGGAATGCCTTGTGAGGCATCCCCACACACCACCGGCAGTGGCTAGAGGCCACCGGCTGTTGTTTGTGTCCACCGGCAATCTTTTTGGCCGACCGGCAGTCATTTTTGTCAAAATGACATTTTTGGCCAGCCGACTACTGTTCATCTGCTTTTTCAGATATTTTAGGACAGCTGTTTGGCATTTTGTTCCCCTCCATACACGTGTATGGAGGGATGCTCTTCTTGTTAGCTTTCTTGACAAGCTTTACAAGATTGGTTGCCTATAAGAGGAGCTCTCCTCTCTTGGCATTAGGGTTAGACATTTTAGAGAGGAAAACATTGCTAGAAGCTCTGGTTCTAGGGTTAGAACTCATATACATTCTATCTCTATCTATTTCTCTCTTGAGTGTTCTAGGTGCATTTGTTCATAGTATTGCATACAAACACCTACCATTACACCTTTCCTTGGCTTTTGAGGTTCTAAGGGATTATTTGCAGAGTTTTGGGGCTGGTTTAAGCTCAAGGAGGCAGCTGGTCCTCCCTTTGTGAAGAAGGTCAACAAGGGTAAGAAACTAGTCCTTTATTCCCCATTTTTGCATTCTATTTCTACCTATCTTAGAGCTGTTTTTGTGTTTAGTGTATAACATAAAAAAGTTCTATTTTTAGGCCCTCTTGATTGTTTGTTAAGAGTGTTTTGTGGTTTGGGTGTGTTTGACCACCTTTAGGCCTTGAAAGGCCCCATTTTTGTGCTATTTTGGTGAGTTTCGAGACTTTGGTGTTTGGGTCTCTTCACCACTGAAATCTTGAGGGATTTCAGTGGTAAAGATGATGCCTTGAAGTCCCAAGAAGGAGAGGGTCACCCCCTCTCCTTGTTGTCCTTGCAAAGGGCACTTTTTGGCCTCTTAAAGAAGCCTTTGTTCAAGTGTGTGTTGAGCATGTCTTGGCTGTATTTCTTGCTTATATTGCCATAATATAACATGGTTTTAAGTTGGTTTTGGTATACCATGCATGCCTTGCATACCTACCTTGTAATGCCTTGTGATTGCCTTAATATGCCTTAGGTTGTTAACCATTATTCTAGCATGTTTTAGGCTTAGTCTTGTGAAGCTTGTGTGCTTATTTTGCCATGTTTTAGGTCTGTCCATAGGTGTTTGGGTTGATCGTGGCATGCTTAGTATAGCGCCTTTGTATTTGAGCTTGTATGCTTCAAGTGTGAGAATGTGTAGCATGTGTTGCTTGCATCATTTTGGTGGTTTGGAACCACCTAACATGTTATTTCAGTCCCTTTGACATGCTCATATGCTTGCCTCGGATGCCTCTTTGTTGCCTTAAAAGCATGTGTTGTATGCCCTATGTTTTGACCATTGTGCATGCCTTTGGGTTCAAACCATTTAGATGCCATCTAGTTGGCCTTTTGGGCTTAGTTTTATGTGTTAAAACTCTGTTTTTGGTCGCCTAAGTCTTGCCATGTGTGATTGTACTAAGTGTAGTCCATTACCTCTTTGGCGAGCCTCGAATGCTTGGGGCCATTGTTGCACGTTTAGCTCGCTTTGTTGCTTGGTTTGGCACCATGTTTTACATGATTTTCAGAGTTTATGATGCATGCTAATTGTCCATACTTAGCCTCTTTAAAGTGTGCTTTGGAGTTGCTTGTTTAATGCCTAAGTGTTGGTCCAACTTACTTGCATGTGTGCATGTGTGTTTAGCCTCCATTTTTGGGCATTTTGGCTACTGTTTTAGGCCTATTTAGAGCTGCCTAATCTAGTTTAAGTCCATTCCTCCATGTGTTGTAGCATGCTTACTTTGTGCGTTGTCACATACTTGGTCCCATTTGCATGATGTTGCATGCTATACATTTGTTCTCAACATGTTGCTCTTTGCATGTTTGATATGTTCACATGCTTAGGATTGCCTCGCATGAACATGCATGCTTAGCCTCTTGAAGTGAGTGTGATAGAGGTTAAGTCCCCTTTATTGGGTCATTTGTATTGCATTTCATTTGACATGAAAGTGCACACTCGGTTCTTTGGGCCATCATGCATGGAAATGCGTGATTGGTGGTCCGAGAATCGAGACACACGCTCCTTCGAGTCACAAACATGATAGGGGGCATGATTGGTGCATACATTGTTTGAATTGTATTGCCATGCAAGTTTTGCCCTCTGCTGCTGTGAGTTGCAGGTTCTGCAGGCATTTATTGCCGACCGGCAACATTTTGTGCCGGCCGGCAGTCAATCGACAGCCGATGGGTTCATTTGGTGCCGATGGCCACATCCTAGTGCCGGTGGTCATTCTACTTAGCCGGTGGGATCCCCCAGTATCCTGAGAGGCATTCCTGAGACTTTGGCAATCTTCAGAGGAGAAAAGTAGGGAAAACAGAGGCAGACTATGCATGGCAGTGCGATTACGAGCAAATCCCGAGCATGCGCTGCATCTGACCCGCTTCCCGAGGGCTTTACTGTTTTAATTAGATTAATTAATTTGTTAATTTAATTAGCTTGCGTAGTTAATTAATTTGTATATTCTTTTGGTCCCTCCGAGAGAGGGCAAATCTGTAATAAGCGTGTGTGAGTGGTGTGCATGTCTTCCAACCCCCACTTCTTTCTTCCCTTTTATTTACCCGCTTACGATGGTAGATTAGGGCACGTTTATTTTAGCATACCTTATGCAATGCATGCGTGCATCCATACATTTGTCTTACATGCACCAGGCTCGGTACATCATACAAACCGCATTGTATCTTCAAATCTAACTTGAATACGTGCACCGAATGATTGCATTTCACATGCCATTTTAGGGTTAGCCGAGCCTATCCTAAACTGCACCTCTGTATGTGTTGCATTAGCCACTTAACATGAACTAGGGCATGCATGTTTGCTAACTAGTTTCTTGTTTTGGCACGGAGTACAATGTAAGTAGTTATGCTTTAGCATAGTGCATGCGTGCGAATGTTAACATGACAGTAGGCTTACCATGTGGCTAAATGCTCATATGAGATAAATTGTTTGAATGCCTGTGGGTGGAGGTTGGATTGCTTGAGTTGGAAAAACTCGTTGAAATCCGTGTTTTAGCCTACTTGCGAGTAGCAAATTCCAAAGCGTTTTCAAAACAAACGGATATGCAATGCTTATTTCCAAATTAGGCAATCTAGTCTATACTTGTTTGCTGTGCGCATAACATAGTAATTCTAGGCTAATAACCGGAATAAGAACACATAACGTTTTCAAAATCGGATATCATGGTTAGTAGAGGCCGGTCTTCGGACCGGGCGAGAGGGGGTGCTCATAGCTGACCTTCCCCGATCGTACCCAAGCTCCCGAGCCAAGACAACTTTGGTGATGACGGACACGTGGCCTTCGGCACCGAGTCAGGGTTTCCTAAATTTCCCATTTTAAAAATATTTAGGTGGCGACTCTGTATCTGGCAAAGCAGTCCATGTTTGGCACTTCTTTTCAAAAATCTGTTTTCTCAAAACGATTTGCCGGATTTGGACTCTTTGGTTCAGATTAAGAACCGACAACAAAAGGGAGTCCGAACTGTAGAAGTGAAGCCCAAGGGCGCGTCTACAGAACCCAAAATCGAATTATCACAACATGTTGCTTGTTACACAACTTCATTCAACGAGAGATGGCAGTTGACCCTATAGAGGATGATTCAAACTTAGAGGATGCCTTAGAAAATCAACACCCAATGGGAGATGATTTTACTGAGACATCTAACAAGTGGACTGAGTGGTGAGATACATTTGCAATGCAAATGTACAACAATTGGTTGGTTAATGGAGGGGCTGGATAAAGATAACTTAGTGTTTCTACTTTGCTTTGTTGTTAAACCATTTAAATTTGTGATGTATCATTGCTATGTATGTTTATGAATAATTGACATTGTGGATATTGAATTATATTTACAATGGTTGGTATTATGATATATATGTTTATGAGTTATTTATATTTTATGGTAATATGTATGAAATGTTCAATTATTAATGTAGGCATAGATAATGAGATATCCAGTTCTCGTAAGAAAAAGAATGATAAAGTTGATTCATCAAAATTCAGCCTTGTTGTTCATTGTCAGTGATGGAATAAAAGTTTACAATTCTTTCAAAGGCAGGCTATCTTATGAAACTGGAGAATAAAATGGCAGAGTTGTTAACTGGGACAGATTTACGTGGCTTTCCCCATATCTAATCAAAGATTAAAACATGGAGAAAAAAAAAACAATACAATTTTGTGTCTGGTATGCTTGTTACTAGTGGGTTTGGATGGAATGACACTAAAAAAAGAATTGACGTGGAGAGTGATAGTGTATGTGAGGCATATGTTCGGGTAAAGTTATCTCATTTTAGTTATTAATATTTGCAATGCTTGGTATTATAAACCAATTTGTCAGATCGTAACAAAAATTTGCTACATATTTACGTACTATTGTATATGTATTTTAACCTTATGTTGAAGAAATTAATTGGGATTAGTTGGTTATTGTAGAGGGACAACAATGTAAAACACCTGGGGAACAAAACTTTCTGACATTTCGATGAATGGATTCAAATATTTGGCAAAGATTGAGCTACAAGAGAGTTTGCTGAAGGCCCTGTTGAGGCTGTAAATGTTGAAGAAGATGTGTTGTTGCATGGCCTTGCAGATAATGACACTTTTCTGGAACAAATAGGATTAAATAGTCAGACCGGTGAAACAGTGGACTATTCAAACTCACCAACTCAATAGCCTTCTGATAGTTCTGCTAAAAAGAAAGACAAGAAAAGACCTAAAGCCAATGATGAAGTAGTTGAAGGGCTAACCATGTTTGTTGACAAGTTGGTGGATGTCTTGGGAACAACCAATGATAAGTTAGAATTCATTGGAAAAGGACGGGGTATTCACATGATTTTGCATCTAAACGAGCATTACTAAACGATGAACTTACGAAGTTGCCAATTACTTTGATGAAAGGTTAGATGCTTGTGAAATCATATCCCACGATGTCCAAAAGCTTGACATGTTCTTCAGCTTCACACATGATAATAGGCTAAGATGGGTGATGAGGTTGCTAAGTAGGCATGCTCCATAATAAACTTGTTGCATTTCACGGGAGTATTTTCTTTTTGGGCATGATTTGATTTGCATGGTAGGGAATGCTTTTTGTCAAGTCTATTATAAACTTGTTGATAAACTTAATTATAGCTTCTTTTTTGTACAAGCACTCGTATTTTGTTAACTATAATTGAGATGCTTTTTATATATTTGTTTATGTGTTCAATGATAACTTTTATCTTACCGTTTTATTTTCATGAGGAGATTTGACTAACATGCTGTTTGTATTATGTTGTTCTATTTCTCAACAAAAAAAAAAAAAAAAAGAATAAAAAAAAGAATAAAAAGTTAACTTTATTGTATTTCTGGCATGATGTTCCTACATTTGTGTAGGTGTTGAGTTTGCTTTGAAGTCAAAAAAATTTCATATTTGGTGCATTCATGGTATTAATTATATTTAGTAAAGTAGTCATAAAATTAAAAAAATCTCAACTACAAATTAAAATAAGTTTATGTAATTTTTATTAATATTCTATTTATTTAATTTTTTAAAAGTTCTAGTAAAAAATTAAATAAAATTTATAATTCAGATTTAATATTCCTATTATTTAGTAAATAATTCAAAAGGGCAAAATAGTCTTTTGAGCATTTATCATTCTCCATAATATCCCAAACAAATATGGGATTTAATAGAATAGTCAAATCTAAACATCTAATCCCATGACTAAACAAACATAAGATACAAATGCAGTCCAATCAAATAGTCTAGGGACAATGTATCACAAGAAAACAATCCGATGGATTACAATCCCTCCTCATCTAGTCTGTCTAAATAAACATGCTCTCTATGTAGACTATAAGAGGTGAATGATCTGAATATGTATGGGGAAGGTTTCTGAATGCTCCTTCAAGGAAGACGGTTCTCCATTCCGCATTGCAGAGAGCACGATCTAATCTTTCCATAGTATTAGCCATTTTTCTGCCTGTTGTTGGACCAAGTAAATTTCGGCCTTGTGCAACCAATGTCCATAAGTCCACAGTAGTTAATGTTATCAAGAAACTTTCTACATCGATAATTCTGGTTGTTTTGGGAGTAACTTCTTCTTTCATTCTGTCCCATGATATCATTGAGATTGCCTGCAATAAGCCAAGGCCTAACCATGGTGCTTGAAGAGTTTTCCATATCATTGTAGAGATTTTGATGTATGCCTGGATTTGGGCTGGCATAAACTGCAGCTAGTGCCTAATCCTCATAATCCTCTTTTTTCATAGCAGCTTGAATAACTTGGGAGTTGGCAATATGTGCACTAACATGGACTTAGGTAGGATTTTTTATCATTGGAAGAATATGAGATCAAAAATAAAAAAGGAAGAAAATAATAATAATAATAATAATGATAATAAAGTACAATATTTAATTACATCTATATACACTCTCTTCAATTATTTTCTTATGATTTAATTTATGAGTTAATTATCTAAAAATCCTGTTTACAAATGTTATGGTAATTTAGATTCTATCTAAAAAAATTTTGAACCAATAAATCTTATTTAGTAAAATTGAAAATATTATCAGTTTTTTCCAATTTTTAAAATTAAGAGCGTTATCAATTTTGTATAATAATGTTTTAAATAATTGTTTCACTATCTGATAAAAAAAAATAAAGTATGAGATTAAACGTATTTACCTTTCTACTTATTGGTTTGATTTAACTATTCAATAAAACCGAGAATATTATCAATTTTTTCTAGTTTTAAAATTGAGAACATTATCAATTTTTTTATTTTTAAAGTTTTATTTTTTTTTTCCAGCTTTGCAAATCAATGTTCTATCATCATGCTCCTTTATAGACACAAAATTTTCAGTTTTGCACAAAAAAAATTTCATTTTTTTCAAATTTTTTTAAAAAAAACATTATTTTTTTGCACATATATATATATATATTTTTTTCAATTTAAAAGTTAATATTTTAAAATTTTGAAAATCAAAATAAATGTCAAATTATCACATTCTTTCATAGATAATCATAAATAATAAATAATTATTATTTCAAAGGTAATTCCGACTATTAAAAATTTAATAAAACTTAAAAATCTAAAAAACCTTAATTAAAATTTAATAAAGTATAAATTTATAAATTAAGATTTGTGTATAAATGTCTTTTATTTATTTGATAATCTCTTTTCATAAAAAAAAATAAAATAAAATAATCACACACATTTTTTCCCCAAATAAAATGCTGCATCGCCGAAGGAATATAAATCCCGAGGCATCCAACCTGTTGTCCCCAGTAGACAAACCGAGAAATTCTAGGTTGAAGAGACGGAAAATCGAGAGGAAAGCCAAAGCCAAAGCGAAAGCGAAAACGAACGATGACGGACTACGACGACGGAAGATACGAGGGCAATGGAGAAGATCTCGACAACTATGGTGGCTCTTCCCCTCCACCCAGAGGTAGCAGCCATGGCGATTACAGTGATTCCAAGTCTCAGGTATTCATTATCTCTAAACTCAAATCCTTCTCTTTTTTTTTTTTTTTTCTGTTCTTCTATTGACGAGATCGTATCAGATAGAAGAAGCATGAGTCTGAGACCTTGATTGTGATATTAGGGTTTCTATGAATTTAGGGTTTTTGTTCTTCATAGCTCTGTAATTTGGTTGTTTTGAAATTTCTTCCTGTACCTTGGAGAAAATCCACGTGATTTTAGGGTTTTGGATGAACTCAGGTTTTTTTTGTATATATCTATTTCGAGTTTGGTCTAAAAACCATCTCTTTCTGAACGATTTGCGTTGAGTCATGTTTGTAATCAACTTAGGGGATACTAGTTACTTGAGATTTGCGTTTCATAATTCCTGGTTGTAGCTAGCAGTAGTACCTAAAAATTGGTACTTGATGTTGAGTATTATCTAATTGTGCGTTGGATGCGTTTACTGAAAAAGATGGTATATATGTGTCATTGGCAGCACTCGCGAGACTATGAAAGAGAGTCTTCAAAGAGCAGGGAGAAGGAAAGGGAGAAAGGGCGTGACAAGGATAGGGATAGGGATAGGGATAGTGGCAGGGACAGAGATAAAGATAGGGAAAGGGATAAGGAGAGGGATCGAGATAAATCTCGTGATCGTCATCACAGAGACCGAGACAGAGACAGAGACAGAGACAGAGACCGCTACAGGGAACGGAGTGAGAGGAGGGATAGGGGCAGAGATAGAGATGATGATGATTATCATCACCACACTCGGGACTATGAAAGGTAACATAAATGTAATGCTGTTTTGCAGTTTAAGTTTTCCCTTTTATTTTGTTTTAAGTTTATGTTTAGGTCCCTGTTTGTACATTGCGGATAACTGATGAGCTTTAATTAGGTGACGTTTTCTCATAGTTGATATTCTAATACTAGCATTTTTTATTTGCAAGACTATGCACTGCTGTGTACATTTTATATAGCCAAAGCTTTATGCCATCTTTCTTGATGGTATTTTCTTTTGAGGCATTGATGAAATGTTGAATGGATTTTGCTTGTAGGCGGAGAGATTATGACAGGGACAGAGAGGACAGGCATAAACACAGTCCTCGATCTCGCTCCAGGGGTAGATCGGAGCATAGATCAAGATCGCGATCTCGTTCACGTTCAAAAAGGTAAGTCTTACCAATTATTCTTAAATCAATTTGCTATAGATTGTTCTTCAGTCTTGGTTTTTGATAAGATTTGAAGTTGTACCTCTGATATGCTGCACTGTTGTAAATATCGCTGTGGTATTCTTTTGTTGGATTGTATTAAAGCCTTAAGTTTAAAGTTTAAACTGCATATTTTATCAAATTAAGTAATAGTGTGACTGTTTGAATGTATTACACTGTTATTTGTGCAATGTAATGCGGAAGCTGCAGCCTCTTTGATTATACTTACCAATTGTCATGAGATCCATGGCTGGATTTTGTTGTAGCTATCGCCAACATATGCTTTTATGTTCCAAAAAATTTATTTTATTTATGTGGGGTGCGGAGCTTAATTATTTACTGACAACTCTGACTCAAACTTTGTTACTTGTAGATCTTTTCCTGTAAGGTTTTAAATTAACGGTGTATACTTGCAGCAAAAGGATCAGTGGTTTCGACATGGCACCTCCTGCTTCTGCAATTCTAGCTGGTGCTGCGGCTGCAGCTGCTGCTGCTTCTGCTGCTGTTGCAGGTACATTTGTCATCGTATTTGGTTCACTTCTTGTATTTTCTTAACTTTCGTTTTCTCTTTTGGTTTTCATATAGTGTGGAAAGGTCGTATCAAATTGCATGGTATCATTTTGGTAAGCCATGCTGGTTTGTTCTTTTATTTGCATGTGATTTAGAGCCGTGGTCCCTGGACATGCTGTACTGTTTTTCTTTTAATTGTTTACTCAGTAAATAATACTGAAACTGAGAGGTTTTTTTTTTTTGGTTGTTTCTTGTGTTTGGTGTTTGTTTGTTGTTTCTCTGTCTTATCTTTTGTTGTAAGAAGGCAATGTCGAGCTACTAGCCCCACTGTGCTGACAATGGGCATGAGCCGACTTCTGTAGCTTTAGCATACAAGGAGGAACCAATGCACCAGTTTGATGGGTCTTGTCCGTCTTCGTCCAGCAACTATTGCCTGTTTTGGTAGTTTTACAAATATTTCCTCCAGTTTTGAATAAGTTGTATTATTCCTTCCATCTCTTTTGATAAATTTTACTACAAGTCCTAGGATTTATTAAATAATCGACTTCTTTACAACTGTGAGGGGAAATGTGTTGACTAGTATTACTCATAGTATATTAGAAGAGTAAGAGGATAATTCAGCTTTTGTTCTGCTATGTAATTCCTTTAGCCTTTGCAGGTCAGATCCCTGGGAACGCCCCAGCTATCCCTGGAATGTTTCCTAACATGTTTCCATTAGCATCGGGGCAGGTAATTTTTTCCTATCCTGTGGAATAATTACTCGTGCATCTTTTGATTCGCACTCACTTATATCTGTTTTCATTTTTTTTTTCCCTTGTCTCTCTTTCTAAATTCCCCCCCTCCTTGTAGCAGTTTGGACCTCTTCCTGTTATGCCAGTCCAGGCAATGACTCAGCAGGTTGGCAGGATAAAGACATTTGTTCTCGCTAATTCTTCTGTTTCTTTGTATTTTATTCTGCAATGTTTTCTGTTTTGATACTTGACATTTTGCTTTAAATATCATAATGGCAGGCTACTAGACATGCTCGGCGTGTGTACGTTGGTGGGCTTTCCCCCACTGCAAATGAACAGGTTTGTCTCTTTATCCATTAGCTCCGCTGCACTATCCATGTCTCTTATGTATTACATTCCAGATATCATAGTGTGCTATTACTGATGTTTTCAATTCTAGGTGTCTTTGTTTATTTTTACTAAACTAATTTATACGAACCAAGCACTGACTTTTATAAATACCTGTATGGAACCAATCTTTTTTAATTTCTAATTTTCACTATTTTTAAGGGGGAAAACAATTAATGAGAAACCTGTAGGTTTTTATGTTGTACAAGACTTTAGATTCGATTTTTGGATCTCTTTCAATTAAGGATCTTCCTGAGAACTGGAGGTGAAGCAGCTCAATCTGATCGGGAGGGAAGGGGGCATTCAATGCTTCAAACTTGAGATTTGGATACAAAGAAATAAATGGCAAAAGAAAAAAGAATAGATATTTCTATTGAGGATATTCTGATATGCCCATATCTTAAGATATCGACTGGCTACCCTATTTCAAACTAGCCGAAACGGATAGCGAAATAAAAATTGCTTTCAATTTTTATTGAATGCGCTGTTTAACTGTGGGAAATAAGGAATGGATCCTGTTTGATTGTTGTTTTTTGGGTTCCTTGTGATTGCTTAAAATGTGTTCAGCTTGGTAAATATTTACCTTTTATGCAGTCCGTGGCAACCTTTTTCAGCCATGTTATGTCTGCAATCGGCGGAAACACTGCTGGTCCAGGTTGGTCAATATGAGATTGCGTTTTTTATATATGACTAGAGTCAACTGTTTTTTGGCTGTGTAGATACTTATTCTTTCTATGATGTTCAGGTGATGCTGTTGTCAATGTTTATATAAACCATGAGAAGAAGTTTGCTTTTGTGGAGATGAGATCTGTTGAGGAAGCCAGTAATGCCATGGCCTTGGATGGCATTATATTTGAGGTACTTGAATGTTTATCCGACTCCACTAGCCTATGAGGGACCTTAGGTTTTGGTTGTTTACTTGCAATTTCCATTCTTTGGAAGTTCTTTCATATGCTTATTCTCCCTCCTTTCCGGGGTGTGTAAAAAAATCTGCATGTGTATTTTGGAGCTTTCTGTAAATGTTGTTAATACCATACTAGCTAGTGTACCCCAACCATTTTTGTTATTGGTACAGAATATACTGATATCTGTGCCTTTTGACGTGCCATTTCAGAATTATTGGGATAAGTAGTATTATCTATATCAACTTTAAAGGGAGTCTGATTTTTTCTTGGATTTTGATAAACTAATATTAAACTTCCAATTGATCTTGATGTTGAAAAGTGGTCATTGAACTCAGGCCAAGAATTTCACGTTTCTTAAGTTCTTTATTTGAGGAATTGATGTTAAAGCAATGGAACCCCCTTTTCTTCCCTTTCCTTCTATGTTTTGGTATATATTTATCTTAGTAGCAGGAATCGCTGAAGTTGCTCATGAATCAGCCAAAGAAGCGTGATTCTGCGCTTTTGAGGAAGATTCGGAGAAGAATCGCGAGTCTAATGCTAGAGAAACGTGAATCTGAGAAGAGAAGGAACTTATCTAGAACTGTCATCCTCACTCTCGACCTCAATTTCTCTGTCAGTCGTCTCTCTCTCTCTCTCTCTCTCATCGTCTCTCTCTCTCTCTCTCTCTCTCTCTCTCGATTATCTCATTGTCTCTCTCGGTCGATCTTGTCTCCTATCTCTCTCTCGATCTCGATCTCGATCTCCTCTCCTCTGGAGATCGATTGATCGATCTCCTCCTCTTCTCTCTCTCTCTCTCTCTCTCTCTCACCTCTTCTTGTATTCCATTCATCTATCTTCTTCTTCTTCTCTCCCTCTCCCTCTCCCTCTCCCTCTCCCTCTCTTCTTTTATTTTATTTTTGTAAGAAAATAAATAAAACAAATAATTTTTAACAAAAACATTTTAAAATAAATAGATAAAAAAATAATATAAATATTTTAGAATAAATGAAAATAATCTAATAAAAGTATATAATTATAATATTTTAACATATGATTTTTTATTTATTTATTTATTTTAAATTTATAACATATATTTTCATTATCATTAGAGAAAAAAAATATAATCTCACAATATATTTTTATATATTATATTATTTAATCTATATACAAGCGTTCCCTACCAACGATTCTTGGAATGCCTACGATTCCCCGGTCCCACTTCGTGCAACTAAGATATTTATCAAATATTTGGATTTATAGAAGTTTTTAAATAAAATAAAGAAAAAGTAACACTCCTATATATATTAGTTACTTATTAGCCATGTTTCATCAATTTTTATAAAATATACCGCTTGTCCTTTTTAAAACATATCACTTTATGTAACACTTCATACTACACATTACACAATGCACAAGAAAAGTAATATGATTTGTAAGGTAAAATACATTTGATTTTTATAAAATATTTCACATTTCTGTTCTCCACAAATTGTAGTAGTAGAAATAATATAACTTCTATTGTACACTTTATTTATTACATTTTGAATAATTGGATATATTAATCACTTTTTATTTTTAATTTTTTATTTAAAGTCTTTTTGTTAAGTTTTTAAAACTTCAGTTGCTTTTGTCCTTTTTAAATCCTACAACCTTACTAAATAACAC
Organism: Camellia granthamiana; assembly: GCA_036172215.1. Classification (NCBI taxonomy): domain Eukaryota; kingdom Viridiplantae; phylum Streptophyta; class Magnoliopsida; order Ericales; family Theaceae; genus Camellia; species Camellia granthamiana. The sequence continues at coordinate 23,256,231 of CM069903.1, read as the reverse complement.
TTATATTGTCCTGGTACGCACTGGTAAAATCCTGTATGACCCAAAATCTGGTGGTATATTCCAGTACATTCCGAAAATTTCTGGTATGGAACTTGCTCTGTATCGTTTTCCTACAAGTATGGTATGTGCCGGCCGGAATAGTCCGGTATGGTATGGTATTCACAACACTGATTTGTGCATGCAAAAAAGGAGGGAAAAACGGACCAAAAAAAAAAAAGAAAAAGAAAACTTTTTAGTTTTTGTGCAGTTTTGTTCTCATCCTGTCTGCAAGTTGTTTAGTACTTGGCATTTCTTGTATATGCATGTTTCCCATTTGCGAGTATTGACCTCTGTTTTTTGCTATTCTTATGTCCAGGGAGCACCAGTTAAGGTGAGGAGACCTAGTGATTACAACCCCTCACTAGCTGCTACACTTGGGCCGAGCCAGCCCAACCCGAATCTGAATCTTGCTGCTGTTGGGTTAACAATAGGATCTGCCGGCGGGCTTGAGGGTCCTGATCGCATTTTTGTGGGTGGCCTCCCATATTATTTCACAGAGGCACAAATCAGGGAGCTACTCGAGTCTTTTGGGCCCCTTCGAGGTTTTGATCTCGTGAAGGACAGAGAAACTGGAAACTCGAAAGGCTACGCCTTCTGTGTTTACCAGGATCTATCAGTTACAGATATTGCTTGTGCTGCTCTCAATGGAATTAAAATGGGTGATAAAACTCTTACTGTTAGGCGTGCTAACCAGGGTACTACCCAACCTAAACCTGAGCAAGAGAGTGTTCTGTTGCATGCGCAACAACAAATAGCGTTACAGGTGAAATTTCATTTTCCTCTACTTGTTGAGCATTTTCTTATTGACCCACACTTGCATCTAGGGGTGCACAAAAGAGTCAAATAAGTGGTTGTAGTATCTGTTGGATTTCATTCTGAGTCCAAAAATCCCAGAACTGGCCAAATTAGTTTGGTTATTGGGTTGGTGGCTGGATACCCTGAATCAATCTGTGAACCAACCCTTGTATATTTTTTACAAAATTTTATGAATTGAGTTCTGAATAACATGTTTTAATGTTCTTGATTATGACTATGTCTAAGTTGACACTGCTACACATAATAATAGTATGCAATAGGTCTTTACAATTTTACCATTTTGCATTTTATGAACAAGTCAAAATTTATTACAATATAGTTAGACTCATGTGTCCAATCGGAGCCAACCTGAATTTCCTTGGGTTGGTTGGTTCGGTGCTATACTTTGATCTGTTTATTTCTAGGTTTAAAAGCTGAGAACCAACCAAGGTCAGTTCAATTATGGGTTTGGCTCTAACCTGAACTGAACTTAACCTATACAGGCTTAACATCCTCGGGCCTCAGTTAATCATGAGTCTGATGCAGAGAATATGGCTGGGAAATATGGAAAATATTACAAAAGGAAGGGGAAGCCAAAGTCAAAAGCTGACATTGTTTTTTGGCAGGATTCTAATCTAGCCTGATAATGTTGACAAATAAAAGCATAGAGCCACTAGCCACCAACCATTATCAACAAGCGTTATCTTTTACTTTGAGTAAAAAAAGATTAGTGTGCATATTTTACTTTGAATTTTGCATTTTGATTGTTTGCCACCAGCCACCAACCATTATCTGTTACTTCGAAAAAAAAGATTGATGTGCATATTTCACTTTGAATTTTGCATTTTGATTGTTTGTCTATTATTGTAATCTAGCCTGATAATGTTGACAAATAAAAGCATAGAGCCACTAGCCACCAACCATTATCAACAAGCGTTATCTTTTACTTTAAAAAAAGATTAGTGTGCATATTTTACTTTGAATTTTGCATTTTGATTGTTTGCCACCAGCCGCCAACCATTATCTGTTACTTTGAAAAAAAAGATTGATGTGCATATTTCACTTTGAATTTTGCATTTTGATTGTTTGTCTATTATTGTATCGAGATGCCTATAATAATGTAAGTTCAGTAATGTATTGGAGAACTTGAAGAAATAATAAATATTTGTTATATATCCAGGTATTTGATACATCTCTTCTTGGGTGTGATTGCCCTTGAACCTAGGTGTGATTGCATAGTTATCTTTGCTTTCTTTGCATGCTTTATTTCATTACCTTGGCTGCATTTTTTTAAACATAAATCCGGCCTGTTGATTGCGTCTCAAAACTCAATTTTGAGCTTCTTAAACCTTTCTTTAGAATATCAGACACTAGCCACAATCTGTCCCCAAACCCCCATATCATTTAGCCTATTTTCTCTCTTTATTTGACCCGATTTTGGTGCTGAAATTAAAGATCCTGCATCAGAGTCATTGTACACCTCCCCTTTTTTGTTTGATAGGTAACCTTTTGGGGTTGTCCTTCACATTTTATTTGTGTGCTATTTGACTGTTTAGCGTTTGCATGAGTTTATATGTTCGTTTCTGACTGCCACTTTCTTTTGCAGAGACTTATGTTACAACCTGTTGCACTGGCCACCAAGGTTTTATGCTTGACACAAGTGGTTAGTGCAGATGAACTCAAAGATGATGAAGACTATGAAGACATACTGGAAGATATGAGAATAGAATGTGGAAAATTCGGTAAATAGTAGTAGTGACCTGTGATTAGTCTATGAAATTGTTTGCTTATTTCACTCTTTCATGCCAATATGTTTTAACATATATTGATTTACTTTGTGCTATATCTTTCTGTTTTACAGCCTATTGTAGTCCCACATTCTGCTATACAGAATCAGGCCTAACAAACAGAAGACTCCATAACCTTCTATCTACATTCACATGAGACTGTTTTCTTGTCTATTCTGTGAATTTGGATCTCAATTCAATTCTCATTGCATTTTGCAGGAACCTTAGTGAACATTATCATCCCCCGCCCGAATCCCAATGGTGAACCAACCCCGGGGGTTGGGAAGGTTAGTATTGAGCAGTCTTTGCTTTCTTTGCTTTATGGATCCTTTCGCTATGGAAGGTGAAAAAAAATTATACTATAAGCACCTATAGGGAGCTACTGTGTATGGAGGTTGGGTTATTTCTTGAATTAATAGTCTCCATATATCTGATATCAATACAGAGCTGCCTTCTGTGATTCTTGAATCTGATGATATGCACTTCTTTGAGTCCAATTGCTAAAGAAAACTATCTTCTTGTTTTTAGGTGTTCTTGGAATATGCTGATGTTGAGAGTGCCACTAGAGCTCGACAAGGGTTGAATGGTAGAAAATTTGGTGGGAATCAAGTTGTGGCTGTCTTTTATCCGGAGAACAAATTCTCAGAGGGGGAGTACGATGACTAAGTTACTGTCATCTCGGTTATTACAACTAGATGTTAATTTGTTTCTGTTAGGACTTTTGATATGGATGGTTTATAGAGGTCTATTTGCAGACAATTAGTGGATTGTATTTTATGTTTTGAGGAAAAATTACTTCCTATTTTCCCTTGTTTTGTCAGACTTGGTATTGTTAGACATTAATTTCAGTGCCAGATGCCAAATTGAGGGGAAAAAAGAAATGAACATTAATTCCATAGATTTATTAGGGGACCAGTAAAGCAGGCTGGAAATGCAGTTTCTAAAGAGCTAAAAGGTGGACTGTCGACTGTTTGTTTTTGTCATCGCATGTTTACATGGTCCTTTTTTAAATTTTTATTTTTATTTTTGTTGAGGATGAATCTATGTTTTGCAAGTTAAAATTCATTCTGAACTTGATTAATGTGTTTGGCTTGAATTGGATTGTTTGGCTGAATAGGTTAATTAACTCGGTGATGCATGAAGCTTTTAAAAGCTTATGATTTGTGGTATCATATAAATTGGACCTCTAGTTTTGTCTATTATTGATATAATTGCAGGTTCAGGCTAAACAACAATCTCCGTGAGTATTGTTAAGGTTCGTTTGTTTAGGCGAAAGTATTTTTAATGAAAATATTATTTATGGATTTTTATTTTTATTTTTTAAATATTTTTTGAAAAAAAAATATATATATATTTTTATGTTTGGTGGTGGTGGTGGTGAAGAAGGGAAGGAGGAGATGGAGGCGATGGCATGGTGGTAGGGTAGCGGCGGTGGTGGTGATAGTGACGGTGATGGTGGCAGTTGTTGTGGTGATGGAGGCGAGTGTAGTGGTAATAGTGTGGTGATATTATTAAAATTTTAGTCTAGAAAATGTTCTTTTTTTAAAAAAAACGTTAAACATTTTCTGTCCCTATAGACTTGTTTTCTGTTGATCATGGAAAATGTTTTTCATTGACTTTCGTTTTTTATTGTACCAAATACCAAAAAATGCATAACATATTTTCTAGAAAAATATTTTTTGCCTAAACAAAAGTGATAATTAATTAAGGTCGTTTAATAACTACAATGATATCACTTAAAAATTTAAGTGTCTTTTAAAATATAGATTGGGTTAAATTATAAATAATTTTTCTGAGATTTGTTTAAAATACGAATTGCCCATGTGATTTGGAAAATTATAAATACTTTTCATTATTAAAAACTGTTAATTAACTTGATAATTTATTAATAAAATGACTTATTTGTTATGAAATTAGAAATCTTAGAGGGGCATAATGTAATTTCTAAAATCACAGGGGATAATTTGTAATTTAAGTAAATCTCAGGAAGTGTGTTTGTAATTTACCCTATAGATTAAAAGTAAAAAAAAAAAAAAAGTCATATAAAACGTATTTCCATAAGACCTATTAGATAACAAGTTCACTTATTAGGATCTACGTATAAGTACTCCTAATCTTAATTAAATTCATAAATATCAAATGTAAGTATCTTATTACTACCCGGCGCTACTACTACCACTACCATCATGACACCACTACCACCACCGCTATAGCTACTACTACCATATCGCTACTACTACCATACCATCACCACCATCATGTCATTACTACCACCACCACCACTATGCTATCGCCACCACCATCACCTCCATTACTACCACTAGGTTTATCGTAATTGTTATTGTTAATATAAGTGCAACTATCATTTTTTACCATCATAGTCGTCATTGCCACTATTACTGCCACTACAACCACTACTATAACTCTTTACCTCTACAACCATTGCCACAATTACTATAACCACCACCACAACACAACAACCACCACCATTACACTGTCAGTACTTTTTTTTTTTTTTTTTTTTTTCTTTCTTTTTCTTCTTCTCCTCCTCTTTTCCAAGGCATTACCTTTTTACCATCACCACAACCACTATCCATTTATCTCTACCATCAGCGTCATACCTAACGTTGCCCCTTTCTTTACCATCACCAACTCACCATCGCAATATAAAAATTAAAAGATATAATTTGAAAATAATAAATTTCAAATTTGATTATATATATATTAAACAATTTGTTTTGCTTCAACATTTAAATTTTTATCAAATATCTTTTCAATTTAAAAAATTCAACATTCAATTTTTAGTACTTAATTTCCAGTTTTTAACTTTATCAAACATTGTAATAATTTAATAATGGGACAATGACATTGAAGTGGTGTTAGTGAAAATTAATTATATATTAGTGAAATTTTTTATAATTTTAATTATTAATATCTATAATATTTTGTAATTATTTTTCCTTGACATCCACTGTCAAGTTATTTCCACTTTAATAAATATCTAAAAATCATTATGGAAAAGAAAAAGATTTTCTGCGGTCTATATCAAATTGGAAAGTGTTATTGGGTCTTCGTGGACTTACCACGGATCCTGTGTTGATAGTTTAAATCATTCAATGTATAGAACTTATCGAGTACTTCATTCCTACAAAAAATTATATCGATTGGATATTGATAGACAATTGATCAAATCATATTTGTGTCAACGGTAACAATGATTTTAAAAATAAATTGTTGATACAAATATAAAATAATCAAGTGGTTATTGATATTTGATTAACGCAATTTTTTACAGAAATAAAGTATAAACTCTACATATTAAACTGTTCAGATTATCGATTTGGGCTCCATGATGGGCCCACTAAAGCCCAACAATACCATCCAATTGGGAGTAGGGGTGGACAAACGTCGGGCCGGCACTACATAATAAGGGACTTTGTGTTTATCCAAGTCCAGCTCGGCCCCAACATTGGCCCTCTATATTTGCCCAAGCCCGGTTTAAAAAATAATTCTAAATCCTAAGAATGCCCATCGGGCTATATGTTAAAAAAATAAATAAATTAAAACATTACATAATTAAATTCAATCACACATTTCTTAAATAAATATATTGGTATCATTATAATTGTAAGATTTTGCATATAAATTGAAGGATTTTTTAAATAAATTCTTTCACACATCACCGTAAATGTGAATTTCAATAAAATCAATAAAGATAAAATCTAAATCTCAATAAAAATTTTTTTTTTAATGCATTATAAATAAATAATTAATTCAATAATGGGCCGAATCGGACTGAATTTAAAGTATAAATCCCAAGTCAAACCCATTAATATTTCGGGCTGAAAACGTTAGTGCAACCAAACTTTATAAGCTAAAAACCTTCTCAAATTGTGAAAAAATAAGGTTGAATTAGACGAGTTAAACGGGCCAACAAGCAAATATCCTTTCCTAGTTGGGAGAGAATTCTCTCCCGATGAGAAATTAATTGGGTTGGGTTGAGTTGGGTTGGGAGACAGAAGAGAAAAAAAATCCATTTCCGGCCCCCATATATATATACTAGTGTATAGTTTACAAAGGCCCGTGTAAGGTATGGGTTATTATTATAGTATATTTAAGTATTGTATTTTGATAATTTTTTTAAAATTAAAATATTATTCTATGGAATTGAATAAAATAAATCATTAGATATATAATAGAATTATATGATATGATATGTATCATTTTTTGATTTGTTATACACTCAATGATATAGATTTCAATTCTATTACCATATCATTTTGGGAGAATTTATAAGTCTTTAACATTTCTTCGGAATTTTTTTTAAAAAAAATTATTGTGTGTAACTTTTTTCAACAGATAAATATAAAAAAAATACTAAAATAATTCTCTCATCTAAAAAAAAGGGCGAATTACACTAACAATCCCTTATAATTTGGGGCTTGTGTCGCTTTAGTCTATAACTTTTCAATTGCAACATATTTGACCTTGAATTTTAAATCTTGTTCAAAATAAAAACAATTGAAGATATCACTGCTAAATTTCAAGGGCAAAGTCGCTAATTTGATAAAATATAAACTAATTTGACAAAAATAAATGTCAAAAAAATGTTTTTTGAATTTTTAAAAATAATTTCTACCCACCAAAGATAAATGGGATGTTTACCAATAAATCCCATCTCACAAACAAGTACTCCAATTAGTCTCAAGTTTTTTCTATTGATCTGTTAAGTCCTATTAGTGGAGAGTTTTTTTTTCTGTGTGGTCCTATTTTTGATTTTAGTAGTGTTTTGGTAGACAGTTATACGCTTTTATTAATGTGATATGTATAATGTGATACTCCAATATGGCAGGAACTAATATCACACTCCAACAATGTGACACTCTAAAAAAATAAAAAATTTCTTAGTGTACTTTTTTTTAAATGTGACAATGTAACAGGTATGATGTGATACTTTAAAACTTTTACTCTAAAAAAAAAATTCATCATTGGTGTATTTTTTCAAATGTGACAGTGGCAGGTATGATGTGACACTTCAAAAAAATAAAATCTCCTTAGTGTACTTTTTTCAAACGTGACAATGTGACAGGTATAATATGACACTTCAAAAAAAATAAAAATTCTTTAGTATACTTTTTTCAAATGTGACAATGTGATAGGTATGATGTGACACTTAAAAAAATAAGAACTCCTTAGTGTACTTTTCTCAAACGTGACAAATATGATATGACATTCTAAAAAAAATTAAAAACTCCTTAGTGTACTTTTTCCAAACGTGATAAGTATGATGTGACACTTAAAAAAGAAATAAAAACTCTTTAGTGTACTTTTCCCAAACGTGACATGTGACACTTTAACGTGACGGGTATCACGTGACACTCTAAAAAAATTAAAAACTTTTTAGTGTACTTTTCTAAAATGTGACACTCTAATATGGCGGGTGTGATGTGACACTAAAAAAACTCTTTAGTGTACTTTTTCTAAATGTGACACTCCAATGTGACGGGTAAATGAGTCATTACACATCCAAAATGACTAAATGGATCACAAGAAAAAACATGGGACTATATAGATTACAAGTTCAAAATATGAGACTTATTGGTCAATCCCCCAAGATAAATTTATGTAAAATTGACAAATCTTTTAGAATTTATTTATTTATTTTTTTACCAAATTAACTTTTATTATGTGTTTAGATGATAGTCATGTAATGGACGGTTGTTAGGCTTTTAATGTGTAATCTATATATTTAATATATGAAATGTTTTTAGTTTTGAATTTATTGATTTAAAGAATTGGTTTAATAATGATATCAAAGTTATCGTCATATTTGATTTTTGGAAAAATATAAACTAATTTAATGAAAATAAAAATAATCACTCATTATGACAGGGATAGGCCCACATGGACCACAGCCCACCGTGGGTAAACCTAGGCCCACCATGTAAACCCCATTGCACAATCCGGTTAGTAAAACCCAGCACAGCTGGAGGCCAACTGATCAGGGAACGCCAATGATGCTCGGACACGTGGCAGATGCAGAGCAGGCCACGTCAGCAGACAAAGATCTGCAAAGTTATTGCCACAGCACATCACCATTAATGCAACCCATCACAGTATTTATTACGACAACACCTCTCAGCCGGAAGAGCTCCCCATCATCCTGAACAAGGCGAACCACGGCACAAGCTTTCGGCGGGAAGGTCAGAACGACAGAGACAACAAAATGATTACCAAGAGATATAAGCGAAGTTTGAAGACAAGATGAAGGTTAAGTTTTTTGTCGCTCTCTCTCTCTCTCTCTTGCTACATTGTCTACCACCTCTTCTAATTCATACACCGGAGGGTTTGCCGGGGGACTACCCCGTTCCCCGTTGAACTTGTTTGCAGGTTATCCAGTGGGCCCGAGGAGCTTGGATCGGTCTAGCCCATTCACGAGGACGAACTGTATTATCAGTTGGCGCCGTCTGTGGGAACCTGGTTGATCCGTGCGCCAGTTGTGTTCATTGTCGTTGGAGACCCTGTTCCAGTAACTTCTATTTCTCACCCGTCAAGTGTATGGTCACGACTAGATCCATGGCCTCTCACCACAATGCTACCGATCACCAAACAGATCCTCCCAATCCAAACAACCCACCACAATACTTCATTGAGCTCACCAATAGCATCAACCGTATGGCCGAACAGAACCAGGCCTTAATCAATGCTCTACTCCAACGAAACCTCCCTATTCCTCCACCACCTCCAGATATTCCACCCCATCCAGAACAAATTCCGGGCCATGCCATCCCACAACCCAATCCTTCCAACTCGAAGGGCTTGCAACCCCCTCACCCACATATACATCCACCGCCTCCACCCCCACACCCATCGGTTATAGCACCAGCCCTCGAGGAGGAAGCCAGCAGCATCCAACACCTTTCTCTCTCTGGTGGTGATAACACCCCCCTCTGGGACGCTGAGCTCCGAGCCATGAAGCTCCAGCTACAAGGGGTCATGCAGAACATCTAGCATAAGCCCTCCACCACTGCAAACTCGTCATTTGTCGCCTCCATCTGAGACAAACCCCTGCCTGCCAAATTCAAAATGCCCACCATTGACTCCTTCGATGGTACAACTGACCCGATCGACCATCTGGAGACTTACCGCACCCTTATGATCCTCCATGCCTTCCCTGACGAAATCATGTGCCGAGCCTTTCCCGTGACACTGAAGGGGTCGGCTCGGCTATGGTTTAGTCAGTTACCACCGGACTCGGTATCCACTTTCCAGCATCTCAGTGACTCTTTCTTGAGCCACTTCATCGGCGCCCAGTGCCAGCGACGCCCGGCCACCCAGCTGCTCAACATCCGTCAGACCGAGGGGGAATCACTGCGCAGCTTCGTCACTTGCTTCAATACCGAAGCTCTGCAAGTTGCCGAAAATGACGACAAGGTCATCCTCACAGCCTTCATGGCCGGTCTGCGGTCATTTGACTTCCTTTTCTCACTCTCCAAGAACCCCCCGACCTCTATGGCAGCCCTACTTGCCAAAGCCCAAAAATACATGAATGTCGAGGATTCACTAGCCGCTCGGCAAGATCCGCCAACTAAAAACCCAACCCCCCGAGAAAAGAGAAAAGACCAAGAACCCAGTACCACCCAGTATCATAGCCAAACACCCCGCTATACCGACCGACCCCCTCGTCCCGACCAGTCAGCACCAGCCCGACCCCCCGGTCGGTTCGAGCGGTATACGCCTCTCAATTCTCCCATGGAACACGTCCTCAACCAGATCCAGCGGGACTACCCCCTCAAGTGGCCTCTCCCTCCACGGAACCCTTCCAGCCGGAAAGACCAATCTAAATATTGCCGCTTCCACCAGGACCATGGCCATAACACAGACGATTGCATCAGTCTCAAGGATCAGGTGGAGGCCCTCATCCGTCAGGGGCGCCTAAGCCGATTCACAGACACCCGCCCTCAGCAGAGGCAAAGAACTGAGCCCCACAGAGATAATCGCCGACATACCCCACCGCGGCAGCCAGCCCAACCAAACCAGGGTCATGACCGACCCCCCCAACAGCCTCGACCTCAAGGTAATCCACCCCCACCAGTTGGTGAAATCAGAGTTATTTCAGGCAGTCTTGCTTGTAGGGGACCGTCTCGCTCAGCTCAAAGGGCAGAACTCAGAAAAATACGACAGGGCTTAGACAAGGCAGTCGCCACGATAGACCGACCCCCCAAACAGCCTAAGCAGTGGACAGAGCCCATCACCTTCACGGACGCCGACTGTGCAGGCATCCGTTATCCTCATGATGACCCTCTCGTCGTTTCCGCCATCCTCTCCAATTATAAGGTCAGACGAGTTCTCATCGACAATGGCAGCTCTTCAGACATCATCTTTCTAAACTGCTTCCGCCAACTTAAGATTGGGGAGGAAAGCCTTTCCCCGCTCCAAACCCCTCTCGTCGGCTTCACCGGCGACCGCGTGACCTCGATTGGTTCCATCGATCTTCCCATCACGATTGGTGAGTACCCGCGGCAAGCCACAAAGTTACTCACCTTCCTGGTGGTTGACTGCCCATCTGCCTACAACATCATCCTCGGCCGTACCGCCCTCAACGCCTTCCAAGCCATCACATCCATCTATCATCTTGCCCTCAAGTTTCTTACCGATCTCGGGGTCGGAACAGTCAGGGGAGAACAGACCGTGGCCAGGGAATGTTATGTTGCCTCACTTAAAGAGGTCAAGCTGAAGGAGGCGATGATCATTGAAGGACTTGATGTCCGGGATGAGGACGAGCTAATCAGAGGAGAACCGGTGGAAGAGCTCGTTGAGGTTCCTATTGACCCCACCAACCCACTGAAAACGGCCAAGATCGGCAGCCAATTATCCCTCCAAGCAAAAGCCGACCTCACTGCCCTTTTGACCGAACACAACGACGTCTTTGCTTGGACCCACTCAGACATGCCAGGCATTGACCCCTCCTTCATCACTCATCGCCTCAGCATCGAACCTCACTTCCGACCTTACCGACAAAAGCAGCGTATATTTCACCCGGAGCGCAACAATCTCATAGCTGCGGAGGTTGACAAACTCCTTGAGGCTTAGTTTATCCAAAATGTGGATTATCCTAGATGGCTTTCCAATGTGGTGCTAGTCCGCAAAAACAACGGCAAGTGGCGTCTGTGTGTTGACTACTCTGACTTGAACCGAGCTTGCCCCAAAGATAGCTATCCACTCCCCCGGATTGATCTACTGGTCGACGCCACGGCCGGTCACCAAATGCTCAGCTTCATGGATGCCTTCTCCGGATACAACCAAATCATGATGCACTCATCTGACCAGGAACACACGTCCTTTATCACCGACCGGGGCACCTACCACTACCGTGTCATGCCGTTCGGACTAAAGAACGCGGGGGCTACTTACCAACGGTTGGTCAACGCCGTCTTCCAACACCAGATCGGTCGAAACATGGAAGTGTATGTGGACGACATGCTAGTCAAAAGCAAACTTTCCGCCGACCACCTGACTGACCTCCGGGAGACCTTTGCCACCCTTCGTAAGTACCAGATGAAGCTCAACCCGGAGAAGTGCGCCTTTGGCGTGGGATCCGGAAAATTCTTGGGCTTTATGGTCAGTCAGCGCGGAATTGAGGCCAGCCCCGAGAAGATCAAGGCCTTGATTGAGATGCAGTCGCCCAAAACCGTTAAGGAAGTTCAGAGACTCGTAGGCAGAGTGGCAGCCCTCAACCGTTTCATTTCCCGCGCAACAGATAAGTGCCTACCATTCTTCAAAGTCCTTCGGCAGACCTTCGAATGGACGACCGAATCCGAAGAGGCCTTCCAGCAGCTAAAATAATGCATGGCCAACCCCCCCCTTCTTTCGCAGGCAATCCCTAGCGAACCCCTCTTCCTCTATTTAGCAGTATCAAACACCGCCGTTAGCGCAGCTCTCATTCGGGAGGATGGCTCGGTTCAACGGCCGGTCTATTACATTAGTCGAGCTCTCAGGGGAGCAGAGCAGAACTACCCACTGCTGGAGAAATTGTCCCTGGCCCTGGTCACTGCCTCCAGACGACTTCGTCCTTACTTCCAGGCCCATTCTATAGTGGTCTTCACCGACCAACCCCTGAAGAAGGTCATGCAACAACCAGAGCTTTCTGGCCGACTTATGCAGTGGTCAGTGGAGCTTAGCCAGTTTGATATCTCCTACCGACCCCACACAGCAATCAAAGGGCAGGCCATTGCCGATTTCATCCTAGAATTCACCAACCCTGCTCCAGCCACTACCTCTACACCCCCACCAGCTCCACCAGAGCCTGAAGATCCTCATTCTTGGACACTCAACGTTGACGGCTCGTCTCGCAGCGAAGGAAGTGGGGCTGGCCTCATCCTTACCTCCCCTGAGGGTGGTTATTTCAAGTGTGCCCTCCGTCTCTTGTTTGCGGCCAGCAACAATGAGGCCGAATATGAAGCATTGATAGCAGGACTTCGACTGGCCAAAGACATTGGTGTTAGCCACATCCGCGTGTTCAGCGACTCCCAACTCATCGTCGGCCAGATCACGGGGGAATTCGATGCCAAGGATGGCACAATGCGAGCTTACAGGGATATGGCACTCCCCCTCGTTCGCCTCTTCAATACTTTCCAGATCAGACACATACCTCGGGCGGAAAACTCCAAAGCAGATGAGATGGCCCAGCTGGCCTCTGCCGACCAATCCGACCTCAGCCATGGAGTTCGTCTCGAGTACCTAACCCACCCGGCCATCTCGCCCGACCTACAAGAAGTGCAATTCCTCCAGACGGAGCCCATCCCCTGGGCATCTGACATCCTCCTCTTCTTGACTACTGGAGAACTCCCAGATGACCAACAACAGGCCGCCAAAGTCAGAGCCCGGTCGGCCAACTACATTCTGGTTGACGACATCCTTTACAAGCGTGGTTTTTCACGCCCGTACCTGCGATGTCTCAACCCCGCCCAAGCAACTTATGTAATGGAAGAAATCCATGAAGGGATCTGTGGCAATCACTCGGGTGGCAGGTCTCTCGCTCACAAAGTACTCCGTACAGGCTACTTCTGGCCGACTCTCAACCAAGACGCCACTGATTTTGTGCTTAAATGTGACAAGTGTCAGCGCTTCGCCAACATCCCCCGTGCTCCTCCCACCGAGTTGATCACCCTCTGCAGTCCTTACCCGTTCGCCAAGTGGGGGATCGACTTGATTGGTCCACTTCCCACTGGCCGAGGCCAGACCAAATTCGCGATTGTTGCCATTGATTACTTCACCAAGTGGGTCGAGGCAGAACCCCTCGCCACAATCACCGAGCGGAACACCACCAAGTTCATCTGGCAATCGATCGTCTGCCGATTCGGCATCCCTCGGGCCATCGTCTCCGACAATGGCAAACAGTTCGACAACGCCAGATACAGGAAATTTTGTGCAGATCTCCAGATTCAACCATGCTTCTCTTCCCCCGGTCACCCCCAAGCAAATGGCCAAGTTGAAGTCACCAACCGTTCACTCCTAAAGATCATCAAAACTAAGCTCGAAGCTGCTAAAGGCCTCTGGGCTGAGGAACTCCCAAATGTATTCTGGGCTTACCGCACCACTGCTCGGACTCCTACTGGGGAAACCCCTTTTCGCCTAACATATGGCGCTGAGGCGGTCATCCCGGTAAAAGTCGGTCTGCCCACCCCCAGGGTCTTACATCCGGATCTCGCCTCAACCGAAGAACTTCGTCGAGCAGACCTGGACCTCATCGAGGAACTCAGAGAGACTGCCGCTGTCAAATTGGCTTCGTACCAGCAGAAAATGAGAACACACTACAACCGCAGAGTCCGATCACGGGAGTTCTCTGTAGGGGACCTTGTCTTGAGAGAAACAACTCTTGCCACAAGGAATCCGACCGAGGGCAAACTAGCCGCCAAATGGGAGGGACCATACATTGTGAAGGCCCGCCCACGGCCAGGCACTTACCGACTTCAAGACATGGATGGTCGAGACCTTCCCTATCCCTGGAATGTTGAACATCTGAAGCGTTACTATCAATGAATTCTTACTTTTGTATTGTCAAACTTGTTGTATTTTCCTTTCAGTACTCAATACAAATATCGACTGGAGTTCCAACCTTCTATAATTTAACTGTCTGAATGTCGCTTCCATGAAACTTTCTTTTGCAGCACTCAAAGCCTCAATCAGACCTGAGCACTTTCAAAAGCCTCAGTCCGACCTGAGCACTCTCAAAAGCCTCGGCCAGACCGAGCACTTTCAAAAGCCTCGGCCAGACCGAGCACTTTCAAAAGCCTCAGTCCGACCTGAGCACTCTCAAAAGCCTCAGTCAAACCTGAGCACTTTCAAAAGCCTCAGTCCGACCTGAGCACTCTCAAAGGCCTCGGCCAGACCGAGCACTTTCAAAAGCCTCAGTCCGACCTGAGCACTCTCTAAAGCCTCGGCCAGACCGAGCACTTTCAAAAGCCTCGGCCAGACCGAGCACTTTCAAAAGCCTCAGTCCGACCTGAACACTCTCAAAAGCCTCAGTCAGACCTGAGCACTTTCAAAAGCCTCAGTCCGACCTGAGCACTCTCAAAAGCCTCAGCCAGACCGAGCACTTTCAAAAGCCTCAGTCCGACCTGAGCACTGTCAAAAGTCTCAGTCAGACCTGAGCACTGTCAAAAGCCTCAGTTCGACCTGAGCACTCTCAAAAGCCTCGGCCAGACCGAGCACTTTCAAAAGCCTCGGCCAGACCGAGCACTTTCAAAAGCCTCAGTCCGACCTGAGCACTCTCAACAGCCTCAGTCCGACCTGAGCACTTCCAAAAACCTCAGTCCGACCTGAGCACCACCAAAAGCCTCGGCCAGACCGAGCACTTTCAAAAGCCTCCGTCCGACCTGAGCACCACCAAAAGCCTCGGCCAGACCGAGCACTTTCAAAAGCCTCAGTCCGACCGAACACCTTCGAACACCAGAAGACCCAGCGAAACAAGTACCCCCCATAGCCTGGGAAGAACACTTAGTCACAAGTTGAGGTCACAAATTTTTACAACATTTCTACTTAGTCAAATTTCAACGGTATTCCCTAATTTCTCCCCTACAGGTTTACCATTGACCTTTTAGTTACAATTTAAAACCCACTTTCCTGCCCTCATTCATGGATCCTTCACTCATACTTGTTCATGGACCTTTCATAAACATCATTTAATCACTCATCCGTTGAATTTTTACACAAGTCCAATCTCACTCTGCATGAAGGAATTTTATCAGTCCACTCTCACTCTGCGTGATGGAATTTTTGATTTAACTCTGCGCGAAGTTTTCATTACAAATTGACCTCTACTCACCACCATCACAAGTTCAAATTCACTTGGGTCACTTAGCTCAAGTTCACTCTGTCATAAAATAGAATTTTTCCTAAGTGCATCACTCGTTCCTATTACAAGCATTTGTCCATTTCAAATCCATCAAACAACCAAATACAATCAATTACAAGTCATAAATGGAGTTTTATTCAAAAATGTGTACCTCAGTCTACTACAATACTACAAAAACAAAACAAAAATATGTATGCAAAAAAAAAAAAAAAAAAAAAAAAAAAAAAAATTTCTTCAGTACATGTCTTCAGTTCACTCTCCCTCTTCACTGGAGATCAGGTCCTCCTCTTCCACACCTTCATCCAGAGGGGTCTGGGCCACATCATCTTCTCCAATGGTTACGCCACTAAAGTCAAGTTCTGGGAACAGCTCCTCTGCCCTCCTTTTGAACATTTTCCACCCACTGTCCCAGTACTCTGACATTTCATGCTTGTAATAGTCCGACTGCTGGAAGCTGGCAATCACTTCAGACTCAGACCTCCCTTCAGCAGCCGTCCTTGATGCGCCAGCCCCCCCAGATTCCTCCCTTGCTAAGTTGCTAGCTACTGCAGCATCAATTGCCATCTGAAATTCAGGAGACCCTTTGAATTGAGCAACTGCTGCAACACAAAGATCGGGGTAGGCTGCCCTTTCCGAGGCCGCCTTCGCATTCTCTTCATTCAGCTCTTTTTGAAGGATCTCCTTTTCAGCTGCAGCCCTGGCCCTCTCAGCCTCCAGCTCCCTCTTCCAGGCCTCTCCCTCAGCAATCAACTTCGCCCTCTCTGCCTCAAACTGCTTCTGCAGAGTCTCCCTCTCCACAGTCACCTTGCTGCGCTCTTCCTCCAACTCCTTATGCAGGCTCTCCCTCTGCTCTGCCGCTCTAGCACGCTCGCCTTCCATCTCCTTTTGAAGAGCCTCCAATTTAGCATCTGCATCATCTCTCTGCCTGACGAGATCTTCATTATTGATCATGGCCTCCTCATGCCGCTCGACCGCCACAGCACAAGCATTCTTGGCTTCTTCCAACTTCTGCTGCTCGCCAGTAAGTTGGAACTTGAGCGACACCACCTGGCGGTGGGCCCCCCTCCAGCTCCAACTTGACCGACTGCAACTCAGTATGGGCGGTCTTCCATTCAGCACTCCCCTTCTTCAGCTTGGCCAACTCTGCCTTGGCCTCTTCAGCCTTGATTTTGGCTGCCCCAGCTTTCCTCAGCAGGGCCCCTGCCAGGGTAGTTACCTCCATTTGAGCGGAGCATAACCCCCTGAACAGGTCGGCCTCGTTGAATGCAGAAGCCGAGCGCAGACCTGCCTCCTCTATGATCTTCACTAGGCGGTCTGCCCCCGCCCTGGCTGGGATTTCTTCCCCCTCCAACCTCTCAGCTACAGCACGCACATGATAAATTGCTCCACCCAGACCCCTTTGGGTCTGTTGTCCCACACTTGGCTCTGCCCCTGTTACCCCAACCCCTCCTTGTGCTGCTGGGGTCCTCTCCACAGTCTCTGGCGCTGGACTGACTTCTATCACCCTTGGGGCATCTTTCGTAACAGACGCCTCCACCATCTCTGGGACGACCACCTTTTCTGCCGTCCCCTCCACCTCACCACCCTCCATCTGTTTGGCTAGACTGGCCTCCTCCACCCGCAACTCCTTCCTTCTCCTTTGGGCTGGCTCTCCCTCCCCCCGCCTCAACCTCTTCTTTTTCTTCCCTACACCTAGTTCCTCTATCTCCTTCAGCGACCTCTCCTTTAGAGGGTCGTTCGGGAGCGGTCGTGATACAAACTCGCTCAAGTTCTTCTCTCCCAGGGGCTTAGGACGAGGTCGAATCCTCTCCCTCACAAGCGGTTGAGGCGGTCGGTCAGCTTGAGCTTCTTTGAACTTCTAAGCCTTTACCAGGATGGCCTGATCCTCTGCCTCCTGTGCTCTTCTTCTGGCCTCCAACTCCGACCGGTCGAGGTCCCCCCCGATTGGGCTGTGGACCCAACCCCGCTTGAAACAGTGCGGACGGCTGAACAAGCTCGTCCCACTTAACTTTTTCCCTCTCCCTCCACTCCTTCACCTTCTTTACCCTCTCCTCCATCGCCGCACCCACCCTTGGCTCCACAAACTTGGTCGGCACCTTCCACGTCGTGCGCACCCCAACCCCTCCAGAATTGGACACGAAGAACCATCTTGGTCTCCAACCTTTAATCGAAGTTGGCAACCCTGCCACTAAGCCCTTACCCGCCACGGCTTGTAGGGTTACCCAAGTCTCCTGCTGCCCTGAAGCTTTGTAGCAGCAAAAGAATTCATCCACTGTCATCGCCTGCCCGTCAGTCGCCTTTGGCCAGGCGCTTGCGCAAGATAGCAAAATCTTCCACGCGTTGGGCATTAGCTGCCCTGGTGCTACTTCCAAGCGGTTGAGCACATCCACCACAATCTGCTGGCAGCGGCAATCTCAACCCACCCTTCAGCGCCTCCTCATAGAGGGAGAACTCCCCTGGCCTGACGTCAGACGGCCTCTCTGTTAATGTCGGCAGCACCAACTCCACCTCCGCCGGAATCTGGTACTTTTCGCGGATAGCCTCCAATTCCGCCGCAGTAATAATGGACCTGTCAGCCCTCGAATGCCAGTGATCTGGTTCCACCTGGCTGATTGGTTGCGGCGCTGCTATCACGGTGGAACCGTGGGATCGCACCACTGGTCCCTCCACTCTTCCTAACCTATACTGCTGCGCCAACTCCACAGCATCGTCCTCTCCAAGAGGATCTACCCTCACATCCCCAGCTTCTTTTTGAGCCATGTCTCTGGCGTGTCTGCGTATTGCTTCTGATGCAGGTGCAAGAAAGTTGCAAAAATGTTGTAAAGGGGTATCGTCGGCAATGAAGGAGCTGATACTTCGAATATTTTGAGTTTTTGTAAAGAAGTAGGTGAATCGTACGATACCAAAAGCCCACGGTTTACCCGTATTCCAAGGATCCAAATTAATTTTCGCCAGTTTGAAAACTTTTCAAATCATCCGCCAAAACTATCTCCCCAAATGCCCATAATAATGCCCTGACGTTTCACTTCTAATCTAACGCTTGACCTTTCTCCTCCCTCAAAATTCCGCCACATGTAGGGCCTCGATACACTGACTCCTGCCCTTACCTTGTCTTTTCCACTTCAAATCATCACGTGACACGCCGCCTCTTGAGCCCCGTGCCTTTCTACTCGACCACCCACGCGGTCGGCCTCTCCCACTCGGTCGGCCTCACCCGCTCGGTCACCCTCACGGTCGGCATCTCCTGCTCGGCCGCCCCCGCGGTCGGCCTCTCCCACTCGGCCGGCCCTCACCCGCTCGGCCGCCCTCACGGTCGGCATCTCCTGCTTGGCCGCCCCCGCGGTCGGCCTCTCCCACTCGGCCGGCCTCACGGTCGGCATCTCCTGCTCGGCTGCCCCCGCGGTCGGCTTCTCCCACTCGGTCGGCCTCACCCGCTCGGCCGCCCCCGTGGTCGGCCTCTCCCACTCGGTCGGCCTCACCCGCTCGGGCGCCCCCGTGGTCGGCCTCTTCCACTCGGTCGGCCTCACTCGCTCGGTCACCCTCACGGTCGGCATCTCCTGCTCCCCCCACCGGTCGGACCCATCTTCCTTGTTATTATTCCCTTCGTTGGACTAAAGCTGCACTCGGGAATGGGGGACTACTGACAGGGATAGGCCCACATGGACCACAGCCCACCGTGGGTAAACCTAGGCCCACCATGTAAACCCCATTGCACAACCCGGTTAGTAAAACCCAGCACAGCTGGAGGCCAACTGATCAGGGAACGCCAATGATGCTCGGACACGTGGCAGATGCAGAGCAGGCCACGTCAGCAGACAAAGATCTGCAAAGTTATTGCCACAGCACATCACCATTAATGCAACCCATCACAGCATTTATTGCAACAACACCTCTCAGCTGGAAGGGCTCCTGAACAAGGCGAACCACGGCACAAGCTTTCGGCGGGAAGGTCAGAACGACAGAGACAGCAAAATGATTACCAAGAGATATAAGCGAAGTTTGAAGACAAGATGAAGGTTAAGTTTTTTGTCGCTCTCTCTCTCTCTCTTGCTACATTGTCTACCACCTCTTCTAATTCATACACCGGAGGGTTCGCCGGGGGACTACCCCGTTCCCTGTTGAACTTGTTTGCAGGTTATCCAGTGGGCCCGAGGAGCTTGGATCGGTCTAGCCCATTCACGAGGACGAACTGTATTATCACATTACATTATTATCATCCAAACACATAATAAAAATTAATTTGATAAAAATAAAAAATAAATGTCTAAAAGATTTATCAATTTTACATAATTTTATTTTTAGTGGGTATAAATAATTTTTAAAAATTTAAAAATATTTTTTTGACATTTAAAATATGATGTAAAAAAAAATTAGTATGTTTGGGATGACTTTGATTTTTTACGAAAAGATGTGCAAAAGAATCTTTGACTTTTTGGTATAGGTTGTTGGTTTTTTGATTTTTTTAGTAACTTTTTGACTTTTTGGCTAAAAGGCCACTTGCCAAACGAGGCATTATTCTTGTCAAATTAGTTTGTATTTTATTAAAGTGACGATTTTGCCCTTGAACTTGAGCAATGGTATATTCAATTGTTTTTATTTGGAATAAGATTCAAAATTTATGGTTAAATGTGTCACAACTGAAAAGTCAACCAAAATGACATAAGACTCAAACTATAAGAACCGTTAGTGTAATTCACAAAAAAAAAAAAAAACTACCAAGACAATTTACTGAACTAATAAAGAAGCAAAAGAAAAAATATATATGTATATATATAAATAACTAATTTTATTAATAAATAAATCATAGTTGCCTAATAGATGACTACTTTTATTAATAAATAAATTAACATTTTTTAGTGGTGTTCAGTTAACCATTTTGTTAATAAATAAATAATTAAGTCAATTAACAGTTTTTAATGATATAAAAAATATTTTTCAATGAATAATTTTGATAATTTATTATTGCATCGGAAGATTTTTTTTCTTCTTCTTCTAAGTATGCGTTAAATGAAAATTTATAACAAATAATAGTTTTAATTTCTAGTATTATAGGAACGATTCATATTTTAAATCAACCTTATGGGTGTATTTGTAATTTGTTAAAATATAAAATATTTATGTTTTTAGCAATGATTCAGAGCATTAATTTTGGTGCTCTAATGGAGCACTAATAACATGACAAGAAAAAAAAAATCAAGATCAAACATCACATCGCAGTGGGTGAACTCCATTGTCAGCTCATTAAAGTTGGTTTTAGAGCTCAAGAATTAAAACTTCAAAGCATCTTTCTTATGCTTTATAATTGACTAAGAATATTTGCGTAATTACGAGAAAACCTATTTCATGATTGATTATGAATATTTGCGTAATTATGAAAAAACCTATTATATAATTGACAAAAAAAATAATTACGTAATTTGAATCATTAATAAATTATTAAAAATATAAAGGCAAAATTAAAAAGAAAAGACCAATATATATATATATTTTTTTTGATTCAGCGGAAGTGAATATAAATATATATATCAATTATAATACCAAGACTGTAAAACCCTAATCAGCTCCGAACCTCAGGTTTACCGTTTCCTCCCCCAAAACCCTTGAACAATAGTAGACGATTACGAACCCTGAAAATGTCTACTTCTCTTCTACTCCGCCAAGTTCGCCACCTCTCCACCGCCGCCGCCGCCGCCGCCACCTCCTCCTCCTCCGCGATCTCCATCTCCAAAGCCAAAGCGAAACTGAGATCGGAGTTGGACCCAGACAAATCCCTAGAAATCTACTCCTCCGTCTCCAACCACTACACTTCCCCCGTCTCCTCTCGCTACGCTCAGGACCTCACCGTCAAGCGTCTCGCTAAGTCTCGCCGCTTTGCCGATATCGAAACCCTCCTGGAATCCCACAAAAATGATCCCAAAATCACCCAAGAACCCTACATCTCCACCCTCATCCGATCTTACGGCCTCGCCGGCATGTTCGATCACGCCCTTAAAACCTACAATCAAATGGATGATCTCGGAACTCCCAGGTCGGCAATCTCCTTCAATGCTCTTCTCTCGGCCTGTAACCAATCCAAGCTCTTCAATCAGGTCCCCAAACTGTTCAAAGAAATTCCTCAGAAATACGGGTTTTTGCCCGACAGAGTATCGTATGGTGTATTGGTTAAGTCGTATTGTGAGTCGGGTTCGCCTGAATTGGCGATTGAAACAATGAATGAAATGGAAGATAAAGGAATTGAAATTACCACTGTTACTTTTACGACAATCTTGGATGCTTTCTACAAGAAAGGGAATCGAGACGAGGCCGAGAGGATTTGGAATGAGATGCTGAAGAAAGGGTGTTTGCCTGATGTTGCAGTTTATAATGTTCGGTTAATGCATCATTCTCAAGGTGGTGAAGCAGAAAATGTGAAGGGATTGATCGAGGAAATGAGCAATCTTGGGCTAAAACCGGATACGATTAGCTACAATTATTTGATGACTTGTTATTGCAAGTGTGGGATGATGGATGAGGCTAAGAAGATTTATCAAGGGTTGGAGGAAAATGGATGTTATCCAAATGCTGCAACTTTTAGGACTTTGATTTATCATTTGTGCCGGAGTGAGGATTTTGAGGAGGGTTACGAGATGTTCAAGAAGAGCGTGAAGGTTCATAAGATTCCGGATTTTAACACGTTGAAGCATTTGGTGCATGGGTTGGTGAAGAAGTCAAAAATTGACGAGGCAAAAAGGATGTGTTGGACCGCAAAGAAGAAGTTCCCGGCTAACTTTTTGAATGCTTGGAGGAAACTTGAAGAGCAACTTGATCTGGCTGCAATTCCTTCTTCAGGGACTGGTGAAAAACGATAGGCTAATCCTTGAGTGTTGTTGGAACTTTTTGCACTGGGAATTGATGATCATTTTTGATCTGCAACTCAAGGGATGCAGTTTGGCTAAAATGTGAGCTAGCAATGTTAATTTTTTTTGATTTGACTGAAAGCCAGATTGAATCTTTGAATGAAGCTATTGTTATACTTCAAAAGAGATGCTAAAGTTTTGGTTGAATTCTATGTTGATGTTAGTATTTGTTTTGTCTCCTTGTCTAGCATGCAATTGGATGCTCTAGTTGTTGTTGTTGTTTTTTTTTGTAATAATCTGAGTCATGTTTTGTCATGCTAGTGGCAGTGAGCCTTCTAAAAGGATTTGATGTTCGAAATTGTTAACAAAGAGATAACCGCCAGAGTTCAGTCTGAGCATTGGTTATGTCCCCAATTTTTACAAATGACAGGTTTATATTTGTCCAGTTATTAATAAAATTTATTGTTCCATTTTAATATTAGATTGAATTTTTTGGTTTGATTCAAATTTGAGTTTGGTTGTGGTTATTAATTGAAGGTATTTGATTTGTTAAAATATATTAAATTCCAAATAGATTGTCTATACTATGCTCAAATGTTATTGCTGGGTCGTCTACAAAAATGATATTGAAAAGTGGTTCAGGGCTGCTCGGCTATTCTTGAAAGTTGGATACAGCAACTTGCCTTGATCAGAAATTTGAGCAATTTACGTAGAGCAACCATCATTCATGAGAAAGGATGGCATGAAGTGGAGATTGAAATAGACAGTCAAGATGCTGCAAAGTTGATCCAAGAAGACACTCATCCAAACTGCCCTTTACATAGCACTGTTTGAAGACACCAAATTCTTGATTCACATAACAAGTTGCTCAATCAGGCACATTCACTGATAGGCCAATCATGCACTTGCAAATATTGGAGTTGGGCAGCAAGAAGAGCTGATGATGTATGAAGACTCCCAGATCCTGTTACAGAGGCCTACGTTAGTAGCTTCTAGGGCTAGACTTTTTTGTTGGCTTCCATGATTTATATTGTAATGCTATAGTAGGTTAAACAACTAATAGTATTACACTTGTGTCACATATACAGAGAATAAAATTAATAAAAATCTCAACCGGAGGGATGTGATAAGATTGGGAGCTTATTTAATATAGTAGAGTTAAATTTAAAGATAAAAAAAAAAATTTGATATGATTTTGTTTGAAGTGGCAGAAGGAAACCTTGAGTCGATTGGATTATATGTATTAATACAAAATTATTATTTTTTTGTATAATTTTATTATTATCACATCAAATTATCTTTATATATATATATATATATTTCCTCTTTTACTTTACGTTTTATATATACAATTAAACCCCTCCTCTTTCGATCAATCTTAAAATTTGATACTAAAATCTATATAATAAATTAGGACGATTTTTGAATCTTTAATATATTTTTGTCTTGATAAGACATTTGGATGACTCAAATCTGTTCAAATTATAAAACAATAGTTGAGATATATTTTTCAAAAAATGTCTTACATGTACATTTTCTACTTTTCGGCTTCGTTTTCTTACTTTTTCCTTTTCTCACCTATTTTTCCATGTTCCCATGATCTCACATTTTCCCTCTTTTCTTTTTATTTTTTTTATTTTCTCCCATTTTTATTTTTCTCTCTATTTGTTTTTTTTTTCGTTTTTTTTTGTTCACTTATTTTTATTCACATCGTATCTCCATACATTGGTATTACTATAAAATAAAATAGGGCAAATTACCTACACCTCCCTTGAGGTTTAATTAACTTACAGATTTTTCCTGAGATTTCAGAAATTACATCTCGTCCCATGAGGTTTATATTTGTATAACAATTTAACCCCTACCGTTAACTAAACATTAAGAATGGTTAGCTGACATTACCAAAATATAAATTGATGGACAATATTGCTCCTGCTGAAATCCCTTTGATAAATCAACAAAATTTACAAATGAATTACGTTAGATGGAAAAAAAATTTAAGTTTTTTGAACCATGTTTGATTTGTTGTTTAAAAAAAAATTCAAAATTAAAAAAAAAATAAAAACTAATTTAATAAAAATAAATAGAAAAAATATATTTAATTTGTAAAAATTATTTCTAACCACTCAAAAGATAAAATTATATGAAAATAATAATTATTTTTTATTTTTTATTTCTTAACAAGATTAATTTTTAATTTTTTAAAAATAAATTTCTAAAAATCAAATCAAACATATTCTAAGAATTTTTTGACAAGCCATTTCTTATATTTTTATCTTATTTAATTATTTGTTAATTTTATGATATTTTCATCATATGACACTATAATATATAAGAGTTTTAGAGATCAATTTTTTTTTGATTTTTAAAAGTGAAAATTTTGTTGTAAAAGATATTTAAGGACTAATTTCTATTGTCGTGAGATAGTCGCTAAAAAGTCGTCATGAAAAGTAAAAAATAAGACTTTTAGCGATAAAATTTTAAAAATGTCAATAATAAATAGACTTTTAGGGACAAAATAATTTGGTCTCAAAATGGTTTATTTTTTGAGACAAAAAGTTTGATACCAAAAAGATAATAATTAATTACTAATGTTCAATTTTCGTTACTAAAAATATAATAACCACAATTTTGACAATAAAAATATTTGGTCCCCTAAAAATAATTGTCTCTAAATTTTAGTCGCTAAAACCTTAATTTTTTGTAGTGTGATAAGTGTTTTTCTATTTTAATTTTGCATTTCATAACTTATTTAAAAATGATAATTTAGCTAAACCTTCAGAAAATTTGTAATTTAACTAAAGCTCAAGGGGATGCTGGTAATTTGCTCTTATTTGTCAAAAGAGCATTTTAGTCAATTTATGATATCCGTTAACGGCGTTAATTGCGATGGGGCGAGATATCATTTTTGAAACCTAAGGGGGAATTTGCAATTTCGTTAAATTTCAAGGAGGTGTAGGTAATTTGCCCAACAAAATAGGGCCAAATCAAAAAAAAAAAAAAGGCGGGGCGGGTGAAGGAAGGGGTTTATCCGGGTCTCCTGCCCATACCCGTCCGGTTGAATATAGATTGAACGCAAAGGAGCCAGAGAGATACACAGAGAGAGAGAGAGCGCTAGAGGAGCAGAGAGCGAGCGAGAGAGAGAGAGAGAGAGAGAGGGAGGGCGATGACGACTAGAATAGCTCCGGGCGTCGGAGCGAACCTGCTCGGCCAACACTCCGCCGAGAGGAACCAAGACGCCACCGCCTACGTCGGCAATCTCGATCCTCAGGTCCTTTTTCTCTTCCCCTCAATTTTCTCTTTTTCCTTTTTCTCTTAATTCCTTCCTTTATCAAAGTTTTCTGTCTAGAAATATATTAAAGAATGCTAAACAATAGGATTTAGAGCTAAACCTCACTGATATATGGTTCACTGTCTTCTCCTTGAGCCAGTATGTTACAAACCTAGTTTTGCAGTTTTTTCTTTCAGTGATTTGAATTCGAGAGTTGTCTGTTATTCATAAAATTATCATGTGATTGCTGAATTCATATTTTGGAAAAATTATGTTTTTGTAATTTTAGGGTTTTTGATATCAGATATAGAATGATTTTTTAAAATTAGCGTTAGTAACCGCAGCTGTTGAGTTTTGGGTGAATGTTGCTTGCGAGTCTTGGGATCGCCTGAATTAGCTAAATTGACGCTTTATAGATTTTTAAGCCACTACCGATTGAGGTTTTAATTTGATTAAATTCCATCTTAATTTTAATTTAAACTATTAGGGTTCATTATTCTGTGATTTTAATTTTTATACATTAATATGGAAACCTAACATTCCCCAATTTTTCTTCTAATTCCATATCACATATAATTTAAACGTGTTACAGAACTATTGTAATCCGATATCATATTCTATAACTTGACATATATATCAATTTGTTAGATACCTTTGTCGTTAAGGGTAAATTTTTCTTTGTTCTAACCTAGTGTTTGTTGTTGTTTACTGAGAGTGCTGGGAGGGGTAAGACTAGGTTCCTTTTCCATTGGTCGTACAAAGTGTATGCTACTAGACTTGAGACGGCATTCATATGCTTGGCATTCCAAGTGACAACCATCCCAGCAAGTGATGCCTCAAAAAAATTATTTGATTGTTTGAACTTTTGGTCTTGCTGATGATTATATTGTTCTGCTTGCAGATAACTGAAGAGTTACTCTGGGAGTTGTTTGTTCAAGCAGGCCCTGTTGGTAGGTTTCCATTTTTACGGCACTTGAAAAAATTCTTTATTAAATCTTATTTAAAGAAAATAGATAGTGTGCAAAAGAGAGATGTACATAGCCTTCAGCAACATTTAAATACTTGGCTATATTTGTTTTTGATAAGCATCATCAAAACATTTAGCCATCAGTGGGGACATCGTTGATAATTCATATAATACATATTCTCTTGCTGTATATATCTTTCATCATTGTTTTAAATACATAAGGTGGCCCATTCAAATACTTGCTGGTCTCCTTCGGTGAAGATTATGTTTCAAGGTTATACTGCAGTTTTGGAGCTGAAGTCTGTTTTGGTTTTGTCATTTTTTGTCATATTTATGGGTAAAACTAAGGACTTAAGTTGTTCTAACTTCTGAGTTCTACGTTCTTGGTGTGCTGCATTGATATCTCTCTTTATGTCTTTAGATAGTTTTGAAAATCAGTACCATCCTTGAATACTAAAACAGAAGGATGAAACTTGCAAAACAAAAGTTATGCTCTTGTAGTGAAGTCAAAATGTAAAATAAACGCTTAGAGCATCTTTGTATAATCATTCTAGTATTTGGAAGGAGAGGCATAATTTATATTTTCATTGTTCTGAAATCTGAATTTGGGTTTAAAGATCTGCAAAAAGAATTGGGGCTGAACGTGCTGGTTTGTTTCCCTTTGAAAAAATGTTCTTATAAACAATAATTTATTTGTATTTCTTTAAAAGTTTATTCAATCTCTCTTTTCTGTTTAATAGGTTAGACTTGGTCTAGTATTCACTATTTAAGAGTTACCATATATGAGCTCCTTCTAGAAATTTCAGGGATGCCTAATTGTGGTCTTTTTCCCTTTCCATTTCAGTAAATGTGTATGTTCCAAAAGATAGAGTCACCAATCTTCATCAAGGATATGGCTTTGTGGAATTCCGAAGCGAGGACGATGCAGATTATGTAAGCTATGCTTCATTGCTTGTGTCATTGGTTATGCTTTTTGTACTTTCTTTATTGTTCATCAGTTATGCTCTTTGTATTTATTTTACTGTTCTCTTGAGTTTTGCTTTCCCTACTTGCTGGTGGCTATATGATCAATTCTTTTTTTTAATTTTATTTATCTATTATTTTTTAAATCCACAATGCAGGCAATAAAAGTTCTGAATATGATTAAACTTTATGGGAAGCCAATAAGAGTGAATAAGGTGTGAATGTTTATCCTTGTCATGCATCATTTTCTATTTCTTTATGCTTACGCTTAGGATATTGCCACAGGAGCCATCATTAATGATTTCATGGTTTGATTTTCAGAGCCTTTGTTTGAATTAGATGTAAAATCTGATTAATAGTTTTATCTTCTTGTTTTTGGGTTCCAGGCGTCTCAAGATAAAAAGAGCTTGGATGTTGGAGCTAACCTTTTTGTGGGAAACCTCGATCCTGTAAGAAATTTGATGCACTCGAATGTATTTTCATGCCTTGTAAACTCCTACGCAGTTTTTCAATTTCAAACCTGGCTCTGATTTTCTTTGCAGGATGTGGATGAGAAACTTCTGTATGATACTTTCAGTGCATTTGGAGTCATTGTTACAAATCCCAAGGTCAAACTTCTTTTCTCTTGCTCTCGTATAGTTGTGTTGTTTGTTTCTTATTGATATATATATAATAGAACTGAGGACATGCACTGCTCTTCCATCCTTAAAATCTTATCACTGTGTTTTCATTCGTGCATATTATTATTTTTAGTCCTTTGGTTATGAAACTCAGTTTACATTATAGAGATTTTTCTTTGTTTTGCCCGTGTGTGCTTTCTTGTCATAGGTTCTTTGACTAGGGCATGAACAAATTGACAATGTTCTAATTTTTTTGGTATGGACTGACACAGTGGTTTGAGATAATATGTGGATTAAGAGGATTGGTCTTTACCATTTTCTGTTGGATTGGGGGTTATGGGTAGCGTAGGTATATTAGACAGTTGAGAACTTGAACGTTAAGAGCAACAAGAAGAAGACAATAGGAGGAAAATTCTTGTCAGTTGCATCCAAATTCATAGGCGCGCGCGCGCACACACACACACACTAAAGAGAGTATGCGCCCACATCATTACTAATTGGTTTCGGATTCATTCATTTACAAGAAGTCAACAATGTCAATGCATGACTTGAATTTCTTCTCAGGAGTGCTCCACTTAGTAGCAAGAATCGCTGAAGTTGCTCACAAATCAGCCAAAGAAGTGCGATTCTGCGCTTCTGAGGAAGAATCGCAAGTCTAAAGCTAGAGAAACGCGAATTTGAGAAGAGAAGGAACTTATCTAGATTTGTCATCCTCACTCTCGACCTCAATTTCTCTGTCGATCGTCTTTGTCTTCTCTTGATCTTGTTGTCTCTCTATCTCTCTCTCTCTCGATCTCGTCATCTCCCTCTCTCTCTCTGTCATCATCTCTCTCTCTCTCTCTCATTTATCTCATCGTTTCTCTCGGTCGATCTTGTCTTCTATTCTCTCTCTCTCTCTCTCTCTCGATCTTGTCTCCCCTCGAGATCGATCTCCTCCTCCTCCTCTTCCTCCTCCTCCTCCTTGTCTTCTCTCTATCTTCTTCTCTCTCTCTCTCTTTCCTCTTCTTCTATTCCATTCATCTGTTTTTTTCTTCTCCTCTCCCTCTCTTCTTTTATTTTATTTTTGTAAGAAAATAAATAAAACAAATAATTTTTAACTAAAATATTTTTTATTTTAAAATAAATAGATAAAAAAAAAATAAAATATTTTAGAATAAATGAAAAAAATCTAATAAAAGTATATAATTTTAATATTTTAACATATGATTTTTTATACTTTTTTTAAAAAAAAAATAAAAATTATAACATATATTTTCATTATCGTTAAAGAAAAAAAAAATTATAATCTCACAATATATTTTTATATATTATATTATTTAATATGTTTACAAACGCTCCCTACCAATGATTCTTGGAATGTCTACAATTCCCCGCTCCTGCTCACGCTTCGTGCAACTAAGGTGCTCTATTAATTCTGACATTCATCAGAAATCTGGATTTAGCTTGTTTATTTGCTTTGGAATGCTAGTGTATATGTGGAAAGGAGAAAGCCAAATAATGCCTGTTGGTCCTGACTATAGGGTTCTAGGCGGGGGGCAGAGTTGGTCCAGATGCAAACCTGGTTTAATTTGTGCGAGGAGTTGCATGAACTTGAACAAGTGTTTGACACAAGTCCTTGCCTGCCTTGGGCTTGGCACTAGTGGTGTGTTCAACTATTTGTATCATCCATGAATGAATAGGGAAAACATTGTTACAGTGCTTTTTTTTTTTGTATGGTGTTTATTTGCTTTTGATTCTGATTTCCCCTGCCTTTCCCCCAGATAATGAGAGATCCTGAGACAGGGAATTCCCGTGGTTTTGGTTTTATTAGCTATGATTCTTTCGATGCATCTGATGCAGCAATAGAGGTATTTTACTTTTGTTGTTAACTTCATGTCTGCATATTTTGTAGAGGACTTGATTCAGTAGCTGTTTTGTTTGCTCTTTGTCTTGCTGTTTAGTGCTGTTTTGGTTTATGTTTGCTGCTAGCTGTTAGGTTTGTTTTTGTATTTTTTGCATCGTCTTGATGTTTTTTCAATAAAGTTTGCTTTTTTATCAAAAAAAATAAAAATAAAAATTGGAGATTAATGACTTGTTTGTAATTCAGAACCCTTTTTCAAATTTGATACTAGTTAAACAATCTACTTTTTCTTGTACTTGGCATTTGGCAAAGAACTTGATTCTAAATAATGTTAAAGACTCTTTGACAACTCTCATATTGATATTGAATCTCGGGCTGTGACTTACGATTTTTCTTCAATTTTGGGTTTGGAATTCTGAGATTGCTTACACTGTACAGAATTGTATTTAATAATAAGCAATGTTTTAGAAAAACGGTGCCAGATTGCCAGCCACTTTCCTATAATTGTCGTACTTCAAAAAAGGTCCCACCTTTATAGCTTATTAGAAGAAACACTGTTTGAAGTTTAACTGTTCACTAGCTCAAACTATACTGTTTCTAATAATCCAAGTAACGCAGGCACTTTTAGGGAGGAGCCTTGTTCATGTTAAATGCATTTCACGAACATTCTAGAAACTTGATAAGACACATGGACATTTTCTAGTTTGAAAATATTTTTTTTTATAATTTTGGACACTTCAACATCACTTCTTGAACATTTCCAACATGACCTATATGGTGTCTCTCTTACCAGGAGCAAGGTCTAACTTTCTTGGGAATGCAACTCACGTGCTCCTAATGAGTCTTACAACATTTATAAAACGGACACTTCTAATATAGGAAAAGAACATAATAAATAAAAGATTTGAGGACAAAAAAGGCAATAAAAAAACAACAGTAAAATGCATTATATACATGATATGTGTGGAGTTTCATCTTTCACATTTTTTAATTGTAGTTATAGATATGGACAGTGAAATAATTAGTCTAATCACAATTTTTTCTTGGACTATATACATAAAGGGATGTGAATCAGTTAATATATTGTTGTGGATTGGTAGGTGCACAAAAGGGATGCGGAAAATTACTAACATGGCAAATCCTAATAATCAGATGATTTCAGAGATCACTTCTCGATGATGGCTTTATCTACTGTTCCATTCATTGCTGTTAAATAGTATTCAATGTCTGGGGGAATTTAATGAACTCTTTAACCTGATTAAATTAGAGTTGATTCAAGAATTAATAATCCTCTACTTTCTCAGGCAATGAATGGCCAATATCTCTGCAACCGACAGATAACAGTATCCTATGCATACAAGAAAGACACGAAAGGGGAGCGTCATGGTACCCCAGCAGGTGAGAGAGACTTTTCTCGTTGCTAAGTTTCTGCATGTACACCCATACAATGCCAGTGTTGCCCATCGTAAGCACATAGGCACATCAGGGTTGAAGTTTTGTTAGTGAGGGGTTTTTGTGTTTGTTATGATCAATAAACTTGATATTGTGGCATCATACACAATTCTGAATTCTATTCCATTTCAATGCAGAGAGAGTGTTGGCTGCCAGCAATCCCGGTACCCAGAGAAGTAGGCCGCACACCTTGTTTGCAAGTGGGCCTCCTACGCTTCCGAATGCTCCTCAGGCCAACGGTACCATGGGCACTCCAATTCCTATGCGCCCATTTGCTAACGGCACTGTTCCTCCACCACCAATTACACCACTCCGGCCCCCCCCACAGGGTGGTGTTTTCCCACCCATGCCAATGTCTGGACCACCATCTTGGCAAGGGCAGCCACAGCAACCAGGTCAACATATGCCACCACCGCCTCTTCAGCAGTTTAGGCCACCACCGCCGAACATGCCACCACCACCTCCACAAGCAGCTCCGGCATTTGCGAGGCAACCTCCACCTCCAACTGGAATGGCAGCCCCTCCACCTGTTTGGCGACCTCCACCACCGCCACAGCAGCTGGCTGGGAGGCCCCATTTTATGCCACAGATGTCAATGCCACCACCTCCCCCTCTCAATGCTCCTCCACCACCGCCACCATCAAGTTGAAAGTTGATCCAAAAGAGTAAGCTCTAAATGTTTTGGACATTTTTCTGTTTATTGTCTCAATTGTAGGTTTTCTTTTGATTTCTCAGTTTGGATTATACAGATTGTAAAATGTGTCTGAATCCTTTAGTTTTTATTGACGTAAAAAATGACAGAGGCAGCAGAGATTAGCTTTTGTATTGATTTTGAAGCTGCTGCAAACTTTTTCTTTCAATCATTCAACTAATGGATTTTGTTCAATGAAACCGTTAATAACGGTTCCAGCACCGTAACACATTATCCATGGACTTTGTATTAGTAGGGAAGACATTTTGGCCTTTAATTGGGGTGGTGGACGCATTTCTTCCCTCTGAATTTTTTGCAAGGTGAGGAAGGGGAAGACAGTCTTAAAAGTAGATGAATAGAGGCAGGGATCCTGGGTGTCTATAATCTCCTTGTCTATTGTAATGATTATATTAGAAAATGTGTCTTGAAATTTTCACTACATTATTGTGGTGCCCTTTGAGAGTGTATGACAGAAGCACAGATAAATTAAAGAACAGTGATCTGTGGCCGTAATTAGATTTCCCTTTTAATCCTACAAACAAATGTGCCCTAAGTTCATAACTGTTCATCAAACACTATTCGACATCAGTTATGAGGGTACTAAGGGCATCCTCATCAAGTTTTTCAAAATCATTTTTTAGCTAATAAATTTTAAAAAATCAACTCTATCAAATTCATTTGCAGCTCGTCAAAATTTATATTTGTTACAATATCTTGCTACAAGCAGCGAGGTATTATTTATTGCTAGATTAGTGTTATCGGAAGTCCGGCCGGATGTCTAGCCGGTCAATTGGTAAACAACAATTTTTTTTTGTTGCTTTTTTTAAGAATTGTTTGGCTAGTAACTTATCAATTTAATAAAAAAATAAAGATTAACAAACACAATAAGAAAATAATATTTAATAAGAATAAGTTAGAATTAAGAGTTTGATGTAGTAGGTGTTAAAAGGTGACTAGCTAAAATAATAAAATAGTTTTAATTTGACTAAAAATTTGAATAGGTTGGTGTAGATGCTCTAATTAAGGGAAATTTGAATTATGAGCTTAACTAGTAAAAATCTGTGCTGTGTACATAATGTGAAAAAATTAATAAAAAATATATTTATATAAAATAATGTAAATAATTAGATTTTAGTATGTAAATTATGAAAACAGAAAAACATTGAAACCTATAATTTAAGTTATATAATTTTATCACAATTTGTATATTAATTTTTAATTTGTCACAATTTCATTCATGTAACTTTCAATTCTCTTGCTAGAGTTGTAAATTTGCGGGAGCTAAATCCAAACAACTTGAGTCAAGTTAGTAAATTTTTTAAGATTGGGCAATATAATTTTTAATTCGGTGAGAATCTATGTAAAATTTAAAAATTCAAATAAATTTGAATGAATTTGGGCAGAAATACCAAATAACCTGAGTAATCGAAACAAAATTGTATATATAAATATATAAAATTATTTGCTAATTTAATTTTTAATAATAAATAAGATTAATTAAAAATTTAATATTAATGAATAAAAGCAAATACACATTTTAGAAAGGGATCATCGAACAAGTTGATATTAAAAAAAATTACATTTTATAATGGTATAAAATAATTTAAATATGATTTTTCAAAATTTATTTTTAATTTAAAAATTACAATAAAATATTTAAATATAATAAAATTAAATTTCTTACAAAATAAAAGTATGTGGATAAAAAAAAAGGTAAGAAGAAAATTTAGAATGGTATTTTTATTTGATTTGAAAATAATTTTAGATGACTAATAAATTACCACCTATAACCCTATTTTTTTTAAATAAAAAAAGTATTTCACGAACTATCACTTTTGTTAGAAAAATAACATTTATTTTTATTTGTTTTAGCAAAAGTCACCTTTTAGCAATTTGAGTCAATTTTTTTTATTTTTATTTTAGTTTGTTTAATTGACAATTGAGATTAAAAAAAAATTAACAGAATCCATCGTATTTCACAAGTGGTAAAAAAGTCTAAATGAATAATACGGAAAATGTTTGAGACCTACAAAAAAACAATATTGTATTTACAATAATGTGGTATCATATGTGTCAATTCTTGATTTGCTATACACTCAATGACATAGGGCCCAAATCCCTTGTCACATTATTGTAGATGAAAGTGAAGGTCTGTAACATTACTAAAATAATAAATTATCACATATAACTCCCTTTTTTTTATTATGTAAAAAAAATAAATTTCACAAACTATCACTTTTAATAGAAAAAAAATATTTATTTCTTTTTAATTTTAGCAAAAGTCACTTCTTGACTATTTAAGTCAAAAAATTTTGTTTTTTTATTTTAATTTGTTTATTTGACAATTGAGATAATTTTTTTTTTTAATAGAATCCATTATATTTGGAAATTGTTAAAAAAATCATTTATTTTCTTAATTTTTTTTTTTGTCTTTTGTTAAAAAAAATATTTGTATTAAAAAAATTTATTGCTTAAGTCATTGTAGCTTAGAAGGATATAAATATATATATATATATATATAATTTAAAACCAAAAATGACAAAAAAATAAAGATATAAACTTTTAACAGTAATTAATAATTTGAATACGTGTATTTAATATCATATTATGTTTAGACCAATAATATTATGACACATCATTATGACACATGTGAATATTAATCTTATTCTAATTGTAGTAACATAATTTTAAAAAGAATTTAAGTTTAAAATTTTATTTTATAATTTAATAAAAGATGCATAAATTGACACTACAAAAAAAAAATCACTTTTGGCGACTAAATCTTTAGTCGCCAAAAGTCAATTTTTAGTCGCCGAAGGGCTTTAGCGACTAAATTTTTTGGTCGCAGAGTTAGTAGCCGAAGAGTAGTCGGGAAAGCTAATTGGCGACTAAAATTAATTTAGTCGCCAAATGTATTCATTTGCTGACTAAATTTTTAGTAGCCAAAAGGTTGGGAAAAAAAAATTAAATAACACATTTTCGGCGACCAATTTTTTTGTTGCCAAAAGCCTCAATTATTGTTAACGACCAAAGATTTAGTCGCGGAAAAAGTTTTTACCTACTAAATATATTGGTTGCCTAAAGTAAATATTAGTGTTTTGACTACTAAAATTTTAGTCGCCTAAAGTCAAATTTTTTTGGCTACTAAAGATTTAGTCGCCTAAAGTGCCACATTTTTTGCTACTAAAATTTTAGTCGGCAAAAGTTTTGCTATTTGTTTTTAGCTACGAAATATCTTAGTCGGCAAATGTTTGATTTTCTTTTGGCTACAAAACTTTTAGTCCCCAAATGTTTAATTTTCTTTTGGCTACAAAACTTTTAGTCACCAAATATTTTCTTTTCTTTTGGCTACAAAACTTTTAGTCACCAAATGTTTGATTTTTTTTTTTTTTTTACTACAAAACTTTTAGTGGCAAAAAACATGATATTATGTTTTATTGCAAATATTATAATTTCTCCATAACCTGTTTATATTGCATGCAACCTGTAATACGTATATAAATAAAATGATACATAAACTATCAATCATACTACAAGTTGCATCCGTATACAAAAAATAAATAACTTTAACTGTTAAAGTCCATACAAACCAACTATTGTTCAAACTAAAATAATAATTCCATAAAAAATATAGAATCATACAAAATTAAAGCCCTCCGTATTCAAAAATTACATTTACTACCATGTAAAATGACCATTTGACATGGTACAAATTACCATCATTATCTGTACCACGACAAAAAGGTGATGTATGTACAAAGACAAAAGTATATCTATGTACCGCGAAAAAAACTCATATATATGTACAACGACAGAAGGTGATCTATGTACTGTGCCAGTAATTATTTGTTGGCTACCAAAAGTTTTCTGTATTAGTAATAGTGAACTGCACAAAAGTTGGGGATGACAAAAGTATTATATTAGTTCTATACAAAAGTGAAATTTCTTCTCCACAAGTCCACGCAACAAAGTCATCTACAAAAAAACAAAAAAAATTAGAAGCAGACCAAAAAATGCCTAACTTCATGAATGAATTTGGCAACAAGTGACACATAACATATCAAAAAAACAATCTTTCATGATGAATCAATTATCAGTCTTTCTAAAGTCTTTTGTTATAAGGAACATTGTTAAATGCAGAACAAGCATTACTAAATCTGTCATTACTAACATGAAGCTAATGTAACAATCTTCTATTTGTATGCAACATCTATCCAAATTCTGTGGCTAAACCAATATCAAAGCCCACTGTGAATAAAAGTATTCTTTTTACCAATTTCCTCATTAATTGTTTGCAAAAGGCACTTGAATCATTAGATTGGATATAAAACTATCCCTACTTATTAATGTCTATCAGTGCCATTTCATTTAAGATACTGTCCGTGAGAGTGACACGGCCGTTCGGGGGCTGTTTTCAATTTGTGCCCCCGAAAAGCCCTTTTTCGACTAAGTTTCGGGCGTATTCGGCTCTAACTCCCAACCTATGGGTCCAAATTATATTCCGTCAGTTTTCACAAGTCATTCGTCGAGGGGAAGCTGCCCGTGAGAGGCACACGGTGGTTCGAGGGTCGTTTTGAATTTTCACCCCTGAAATACCATTTTTCGACTAAGTTTTGGGCGTATTTGGCTCCAAATCCTAACCTACGGATCCGAATGACGTTCCGTCAGTTGTCATATGTCCTATTTGTCATGGGAAAGTTGCCTGTGAGAGCCACACTGTGGTTCGGCGGCTGTTTTCAATTTTTGCCCCCGAAAAGCCCTTTTTCGACTAAGTTTTGGGCGTATTCGGCTCCAACTCCCAACCTACGGGTCCGAATTACATTCCGTCAGTTGTCACAAGTCATATTTGTCATGGGGAAGCTGCCCGTGAGAGGCACACAGTGGTTCGGGGGCTGTTTTGAATTTTCGCTCCCGAAACGCCAATTTTCAAATAAGTTTTGGGCGTATTCAGCTCTAAATCCCAACCTACGGGTCTGAATGACGTTCCGTCAGTTGTGACAAGTCATATTTGTCATGGAGAAGCTGCTTGTGCGAGGCACACGATGGTTTGGGGGATGTTTTGAATTTTCGCCCTCGAAACGCCCTTTTCGACTAAGTTTTGGGCGTATTGGGCTCTAACTCCCAACCTACGGGTCCGAATTACGTTCCGTCAGTTATGACAAGTCCTATTTGTCATGGGGAAACTGCTCGTGTAAGCCAAACAGTGGTTCGGGGGCTGTTTTCAATTTTCGCCCCTGAAAAGCCCTTTTTCGACTAAGTTTCGGGCGTTTTCGGCTCTAACTCTCAACCTACGAGTCCGAATTACATTCTGTCAGTTGTCACATATTTTTCATGGGGAATCTGTCCGTGTAAGTCATACAGTGGTTCGGGGGCTGTTTTGAATTTTCGCCCCGAAACGCTCTTTTTCGACTAACTTTCGGGCATATTCGGCTCCAACTCCCAACACACGGGTTCGAATTACATTCCGTCAGTTGTCACAAGTCATATTCATCATGGGGAAGCTGCCCGTGAGAGGCACATGGTGGTTCAGGGGTTGTTTTGAATTTTTGCCACCGAAACGCCCTTTTTCGACTAAGTTTTGGGCGTATTCGGCTCCAAATCCCAACTTACGGATTCGAATGACGTTCCGTCAGTTGTCACATGTCCTATTTGTCATGGAGAAGCTGCCTGTGAGAGCCACACGGTGGTTCGGGGGTTGTTTTTAGTTTTTGCCCTCGAAAAACCTTTTTTCGACTAAGTTTCGAGCATATTCGGCTCTAACTCCCAACCTACGGGTCTGAATTGCATTCTGTCAGTTGTCACAAGTCATATTTGTCATGGGAAAGCTTCCTGTGAGAGGCACACGGTGGTTTGGGGGCTGTTTTGAATTTTCGCCTCCGAAGCGCCCTTTTTCGACTAAGTTTCGAGCGTATTCGGCTCTAACTCCCGACCTACGGGTCCGAATTACATTCCGTCAGTTATCACAAGTCATATTCATCATGGGAAAGCTACCCATGAGAGGCACATGGTGGTTCAGGGGCTCTTTTGAATATTCTCCCCGAAACGCCATTTTTCGACTAAGTTTTGGGTGTATTCGGCTCTAACTCCCAACCTACAGGTCTGAAGTACGTTCTGTTAGTTGTGACAAGTCCTATTTTTCATGGGGAAACTGCCTGTGTGAGCCAGATGGTGGTTCAGGGGCTGTTTCCAATTTTTGCTCCCGAAAAGCCCTTTTGTCTACTAAGTTTCGGGCGTATTCGACTCTAACTCCTAACCTACGGGTCGTAATTACATTCCGTCAGTTGTCACAAGTCATATTTGTCATGGAAAAGCTGCCTATGAGAGGCACACGGTGGTTCGGGGGCTGTTTTGAATTTTCGTCCTCGAAACGCTTTTTTTCGACTAAGTTTAGGGTATATTTGGCTCTAACTCCCTACTTACGGGTCCAAATTACATTCCGTCAGTTCTCACAAGTCCTATTTGTTATGGAAAAACTGTCTGTGTGTGTCACTCGTTTGTTTGGGGGCTGTTTTGAATTTTCATCCCCGAAACACCCTTTTTCGACTAAGTTTTGGGCGTATTCAGCTATTACTCCCAACCTATGGGTCCGAATTACGTTCCGTCAGTTGTGACAAGTCCTTTTTGTCATGGGGAAACTACCCGTGTGAGCCAGACGGTGGTTCAGGGGCTGTTTTGAATTTTTAGGAAGGTGGCTGTGACATCCATACGGTGGTTTTGGGGCTGATTCGCATTTTCACCCATTTAACATTTTTTGGTTAAGTTTAATGCATTTTCAGCTCTAACTCCCAAACTACGTGTGCTAATGACATTCCGTCTGTTGTGACAGGTCCTAGTTGTCATGGGGAAGGTGGCCGTGACATTCGTACGGTGGTTTGGGGGCTGTTTCCCATTTTCACCCCCTTATCGCCCTTTTTCGGGTAAGTTTAAGTCATGCTAAAATTCAACAAAATAAATGTAACTTAACCATAATAATAACTCAGCCAATACATAAATGGAACAAAGGAAAAACCTTGGGAGGAAGCCTTTTGAAAAGGACCATCAATGTTTGAGAAATCAAATTAGAAAATCGAGGTCCAATTGCAACATACTCCAGTAGCCTACATTAATGAATGTTGAAAAGAGTGATTACCAATGGAATGTAAGGACAAACATATTGCAGAACACGAACTTAGAATAAGCTGAAATTACCTCTCAATGTCATCTAGGATAATAATGCTTAATGGTGACTTATAAGCATCCTGAAATACCTTCACAATCTGAGCACATTTAATGCTTTCACTAAGCCCAATCATTGTTTCAGCTGATATCTGTCATAGGAAAAAAAGTAGAATTTAAAAACATGAGAGAGAAAGAGAAGGATGGAGGGCAGGCGATGAGGATTACTTACTATCTTGACATAGGGAAAATCGCTGTCAATACCAACAGTAGCTGCCATTGCAGTCTTACCACTGTCCAAAACAAACAAGATTTAGAAAATGATCATTAGCTAATGAGGACAAGAAACCAATGCATTTTTACCTGCCACTTGGACCTTCTAGAAGACAAGTAACAATTGGGCTTCCTTTGCTCACTCTAACTTGCTCAGTCAGTAGCATTGTTTTCTTATATATGTGCTTATGTCATGCACCACAATTGTAACGACCCCATCGCGTATAATGATTAGTACTTGATTAATTAAGGAGATTTGGAATTTAATTGTCGAGTATTATAATTTAATTTGGAATTTATGAGAATTGTGGGATCTGATTCATATATGATTCTATTAAAGAGTTATTTCGAAATTAGAAATTAAGGGTCCAAATGGCTTAAGGGAGTAAAATTGAGAAGTTGAATCAATTTAATTTTAATTACGGACCCATTTGGGAGTTTAATTAAATGTTCGATTCAGTTTAGTAAAAATTGAGATTCGATTAATTAGGTCCTGATTGGAGTTAATTAAGTCATGAGGATTGAGAATTGTGGTTATTATAAATTAAATTTAATTTTGATGTGTCCAATTTGAATATGTAATTTATTGATGGAAATTTGAGTCTGATCAAAAATTGAAGGCCTAATGATTTGGAAAATCAAAATTGATAATGCTAATAAATTTAATTTAATATTTGGAGCCTTTTGGGAGTCTGACTAAAAATTCGATTCGGATTGATAAATTTAAATATAGTTAATTGGGCTCTAATGGAAGTCAATTACACTAATTAAATTATGTGGGATTGGTGATTAATTATGATTAATTTAATTATGTGTTAATCAATAATTATTTGGATCAAGTGTTGTTTAATTAAGTTAAGTTTAATCATAAATTGAATAGTCTAATTTGGAGGGTGTATATGGGTGTGGGTGTGCAAAGAAGTCTAAGTGTGTGTATGAGTGATGTGCTGGAGGCTTAAGGGCCGTGCATGTGTGCTTGTGCAAGGTCATGGAGTGAACATGTGTGTGTAATGTGGTGATATTCCTTCAGGCAATAAATCTTTAAGTAGTCAACCATTGTTTTGCCTTGGCTAAGAAAGGGAGTGAAGAGAATATGAGTTCAAGAGAGAGAGAAAGAGCCGAGAGAGAGAGAGGTTTTGTGTGCTGGTGTTAGAGTTAAGGAAGAAATTGGGAACAAAGAAGAAAGTAAAGAGTGACAAAAAGAAGACTCAAGAAATTCAACCATTAAAGAAAAAGGGTAAGGATTTCAAGCTTGATTGTTTTTTTTTTAGATTCATTTTCTAGCAACTAAAATCAAGAAGTGAATGGGATTAATTCCATGAAAAGAGAAGGAAACTAGGGAGAAGAATAAAGAAATGGAATTAAGTTTATGAGGAATGAAATTGATTTAGAAATTCATCCTTTGAGAATAATTTTGATTATCTTTGATGAATTTGAGCTCTAATTTTACATGCACCATTATTTTCCAAAGGTTTGATACTTCAACTTCATATAATTAGAAAGAAATTACCAACAAAATTAAAGTAAGTTCATGATTATAGAAATTAATTATTTTGCATTTAATTTTTGTAATCTTGCATGGATTGGGCCTTATTTCTACATGCATGTAATTTGGAAGAATTAAAGAATAAATATGGGTTTTGACCTTAATTATTAACCCATGCATGTAATGTAATCTAAGAGTTTAACTCAAATTAAACATATTTTGGAACATCTATGACTATGGATTAAATTGAGGTTAAAATAAATTGAGTCAAGCTTGAGATTAAGGAAATGGGTTTGGGAAAATTTATCAAGTAAGTTTAAATTGTATTATTCCTCATGAATTTGGACTTCATCTTTACATGCATCAATGAAATTTTAAGAGATTTGAAGAATTAATTTCATGTTTGGACATAAGAAGAACAAGTTATGGTAAATTATAAATTCATGAACATTTTTTAGCTTAATTTGGAATTAAATGGATTTTGATGTAGATGGTTTGATTTTCATTATAATTTCACACATGCAAATACTTTTCTAAGAGTTTTATAATTTCAATTTCATAATTTAAGGAGATAGAAAAGAGTTAGAAATCAATTTTTTGGGATTAGAAGGAAATTGATATGAATTGGAGTCAAGATCAAGTTTATGAAGTTACATTAGAAATTAATTATTTTGGGTTGAATTTAGTTATCCTAACATGAAATTAAGTTCAATTGTTCATGTACCATGAATTTGTAAGAGTTTTGGAAGATCAATTTATGTTTTAAAAATTGTGGGTTTGAAATCGGGTTTGATATGGAGGAAATAAATTAAAACTAAATTTGGACAATTGGAGCATGATTTTGAATGAATGTTTTCTAATTGGAAGTGTTTACTAAATCATACAGTTGTTCTCCATTTTTGTGTACCAAAAATATATGTTTTGAGGCTTTGATTACCAAAATTGAATTTAAATTGCAATTCTGGAATTTTCATAATTTACGTTGTCCGCTCGAGCGAGGAAAGTCTCGCTCGAGCGTGGAAATCGAGCTCCCAGAAGTTTTCAAATTTTACAGTCCGCTCGAGCGACCAAAGTGGCGCTCGAGCGGAGACCCATTTTCAGCATATTTTGGAAAGTTGCATTTAGTTCATATTTTTATCCTCATCTCTTTCCAAAGCACTCTAGACATGATTTGTGATTCAATAAAGATTAATAAGCTACCAATCAACATAGATTAGTTAGTTAAGGAATGAATCATTGATCTAGTGGTAATTATTTAAGAAGCCAAGTAAAAGATCAATCTATTTGGAAAAAAAGGGCTTAGTATGAAAGAATATGTGAAATAAGAACCCGGTTTATTTGAATGAGAAAGAATAAGCGTAGTAGAATTTCAGACTATTTAGACGGAAAAAGACTAGAAAAGTCAAGTTTGATCAAGGGAGTAATATTATATTTCAATGTGTATATGTTATGTGCTTGTCTAGGTCACGCGCCATTGTCTGCCCGATTTATTTGATATGTCCAGTCCATCTGATTTGCTTCTGCAGCCATCAGTGAGTAATAACTTAGTAAAGTTATATTCAATTGTATCTATTTTCTGTGTGACAAAATGAGATCTATTTCCTGAAATGATATATTCTGTACAATGAATGATTGTCCAATTTCTGTTATGTATTCGTGACATCCTTAGCATCATGTGATATCTGTTGGCTGTTACTCGGTATCGGAGGTTCCTTTATGGAATTTAAATCTGTCAGCACTCTGTTACCCGTACCGGAGGCTCTGTTATGGGGGCTCAGCTTCTGTTCTGTTACCCGGATCTGGAGGTTCCTTTATGGAACTGGTCATTCGTGACCCTCACGTGTCTGCATCTGTTCTGTATCTGCTCTGTTAATGCTAATGGATGTATCACGTAAACTTAAGCATGACTTATGATTTCTGTATATGATCTGGACAAATTATGAATTTGATACGAAACTGAATTATGAATTCTGAATCTGTACGGACTCATTCATTAAAACCCTTTATTCTGTTATTATTCACTGGGCTTTAGCTCACTGTATTATTTATGTATGTAGGTGATCAAGCGCGTGATCAGGCACGTGACCAGGCTTAGAGGCATCTGCCTAAAATCTGTTTTGTCAGCCAACCTATGTGCCTCCCGTGGAGGTTCCGAATATGTCAAGTGATTATCACTATGTGATTTAAAGTTTAAGTTTTGTTTTCGTGTTTGGTTGAACAAGTCTTGTGCATTTTGTAAATAGGGTTAAGTCCCTTTTAGTCTAATCTGTATATATATATATATATGACGACTTAAAGGTAATGTGTATAGGTGTATATAAAAGTTTAAAATTTTTCTGTCTCATATATGTCTACACAGCTCAATGGACGTTGTATATTGTTACTTGCTTCCGCTAGCCCCTAATATTATGTTAATCTGTCTCAGAGGCCTTCGGTAATCCCAGGATTACTGGCTGGTTACGATGCTAAACCCATGGGGGCGGGTTTGGGTCGTGACAACAATTGACCACACCATTCAGTTCGCAAATCTCATTCA
Source organism: Camellia granthamiana (assembly GCA_036172215.1). Taxonomy (NCBI): domain Eukaryota; kingdom Viridiplantae; phylum Streptophyta; class Magnoliopsida; order Ericales; family Theaceae; genus Camellia; species Camellia granthamiana. Next base: position 23,212,163 of record CM069903.1, on the reverse strand, counting down.
ATAGTTGCCAATAGAATAAATTTGTTTACATTTTTGGCTACCAACATATAAAACTCAAAATTAAGTAATCTTTTCAAATTAATCATTAGTTTTGCATACTTGAATAAATATTAAATAAAAATTTTGAAAACTCGAATGCATATCTTAGGCAACCAGTAATATTTTACAAGTATTACTAGTTACAATTTTTTGAAGTGAAACACCAATATTTTACACCAAAAATATTGGTGTTTCACTTTAAAAAAATAAAAAAAGAAGTGTTTTATTGGTGTTTACGAAATACAAGAAATAATGAATGTAATGTAAGCAATAAGCATATTAGGAAAAACATAGGCTATAGCAATGAAATTAAATTGATGAAGCATTCTCAAACTTCATATCACTAAAATAAAAGACATGGTTACAATTAAGCATATTAGACGGCCCATACAATTAATTATCAGAGTCCTCATCAATATTATAATTATCAACCAAATATCAAGGAAAAAGATTTACAAAATCTCACTTGCCATGGCCAAACTATAATTTACTAGGAATCCATTTGTCATCCAAAACATTTTGCAGCTTTTGTCATAGTAGATCTATTGTAATTGATATGAATAAGGCTTTGTCTATGGGGACAAAGCATTTGATGTTTCATTCTACATTAACTGACAATTTGACAATATATAAATGTATGTGTGCAAGTGAGGTGCGAGTTTGAAACTGTTTGGTGTCATCATCCAAATTGAACGGAGTCAAATTTTGAGGACTCATTCAATTTGTAAAGATATTGTGAAGGTTGTATCTTAAAAAAAAAGAAATTCTAAATCACCAAATTCACTGATCTCAACCCGCCAAGCTTTTTTTCTGAACATCAACCATCCATATAAGATGCAAATAGATTTTCTTCAAGTATTGACTATTTAGTAAATGAGAATATATCATTGGTGGATCACACAAATATGCATCATATTGTAGCAAATTTATTGAACTAAAGCTAATAATGATCTAAACTAACAACCATTTCACTTGTAAAATCATAACAAGGGTACACTAAATCATAACTTTCAAGGAATTTGCTACTCATACATAGAGAGAAATTTCATTTTAACTTTCAAGGAATCCTGCTTCTGCAAAATAAAAAGATTAAATTGTTATCAAATTCGAAATTAGGAACGAATGTTAATGCATCTTAATTCAATGACATCTACATCACATCCATAAGCTTATATATTCATGGTACTCACCATGAAAATTGTTCACAGCTTTATTGGCCTCCTCAAGTGTTAAGAAACAGACAAACCCAAATAGGAATGGCAATGGGCCGGGGCGGGGACGGGGACCGATGGTAGAAATTTCCCCGTCCCCGGTCTCAATCCCCAACGGGGAACCTATCACCACCCCCGCCCCCGTCCCGCAACGGGGATCGGGTTTCCCCGACCCTGATAATTCCCCGGCTAAACTTAAAAAACAACAATAACAACAACATAAACATCATCCAACAACAGATCTAACACATCAAATGTATATATAATTCATCAAATGTATATCAGATGTAAAAAATATATAATTCATCAAATGTAAAAAATAAAAATAAAAAATAAAAAATCTAACACATCTTCATCAGATCTGAGCTCGGAATGGAGGAGGCGACAGAAGCGATGGAATGGAGGGCCGACGACGATCGGCGTGAGACAGATCGAAGGGAGGGAGAGAGATCGGCGTGAGGCAGATCGGAGGGAGGCAGTGATGGAGATCGAGAGGTGAGGCAGTGATGGAGATCGAGAGGTGAGGCAGTGAGGTCGGAAGGAGGGAGATCGGAGGGAGGGAGGGAGATCGGCGTGAGGGAGGGAGGGAGATCGGAGGGAGCGACGTTGGAGGGAGGGAAGGGTTTTTGAGAGAGAGAGAGAGAGAGTAAACTCAGTTTGGTGAATTGAGTCCAGAGACAGAATAGAAAACATAGTTACATATATATATATATAGGGAGGGGTATAATTGTAATTTCATACCGGGGCAAACGGGGACGGGGAACGGGGCCGGGGGCGGGTCTGGGGCTGGGGAAGGTATCACTGTCCCCGACCCGAAAATGATCGGGGATTTATTTTTTAATACCATCCCCGACCTGTGGAGAGCTTTTGTCGGGAAAAAATCGTCCCATTCGGGGTCGGGGGGTCGGGTCCCCGTCGGGCCAGTTTTAAATTGCCATCCCTAAACCCAAACCCCCTGTTGGTTCCTTTTTCATTTTGCCACAAGTCCTGTGTGTTTTTTTTTTTTAGTTTAAGGACGTTAACTACCCATCTGTTCACCAACCTCATCATTGACCTAAGACTATCACACTCCCATAAATTTACTTAATTCTACATCTAGAATCTGAGTAAAAATGAACACATGTACGCGCGCACAGATTCTTTTGACCTTATATTTATCTAAGGTTCATATATTTCTTAAAATTTATAACAATTTTCTGCGTATGATGGCTCAACTAGTTAACCCACCAGTCAAAACAATAACTAATGGGACTTGTTCCTTAATGGTTAATGTCAGGCCAAGTTTAAAAATTATTATTATTATTAAATTTTTTTTTTAATGGCAGCAATACCCCATATTTTTGGATTTATTATTACTATTAATTTTTTTTAAAAAGGTCTAAAATCATATGAAATTATAGTAATTAATGACGAAGCTATTCTTCTTTGATTAATGTTGTATGTCAAAAGTGATCTTTAATAGAAACCTGTTGGAAATTCCACCAGAAATTTGTAAATAAAGTACACTACAATAGAAAAATATGGACTGCTAGATATGGACAATTAATTTTTATCTGAGATCATAATTATATTTGTTTCTGTTGCTCTAGGCAATCACGCTAAAGACATATCCCGCCGAGCTCTCCCTCACCGCTTGGATATGCTAATTAGGAACAGCTCAGGGGGCCATAGTGGCGCTTATAATGGAGAGGAGAAATGCTAGCGTCTGGTCTATAAGCTGGGGCACCAAACTCTATTCACTTTTTTTTATCTTCATCTTCCAAGTAGGGGTGATGGGACTTATAGTGGGTGATGGGATTCATCACTCTATACTATCACTTCCTGAGACTTATAGGGGGTGATGGGATTCATCACTCTATACTATCACTTCCTGTAATTTATTCATAATGGAATTGGTCTTGCTGTCTCTTCTTTGCAAGTCGTTGCTTGGTTACGCCTATTTTATTACTTTGTTGAACTCAACTAGATGGAACTCTTTCTATTTCTATGATTGGTTGAAGAACTTTGACAATTTGATTAATGGTTACGAGAACTCACTGGGCTTATTTTCAGAGTTTGGAACTATATTTGGATTACAGAATTACTGCAAAGTAGACAAAACACTAGTTGTAGTGGTGGAATTATGAGGCCTCAGGGGATTTTAAAACAGCCATTAATGGCTTAATTTCATAATTTTGTTCTATGGAAGAAAATGAATCAGGCTACGTGCTGGCAAATCATGGACATTCTCTTGAAGAAAATAGGGTTTTCTTTGGACTTCTAGGATGATAAAGTTGAGGATTCAAGCATTCTATATCTTTTGCTGAAGTTAGGTGTATAGTTGTATTGTATACGCACACATGCATGTGTGAGAGTCTTCAATTCCTCTAACATGTCACATTTACTAGATATGTTACATGGACTTCTCCAAAAGCATGAAGTAGCTGTGTTAAACATGCAACACTTGGATAAGGTACATGTGTTTGACATGACTAACTGGACATGCCCCGAGCAAACATGTCAAGTACACATAAAACTCTATAGCGCAACTCATAAACTAATAATGGGGCTTTTAGTTATTATTTAACTCAATATTCTATGGTTGCTATCTTGACTTGTAGAAACACTAACTAATAATCTAGGAAGTTCAAATTTTAATGTCTGAATGACTTTTTCAACAGCCAATGAATTTGATTAGCTTTCAAAAAATATACTATACTACTCATATCAAATTTCCAGTATTATTCTTAAAATAAAATACATACAACTAATTGAATTTTTTTTATTATATGTACCCTTTTTTTTTTTCCCCTTTTTTTTGTTGAAAATTTGGTTGAAACTAAACACCATCAAGTCTGTTGAAGCTGAAATAAATAAACCAAACAATAAAAAACAAAAATTTCTCCAAAGATTGAACTAGCAAAGAATTTGACTATGAGTTCAGTAATCAATATGCACAAATTTTTAAAACAAAACAATGAACTAGCACTAGTTTTCTTTCTGGAAGCAAGAAATCAAAAGAAAAATTACTAAGAATTATTGTATATAATCTGTCTATCTCCTAACAATTCATGTGTATAACATATATATACTGATAAAATTCGTCACTATATTATTGCCCCTCAATCCAAAGTCACAGAGAGAGAGAGAGAGAGAAAAGAAAAACCCACCACTCAAATATCCTTGTTTTTGGCCATGTCCGTGTCTACATCTCCATCTTTAATGGCATCAAAATCAGCAACCTTTCTCCTCCGAAGATGCATCTTGACATAGAAATTAAGAAACAGCAAGAGAATAGCATCATTGAGAACCGAATTGAAGCCCCAAGCCCTAATTCCATTACACCCACCTTTCAAAAAATAAAGCAAAAGTACACCCACATGGCACAAAACATTACAACCGAGAAGAACAATCTGACAAGTGACCACAAAGAGGAAACAAGCACCGGGCAAACCAATGGCAGTCCAAAATCTGTAGCCATAAACAAGAGAGTAAACAGAGGTGGCAATGAGAATGGCAAGAACTTGAAAAGATTGAGAGAATTCGAGCCAGATGAAGGACATGAAGATGATAATGGAGTGGTTGAAGAGGCGGAAGAATGAGAGGTGGCGGTCGTGGAGGATGGAGAAGAAGGTGCGGAAAGTGTGGAGGGAGCGGGAGAGGTAGAAGAGGTAGGACCAGAAGAAGACGCGGCCGGAAGGGCGAGTGCGGAGGGGGAAACAGAGGAGCCATTATAAAGGGGTTTTGGAGCTAGCCCAGAACCAGCGGGTGTTGCGGATCTCGGAGGCGGAGGAGAAGAGGAGGCCGATGAGCTGCGGTGGTGATGTTCGACGATAGAAGATTGACGGACACTGGTCGTGTGCGATGCTGAGATGAGGGGCGGTGGTGATTGATTCTCTGTGTGACAGAGAGAGACCGAGGAAGAGCAAGAGAGAGAAAGAACTGTGTGAAGAAGTAATAAATTTGGACAAAAATTTAGGCGCCAATATGAAATATTTCCCAGTAAAATTTTGAACACATCTGCCGACTAAATTTTAGTCGTTGAAGATAGGTTACCAAAGATACCCAAAAAAAAAAAAAAAAAAAAAAATTGGTGACTAAAATAATTTTTGAGCGACTAATTTTTTTTTTGTCGCTGAAAGTAAGTTTTTGGCGACTAAAACTTTAGTCGCCAAAGAGAAAAAATTATTTTTTTATTTCCCATTCGGAGACTAAATATTTCAGTAGGCAAAAGTCAATATGCAGCGACTAAGTTTTTTTTTTGTCGCCAATTCTGGCATTTTTAGCAACTAAATTTTTTTTTAGTCGCCAATAATGAATATACCCCGACTAAAAAAAATTAGTAGCTCAATATTTTACTTTTGGCGACTAAAAAAAATGTTAGTCACCAATTCCATAACTTTTGGCGACTATATTTTTTTTAGTCGCCAATTTTAGTCACCAAAGGTGCATTTTGTTGTAGTGTAATGAATGAATATTGATCTTATTCTGGTAACATAATTTAAGGAAGAATTTAAATTTAAAATTTTATCTTAAGAATATAAAATTAATTTATAGACCAATCATTATTCATATTAACAAAAAATTAAACAAAATCAAAAAAATAAAATAAAATTAAGAACTGCAACTTTCAACTTTAATACGATGACAATATTTTTCAATTATAATAATGTATAGATTTTGTATGAGGTTTTGAAACTCTCACAATATCTCTTCTTAAAAAATATTTTTTTATAAAATATATAAATATATAAATAATCTCAACGTCACTCTTACTGCTCCTTAATATAAAAATTATAAGCTAATTGTGATAATTTTAAATTCGTATTTAAAACTTATAAATCATGGATAGATTATTATAATTTTAAATTTATATTGTGTTAATTTTCAATTTAAATTAATAGATTGTTTTTTCATATTTAATGACCCTCAAATTTGAATTTTGAAATGGATTAGTATACTTTTTATCATTTTTAGATTTGATATACTTTTCATTTAAAAGTCATAAATCAAAAGATATTAATTTTTATTTTTATTTTTTGCGTGAATAAGAGCTAGCCAATAGAATTTTTTTTTTAATTTTAAAAATCAAAAAATTATAAAATTTAGATTAAGAATTTAGAGTTGTTAGAGGGCTTATGGGTTAAAAATTCATTTTTGCTTATCTAATACCATATGGATTAGTACCCTTAATGGGGGCAATTTGGAAAGTTGATAAAAAGTAAACTTTTTGACTTTTTATCAAATTCTCCCAAAAAAGTCACAAAAAAATTACCAAAAAAATTAATTTTTTATCAACTTTTCAAAACACCCCAGTATGGGTTATGAGCTTTTGCAGATGCATTGGCAGTGGCACCACCACCACCACCACCACCACCACTACTACTGAGGGAGCATCGAACGTTCTCACACATTGAAATATTGAAGTGAAAGTTGAGGTTAAAATGGATTTATTTAATTTTTTTTTTGTTGATGAAATTCATAAGAGATATATAAATGAAGTAAAGTACATCACATAACATTTTTCTCACACATCAAAACAAGAACGCAACAAAAGATAGATAAAATACACTTATATTGTGTTTGGTGTGGGGATATATTTTTGAGTACCAACACGTGGCAAGGTGACGCCGATGTATTAGCTGAGGTTTCACGTGTCCTGGTCGTAACGTCGAGATTATCTCGGCATGGCCGAGGTTATCTCCGAAGATATCGGAATCCGAGATAAGCAAGAGTCCTAGAATGAGGAAAGACTTCAAGATGGATAAGGATAATGTTTTTAGGAAGTCTATCCTTATCTCTTGAGGAGTCCAAAGTAAGCACTGAATGGGAGTCCATAGAAGTCAGGCTTCTATCGGGACTAGGATTGAGTTAACTATAAAAGAGAGGCACCCCCGTGGATCTAAGGTACGCAATTTATATTCTGAACAGTGAGTTTAAGCACTATTGATTATCTTTGAGAAATATACTGACTTGATCCTCGGAGTGCCCCCGGGTGGACGAACCACCGCCGAAATCTTCTTTTTCTGTTGCAGGTTAGCCAGGTGTCATCTATTCTGCCAGTTCTCTCCAGCTGATTACTGAGTTGGCAGTGTGGTCTGAAAATCACTCACACAATTTGGCGCCGTCTGTGGGAAAGAAAGTAGAATAGATGGCCAGTAACGAACAGAAGGAAAAATTGGGGATGACACTCCTGCTGGGAGTGGGAGACCTATTGACCTTGATGTCGAAGGAGACAGGTCCAACGCAGAAACTCATGAGCAAACTCACAGAGTAAAAGACGTCGGCCAGACTAGCGACGTACCAAAGAAACCTGATTGAAGCGGGTACTACAACGAAGGCGACCTCCAGGTATGGAAGGGCAGGTGCCTACGAAGGGACGAAGAGGTGAAAGAGATAGCAAACAAGTTGGCAGACCTGCAATCAGTCGTCAATTTTATGATGCAAAATAACGTCATGCAGCCATTATACCCGCTGCAGGACACGCCGATTCCAGCGGCCAATGCCCAGAAGGGAGGGCAGAAAGCAATCCCAGAAGCCCCCCAGCACACCAGGAGTGAAAGGCACTCTCACTGGCCTTCAAGGGAGATCGGAAGAGGGGAGTCAAGGAAGGAAGAGTCACAAAGGACACAACGCACCAAGAAGGCCGACCCCATAGAACATCGGCATGTTCAAGGGCGGGCACTATGCTTTGACACAACTCATGGAGAAAGATCGAAAAGGGCTCACCACAAGGCCGAGAGTAGTATATCGAAAAGACTGAAGTTGAAAGATAGCCGAGCTCCTGGGCGGAGCAAAGAAGACTTGAGAGATTACCTCAAGAGGAAGCAACAGAACACCGATGCCGAGGTAACCTCCCCAGATAAGCCGAGGACACCATTCTCGGTAGAGTTGGATAGGTTTGAGGCGCCGAAAAGATTCAGTATGCCGAGGTTCCAAATATACGATGGTAAGTCAGACCCCAACTTCCACGTTAGATTATATTTGAACTCAATGGCATTGTATAGTGGGAACGAGCCGTTGCTCTGCAAAGTGTTTCCCTCATCCTTCGGGGAGATTGCATCAGATTGGTTCCACAAACTACCAAAGGGAAGCGTGAAGACTTGGGAAGGCCTGGCCGAGATGTTCGTGGCCAGGTTCGTGACAAATAAGCTACAGCCATTAAGGGTGGACGCATTGATGGCTCTGAAGATCAGCAAGGATGAAGGCCTTAGGGCCTATGCAAAAAGATACTATGAGGTGTTCAACCGAATACCTGAGTGTAATCAAGAAGTGGCGGTCGTGTCTTTTAAGAACGGCCTAAAAGACAACTGTCCACTACGGAAGTCTTTGGCAAAGACATTGCCAAAAAGCATGGAAGAGCTCATGGCGAGAATCGAGAAGTATGCCAGGGTCGAAGAAGACATATCGGGGACCAAGGAAACAAAGCAAGAGAAAGGAAATGGCTCGCCGAAGCGAGGCCGAGGTAACAATGGCTCGAGCAAGCAAGAAACAGAACTGAGGGCTGTGCAGGCAGTGACAACTGTGTTCCGAATCCCAATTCACAAAGTCCTGGATCAAATTCGGAACCAGCCCTATTTCAGAACGCCAGAGAGGACTCCAGGAGAGTTCATGGGAAGAAACATTGGCAGGCATTGTGCCTACCACAATGAAGATGGGCATACAACTCAGGGTTGTGGAGCCCTGAAAACACACTTGGAAGACCTGGTGAGACAAGGACATTTGAGAGACCTTGTCGATGAGACCAGGACAAGGGAAGAATGGGCAAGATTGCCTCAGGCACCAGCAGCCCCACCTCCCCCAGCACAGCAGCCGCAGGCAGGAAGACCTCGGGTAGTTAACGTAATCCACTCGAAGGTTAACGAAAACGAAATCCGAGAAGAGACCCAGAAAGTAAAACACCTACAACATGTCTACCAAGTCGGGGAGAAAAGACATCGGGCAGAAGAGTGCCACGGACCAATGATAACCTTTACTGAAGCCGACCTAGAGATGGTCCAGCATCCGCAAAATGATGCCTTGGTAGTATCCCTCCAGGTTGGGGAATGCCAAGTAAAATGCATCCTGATTGATCAAGGCAGCTCTTGTGACATCATGTACGTCCGATGTTACAAGGAGCTTGGCCTTCACCCAGATGATATGGAATAATCTAATGGCCCAATGGTTGGGTTCAATGGAACACCGACATGGCCACTGGGAGTAGTAAGCTTGGAGGTGCAGGTTGGCACCAGGAAGATCAAGATAGAATTCACCATCATCGACACACCCGCCCCTTACAACATCATCTTGGGAAGGCCATGGTTGCATGCGATGGGGGCAGTTCCCTCAACATTGCATCAACTATTGCGATTCCCAACAGAGCATGGGATAGAGAAAGTCAGAGACGATCAGCTATAGGCGAAGAATTGCTCCATGGCAGCAATGAAATCTACCTGCAGCATACGAGAGCCAGAAAAGGCAGAAATTGAAGATGAGGACGTGGAAGTCCTAGAAGACGTCGGCAAGGAGCCAGCCGAGAAGAGTGAAGAGGCACTGAAGAAAATCCTCGTCCAAGATGGGGATGAAGAACGCTTCTTTCTTCTCAGCTCGGGCTTAGCCGAAGAAGAGAAAAAAGAGTTGGAAGCTTTTTTAAGAGCAAATATTGAGGTGTTTGCTTGGACACCTTACGAAATGCCTGGCAATGACCCCGAGGTTACTTGCCACAAACTGAATGTTGACAAGTCGGCCAAACCTGTAATTCAACGAGCCAGAAGACCGACGTTGATGCACGTCGAAGCAGTAGAGGAAGAAGTAGACAGACTTCTGGAGGCCAAGGCCATTAGAGAAGTTCACTACCTAACATGGCTATCCAATACAGTGGTGGTAAAGAAGAAGAACGGTAAATGGAGGGTCTGCGTAGACTTTACCAGCCTCAACAAAGCCTGTCCCAAAGACAGCTTTCCTCTACCCAAGATTGACCAGCTAGTAGATGCCACTTCAGGGCATGGAAGAATGAGCTTCTTAGATGCCTACAGGGGGTACCACCAAATAGCCATGTACCCCTCAGACGAAGAGAAGACCACGTTCATCATCCCAAAAGGCCTGTACTGTTACAGAGTAATGCATTTCGGGTTAAAAAACGCAGGAGCAACTTACCAAAGGTTGGTAACCAAAATGTTCAAACCCCTAATTGGCCGAATAGTAGAAGTCTACATCGACGACATGGTCGTTAAGACCAAGGAGCCTGAGGGTTAGCTCGCCGATCTAAAAGCAGTTTTTGAAATCCTTAAAACATATCGGCTCCGACTCAATGCATCGAAGTGTGCATTTGGAGTTGGATCTGGTAAGTTTTTAGGATACCTAATGACCAGAAGGGGCATTGAGGCCAGCCCAGATCAGATCAAGGCCATCCTAGAGTTGAAGAGCCCGACGTCAGCAAAACAGGTGCAGATGCTAACTGGAAGGGCCACAGCCCTGAACAGGTTCATAAGCAGAAGCTCAGACAAGTGCAAACCTTTCTTCAACTTAGTGAAGAAAGCCACAGACTTTCTTTGGACAGAGGAGTGCGAAGAAGCATTAGCCGATCTGAAGAAGTACCTGACCACAGCTCCAGTTCTTTCGAATCCAGAACCCGGGAAGGAGCTGTTCTTGTACTTGGCAGTTTCAGAACATGTGATAAGTGCAGTACTAATCCGAGAAGAAAAAGGGGAGCAAAGAGCTGTTTACTATGTAAGCAAAACCCTAGCCGACGCAGAAACGAGGTATCTACCCTTAGAGAAATTGGCACTGGCTTTAGTAATGGCTTTAAAGAAGTTGAACCATTACTTCTAGGCCCATAAAATCGTGGTACTGACAGAACATCCATTGAAGTCCCTATTGCAGCAGGGAGACTTAACATGAAGAATAGCCATATGGGCAGTCGCCCTAGGCCAGTATGATCTGGAGTACAGGCCCAGGACAGCAATCAAAGGCCAGGTTTTGGCCGACTTCGTGGTCGAGTTCACGCCAGAATCCATCGAACATCGGGCTCCGTTAAGCCAAGATAAACGATGTCCAAACAAGTAAGGAGAAGCCCAGCCAAAGACAAAAGAACAAAAGAAAGAGGACAAACTCAGACCCTGCAGCATTTACATCGGCGACTCTTTTCGACTGTTTGTTGATGGGAGTTCAAACCGACAAGGAGCGTGGGCAGGAGTAGTACTGATATCCCCAGATGGGTAGGTACTAGAACAATCAATTCGTTTGGGGTTCAAGGCCTCAAACAATGAAGCAGAATACGAAGCACTCATTGCAGGACTAAAACTGGCAGCAGCAGTACAAGCCGATGAGGTAATAGTTTTTTGTGATTCACAACTGATAGTCAATCAGGCAACAGGCGAATATGCAGCCGAGATGAAAGAATGTCGGCATATGCAAAGGAGGTCATCAGGTTGGCGGCCTTATTCCAGAATTGCCAACTACTCTAAGTAAACCGAGATGATAACAGCCACGCCGATGCGTTGGCCAACCTAGCTAGTGCAGTACAACCTGGAAAAGCAAGGACAATAATGATTGACTACTTGTCGAGTCTGAGCATTGAACCAGTAACCACAAAGCGTGAAACAATGTGCGTAGACATGGGATCAAGCTGGATGGACGCAATTGTTACGTTCCTAAAAGAAGGAAAGCGGCCAGATGACCGCAAGGAGGCACACAAGATCAGATTGAAGTCGGCAAGATTCATTCTGATAGCAGAAGGACATCTCTACAGAAGGTCCTTCACTGGACCCCTTTTAAGGTGCGTACACCCTTTACAAGTCGAAGATTTTTTATATGAAACACATGAAGGAATTTGTGGAAGCCACGCTAGGGGCAGATCACTCGCTCATAGGGCCATCACCTAGGGGTATTGGTAGCCTTACATGCAGAAAGATGCAGAAGCCTATGTAAAGAAGTATGAACAATGCCAAAGGTTTGCACCTCTGATACACCAGCCCCTGAACCCTGTATCCAGTCCTTGGCCATTTGCCCAATGGGGCATGGATCTCGTCGGGCAACTGCCCCAAGCAACTGGACAAAGGAAGTACTTGCTAGTAGCAACAGATTATTTCACTAAATGGATAGAAGCTGAACCTCTTGCCAGGATCCGAGATGTGGACGTGAAGAACTTCATTTGGAAGAACATTATCACCAGGTTTGGGATTCCAAGAGCAATTGTTGCAGACAATGGAACTCAATTTGACAGTAAGCTAATCAAGAACTTCTGTGCAAAGTTCAAGATCAAGAACTACTTTTCAACCACAAGCTTTCCACAAAGCAATGGACAAGCAGAAGCATCCAACAAAGTAATTCTAGATGGGATAAAGAAGAGGCTGCAAGCAGCAAAAGGTAAGTGGATAAACGAATTGCCTAATGTACTTTGGGCATATCGGACTACGCCGAGAAGATCAACAGGGGAATCCCCTTTTGCCATGGCTTGTGGCACAGAAGCAGTCATTCCACTGGAGGTCGGCATCCCTAGAATCAGAACCCAAGGGGTAGAGAACGGGACTAATGATGTACTCTTAGCCTGAGATCTAGATCTTCTAGAAGAACGAAGGGAGAAAGCTGTAATTCAGCTCGCAGCATACCAGCAACAGCTTGCCAGAACTTACAACAAGAAGGTTAACCCAAGGGAATTTCAGATTGGTGACCTCGTCCTAAGAAAAGTCGTCGGCAACAAGAAGGATCCCAGAGAGGGCAAGCTTGGCCCAAATTGGGAAGGACCCTATAGAATCATCTCGGTGTTGGGCAATGGGGCATATCGGCTTGAAGATAATGAGGGCAAAGAGTTGCCAAGGCCTTGGAACACTTGCAATTTGAAATTTTTCTATCATTAGAGTTTCTTTTTTTCTTTTCCATTTGCCGAAGTAAATAAATAAAGATTCAGCTGGTTCTCTTTTCAAGATACTTGACATTGTCTCTAAAATACATGCATAATGAGAACCCAAGTGGAACTCAGGTTCACATTAGGGGGCAGAGAGAAGAAGAATATGTTTAACACTTGTTGAAATTTGTGGACAATTTACAAGTTAAAGTTAAACCGAAATCATTGTTTAACACTTGTTGAAATTTGCGGACAATTTACAAGTTGAAGTTAAACCGAAATCATTGTTTAATACTTGCTGAAATTTGTGGACAATTTACAAGTTGAAGTTAAACCGAAATCATTGTTTAACACTTGTTGAAATTTGTGGACAATTTACAAGTTGAAGTTAAACCGAGATCATTGTTTAACACTTGTTGAAATTTGTGGACAATTTACAAGTTGAAGTTAAACCGAGATGATGTCTAACACTTGTTGAAATTTGTGGACAATTTACAAGATTGAAGACTAAGGTTAAACACTTGTTGAAATTTTATATTTACAAGGTGAAACCAAGCTTACGTCAAGAAAGATACTTGGGTACTTGCCGAGGTAAAATCATCAGTTGTATAACCGAGGTGTGTCACCCCGAGAAGGTTGCACAAGGATTGGAGTGTATTAAAGATATGCAAAATATTCTAAGTATGGAGACATACAAGGCAAGCATGCAAGCATTCAAAAGCAAAATAGTTGTATTAAGAGAACGTTGACGATGTAAAGAGTTTTACATTATTTCAGAAAGAAAAAAAGAAAAAACAAAACATAAAACTAAGGCTCCTCAGCGGTAGTAGTTGGTTGAGTTTGAAGTTCAGACGATTGTTAAGAGGACACCTCGGCAGCCTTTTCCGCCGCGAGCTTGACATCAATTTGGGCAAGGGTTTTGTCAAGGCTCTTGTCGGCAAAGGTGACGTTGGCTGATGTCTTCTCAGGAGCAGCATCTTTGAGAACCTCATCACCCTCTTCATCTTGAGTCAAGTCTAGGACTTGCTCGCTCTGAGAAGGGGACTTGGCCCCATCAGCATCTTTTGGCTTTCTCACCAGGGTTTCCTCCTCAGATTCGGAGTCATCATCAGATTGAGCTGGAGTTGGAGTTAGAGGGAATGGAAGAGGAATGGCGTCGGCATTTCTCAAAGGCGAGTTCTGAGGGACATTAAGCTTTTTTAGAAGGGACATCCAACCAAGGGTGAAACCTTTGTTGCATGCCTCATTTACTTGCTTTTCGTAGGCCTCCGTGACATCGGCCATGCCCTGAGCATACGCCTTCTCGTCGGCATCTTTGATTTCGGCCTCTTTGGTGGCCAAGGCGTCTTGAAGCTCCTTCTGGGCCTGGGCCACTTTTTCCTCGGCCTCCTTCAGCTGGGCTTGAAGGACTTTGTTTATTGCTTCAGCAGCACCAACCTTCTCTTCGGCATCATCCTTGGCTTTAATAGCGACCTCGGCCTGATCCTCCAGGGTCTTCATCTTTAATTGCAAGTTTTTATTGGTTTTCTGAAGGCTGGAGACCTCTCTCTTCTTTTCAGCTAGCTTCTTACGGTTCTCAAAAGATCGTATTGAGAAAAAGTGGGCATGTTGGATGGCCTGAAAGAAAACAAAAGTATTAGAAAATATACTAAGTATGAAATGAAGAGAAAGAAAGAAAGAAAAAGTACCAAGTAAAAACACTTACCTGAACAGAGCGCTGAAGCATCAGAGCGTAGTTCTCGTACTCACTGAACTCGGCGTTTCGCTCCAGATCGCCTGGAAGAAGCAGAGCAGTATTAAGGGCAACGCCGAGATTAATATCATCGGCGCTATCACTAGCCATAATAGGCTTATCTTCCAGAGTGATTTCGGGGGTCCAGGGGGCATCAGGCTTTTTAGACCCCGAGGTCGTTGCAGAAGATGACCTCGGCCTTTTGGATTTGGTAGATTCGGATGGAAGTGTTTCAGCGGATCTCTTCGCGGGGACAGAGGCAGTCTTCTCACTCGAAGCCAGTTTGGAAATTGGCAAGGTATCCTCAGAATCGATCTGAGTCACATTTGCCTTGGGCTGAGCCTTTTTGATTCGTTTTGGCTTTGGTAGAAGCTGGGTTTGCGTTGGTTGTGCATCAACGTCAGAAGGAATGCTGGCCAAGAGGTCTTTTGCAACTGGTTTTGGGCGGCCCATCTCAGCAGCAAGAACTAGTCGTTGACGACGTTTTCGTTGAGATGGTGGGATCAGGTATGGAGTCGAAGTAGACGGTTGTTCTGCTGGATCAGAAGTTGATCCTTGATCTAGCTGAGATGAGGTAGCAACTTGTGGAGTTGTGGCAGAAGGTGGAGAAAGACTTTTCTTCTTTTTTCTCTTAGGAACGTCGGGAAGAGCTGATTTGTACGTCGGGATGAAATTTAGTACCAGTGGGACCTTTCGCTTGTGAACAGGAAGGTCCAGTAGTTTCCTTAAACCCGGACTTGGGTAAAAGGACTTGCGGAAGTCTTTTCCTGGCTTTGGAAGAGCTGCAAGGAAAAACAAACATCAGAATATTTGAAGTACTAAAGATTTTGAAAGCAAGTAAATGTGAAACACAGGGCTTTTACCATTGCCCTCTACGAAAACTGTCCGAGGAAGAGGGTAGAGGTGGAGGTCCTCATTTGGAGCAAATTCCCAGTTCCCCGAAGTAATAAAGTAATCATCTCCAGCTCCCTTGTTGGAGTCTGGGAGGTCGGCAACGATTTTGTACTCCGTTGACCTTGGCTTGAGGTAGTAGACATAGCCCGTGTCATTTTTTAGGCCACACATGGTATAAAAATACTGGATATCGGTTAAAGTGACCCTAACGTTTTCTTGTTTTGCTAAGGCTATGATGCCATTAATTACTCGGTAGGAGTTGATGGCGAGCTGCATTGGGTTTAACTTGTAATAATGGATAATCTCGCGAAAAAGAATGTTGAGTGGGAGCCGAAGTCCACACTCAATGAAGGCTACCACAGGGAAAGGCATGGAGTCATCAGTAGGCATGATGGAGTCATCATCCCTCGCCAACCTCAGATGGACGTCGGCTGGGATTTTAAACTCTTGTCTAAAGAATTCTAGTTTGGATGGGGTGTCTACCCTATGTTTCCACATACCCATGATATCGGCTTAATCAAAGGGGTTGGATTTCAGAAGATGTTTTGAAAGGGTTATTGTGACCTCGGCAATCACTTAGGTAAATGCAGGTTTCAGTTTTTTTCTAAATTGTGGGTTCTACAGACAAATCCCAAACCTAAGTCTATGGAAATGAAGATTGAAGGCACAAATCTAGAAAAGACACAAAAAACAGAAAACAAGAACAAGTTTCAGAATCAAGAACAAAGATGGACTATCAAGAACATAGTGAGTACAAGGGGTACAAGGTCAAGAACAGTGGCAAAAGTGCAAGAAAATGGTGAACAATGCGTGTATTCAAGACATGGGCAAGGGTAAAGTCGTGGAATAAATACACTCAGATATGAGATTCACAACTCGAATGTTTAAACAAAGCAGTAATGGCAACAAGTAGTAAAGAGCATCAGAGAATTGAAAACGAAAGGAACAGTGGCTTACCAGAAAAAGTGAAGCCGGTATGAAGATCGCCGAAGTTAGGCGATGGTTACAGAAGTAACAGAACGGTGAAAGCTTCACCAAGAGGGAGGAATGAAGGCAGTTGCAGAGCTTGAAGTCTGGAACAATGGCGGATTCAAGAGAAAAAAGTAAGAGAGAGAAAAAGCAAGAGTATCGAATGAAAAGTGAAGAAATGAAAGAAGAGGGAAAAGTTTTTGTTAAAACTTGAAACGACGGCAAAAAAGGGCAGTTAATGCGCCTAGAGCAGCGAATGCGTCAGACCACGCACGCAGGCGTAAGACGGCTTACAGGCGCGTCACAGGCACGATCCAATGAGGATAAGACGCGTGAATGAAGCGATTGAATAGTGATGCATGACAGCTCATACGAGTGAAGGAATTCACTAGAATTCTTGTTCTTTAAGGGAGACATGTCTGTAATAACCCTCATCACTGCTTACCGATAAACTACTGATTACTGCTAAACTGAGACTGATTATGATTGATAACTGAAGTAATCGAAATACTGAACTGACTGACTGAAATCTGAAACTGATTGATTGAGTATATCTGTTATATTGCATTTCTATCTGTCGCCTGTTTGATTATCTGTTCATGTTTTTATGTTTGAACTGCAAATTGAAGACCTTATCGGCAGCCGAACCAGAAATTGATTGGTGTTTTAGGACCATCATAATTTATGTGATTTTATGGTGTAATTATCTGAAAAGTGATTTAGTATGATTAAACTAGATTAAAATAAGCTAAACCACATGAGTTAGGTTTATTTACAACTTTGCCATTGTGAATGGCCCACTATCTAAGCATATTTGAGCCTACACTTGATCTCATAACACATTCCATCAGCCATTCTCCTTGTCATTGCCGACCATAGAGAGAGAGAGACTAGAAGAGTTGATTTCATCTCACTTTTGCTTGATATTGCTTGGTGATCTTAAAGAATTGAAGGGCAATTGCCTAATTAAGCTTGTGATTGAAGACTTAGGTAAGGAGATTCAACCTCTTAATTGTGTCTTTAAGTTGATTCTTGTATGGTTCATGTCATATTGAGGAGCTAAGTCATGAATTAGTTCTAGCATGTTGAATTGAAGCTCATTCCATGCATGCATGTTGGTATTGTTGAGTTTTAAGTTGTTTTCATGGCAAAATGTTGCATGCATGCTCATAATTATGTTTAAGTCCATGAGTTCATCTTGTTTTGAAAAGAATGAGCTCATTAGAGCATGTATTGAAGCTTTAAAGTGGTTTGAATTCATGCATGTCATGTTTGATGATTGATCATGAAAATTGATTTGAAATTGGGTTAAATTAACTCACCCTTGGGCTTTGATTTCTCAAATTAAGCTTTGAAACTTGTTGTGTATTGAGTTTAGATGTGTTTTCCAGGAATTGGGCCCAAGAGGTCGAGTTTTGAGCTAAGGAATGCTTGGTTTGAGCTTGGGGAGGCAAATCTGGAAATTCCAGAATTTGGCTTCTTCGCTCGAGCGAAGGATTCCACGCTCGAGCGACCATCGTTTATTCTGAGCTCTACTCGAGCGAAGAAATGGTGGCTCGAGCGTAAATTGCAAGCTCTCAGATTCTTGGTGCATGCAGACGCACGCTCGATCGAGAGAACCTACGCTCGAGCGAGGACTGTGTCTTACACTCGAGCGGGCGTCGAGCAAGCATCGAGCGGAGATTTCCAACATCCAGCACTTTTTGCATTTTTGCAGACCGCTCGAGCGAGGAAGTCCACGCTCGAGCGACCCCACTATTTTGACAAGCTCGCTCGAGCGAAGAAATCCACGCTCGAGCGAGACCCCTGTTTTCTAAAAATTCTGAAAAATGCTTTTAAAGTGCATCTTTGCATCCTCATCCCATCCTAGGCATTCTTAGGCCTAGTTTTAGACATCTTAATGAGGATATAGAAGTAGAACACACCGAGGCAAATTAGGGATTAAGTTATCATCTTTCCCAACTGTGTAGCTTAGTGTGTGTTCAATCTGTAAACTGTGTAGGGTTGGCTTTCCGAGGAGACGCTCTAGCTTACCGTAGCCCAGAACTCTGTGAGTAACAATTGTGTAAAGATATGTTCAACTGTGAATATTTCTGACTGTTTAACTGAACTGCTTTCTGAACTGAAACTGTTAATTGAATGAATGTATGTCCTATATTCTGAACTGTATTGTGGCATCCTTAGCAACTACTGTTACTGACTGTTACTGTTATAGAGATCTCTGTCAGTTCCCTTATTGGAACTACTACTGTTTACTGATTGATGGCCATCATTTACTGTTCGGTCTTTAAGACCTACTGTTTACTGTATTGCTATGCTAACGGATGTACCACATATGACGGTTATGACTGAACAACTGAAATACTGATTTAATGAACTGTTTTCATTACTGTAAGGACATTCATTCTTAACCTCTTGACGCATTATGTTATTCACTGGGCTTTAACTCACTGCTCATATATATATGTAGGTGTGCAGGCACCAGACCGCGGCTAGAAGCGTCGGGGTAAACTCCAGTTTTGTCAAGCCAACCTATGTGCCTCACTGCGAGGTTCCGAGCCTGTCAAGCTTTGGCTTAGGGGTGTTTTAATTCCCCGTCTGTCTCTGTATTTGTTTTGTAATAACCGTAGACTGTACTGTACTGCGTAAGAGGGATTAAGTCCCTGCTCTGATCGATTGCAAATATTGTGCATACTGTTCTGCCACTGACTGTATATATGTATGAAAAGTCTTTTTGCATACAGACTGTCACAACTCATTGGACATTGTTTATTTACTGTTTTGGCTTCCGCCAGCTCCTGTACTCTACTGTCTTACTGCTAAGCAGGCCTTCAGTAATCTCGGATTACTGGCCGGTTACGGTGCTAAACCCATAGGGGCAAATTTGGGTCGTGACAATGTCGGCCTTAAACAATGATCTCGGCTAAAATGATTTAAGCCGACGTACTGGAAGTAGATACCAATATAGGTTCCATCACCTCAGAATGCCGAGGTAATAGAACATAGGGAGCAGTTGTGGGGATATATTTTTGAGTACCAACACGTGGCAAGGTGACGCCAATATATCAGCCGAGGTTCCACGTGTCCTGGTCGTAACGCCGAGATTATCTCGGCGTGGCCGAGGTTATCTCCGAAAATATCAGAATCCGAGATAAGCAAGAGTCCTAAAATGAGGAAAGACTTCAAGATGGATAAGGATAATATTCTTAGGAAGTCTATCATTATCTCTTGAGGAGTCCAAAGTAAGCACTGAATGGAAGTCCATAGAAGTCAGGCTTCTATCGGAACTAGGATTGAGTTAACTATAAAAGAGAAGCACTCCCGTGGGTCTAAGGTACGCAATTTATATTCTGAACAGTGAGTTTAAGCACTATTGATTATCTTTGAGAAATATACTGACTTGATCGTCGCAGTGCCCCTGGGTAGATGAACCACCGCTGGAATCTTCTCTTTCTGTTGCAGGTTAGTCAGGTGTCATCTATTCTGCCAGTTCTCTTCAGCTGATTACTGAGTTGGCAGTGTGGTCCGAAAATCACTCACACATTTGGTTAAAAGATTTAGAAAGGGAAAAGGTGTGTGAAATTAAATAAAATATAAACGTATTTTATTTACATTTTACATATCTTTTTTCTTTCACTTTTTAAATCTTTTCTCTAATCTCTAACCAAATACAGTGTTAGACAACCCATCCAATAACGAATTCCAAACCAATCAACCAGCTGCGAGATCCAATTCAATTAGGTTATGTTTGATTCACAAAACTAATAGTGAGATATTAATAATTCTATTAAATTAATGTGGTATTCACTATTCAATTGGATTAATAGGATAAATTATCTATTGGATTAATAATTTCACCCCTACTCCATTACTAATAATCCTACAAATTTGTTGGATTAATTATCTATTAGATTAATAATTCTAAACCAAAATGTTAAAATAAATATAAGATAATTGGATCTACAGATTAATAATCCCAATTTCATACACTAATTTATCCAATCAAACATGTCTTTATATTATTCTTAGTTACACGTTTTTTTTTTTTTTTTTAAATTTTTTTTATGAAGAAACTTGGAATAACAGGGATTAGTGGCTGGAGTGCACAGGTGAATTACTTTACAGACTTGAGCGTACACGATCCTACTCCTCCCGAGTCACTTTTTCATGTTTGGGTTCGGCTTTATCGATTCGAGTTGGCAGTTGAATTGAATTCCTAGTTCCAAAGACATGCGTATCTGGGCCTCTTTCTCTCTATCTCAGCTTAGACCCACATTGCGAGGTATAAAGCGTGGTGGGGATGGATGATCCAAAGGTGTGCGGTGCTCGAGCTTCAAGAATCGAACGCATGACTTTACTGGGACTGACTCAATAATGCTAACTCATCATTAATATTATGATGGTACTATAATAGATGATTTGACAATTTAAGATATTTTTAATATTTATAATTTGTATAATGAATATGGTCAATAATAATATCATAACAAATGTTAGTACACTAATTAATACATGTAACACCACCGTTATTATTGATCTCACTTATTACATAAATTACAAATACTCAAAACCTTTAAAATTATATCACATCATCTATTAATATATTAATTAATACATATAACATTATTTTTAATATTATCACTCGCGAGAACAATCCACGGTTAGGTTCTTGGGGATAATGCTACAGTCTCCAGAACCCCCCATATACCTGTAAGATTTGATATATGATTTATCACCCCCACCAATTCACCCATGCACCAGAAACAAACTCCAAAGAAAAAAATGGTTTTGATACCCTAAATAATAACAACAATTACTTGAAACTTAAAAGTTTAATTTCACTTTTTATATTTTGATTTTTGTACCATTTTATTTTTTAAGTTGAATTAGTGCTTTTTACCATAAATTTATAATTGTCACTAATACTGTGTTTAGATGATTAATTTGAATGAATGACAATTTATAAAAGATAAAAGAAACGAAAATGAAATTTTTTTTAAAAAAATATTTCATTCTGTTAGCAAAAATTTAGTTTGGGTGCGATATCGATAGTTAACAGATAAACCAATTCTCACAAACAGTAAGATCAAACAATGTGGTTGCGTGTCTTAATGCCTTAACAGGGTCAAGGATTTCTTTGAAAGTTTACTTATAGAAGAAACACAACAAATACAACTAAAATTTCATTGATAATTATGAAACTTGTTTTTCAACCGCAAGGATCAAATTACAAGTCCTCTGAAACTACAATCGACAGAACTTAATTACAAGAACTGCTAATTGTTACTGCTACTCCTAATTGCAAGAACTGCTACTCCTAGACACACTAGACTACTCCTAGATTTCTCAAGTTATAAGTTGATTTTTCTGTCTCTCTTCCCTTTGAATCTCCCGGCTTTATGCCACTGGCTCTGCTGCTTATTTGCTGACACATGTCCCACCACGGATCAAGTTACTTCCACTTCTTGTGTAACGCCTATGATCTCCATATATAATCACTTGTAACTATCTCTTCTGGTGTAGCCTCCTCCTTCTCTTTAGTCTATGCAAACAAATCACGTGCCCCGCATCTATCACATGTCTAACTTCATGGCTCTCCTCTTAGGCCATGTTTGGCCATATTTCTTTGCACTACCAGATGAATTGACAGAAGAAACTACCTCTGCCACCTCTGTTGCCTTGATTGCCTTCCTTGTCACATGTTCAGCATTTTGGGACCCACATCCCCCTACAAAACTCGTGGCCTTCATTTCTACCATTCACTTGATTAGCTATCTGTGCTCTGTTATGCTTGTATACAGAAACAATGATTTTTAGTGCCAACACATTCATATTATTTTAAAAATATTATTTACCAATTCTTTTCAAATTATTATTATAATTATTATGTAAATAGGTAGTTTGAGTAGTAATAAAGAAGGTGTGTTGAGAGAGAGAGGAGAGGAATCTCTGATAGCGTGTGGGTGAGGAGGCAGTGCAGTAGTTGCAGAAATTTCCCACTTGGGGGATTCCTTCGTTCATTCTCTGTGGGAAAGTGTGAAAAAAGAAAAGAAAAGAAAATATAGATAGAATTTTGCGTGGCCTTTACGAAACCAAACCCAACCCTGTGCTGTGCTGAGTGTGTCTGTCTGTTTGGCTGTGGGGACAGCACAGACCAGTCACAGATAAGACCGAAAAAGAGCTGCTCTGTTCTCTGTTCAGTTGCACGCCTGAAGTTTTCATTCTATCTTCCTTATATTAGTTATAAATTTATGAACAATGATTCATCCCACTAAAAACATCACCATTAATAGCACTAATGCATTAAAAAAATAAAAAAAAAACAAAAAAAATACAACTCCAAGACCAAAACATCACATCATTTCTGGCGAAACCCACTGCCACCTAATTAGTGGGAGCACTAATTAGTGCTCCCAAGCATTTTTCTAAATTTATATTCTTAATTCATAAGATTAGATATGTATTGAAAATCTTCCATTACTCATGTAGAATGGAGAGAATCAAGTCTTTCAAGTACCGATACACTGACCTCAAATGAATGACACCTGCATCCAGCGATGGAACTAAGAAATTAAAGCGAGGAAGCACTTATTAATCACAACATTAAAAATTTTTACAAAAATATTTTAGATAAGTTTTTATGATTGACTTCAAAAAATATATATATATATATATTATTTGTAACTAGTATATCATGGATAATATAAAAAAAAGTCATGGATATAAGTTTTAAAATAAATTATATAATGATGAAGTATTTTTTTATACAAAATTTCAGTAAAAATTCAATATAATAATCATACTACGTCATCATTCACTTATGAAATCACAAACTAATAGTAAAGAAACATATAGAGGACTAATCCCACATGTCAAATGTAACTAACAACTCAATAAATTTAATATCTTCATTGAGTTTAATTATAATTGCATGTTAATAATGATGGACATCACCATTGTATTGAAATTTTCATAAATAATAATATAACTTATCGTAATATTTTTATTTTCAATAAAAAAAATAACTATTATTATTTTTATAATTTTAAAAATGTCATTGATATTTCAATCTAAATAATATTTAATAATTTTTTTATTTAAAATTTTTTATTTATATTTGCCAAAAAAAAAAAAAAATTCCAAAACGAGGGGGCACGTGCCCCCCTGGAGCAAGTGTGGCTCCGCCACTGCCTGCATGATTTTAGATATCATAAATTGAATTGATATAGTGTGAATTCAAATATAAAATTAATCTAAATTATAGGGCTGGTTTGGGAAAGAGGGTTTGTGACTTTTTTGGTTAAAATAGTAAAAAGAAAACAAAATAGACTTTTTAATCTAATAAGATAAAGGGGAATTTTTTTACAGCTCCCTAATAATACTAATTTAGAGGCTAAAGGACATCCAAAAAAATAGTGATGTATGAGGTCCCTGAGCTACTTGGCGCGCGTTTTTAATTATTTTTCTGGACCAAAATACCCTCGCCGAAATCAACACAGAAACGATACTACTTCCGACGTCTGAGTTCATTCCAAGCATCCACCATTTTCACGAACACAAGAACAGCAAATTTAGGGTTTCAACATCATCTTCACGATCGATATTGGAGCTTCGTTCTCTTATGCACAAATCAATCCCATTCCTTCCTCAAAAATTTTTCTGACCTTCCTTAGAGCTTCGTTTTCACTGCTCATCGTCATCTCCGTCCACCTTCGTGACGTCGCATCTCCATCTCAGGCCATATCAGCTCCTCATTCAAAGTTTCATCCTAACTCTGGTAAGTTTTTCTACAACTAGATTTTCTCTGGAAACACAGTTAATTGCATTTTATATTAAACTTCCATAAATTAGGGTTTCACATTCGTTTTAAAAAGCTACCTGAATTTGGAAAAAGTTATTTCTGTGTGTTTTGAACTTATTCTTGAACATGTTTGTGTGATTATTTCTCCAAATTTCTCTGGCATTTGAATTTCTCTGATTTTTGCTTGATGTATGTTTCTTCTTTCAGTTTTCTATGCCATGTTTATTTTGAAAAAACCAATTTCCTGTGTTTTCATCTAATTTTTTAACGTGTTTCTCTAATTTTGTTTCTGTACATTTCTCTGTAACATGTATTTTGGACTGGACTGAATGTTTCTTATCTGACATATGTATTTAGGAATGAATGTATCACCCTTTCTGCCATGTTTATTTTGGACTGGAATGAATGTTTCTTCTCTGACATGTGTATTTTGAAAAAAAAGATATTTCTCTGTGTTTTTATCTTATTTTTGAACATTTTTCTGCGATTGTCTATGAATTTCTCTGCTTTGAAAATTTCTCTGGAATATGTATTTTTCTCTGGAATGTTTATTACTTTCTTGCTCTGTCTAAGTTTGTCTGTATTCATAATTTTCTCTGACAAAACATCACATCATTTTCCTCCCCTTGTGTATCTCTATCATGGTTAACTTCCTCTGGTTGTGTATGTAAATTTCTCTGGCATTTCAATATTATGAATTTAAATTTTCTCTGCAATGGAAATTTACTCAAGAATGTGTAATTTCCTCCGGAATGTGTATTTATCTCTGGTATGTTTATTTTGTTCAATTCTTGGTTTCAATGTGGTGTAATTTTCACTGGATTGTTTACAATACTTTATTTATTTTATCTTGCTAATTGTGGAATGGAAATTTTCTTTGCCTTGCCATGTTTACTTTTCTCTGTCATTCATTTTCTCTGGTATGTTTACTTCTATTTGTAATTTTAAGAATTATTGAAAATTTCTATCCCATGTTTATGATGCTTTGTTGATTTTCTCTGACATTTAATTTTTGATGTCCAATTTCTTCTGGCATGTCCAATTTTCTGTAATTTTCCATCATTTGTAATTTTCTCTGACATCTTACAGTTTCTTTTATCTGTAATTTTCTACCTCATCTGTAATTTTCTCTGACATCTTACACTTTCTCTTATCTGTAATTTTCTCTGACATCTTACACTTTCTCTTATCTGTAATTTTCTAATTCATCTGTAATTTTCTCTGGCATGTCCAATTTTCTCTGGGATGTTCACTTTTCACTGGGATTTAATGTTGAAATCTTTATGTTTTAATCATTGTCTAGCAATGGCAAAACGTCAAAGCACCGAAACACCAGAAACACCAAGCAAGAAACAGAAACTGTCTCAGTCTTCTTATGAGAAATTTTCAATTTGTAATTATATTCAAACAAATTTATTCAAACAAAAGTTTCAATTTGTAATATTGTTTAAATTTGTTTACTTTTCTCTGTCATTCATTTTCTCTGGTATGTTTACTTCTATTTGTAATTTTAAGAATTATTGAAAATTTCTATCCCATGTTTATGATGCTTTGTTGATTTTCTCTGACATTTAATTTTTGATGTCCAATTTCTTCTGGCATGTCCAATTTTCTGTAATTTTCCATCATTTGTAATTTTCTCTGACATCTTACAGTTTCTTTTATCTGTAATTTTCTACCTCATCTGTAATTTTCTCTGACATCTTACACTTTCTCTTATCTGTAATTTTCTCTGACATCTTACACTTTCTCTTATCTGTAATTTTCTAATTCATCTGTAATTTTCTCTGACATGTCCAATTTTCTCTGGGATGTTCACTTTTCACTGGGATTTAATGTTGAAATCTTTATGTTTTAATCATTGTCTAGCAATGGCAAAACGTCAAAGCACCGAAACACCAGAAACACCAAGCAAGAAACAGAAACTGTCTCAGTCTTCTTATGAGCTGCGATCAAACACCAGCAGCAAAGCACTGGAAACACCAACCAAGAAGGAACAGCTCTCTCAGTCTTCCTATGATCTAAGATCAAAAACCAGCAGCAAATCACCACAAACTCCACTCCGAATCACACAAGGTGATGAGGCAACTAGCATCCACATGAGTACCCCAACTTCAACCGACTCAACCTCAAGGGGCAAAAAACCTGCTAAACTCCACAGAAAGAGAGCTCACTACACCATTCAATTCCGATCCAACCTCTCGTCTGTCGTCTCATTTTTTCAAACACTTAAATTCAATTCAAAACAACTTGTAGAGCTTCAGAAATCCCCATTCTGGTACTTGATCCAAGCTCTAACCAGTGGAAGAATGGATCCAAAGAAATGTAGGAAATCTGATGATGATGTAGTTGCCATAATCAAATGTTACAATCAGAAAACAAAAGCATTCACTGTTGGTAAGAAGAGCCTGACCTTCACAACAAACGACATGACCTTGATTTTCGGTTTGGAAGGAGGTAAACAACCCATGTCATTAAGGTACTCCAAGAAGCCAAAATCTGCATTCCTGAGGAGAAGATTCCAAAAGGACACACGGCTGACTGGTCCTGTCCTTAAAAACGCCTTGCTCAAGGCAATGAAAAGGAAGCAACCAACAGACTACAAAGATGTAGCAATCATCGTTACATTGTACTTGTGTCTGACACTATTTTTTGCAACAAGTGGGAATTCGATAGGCTGGGTTTTTATACAGTATGTCGAACCTCTTGAATCCATGAAACAGTATGATTGGCCTGAGGCAATCACCTCAACATTGATTGATTCTATCATGGCATTGCACAAAACCCCAGAAAAAGTTACGGGGTGTGTCATTGCTTTGCTTGTAAGTATAATATCCATTCAAATTTGCAGTTATCATACTTACAAATTTGTGCATTTAGAAAATTTTATTTACTTTAATTTTCATCACAGTATTGGATATGTGAACATGCAACCATCATTGACTCGGAACACAGCAACACAAATGACTTCCCGAGATGTGCAAAGTGGAACCTGCAAACCTTGACAAAACAGCTGCAGAAGACACCACTACACTCTCTTGCACCTCGACAGGTTAATTCCTATTGCTCCTAAAATCTCAGTGAAATTCCAAAAATATCTCTGACAACTACTTTGTTTCCCTCCTTGTGCATTGATTGTTTAAGATCAATTTTCTCTCAATTCTCAATTTATGCTTCCATCTTTGGTACAAACTTGTTCATTTCTGCATTGTAATCAATTTTCTCTGCAATCCAAAATTCTCTGACCACAATTGTAACACATTAACTTGTATGCCCTGATTCCTTTTCTCTAATATCTGAATTCTGCTGTTCCATAATTTTCTTTGGCCCATAACTTATTTGCCCTGATTGCTTTTCTCTAATATCTGAATTATGTTGTTTCATAATTTTCTCTGGCCCATTACTTATTTGCCTTGCATCTTTGATAAACACTGTTTATTTCTGCCATTCAAATGAATTTTCTCTGGAATCCAAATTTCTCTGACACAATTATAGTCAAACATTAACTTATATGCCTTGATTGATTTTCTCTGATATCTAAATTATGTTGCTCATTTCATAATTTTCTCTGCCTCATAAAATTAACTCATTGTCTGTAATTTTCTCTGGCCCATACAATTTTCTCTGAAGTTTGTTTCCCATTAGTATCATTTAGATGAATTTTATTTTCCTCATTTTAATTTTTCTGTCAGTGAATTTTGTAACATTTCTCTAATAAAAGAGCCTCCTGT
Organism: Camellia granthamiana; assembly: GCA_036172215.1. Classification (NCBI taxonomy): domain Eukaryota; kingdom Viridiplantae; phylum Streptophyta; class Magnoliopsida; order Ericales; family Theaceae; genus Camellia; species Camellia granthamiana. The sequence goes on along the minus strand of CM069903.1, from coordinate 23,183,983 downwards.
TACAGATAGATAACAAGCAACTACTCAAAAACCCATCAGAGGAGTTCTGTCTTGGTAAAAAGACAAAGAAAGAATCAAAAAAAGCAATTGTCAAATTCAAAGAGAAATTAGAAGATTCATCTGAATGTCAAGCAATTGTCAAATTCAATGAAGAAGCAAAACCCAGAGAAGAAAGTGAACGCAATGGACAAGAAGCTCAAGCAAGCAGCGGAGAAGAAGAAGCCAGAGAAGAAAGTGAAAGCAGTGGAGAAGAACAAGCCGCAGAAGAAAGTGAAGAAATAGAAGCAGAAGAAAAAGAACAGAATGAACAAAAAAAAGAAGACAGTGAAGAAGAAAATGAAGAAGAAGAAGATGAAGAAGAAGAAGAAGAAGATGAACAGCAAGAAGAAAATGAGCAAAGTGATCAAGAAGAACGTATTGAGCCATTGGACCAACAACAATTTGAGGAATCAAAGGACGCACAAATTGCTGATCTGCGTGAAAGATTGAAGGCACTTTCTCAATCTAAACAAGAAGAAGACAGAAATTGGATGGAAATACTTGCTCAAAAGGAAATTTCAATAAGAACCCTGACATCACTTAACTCAGAACTTCAAGAAAAAGAAAGCACAATCCAAATGAAACTAAGGATGTTGGAGCTTGAAAAGGAACATGATATGAAAACAATTCAACAGTTGAAGAATTCAAATTCAGAGCTTGAAACAGAAAATGCTAAATTGCATGAACAAGTACAAGAACTTTCAGTCCAACTAGCAACACAACCATACAGAACACCACCACAACTTCAACCACAAGGTCAGTGAAAATCTTGACCCACAAAAAGTCAAGTCCTTGAGTCAGCACAACTCAGAGAAATTTCTATTTATTATAATTTTCTGACATTGGTAATTTTCTCTGGAAGTTATATTTCTCTGAACACATTAGTTTCTGCCAATTATTTCTATTGATTTCTACTGCTCATTTCATCTTCTCTGTCTATTTTCTTATTCCATTTTTGAGATTTGTTTCATTTTCACTGTGCCTAGTTGGAATGCAAGTTGAACAACAACCAACAACCCAACAAGAAGAAATGGCACCCAAAGAACAACCAAAACAAAAGACGAAAGTCTATGGTAACTGGAAAATATTGAATCACATAAATTTACATATTAAAATATCATCTGTTACTTCAGAGAAATTTCAATTTTACTAATATTTTCACTGTCTACAGTCAAAAAAGATCCGACGTCAATGATCAAAAATTTAAAGGCAAAAGAAAGGAAGCAAAAGCAGCACGATCCAGAATTTCAATATCCAAAAGTTGTGAAAGTGACTAGAGCTTCAACACAAGCTGCAAAGCAAGCTGAGCAAAGCACGAAGGACAAAGAAGTGTTTGATGCTGATGCGTACATCTTGCCTCAACCTCTAAACATCAAAAAATCTTGGGTGTTTCCACAAACTCTTCCTATTTCAAAATTGATAAAAGAGCACGTAAAAGATAGGTTGCAGCACATATCAAACGTCTCTGGACTTGAGTAAGTACAACAAACAAAATAGAAGATAACAAACAACAAATTACAAACTTATATTGCATGAACAACAATTTAATTTCCACAAACTTGTCTTGTAGGGCACTAATTTGGACAAGTGAGTTGAACCTCATTTCCTTTGAAGACATTCAAAACCTAATAAAGCAAAAAGAAATTGCCAACAATGTAAGTCTTTCCCTTTCATCAAAATTTCTCTGCCTTTATAAACCAATATTTCAATTACAAATCATATTTTTCAGGTCATTGACGGTTATGGGGAGATACTTTTGGCTGACCAAATGAGAGAAAGACAACAACCAACCTCATTTTTTTTCACATCCATGAGCTTAGTATGTTACAACTATTTTATTTGATTTTCTCTGGAATTTACTTACTACTTTCTCTTCTTAAGATACTTCTTGGATTTTCTCTGAACATAACCATTTTTGGATTTTGTCTGAACACAGAATTTCATCAGGATGACAGAAAATCAATCTTTTCGAGTGTCCTTATTTGACAAACATATTGAAACAGCTTGGAGGAACTACAGGTTCCTCCATTTCCCAATAAACACTGGAGGTAATGAGAAGTCCACAGCTGGAAATCACTGGACCTTGCTTGTCCTAGACAAACAAGACAGTTTATGGAGGTTCTACAACTCACTGAGACCAAGGAGGGATGATGCAGAAGACAAATACGTCAAAGACGCAAAACAATTGGTAACCAGTGCAAATTTCTCTGATCCATCATAATTTTTATGTGATGATAATTTTCATACAATCCCATTGGTTTGTCTGTAAATTTCTCTGTTATTTAAAAATCATTTTCTTGCAGCAAGAATATGTGGAGAATTTTTTGAAAGATTGCCTTGAAAGAGACGCTCAATCACAACCCTCTTTCAAGTTGATAAACTCACAAAACACAAGTTACGACTTTGAGTATGTCAACAATGCTCCCCAACAAGAAAGTGATTCGTAAGTTTCATACATCTATAAATAAGATACTCTGATTTGCATGTTTCTTAAAACTAACCATTCCTATAATTTGTATGCAGTCTGGATTGTGGCCTCTTTGTCTGCTATATCATGAAACAATATAGCAAGCATGAACCAATCAGCTCCAAATTGTCCACACAAGAGATCAGGTTGATGAGGGCAGAACTGATAGAGAGATTTGTCACCGATATTGGCCGATCATGGACTGAACCAATTGAAATACTTCCAGAACAACCAGACATGTAATAGTGAAACTAGTGAAAGGAAGACAATGTACATAGCCAGACAGAGAAAATTGTCTCACATATATGTATATATCCATACAGTATTAACCGTTCAGTTTTTTGTTGACACATCAAAGGAATACTGATGCTTGACTTATCCATATGCATCCTTTCTTGACTAATGTAAATTTCATTTTTTTTTTATTTCAACTAATGACAATTTCATACCTATCGATGGTTAAATATATATATATATATATTTTTATTGTGATTGTCAACACAATCCCACAGAGAAAATTGTCTGCACAAATTTCTCTGGTATCATATTACCAGAATTCAGAGAAATTTAACACGTAAAGTCCCAACGGGATGCCTATATGATCAGGTAATCTGTAATGCTTTGTGTTGTTACCAAACAATCATCAAACTCAACAAAACACAAAAGCGACACAGTAATTTTATCTGCTACTATAAAATTTCACTGGATGAATTTGAAATTTCTGAGTTGTGAATTTCTCTGGGTTGGTGAAGAAAATTTCTCTGGCTTTGAGCAAAATTTATGAGTTGAATTCATTCTAGATAAATTCTTCCCTGGTCCAGAGAAATTCTTAACTCAGAGAAATTTCAAAAAAGCATGATTTTGTTTTTTGGTTGTACACACTGCAATAATTTTGTGTATGCTCTGTCTGGTATGCACATTTCTTGAAATGACTGACATGAAGTTACCACAAATTCACAGAGAAATTTAACTCGTATCATGCCAGAGAAATTCACAGAGAAATCTATTATGACTGACATTATAGATTGCATTATAGATCATGCAATCTATAATGCACTGTGTTAGTATAAAGCGATTATCAAATTCAAAAAACAAAATCCACACAGTACTTTTATCTGCCATTGTCAAATTTATATGGATGAATTTGAAGCTTCAAAACACATTACACAAAATTTTCTCTTCCATACCAAATTTCTCTGCATAAATTTGACAGGTATTACAAACCCAATGCCTATACTATATATCAACAAACACAATACACACTTTAACTCATATTGCAAAAATTTCTCTGGATGAATTTCATTGATATTATTATATACACTGTCCAAAAAACACATTTCACAAAACAAAATACACAAACTAATCATCAAATGTATTATTCAATCAATAAAATGTATTATCCTCAACTATTTAACAAAGGTTCCTTGCATGTCCTCTTATTATGGTGACCAATACTCCCACAACGACTACACTTAATCACCCTTTTAAACTCTCCAGTAGAAGCAATTCTGTTCTTCTTCGGCCTCTCAGCTGGTCTCTTGCTCAATGGAGGTAAAATCATAACATCTTCAATCCTACACACAGGTTTTTCAACAGTTGGAACTGGGCCAATCGAAAACGAGTACGCTTGACGATACATATCAGCATGAAAAAATGGTTCAACAAATGAATTCAAATTCCTTCCACTCCTAAAAATTGCAGCAACAGCATGTTGACATGGATACCCATTTATTTCCCATTTTCGACACGAACAAGTTCTCAACCCAAGATCAACCATAACCGAAGGAAAACAATGCACTTCAAAGACATTATCAGACGACAAACTCACATTCCATGTCCTCCCATCCAAAAAATACTTCTCCAATACACTATCCATACGAGGACATAGAACTTTATTCCATTTACTAGAGAGCAGCCTCCTATCAGACCTCATATTCATAATTTGCAACCGTATCATGTCCACCAAATTTGTTATTGGCAAGTGCCGAGCATCTCGTATCCATGAATTGAATGACTCAGCAACATTTGAATACATCTCACCATAACGTCTCCCCGCAAAATATGCATCACTCCAATTTTCATATGGTAAACTTCTCAAGAAAGCAATCACAATGTCTCCTCCCTCACTTTTTAATTCATTTAACTTGAAATGAAATGATGCCTTTGTTGGCGCATATGCACATTCTGAAAACTTCGACACAATCGTCTCCCTAACCAAATTTGTGTTTCCCAATGACAACTTATCCCTCAGATTTCTCTTTAGATGTTCAAGACAAAATCCATGAAAGCAGTTAAGGAAAAACCTAGCAATTCCCTCCACAATACCACAATGTCGATCTGATATGAAACTTATCACCCTTTCTGATCCCAATACACCACATAAATGTTCAAGAAACCAACACCAATTGTCTTTATTCTCAGCATCAACAACAGCAAAAGCTACAGGGAAAAAACCTACAAAACAAATAGGAACAAGCATATCACATATACACATGCATAGAAAATTAGAACAATAAACAACCAGAGAAATTTGACACTGCCAACATACAGACAAAAAATCACTTAGTGCCCAACTCCAGAGAAAATTCACACATTGGCAACATCCAGAGAAAATTGACTTACTGACCAACTACAGAGAAAATTCACACAATCATAATATCCACAGCAAATTCACTCAGTGACCACCTACAGATACAATTCACACAATGACAAAATCCAGAGAAAATTCACACACTGACCAAAATCCAGTGAAAATCCACACAGGCCAAAACCAGAGAAAATTCAAACTGTCAAAGAAAAATCACATTCACTGAATTCCTACATGTATAGAAAATTCACATAGTTAGATAAAAATTACATATATTTACAATTACCTTCATTCCCATCTTTCGCCGTTGCAGCAAGCATAACTCCTTTGTATCGCCCTTTCAAAAATGTTCCATCAAGAAAAAGCAATGACCGACAATATTTGAAACCAGCTGTGCATGCATGAAAAGCCACAAACACTCTTTTGAAACGCTTGTTGTCTTCAAAATCTAACTCAAAACGACTACCTGGATTGTTCTTCAATGCCTCATCAAAATACCACCGTAATTGATCAAATGACAAACAAGAATCCCCATATGTAGTACGTTTTGCTTTTTCAACACCCAACCAACCACAGTTATAACTGATTGAGACCCCATACTTGTCTTTCATTTCTTTCACAACATCCACTGGACGAGTTAAAGGTTTTGCACTTACCTCGTCAACTATCAGCCCAGAAACTAAGCTGGAAGTCATCCTCGAATGTTTACTCGTACGAACCGCCACACCACACGTATGTTCATTCTTCAAAGTCCTTATGTAGAAGAACCCATTTGTTTTTTCAACAGAAGCATGTACACGCCACATACATCCCCTTGATTCCTTATATGCACATTCTGCCGTAACCCTCAGCTTGTCATTTTTAACATATGTAAACTGAAAACCAACCTCAATAGCATACTTGCACAAAAAGCTACGGAACTCAACCACACCACCCTCAAACTTTTGTCCAACACTCGTAATATTATTCCGCCAACGAGCCGACAATAACACCTTTTCTTGGTGAGAACAAAACTTAGAGAGTGAATTCCTTTCAATATCCACCAGCCTATCACACTCACCATCCACAACATCTACCCAATTACACCCCACTTCATCCTCTTCATCAGAAGTACCACATTTAGTAACTGAAACATCAACAATATCAACACCGCGTGCACAAACAACCCTCAACATATTCAAAAAATCAATATTATTTCGAACCATACAATTCGAATGGCCCAAAATAGAATATGAAATACACATACTCTCAGGTTTCAAATTCTCCCATGTTTTACACAAAATTCCAACCAATTCCTCAAAATTCAATTCACATGAAACATTAATGACAATAGTATCATTCCCATATTTACACAGCAACAACACTGCACTGTCCATTGAAACTGAAACAAAAAACAAGAAAAATAATTTAGTTAACATAGAAACACTTCACAAGAACAACATAAAAGTCCAGAGAAATTTCTAAAAATAATAATTTTCTCTGAACTTAAAATAAAAACCCACATACATCTACAAACTGATATTCACCTTCAAGATAATAAAAAACAAAATCACAGAAACACAATCATACAAAAAAATCCAAGTCCAGAGAAATTTACAATCAGAGAAATTTACAAACTGAAAGGTAACAAACTTACAATTTTCTCTAAACTACAAATCCAAGTCCAGAAAAATTTGTGAACTTACATTCACTTTCTCATATTCTATCTGCATTAGAAACTTTTAATAATATGTCCACATGCACTTATAATTTTCTCTGGACTACAAAAACAAAAATGATGAAAATGAAATTTCTCTGGTTTTAAAAAACAGAACAAAACTGATATTCACCTTCACAAAACTGGAAAAAAATTGTTTAACATACAAACACTTCACAAAAACAACATAAAAGTCCAGATAAATTACTGAAAATTATAATTTTCTCTATTCATAAAATAAAAATTTGTCTGTATTCAATTGCCTCTGTCTAACGTTGTCTGCATTCATAAAATAAAAGTCCAAACACACATCTACAAACTGATATTCGCCTTCAAGGTGATAAAAAACAAAATCACAGAAACTAAAATCGAAAACAAACCTGATTCAACTCCACTCAAAAACATACGCGATCAATACACTGTCAACACTCCTTGAAATTGATTAAAAAACAAAGAATCAAAACTCCGTCGAAATCTCCGACGAAATCAACACGATCGTAGCAATCTTTCTCGTCAAACTCCACTCAAATCTCGACGAAATCTCACCATGAAATCTCCACTGAAATCTCCGACCAAAACTCCGACGAAATCAAAACGATCGTAGCAATCTTTCTCGTCAAACTCCACTCAAATCACGACGAAATCTCACCATGAAATCTCCACTGAAATCTCCGACGTAAACTCCCAAGAAATCTCCCCTGCGAATTCGGTTTCCAAATTCTATCAGTTAAGTCAACAATATTATATTCAAACAAATTTATGTTATATAGGAAGGGTAATTTAGGTACTTTATAATCTAAAATAAATTTCATGGACCTTAGCCATTAAAATATATTATTTTGGACCTTTCCTCCTATCAAAAGTAGAGGAGGGACCTTAGGCCAATTTTCCCTAAGATAAAGTATCACATTCAATCCATAATTATTACATTTTTCCTCTCATAAAAAAATCAAAAAAATCAAAAACCATTTTTCTAAATCAGACTTTTTAATTCTAAATTAAAATAACCAAAAATTTAAAAAATCAATTCACTCCTCAAACCAACCCAAAATGTCATTTCTAACTAAAATTTGAGCATTTATGTTTCAAATATAGACCGCACTACAATATCTATCATGTCTTTCAACATAACCTCAGAAGACCAAACCTATGGCCCTATTTAAATCTCATAAGTAGATCTTAAAACCTTCTTAAATAGTTATTATTTCAACTCATAAAAAATAAATATATGAATAAATAATTTATACTAATCTGAATTTTTTAATTTTTTAATTTTACTCAAAAGTTTAAAGTCATGTTTCAAATTGTTCCATTCCATTTAGTCCGCTTTTACTCAACTAACAAATTGTGATGATTTCGGCAATATACATCTTCTTAATACAATTTTCAGAATATTTTATTGACAAACATACTACGCTCTTGTAACAATTTAAATCATACATCTTATAAATTTATGTATATATTATTTCTTAAAAAATAATAATAAATTGATTTGTTAATTATATGCCACAAGATTTTATTGACAAGTATGATTTTAAAATTTTATCATTTACCTTTTACGATAAATAAGATGAAATAATATAACTCGGATAATTGAACCAATATAATTTTTTGGGAAATTTATTTTTTAGTAATGAAAAAATAATTTCATTTTTATAGTGGTACAAGCCTCCTATGTATATGGTGTAAGCCTATTTCTATGCTTGGCGCAAATTTTTTGTGTATCAGAATTGCACTATTTCACTAATTTATAATTTTTTCATGAATAATTGACAAATAAATTTTTAGAAAATGAAGGATTGAAATCATCAAAATAAGATCAATAAGGGTTCCGTGGGCCAAACTAGACCTCTGTAATTTTACCCAAGAATGGAGAGAAATTGGTCCCTTCCCTATATTTAAATGAAATGAAATAAAAATGAGGATTGGAGTTTTATGGAACAACTATCACTTTCGAGTGAATATGGCAGGTTATTACCCAAATGGAGAACAACAAATGTATTTATGTATTGTTCTCCAACAAAAAAATAATGTATTTATGTATTTATGTGGTGACCCTGCAGACCAAGCTACACAAGGACGGAACTAGGATTTGATTATCGGAGGGGCCAAAAGAAAAATAATTTTTTTTCATCATATACACAAAACATACATGTATGTATATATGATATATAAATTATATATACATTAAAAAAAAAAAAAAACTAAATACCATAGAAGCAATTTCAAATAGGATGAATACGTTTTTTTCAATGTAAAATAGAAATAGAATTCAAAATGGAAGAAAAATAACATATTTTTTATACTGGGGGCATTTTATATATAAAATAATATGGATATATATATTTAAAGTTCTATGGCAAACAATAATGTTCACAGAAATAGGGGGCCATGGCCCCCTATAGTCTTCTCCTAGTTCCTTCCCTGAAGCTACAGTTGCAAGTGTTAGTAAAGTAGATGCAGACTTTGCCATGCATAGTCTACAATATATCATATCCAACAATGCTAGAGACCTCTAAAAACACACCTCTAAACACACCTCTAATGAGGTGGAAAAGGAAAAAAAAAAAAAAAAAAAAAATCAAGACACAGGATTGGTTGTGACAGTGGTGGGACCTACTACCACATCATTAATGGTACCTCTAATTAGAGGTCTCATATACATAGCCTGTTCCAACTTTCTTAGCCTCTAGTCTCACCACCACTAACCTCCAAATCTTTGACCCAGATTTTATTCGTAATTTGTACAATATATTATTATTAATATTTTCTTGACAAACTTCTTTTAATTAATTTGAGGTAGAGTTGCAGAGATTCACCCTTAAATCTAATATTTACAATTAAGATTAAAAGCAACATGATGACAAATGAACTTTAAATCTGTCATTTGATAGCGGTGTCAATTCAAATTTTTTTTTGAAAATAAATAAAAATAAAGAAAATATGTTGGGTGAGACGGTGGTGATAATCGACCGTGAAAAGAAGAAGGATGTGGTGAGGTGGCTGGAGGTGGTTGCTTAAGTGGGTGGCCACAGTGTCACGGTTTCGCTAGAGGGCCATTGAAGGTTATGGGTGGTGATCGACAAGCCAAAAGGTGGTGGGAATTTGTTGGAGATGGCTGGTAGTGCTGTAGGTCAGTGAAGGCTGGTGGCAACAATGGGTGGTGGCAGGAGGTTATAGGGGAGGAGAGAGTAAAAACTTACTTTAAAAATAATTAAAAATAGTTTTTCTAGAAATTTTAGAATGAATTCTATTTTTTTGAAAATCGAAAACACAAAATAGAAAAGAAAATGATTATCAAAGGAGGCCATGCTTGATTTTGCAATTCTTTCCAAAAAGAAACCCTATCTGTACAGATTTACAGTAATAGTTTCGTAGTGAAGCTGTTGTATCATCTACTCGTTTGATAGGTCACATCTAGTTATCTATCTAGCGAAGAAAAATAAGCTACATCAAATGAGGCAGTCGATATGTGGAACTGTATTTCAATGCTATACATAGGTTTCACTAAGCACACCAAAAAATAAAAAATAAAAAATCATACTAATTAATACAGAACTTGTTCGGACTTATAGCATTTTTCTCCAATTTCAAAATACGGATTCCTTTCTTTAAGTTCTCAAACTATCATATTCTTCTCACTTTTGCTCTAAATTCTGACAATAGTTATACTATTGTAATGGAAATAGAGTAAATTACACATGTACTCTTATACTTAGTTGGGAGATTTAGGAAGGAATTTGAAAAACGAAAGAGAAAAAGTAAGTAAAATATAAATAAAACATACCTACATTTTACTTAATTTTTCACAATTTTTTCCTTTTATTTTCGAAATCTCCCAACCAAACAAAATGTTAAAGCATAATCATTTTTCCACTTTAATTGTTAAAGAAAAACTTGTTCCCAACTTGGTTCCTAACCCATCACTTTTCCCTCCTTTCCCATCCTCTTCCCCACTCTATGCACCTTCCTAGCGCACACCCAATTGACCACCCCCTCCTTAATTCACCCCCACGGGCCGGTCAAGTCTCCCTTTCAAACCCACTACTTTCCTCCACACTTGGATTTATAACATCTTCACAAATGACGCATACATACCTACTATAATTTTTCATTTTTGTCTGTCCGATATAAAATTAAATTTTGAGATTGGATAGATTAATAGCTTTGAAATTAGGTTGGATTTGGATTTACAAATCAATGTAGAACATAATTTTTTTAGTGACTAAATTGAGACCATTAAAGTCAAATCCAATTAAAAATATAATATTTTTTTAATCTTTAGCAATATTTTGTATAGGAATTTAATATAATAAAACTGAAATTTTAAATGTTCAATACAAAATCCCACTACAAACAAAAATTAACCATTTTTAAGTCAAATATTTTAGATCACAGAAAAAAAAAAAAAAAAAAAAAAAAAGAAGAGGAGGAGCATGCATGACCAAATTACTCACTGACAGTCAGGGAGATACTGAGAATCATAGAAAACATCATCACCATCAACACATTACTAGTAATCACAGATTGTAATAATTAATAACACAAAGCTAGTAATTTTTTATTTTATTTTATTTTTTTAATAAGTTTCGTTTTAATTAACAATTATCAAGAACTTGAAAAAGCATTGAAAGAAACTCCATGATGATGATGAGTGGAAATTCTACTAGAACTACAAAACAATGTCTCCCAAATGTCAGCAAAAGCCTCGACAATTACCCTGTGATGATGACGCGAATTCAGCGACAAAAAACACTGCAACAGCTGCTCCAAATCTCTCTCCTCGAACATCTGCTTCTCTAATATCATCTCCATCATCGATCTCTTGAAATCCTCATATGGGTCCTCCGATTTCTTCACCACCGCGAAGCTCTCCTTCACTTTCCCCTCCGCCGCACACGACGGTATCAGCTTCGAAACGCTGCGTTTCGCTCTCTTCAGCTTCTTGTGATTTCGTGAAATGGGTGTCTCGCGAGACGAGTCAGTTGAGAAGCTTCTAGAAGACGATACTAGCGTTTCGGTCTCTTCTTCTTCCTCGTGTCTCTCATCGCTAAACAGTCCACTCTTGGCCGACGAAGTACTGATACGGTGTCGTGTTGTCGGTTTCTTTTTTTTGCTCCGTCGTTTTTTCTTTGCCGCCATGTGCGGCGGAGGGAAGAGGTCGTTGTCGGAATCGCCGGAGACGGAGGAGTTGTAGATTTTGTGACGCGGCGTGTCGTCGCGGACCTTGGCGATGACGTGCCACTTGTCTTCTTTCTGCCACTTGAATTCCGGTGATTCGGTGAGGCCGTCTTCTGAGGTGTACTGTGTGCCGAACCCACAGCCGGCGGATGTGAAGGTGGAGGACACGTGGCGCTTGAAGGAGGAGCGGTGGGGTTTGAAAGAGGGTGGGGTCGCCGGCGGCAAGTCAACCAGGATGGGGTTTAGGGAGAGTCGGAGGAATGAAGCGACAGGATTTTCTGGGAGATTGGAAGGGTTTTTGGAGCAGCAGAAATGAAAGGATGAGATGACTCGGGAGATCCGAAGCTTGAAACCTTTCGCCATTGTTTTGTCTGTCTTTGTCGTCTGAGAAAAGTAGCTGCTATATAGCAAATGGAGCTAACGACAAAATTCTTTTTAATTGTTTTGAAGGTTTTTAGTTACCTTCATTAAGGGCAATAAATAGAAAAATGATTGGTGGCCCTAAAAAACTGTGGCTCAAATGGCTCAAATTTTCTTTTTTGGAAAATTTTATTTTTTTTTTCTTTTTTTTTTTGCCTTGTTTTTTTTTTATTTCCTTATAAGGAAATTTCGGGGCATTCGAGCCCCGAAATCTCGGGCCCTCAATCAGTCCTGGCAATAAATATGTGAGAACTGATTGGTAGCTCGAAACTTTTCGAGCCAAACGTGGCTCGAATTTCTGCAGACGAAGGCGAGGGGGAGGGGGAGGGGGAGGGGAGGAGGGGGAGGGGGAGGGACTGGAGGGGGCCCTAAAAAATGGGGGAGGAGGGGGCGGAGGCGGAGGGGGCGGAGGCGGAGGGGGCTGCGACGGCACCGGACCTGCGACGACGAGCTGCTGCCTTCGACGACGAGCTGCCTGCGACGACGACCTGCTACCTGCGACGACGGCGAAGGCGGAGGCGCGGCGATCGGCGCTCGGCGGCGGCGACGGCCTCTCCCTCTCCCTCTCTTTCTCTTTCTCTCCCTCTCGTTCTCTCTCTCTCTCTCTCTCTCCTCTGTAATCGACGAAGAAGACGAAAGCAAAGGAAGAAAAGAAAAAAAAAAAAAAATATCCAGCCCAAAACGACGTCGTTTTGGGCGGTCGAGCCAAAACGACGTCGTTTTGGAAAATCGAGCCACATTCGAGCCAGGGAATTCGAGCTACCAGGAATTATTCTAAATATGTTTGGTTGCTGTTACGGTGCGGAATAGTTTAGTTCATGTTTTGTTTTTTATTTTTTTGATTTTTTAGTTTAGTACATGTTTATTTATTTATTTTTGTTATGTGGTTTAGTGTACGTTTCTAATAACATTGAATTTGAGAGAATTATTTGGCTCCATAGGATTCATTATGGGTCATTTAGTAGAGCATTTTGTGTATATCAACAATAAAAAATTAAGTTAATTTAATAATTGTGATATTTTTATTTTATTTAAAAAAAAAAATTCAAATCATTAAAACAGAATTTGTTATAAATTCTATAAGCTCAAATAATTTTTACAAATTTAAATTTGAGAGAATCTTAAGCCTATGAAATGAAATGAGAGAGTCATTTTGATACACCTATTGTCAAAAAACAAATTTAGGAGTGGTTTAGAATGTCCTAAATAAGTGTATTTTTTGACTTTTTATAAAAAGATGTGTAGAAAAGTAGAGAGAAAATACTGAGTGATGTGACTCAAAAAAGATAAAAAAATGAACTAAAATAAGTAATAGGCCTTAGAAATAATAAAAACTAGCCTATCATCTGTGCTGTACATGAGATAATTATAGATATTTATATTTATGTTAGATTTTTTTTAATATATAAACATCAATACTACATCCCACTAAAAGTAATGCTCTAAAGCACCACTAATGAGTTGGCACCCACTTTTAACCAAAAAAAAAAAAAAAAAAACAAGGCACAAAAACATTGTGGCAGTGGGTGAGACCCACTGCCACATCATTAGTGGTAGCACTATTTAGTGCTTCCACTCATTTTCCATATATAAATTATGTTTTTTAAGATTTTTTATAAAAATAATTTAACAATCTTATCACCAACCATAGTGTATGGGAGAAGTTGAAAATGGTACTGCAGTAACTATACATGGGTTGTATCTATAATTATTTGTATGAGGAGATTTTAAATGCTGATAAGGAAATTTTAACCAAATCAATAAATGCAGGCATGTGGATTGAAAAAAGTTAATAAACGTTGATCAGGGGATTTTAACCAAATCAATAAATGCTAAGTTTTTTTTTTAATAAAAAATTTAGAAAATTCAGATTGGGATATTGGAGCTCCTACAGGCCTTCGGGGTTAAAAATCCCTTTTTGCTTAATATATAGTACTAGCCTATCACCCGTGCTATGTAAGGGATAATTATAGATATTTATATCTGTTTTAGATTTTTTTTAATATATAAATTATGTTTTTTAAGATTTTTTATAAAAATAATTTAAGAATCTTATCACTAACCATAGTGTATGGGAGAAATTGAAAATTGTACTGCAGTAATTATACACGGATTGTATCTATAATTATTTGTATGAGGGGATTTTAAATGCTGATAAGGAGATTTTGACCAAATCAATAAATGCAGGCATGTGGAAAGACATGTAGATTGAAAAAGTTAATAAATGCTGATCAAGGAATTTTGATCAAATCAATAAATGCTCAGTTTTTTTTAAAATAAAAAATAAAAATCTAGAAAATTCAGATTGGGATATTGAAACTTCCACAGGCCTTGGGGGGTTAAAAATCCCATTTTACTTAATATATAACTAGCATATCACCCGTGTTATGCATGGATTGTGTTTACAATTATCTATATATGTGGATTACGATTTTTAAATGTTTTTTTTTTCTTTTTTTTTTAAATGCCTTCTTTTTTTCCTTTTTTATATTATATGAAAGTTTAATATTTTGATAATAATTATATATGTTAGACTTTTTAAGGAATTAAATGTCTTTTTTTTATATTATATTATATTAAAGTTTAATATTTTGATAATAATTATATGTGTTGGACTTTTCAAGAAATTTTATTTATTCTTGTTCTTAATGCATTAAAGTATTATTATGAGGGATAATAATCATATGTGTTGGGACTTTTCAAGGAATTCATATGTGTTGGATTTCAAAGATTTTTTTTTTATGCTTGTTCTTAATGCATTAAAGTGTTATTATGAGGGTAAGACTTGGGGGTTGGGAGAAGTTAATAAATGCTAAGCTTTTTTTTTTTTTAAATCAAAAAATCAAGAAATTTAGATTGGGAGATTGGAGCTCTCACAAGACTTGGGGTTAAAAACCCCTATATATGTGAATTGCGATTTTTAAATTTCTTTTTTTTTTTTTAAATGTCTTCTTTTTTATATTTTATTAAAGTTTAATATTTTGATAATAATCATATGTGTTAGACTTTTCAAAAAATTAAATATCTTTTTTTTAATTATATTATATTAAAGTTTAATATTTTAATAATAATTATATGTGTTGGACTTTTCAAGAATTTTTTTTTATACTTGTTCTTAATGTATTAAAGTGTTATTACGAGGGATAATAATCATATGTGTTGAGACTTTTCAAAGAATTCATATGTGTTGGATTTCAAAGAAATTTTTTTTATGCTAGTTCTTAATGTATTAAAGTGTTATTAGAAGGGTAAGACTTGGGGTTGGGAGAAGTTAATAAATGCTAAATTTTTTTTTTAAATCAAAAATTAAGAAATTTAAATTGAAAAATTGGAGCTCCCATAAAACTTGGGATTAAAAACCCCCTAATAAAATTTCTTTTTTTTGGCTCACAAGGTGTCCGATTTGGCCACAACTAATCTCAAGGCAAATATTATCCTCTCAATGCATATATATCATCATATAATTATCACATCAGAATCATTGTAGTGTAGTGATATTGAGAGATAATAAAAAAAATAAAAACCTTAACTTTGGATCTATATTTGAAAATTTTAATTTAGCCTCCGTTTGGGAAGTGGTTGGCTTTTTAGTTTTTTAACTTTTTTGACTATTTTAACTTGGGCTAAAAAGCTTAGTTTGGGAAGGGTTTTTTGACTTTTTGACTTTTTTGACTTTTTTTGTGAGAGAAGAGTGTAATGATTATGGGTTGGATATGATGTTTTGTTTTTTGTGACTAAAATAGTCTATTTTGTCTTTTGTGACTAAAATAGTCAAAAAAGCCTAAAAAAACTCTTCCCAAACGAACCCACTTTTTCATAAAAAACTCATAAATCCTGTCAGATTAAAATTTTAAAAATTACTTGAAAATTAATTTCAAATGAAGCACAAGTAGAGGTAATGGAATTTCTAAGTCCATCCATTTGTACAACATTTAAATTAGCTTCGATGATTTTAATTTTATTAAAAGATAAATCAATTTAATCATGTTAAACTTATAATATTTATTGTATATATTTTTTAAATCTCAGAAGTAATCAATATGATTTACATTCTATTTAGTGCCATTTTGGCGACTTAACAAAAAGTTGCGTTTTGAGCAATTCATCAAAAACGCCAAATCATGCAAAAACGCCACAGATCCCATCTGGGAAGACCCAAAAAAGTCACTTAAAAATTTATCAAACTACCCTCTGGAACATTGTAATTAATTAATTCAAAAAAAGTAAATTTAATTAAAAAGTAAGGATATTTTAATCATTTTAAAGTGATGTGACACTTTTAAAAAATATTAAACCAAGAAGCAAAAAAGTCAACTTTTTATCAACTTCCCAAATCACTTTCCAAAAAGTCAAAAAACTTGGTAAAAAGTCAAAAATCAATTTTTTACCAACTTTTCAAAACATATTTGATTTTAAAGTAACTCTTTGGAACTCAGATTTTATAGTTTAAAAATTAAAAAATTATTATAAATTATCACATTATTCATATTAATTTTTATATATCTTTTTATAAAAATAAAAAAATCAATTAAAACAGATATGAGATCTAAATTTGGTGATAGAAATTTGTCCATAAAGTATTTAGTTGAGGAATTTTTAATGCCAAATGTAGAGCGTGAGTCTGTGTTAATGCCAGCCATGCAAAACACTGACTTGTGTACCGTACGATTCGATCCCCAATTCTTTTCTATCTCTCTCAAATGAAAAATTATTTGGTTTTTCTGAAGCGATCGTGCTTCTCACCAATCACATATATTTTGTTTTTTATTATTTTTTAATTATTTAATATAAAATTGTGAATTTTACTTTCTTCATCAATCATAAGTATTTATCATAAGTATTTAGTTGAGGAATTTAAGATGAGATTTAAAAAAAGAAAGAAAAAAAGTGTGTGAAATTATGTAAAGTATAAGTATATTTTATTTATATTTTATCTATTTTATCTATTTTCTTTTTCGGTTCTGTTGGGTAGCTCGAAAGTTGCTACCTCGAATGGCTCGAATTTGAAAAACAGCATCGTTTTCAATTTTTTTTTTTTTTTTTTTTTTTGGGTCATCTTCCTTCGTTCCTCTTTTTCTCTCAACATTTGAGAGAAAAACTTCATGATTGTGCAAAAACTTCAGAATCAGAACCTGTATGAGAAGATGATGAACAGAACCAGAAAATTGAAGCTAAAACAAAAGTCTATTTAAAGTCTATCATCTCTACAGAACCAGAACCTCCTTCATCTTCTTTCTCTATTTTCTCTCTCTAAAAATTACCAAACTCACCACAAAAGTGAAGCAAGATGATGAACAGATCTGATTTAGGAAAAAAAAAATTTATGTTGAACAAATTTATGTTCAACAGATCTGATCTGTTTATGTGAGATGAAGTTGAAACAAAAATTATAATCAACTTGTTAAACAGATCTGATCTGATCTGATCTGTTGATTTTGAAAAAAAAAAATTGAAATAATAATAATCATCAACAACATCTTCATCAACATCATCACCATCAACACATCATCAACGCCATCAACACCTTCCTCCTCCTCTTCCACTCTTCTTCTTTCTCTTCATCTCTCTTCTATCTTCTCTTTCTTCCTCCCTCTATTTTCAGCATAGCGATATAAGAGGGAAAGGCCAAAAAAAAAAAAAAAAATCGGGCTGTTTGGGGGGACAAAATTTGGGAGGAAAATCATTTTCCTTTTTTTTTTTTTAAATCCTTTATCAAAATTTTCAATTAAACACACTGTTAGTGTACAGTGTACCACCTGATGATGCCCGGGAACCAACTAATAACTTCTCCTCTGAAGCTGAAGATGACAAAAGTGTATTGACTTCCATCTGAATCACAGATGGCCAGGGGAATTGGAGGAAATTACCACTACTAGTACCGTGCAGTACACAGCCATGCAGTGCAGTGTATCAATTACAACCAACATATCTACCCTTTCACAAGACAACTTACTTACTCATAAATGTGATATGCATAGTGCTCAGTGCTTGATGGTTCATTATTTGTACTACCAATGCCATAGGGCAATGTGAATTTGGACTTACTGTAAAATTGATTGAACAAATTATATTCAGATGGGCCGTCCAAGACTAACCCAGGCCAAGCGTTTGCGAGAGGTTTGATCCGTGATCACTTGGGCAAGTGGGTTTGGGGCTTCACCAGTAGGATTGGCAATTGCTCCAGCATCATGGCTGAGCTATGGGCAATGAGAGACGGCCTTAAACTAGTTCTGGGTAAACAATTATTGAATCTCGAAGTGGAAATTGATATTTTGCTTGTGAAACAACTCATTCTTGGAAATCGTCCCAAAAATCACCACCTCACAAACCTATGTTATCAGAAAAAATTAATATTCTAACTAATTATATATTGCTACACACGTTTCAAAACATGATGGCCTTGTTTGGTTTGTTTTTGAAAGAGTAATTTTGGAGAAAATTTTTCAAAATTTTGTTTGGTTTAGTGATTTTGAAAAAAAATTTCCAAAATCACTTTTTCTCTCCTACACATCAATCAATCGCTTTTTTTCTCTCTCCTCTCTCATTCTTAATCACTTTTTCTCTCACACACATCTACTCAACTACAATAAAATATCAAATCATCCCAAACTCCCATATTCCAAAACTATTTCCAAAATATACAACCAAATAAACCAAAAAAATTTCTAAACTTTCTCTCCAAAATATTTTTTCAAAATTTATATCTCAACCAAATCAAACACACCCGATATATTTTCATTCTAAAACGATATATTTAATGATTCAAAGTGATTCCATAAATTTTACCAATATATTTCCTTAAAAGTAACGTTAGAAAGAAAAAAAATTAAACATAATGAACTATAATACAAGGTTTACAAGACAAAAACATAAAAAATAAGTCATAATGCTCATAGAAATATTTTGCTACATGAATAATAATAATAATAATAATAATAATAATAATAATAATAATAATAATAATAATAACTATATTTATTAGATGCGTGATATATGCAACAACAATGATACATCCCTCTAAAATTAGAGCTCTAATTGAGCTCTAGTAAGGTAGAAAATCAAAAAAAAAAAAAAAAAACACAAGACCAAAACATCACCTCAGATGGACTCCACATACACATTAGAGCTATTAGAGCTCCAAAACATTTTTCTATATACAAATCTACCCCTATCATATCACATTTTAAAACATATAACCTACTACGTTCCGTTCTTGTTCCACGTAATCAGAACGATCCACGTTCCAGGTAACATAGTCAGAAATTAAGGGCTTATTTGGTTTGTTTTTGAAAGAGTTGTTTTTGAAATTTTTTTTTCAAAATTTTGTTTGGTTTGTGGTTTTTCTCAAAAAAAATTCAAAATCACTTTCTATCTCTTACACATCAATCAATTACATTTTTTCTCTTATCTCTCATTTTCAATCACTTTTTCTCTTATACACATCTACTCAATTGCAACAAAATATCAAATCATTCCAAACTCCCAAACTTCAAACTACTTTCAAAATATACAATCAAACAAATCAAAAAAATTTCTAAACTCTTTTCCTAATTTTTTTTATTTAAAAACCACTCTCTCAAAAGCAAACCAAACACACCCTAAATATCTTACAGAAAGTACCTTTTGGAGAAGTTGGGAGTGGTGTCTATTAATTAGGGGTGTAAATCTGGCCCGACCTATGTCGGGCCTCGCGGGTTTCTGTCAAAATTTAGGTCAAGCCGAGCTGGCCCATGGGCCAAAAAATTAGGCCCAGGCCCAGGGGTATTTGGGCCTTTGGGCGGGTTGATGGGCCGAGCCTCAGGCTTGGGTGGGCATGATCAATTTTTTATTTTTTTTAAAATTTTTTCTACCAAAATTTTATTATTTTTCATTAAAAAAGACACTGGGTCTCGGGCTAGGTTTTGAATGGGCCTTAAGTAGGCTGGGCCCACAGGTCGGGCCGGGTTTCAAAATGATGGCCCAGGCCCTGGGTCTCGGGCCGGGCTGGGCTGGGCTTGGGCTCGGGCCCAAATGAGCTATGGGCGGGTTTTGGGCAGCCCACGAGCCGTGGGTCAATTTTACACTCATACTATTAATCATATCTACTGAGAGGCCAACAAATGTGCGGACATTCTTGCCAATCAAGAAGTGTTTTTGATGAGGGTTTCCATGTTTTTGCTTATTCTCTTCCCCTCATTGTATCGCTTCTACTTTAGCAAATGATGCTGTATGGGTTGGTTACCCCCAGATATTGTAACACTCTTATTTTATTTTAATGATGCTCCAGTTTACCAAAAAAATAAAATAAAAACAGAACTATAATTATTTGACCAAATTATATTTGTGTTAAAAAATAGAGAATAAATGCAATTTTGAGAAAATTATCAATTTTCTTTTAAATAAATACAATTTTGATCATGTTATTATTGATGCCAATTAATTATTTGTTTTTTTTGGCGCAAATAATCTCTAAAGGATTTTGTGCTGCCTATGTATTTCCGGACATGCTTTAGTTATGTCATCACAATGTGGTGCAAGTATAGGAACAAATAACTTCTAGTTTTGAGAGTAAGTTATAAATATATTTCTTAAGATTTGTGTAAAATATGAATTGTCTCATGTGATTATAAAAATTACATCTTGTCCCTTGAAGTTTTAGTTTCATAACAAATGACTACTTTTATTAATAAATCAATAATTTTTAATGATGTTATACATTTATTTTTTTAATTAATTTTGTTAAATAATTTTTTTTGACAAGAGAGTATTTGTAATTTTTCAAATCATATAGGACAATTTATATTTGAATCAAACATAGGGGGTGTGTTTCTAATTTCCTCTAATTTTTATTATTTTTTGTTCAAATAATGTCTATACAAATTTCTTATACTGGTTGGTGTGACAATATATTATAAAAGTGAATTCTGTTTCAAATTCTAAAATTTTATTATTAAATGACACTTTAAGCATTAAGCAAATTTGATAAAATTTATTTATGGATTTTATTAACAATTCCACTATCATAGAAAAAAAAAGAAAAAGATCATAAATATGTGGGTGTTTTTGAAGTGAGTTTTATGTAGATTTTATGAGATGTAGGTTTTTATGAGATAAAAAATTTTTAGGTGCCGTTTGGTAACACTTAGGTTTTCAGTTTTCTGTTTATATTTACAAAAATTTTAAAAATTCAAATAAAAACTTGTTTGGTAAAATTTTTGATTTATAAATCAGTGGTCTCAGTTTATAAATTTGGCCAAAAAATGAAAACACAAAAAATGTGTTTTTGTTTTGAGTTTTGAGTTTTTTTTTTTTTACCACCCAACACTAGCCACCACCCGCCACCATTTTTCACCACCGTCTTCCGCCACCACGACCCACCCCCCATCACCACCTGCCACCACCACTTACCACCCACCTGCCACCACCACCCACCACCCGCCACCACCACCCACCTACCACCTACTTGCCACCACCACCCACCCTTTGCCACGACAACCACCACCACCACCCACCACCCACCACCCACCTGTCATCCACCTGCTACTACCCACCACCCGCCACTACCATCCACCGCTCGCCACCACCACCCGCCACCTACTTGCCACCACCACTCACCAGCCATCTGCCACCACCAACCACCACCACCACCACCACTACCATGACCCACCTGCCACCACCACCCACCACCACCACCACCACCACCACCTACTCGCTACCACCTACCACTCGCCACTGTCACCCACTCACTAGCACCTACCACCTGCCACCGTCACCCACCCACCCACCCACCACCACCACCCGCCATTACCCGCCATCCACCACCCACCTGCCACCACCACCCGCCACCGCCGCCACCACCCACTTGCTACCACCCACCACCGTCACCCACCCACCAACCATCACCACCCACCCGCCACCCACCTTCCACCTCCACCCACCACCCGTCACCCACCACCACCACCACCCACTTGCTACCACTACCCACTCGCTACCTCCCACCACCCGCCACCACCACCTACACACCCACCACCACCACCACCCACTTACCACCACCCACCACCACCACCACCCATTACCCACCGTCACCACTTTCCACTACCGTCTTCCGCCGCCACTTGCCACCACTTGTCATTTCTCATTCTTTTTTATATTTTTAAATTTTTTAAAACATTTTGTCAATTACCAAACGCGTTTGTAGTTTATGTTTTTCTAAAAATAAACAAAAACCAGTTTATAAAATTTTTGTAAATATAAACTGAAAACGTAAACGTTACCAAACACACCCTTAGTGTTTGGAAAGATAGTTGGGTTTTTATGTAGTTGGATGTGATGTTTGTGAGAGAAAAAGTGAAATGATTATGGGGTTGGATGTGATATTTTATTTGGATGTGTTTTTTTTGGTTTTGCAAAATTTTTGTCTTTTAGTGGAAAAAATGAGAAAAAAATTTGGGAACTAAGTTCCCAAACACCACCAATTCTCGAGACAACATTTTTTCCAATTCTCTCTATTTTAACATTATATACTTTTATAATAGAGTTTTTTTTAAATATTTTTTTTAATCATAAAAGTAAATGCCTATTATTTTTAAATAATATTTTGTGGATTTTTTTTTTAAAATTTTAAATCCCCTCTATTTTCAATCATAATTAAATTAAATTTAAAAACAAACTCTATTATGAAAAGTATATAATGTTAAAGCAGAAGGAATTAAAAAAAATAATTGTTCCGTCTCTAGCAAAACATATTTATAATCTTTTCTCTTTTCGATGATAGTAGAGGTAGTTAACCGTGTTTAATGCATCATTAACAAATGCCCTTGCCATCTAAAAAAAAATATTCTTATGATATTTGTCAACAAATAATGCTATATGCACCACCATTAACAAAACCCTTTATTTATTTGTATTGCATTTCCCTCAAGGTTCATTGGAAATCAAAGGCATGTAGTGAAATATCAACTAGAATTGATTTGGTCACTTGTTAGATAGGTAGGGAAAAAAAAAAAAAAAAACCCAATTTTGGAGTTTTGATCAGAATATCATTTATGGTGCTGCTGATAATATTAGTGCCATTGACATTTATTACTTCTGAATTGAACACACCACACACAATATTCCAGCCCCCTCATGCTTTGCAGTCTTTCTATAGCTACCTGAAGTGGCTATACGTTTTTAATGCTATAACTGTTTTCAAACCTACGAGATTCAATTATCCTACCAAACCCACCCACCAAATTTTAATTTTTATAAGATATCAACTTTTAATTATGAGAGATGGGAGTTGGGAGTGAACCCAAAATATCTCTTATATAATTTTTTTTTTAAAATGGCATGGTTCTTTTTTTGAGGATTGAAAAAAATATAATAAATTTTACGATTTTAATGTAACTATACATATTTTCTCTATTGATACTTTAATTATCTTTTTATCATTTGGATTTAAATCAACTAAACAATTAAGTAATCTATAGAAAATTATCTATTAGAGTAAATAAGTAATTTTGTTTCGCACGTTAATTGATTTATGTCAATTCAGTCTTGCATATTTAGGGACCAACAATGTATTTAATCTTGTAGTATTTGCAAATTATAATCTAAAAAAAAAAAAAAAAAAATTCCCCACAAATTCATACATTTTCAAAGACATAAGGATAAAATAGATGGGCAGTCAGTAGAGATAAAGAGGGAACTTTTGTCTTCACCATGTTAGCATCATATTGACATTGTAACACTTCCAAAGCATGTGTGCATTAAAAGAACAACAATGCTAGGTAGTTCAAAATTTTGTGGCTCAAATGGCTCAAATCACTCAAAACGACGTCGTTTTGAGTGTAAAACGACGTCGTTTTGACAAATTTGAGCCATTTGAGCCACAAAATTTTGAGCTACCAAACATTTTCCTTAAAAGAAAGCCTCTAGCTTTCTTTGCTTTGGATACAACTTTTACACAAGGTGGTGGGGATCCAAGGGAACAAAAAAAATCATGTATGTGCATACATTACAAAGTCTTTCTATTTCTTTTCCTCTCTTTTTGGGGAGGCAAAAGACAAAAAGACAAAGTTAAAGTTTATTATTTACACTCAAATGTTCCAGCTTAGCTAGCCATGGTGCTATCTGCAAATCCAGACAGTGACATTACTCATCCCTGTTCCCATTCATCATTTAGTCTTTTTTTTTTTTTTAGTGAAAATGTGAAATTCCTACTCGGCCGAAGTTATGTTTGGGCACAAGAGATGCATCAAATCCAAACATGGGTCTGCCTTGGTCTTGAGGCCCAGTGGAAATCTTAAAAGCCATTACTTATTGGGAAACAGAATCTGCAGGCCCACCCATTCGCACAATAGTAGTCATCACAGCATGGGCTTCTTTCAAAGAACCAAATAAAAATACCGTCAATAGCAATTTCAAATATAAACCTTAGACTACCGTGCATAATTTTTTTTTTTTTGCCAAACGAAAGATTATTTAGTAAAATTTAATTAACATATTCATTTAATTGACTTAGAACTGAAATCTTACCTCATTGGCACCTAAGTACGCTATCATGATCACTCTAGTTATGGCCCGACTCTTTTGTGCGCCTAATTAACAAGCATGTAATATAGTAAAATTAAAAGGTGTCCAATAAAATTTTTTAAAATTACAAAAAAAATCCCAAAAATAAAATGTATAATATAAATATAAAATTGATATGATATAAATTACATTTAAAATAAATCTAATTAACCCATTTTATTTTTAAAATAATTTATACAATACTTTTTTTCTAAAAGAAATGCATATAATATAATATTATTGTAAAATAAATGCCCATCTACATGGGCTGCGAAGCCTAACAAAAGGTCTCATTTTGAGTTGAAATCTTATAGGGAAAAAAAAAAAAAAAAAAGTCAATAGTTTTTCCAAACTAAAATAAAATTATCAAATTTTCTATCAATTTCATACATTGGCTCTACATCCATGTGAGACGATATTCATATGTGAAATTGGTAAAAAAAATTAGTGATTTAGTTGTAATTCTTGTCATTTTGTATCTGTAAAAGTCTATTTCCCACTCTCTCACACTCATAACTTAAGAAAATAAAATTAGTCAAAATCAAATATTCATATGAATAATTTCATTCAGTAGATATTAATTTCACTAAAATCTAACTTGTAGGAAATTTTTTTAATTTTTTCATACACTTGACATGTTTAACTAAAAATAAAATTTATTAGCAGAACACATGAAACTTGTATTCTTTCATCTCTAGTAAAAGTCTATTTTAATATGTTTTTGGCCTAAGAAAAAAGCAAACAAAACAAAACAAAAACAGCCTTATGTTAATTTTTTGCTTTAGGCCACAGCTGTAGTGGAGCCGGCCCTGCCGATCTGGTTGTTTTTATGCCCTTGTCTCGAGACTCTGGACAACCATTTTAGCTAAACAATTTGACCTGTACCTTCGGAACAACGTACCAACTCTCTTCACTTAATCTAACTTTATCTTTTGTGTTTATTCATAAATACATATATATATATATATATATAATGAATGACTCATTCGCAGTTGTATTAATGAGTGACGAAATACACAATCGTCTCATGTGTATCGTTAAAATAAAGTTACACATGTTGATAATATAAAGAAATGAAAGTCTGTGCAAGAGGTTCACTTGGTTGGTCTGCAGTCAAGCTCTACAAGTTGGCAATCTATTCTCTAAATCTTGCAAATGAGTGGTAAATATTGGTTGAGTTTGCCTAGCTCACTATCAGCAATGTGCAACACAATATTATTAAAGTATATGATTTCGGATACTGATCCATAAAACATGATTAATACAATATGTTTTGCTCTGAGCAACTTAAAGAGGGGAACATCATCATAAGATTTAGTGCAATTAGGGGTACGACTTGGGATTGGACATGCTCAACTATGGTTTTTTTTTTTTGTGTGATAAATTATAAATATATCTTATGAGATTTGATTAAAATATAAATCGTTCCTTATGATTTTGGAAGTTACATTTCACCTCCTGAGATTTTGAATTTCATAACAAATTGTCAATTTCATTAATAAATTATCAAGTTAATTAACAATTTTTAATAATATTAGAAATATGTTTCAATCAATAATTTAAGTAATTTTATTATTACATAGGAGAGCAATTATGAATTTCATTTTTTAGTTAATTTTGTTAAATAAAAAATTCTGACAAGGGGATATTTGTAATTTTTCAAATCACATGAGACAATCTGTACTTTAAACAAATCTTAGGAGTGTATTTGTAATTTATTTATTTATTTATTTATTTTTATCAAAAAAAGATGCTCTGTGGGGGCCTCATAACATTCATGGGCCTTGGCCCTAAAGTAATTGGCTACCGGCCAGATTTAACCAAATCTATCGGAAGAGACCCACTGCTGAGGCACTCAGTGGACCTCATCCACGCGCCACAAAAGAGGCCAAGTATCCAACGGAGTACAACTCATAGTCTTTATAGAGAGCGCGCCTCCTAAAATTCGATCCTGACTCACCTCTATGAAACAGAATGCACTGTTCACGAGGCTACCACTCCCTGTGGTTGCTCAATTCTAACTCAGCTTTTTAAATTTTGTAAAAAGTTTGACAAAATATTGGGGGTGTTTGGCAAACAGAGGTTGAGGCTATTATAGCCTCTTTTGGAAAATTAGCCCAAAAGCCAGCACTGTAGCACCTTTTTACTGATTTTCAAAAAAAAAAAAAAAAAAAAAAAAGGCTGCTGCCCGGATAGTGTAGGCACAGCCTACACTGTCACAGCCGGACAGTGTTACAGCAAGGGCAAAATTACCATTTTGCCCCTTTATATCAATTTTGAAAATGAAAAGTTAGGGATAAATCTGTCATTTTAAATTTAAACATCATTTCAACACACTTTCCAATACAACAACTCAACTAAAAATTCATCTCATCTTCCCAAACAAAAACTAAAATAGCCTACTAAAATAGCCAAAAAGCCAAATAACCTATTAAAATAGCCACTTCCCAAACGAGGCCATTAAATTTTAATTAAAACTCTTATTTATTTATATTTTATTTTAAGGGCCACGAATGACATATTTGATTTTTTTTATTATTAGAAATAAAATAGAAGAAATAGCTAGAAATTCATGGAAGCAATATTGCTAAAATTTGATACCTCTTCAATCCCATGCCAAAAATATTCAAAGAACTCACATCCGATGTCCTATTATGGTATTCTATGGGTAAGCGACACATAGTTTTACATGCATGGGTCATCGTTATGACAATGAAATTATATTTTTACTTTTCAATGTCAGTGATTTTGAACTACCAACATATGTTTCTTTTTTCCTTTTCTTCTTTTTTCCCTCTTTTATGATATGATGCTTTTCTTTCATGCAACGCATACTAGTCATATTCTGCTTTTACTGTACTTTTTGTGTGTGAACATACATTTATGCACATGCATCTGAGTAATTGGGTCATCTTTTGTGCTTGATTTTGGAGCAAGATTCTAAAAAAAGGATTTTAGTAGATTTATGTGTTCACATACACTACAACAAAAAATAGTTTTGGCAATATAACAAAATTTGTCGCTAAAAGACAAAAATTGTTGATAAAGAGTTTTGCCGACCCGTAGAGCTTCGTCGGTAATCCGTCGCTGAAAGTGTGTCGGAAAAAGTTTTTACCGACAAAAAATTCATTGCATCATCAAAAGCATATCTTTAGCGACAAACATCTTTGTAGGCAAAAGCCTTCAACCATCGTCACCAATTTACCATTGCATCGGCAAAAGTGGTTCAAACAAGATGATTATGTGTCACTGTTGCCAACTCAAATTTGCATCGGTAAAAGTGATACTTTTGGCGACAACTTGATTGCGTCGGCAAAACATCTAATTGTTTTATAAAAAAAATAAATAAATAAAAAATAATTAATTTGGTATTTGGGATAGCAAAAATTACCATCACAAATAATAAATTATTTTCTAATAAAAAAAATTATTAAATAATATCCATACTTTAATTCACTGACATCCAAATATATATAAATAAATAAATAAATTCTATTTATGATAGCAACAATAGCCCATGTGTTCTTACAATTCAAAATTTAAGTTTATGTACAACAATACCTAAAGTTAAACTAAGTACAAAATAAATAAAATTAAGTCAATCCCAATTGGAACGATATGTTTAATGCAACTATAACATCACCAATGACAATATGCAAATGCATGTGAACAAGCCTCTTCTCATTTCCAATTAGTACTTGAGCAAGATCATAATCTCCATCTTCAGCGACCTACATTCAAGAAAGAAAAAGAATTTTTTTTATTATTAATATTGTCATAAATGAAAATTTAAACTTCCAGATTTAGAGGACTGATATTTAAGGGAAATGTATGAAGAAATCTCAACAGAATTGAGTTAAAGCATTGAGATTAAGATTTTTGTAATTAAGATTGAGATTAAGATTAAGAAATGTCAAAACTTCATAACATAATCCTAAGGGTTTGTAATTAAGATTTTGTTTTTTTTATTTTTGGTGCACCCTTCGTAAGTATATAATTAATTCGTAACTAACACCACAAAAATTCAACACTGGTTTTTATGATAAGGTGGTGTGTAAAATAGTTTGATTCTATAAAGTAATATAACACACAAAAATATGTTATTTCTAACCAAAAGGCCAAGGCTATTGTTTAAGTAGATGATCAAGATGCAGACTTATATATGAACTTGATTACAAAAAAAAAAAAAAAAAACAAACAAAGCAATAAAGTGGTAAAGTAAAATGGGTCTCAATCCACATTGAAATTACTTGATAACAACTAGGAGGAAGATTGCAATTACTTGAAAATTTGTGGAAAAACCTCAGCCCACCTAATAAATAATAAAACCATCATACATATATTCTTATATATATATATATATATAACAAGTATATATAAAGAGAACAAAAATGAACATACCCACTGAAGGAAAAACAGAGGAAGACCTCACTATAAGAAATTGCATTTTTCGCAACGTAACGAGAAAATGCCCCCTCTTTAAAATCTTTTTTAACAATACAATGTCCACTTCCTGATGAAGAAAAAACAATACTAGTTTAACCCTCAAGCATGTAAAATTACAAGCTGCGTTGTCAAAGACTCAAAATCACTCTAATCTCATGAACAGAAGGGGTAAAAAAAATACAGACCACCTACAAAAATAGAAACCAAATCCAAAATTCACATTAATAGACATGATTATTAGTGGAGCCCACTTCTAAAACTAATCATATCCCGCCATATACATTTTGTGTCCAGCTTATGTGCCCTCTTAGACTTGGCGAAAAAACTAATAAAATGGAGAGAAGCTAAAGAACAAGAAGCACTGGAAAAATCAAGGAAGCATATCTTCTTTTTAGGGCAAGTTACAGGGAGCATGTCATCTAACCCGTTATATCACACATCCACTCAATACTATCTAAGAAACAGAAAGTGTGAACTGAACATTAATAATGGGTTTTTGCACTGGCTGCTATTCAAGATCAAGACAAAGCTAGATTTATAAATCAAGATATTAATCAAGGTCTAGGAAAAGGAAACATTTATCCCGTAAGAAAGAATTAAGTCAATAAAGAGAATTAAGATACCTCTTTAAAAAGTTGGAAGTGATATCATATCACTCAACCTTAGGAATGTGATGAGAATACCACACAGTTGTATCAGTTGCTATTATAAACAATGAGAACTGAATTAGTTGGTTTAATCTGCAACCATACCCAAAGCCACCTCAACAAGAAGTCAATAGCATGTATGGTTTGCTCTATCACAGGTTTGTTAAAAGAGTTCAATATAAAAATTAAAAAAAAACAAAAACAAAAAAACAAAAAAAAACCAAAGCCCAATTAGTATACATTTATGTGTGATACATATTCAAAAAAATAATAAGAATAAAGTTTAGAGAGGAAAAAAAAAACAAAAAACAAAAAACAAAAATAGCATCAAAGAATAATAATATGAATTGAAAAGAATTTGATATACTATTTGTACGGGGGGAAAAATATCTAACACCGCTCGTACTCCTCGCGTCCAAGCTCCGCTTCGATCTGATTAACCTGCGGACACAACAGTGGTGAGCTACCCGGCGGTGTATTGCCGGAAAACTCCACCGACGGTCAAGTTAGCACATACTCAGAGAGATAGAGAGAGGAGAAGACTGAGTGCTAGAGTTTCTCTCACCAATTGATGTTTCATCTCCAGCATGGGGGGCGTAGTCGTGCTTATATACCTTCTGCGCTTGCCTCTGCATCCATTCGCCATTTGACGCGTGGACTTGCTCTCCTATCCCATTTCCCCACGTGTTAGCGCAAATACAGCTAAACACCACCTAACCAAACCACCAAACGGCGTTGGCGCAAACGGACAGCTCGGCACCGCCCCCTCTTCCTACGACCGCACTACTTCCGAGACATGCAATGCTTTGAACCGAGCTCTGTTATGATCGAGCTCGGCCGCCCTCCGTTATGACATGTATTACTTCCACTGCGGCTCAGCCGCCCTCTGCTATGACCGAGCTCCTGCTCGGTTGGATTGGTCTAAGGAGGATCTGACCCACCTAACTCAACGAGCAAATAAAGTGAACCGGTCCCGCAGTCTGAAATTACCCCGGCCAAATCGAACCTGGGCCTTAACCGAGCGCACTACCACCGGATTAGCCCAACCCAGCTTGGCCTAAACTTGTCTGGCCCAATTTTCCCGGCCATTACCACGGCCCAAAGCCAGATTATGAAATCTCCCTCTCACTATTATTGTTTCTTTTCAAGATTTGAAGTTTGTTCTCTTTCTCGGGTTTGCTTGGAAATGACCATTTGGACTAAAATAGTCAAAAAAAAGATAAAATATGTTAAACATGCCTTACTACTCTCTCTCTCTCTCTCTCTCTCTCTCTCTCTCTCTCTCTCTCTCTCTCAATATAAAAGTAAAACTGACAGTAGATTACTTGAATTTGTTTGGCAGAGGACACACTCTGGGCTGGGATTTCTAGAAACTACACAAACCTAGATGCACCAAAGTCACTGTTGGTGGTCAAGAAGCTCGTTGATGATGGCCAGTGTGCCGAAGCTACTACTGAAGTGATCAAGTTGTCAAACAATCCTTTAACTGTATGCTACTTTATTTCTTTTTATTGTGGCAATTTTGGGATCATCAATTGAACCACATGGATATTATATACAAAAATGTGCTATTATTGTATCATTTGCCCATAACTAAATTTTGAAGCACTTCAATCCAAATTAGAAGTTTTGATTGATGGAGGCATTGAAACATTTAACTAGCAACACATTCAACACTGTTTGGATCATGGATTTTCAAATCCCTAATGCTGTGTTTGGTTGAGAGATTTCGAGGAGGATTTGGAAAGAGAAAGGGAAAAGGTGTGTGAAATTAAGTGAAATGTAAATATATTTTATTCACATTTCACCTAACTTTTCCCTTTTCTTTTTCAAATCCCTTCTCAAATCTCCCAACCAAACACAACGTAAGTGAAATTGGGGTTAGTATTCCTGATCCTAAGTGAAATTTCATATTTTTCTATGATTTTTCTTTTTTATTTTTCATAACCTTGTAATTTTCCTGTGATGATGTGAAGGTTTCCCAGCTTCTGGGTGATATCAAGCTAGAATTTGATGATTCTCATGCTTCATATAGTGAAGAAACATATTCAAGAGTACTGGACTTGGATACTGCAACTACAAAAGTGAAAAACATTGTTCTTACTATGCAATCTAATGAGAAATAGCGTCAAATAAGCAAGAAAAAAAAAAATCTTTAAAAAGCTCTAGCAATTCACTAGAAGCTAGAGATATAATGGTTCTCCCCTAGTTCAAAACTCAATAGAAAGCAGATAGAATTGCAGGTTATGCTAGGAACCCTTGACAAAGAAACGAATAATTGAAACAAATGAAATACAAAGCAAATAGAACAAAGATTCAAATAACAAATTGAAAGAGAGAAGTAAAATACAGAGCAAAGAGGGGACGACCTACTGAGCCAGAATGAAGAGGCGATGGTGTAGCACAGCAACGGTAAATGGCGAAACAACAATGATTCATCCCATTAAAAACACCACTACTAATAGTACTAATGCATTAAAAAAGTAAAAAAAAAATACAACTCCAAGACCAAAACATCACATCATTACTGGTGGGACCCACTGCCACCTAATTAGTGGGAGCACTAATTAGTGCTCCCACTCATTTTCCATGGCGAAAACCCGACGGTCAACAAATATCTACGTGGGCGTGTGATTGTGAGAAGGAGAGAACTTCCAATCGTGGAGAGAATAGGGGTTTTACCTAGCAACAAAAATAAAGAGGGGAAATTGGGAGGGAAGGCAAAAAACAAAGTCCCTGTCGTTTGGTTTGAGTTCAATTTTATTATTATTATTTATTGTTCTTACCTAAAAAAATCTTTCTATTCTTTTTAAATATATTTTAAAATTAAAAATTATTCATATACTTTGTAAAATTATATAAAACTGATAAGTATTTTTAGTGTGTCTGGTTTCACTTTTCTAAATTCAATTTTTTAAAAATTGAATTTTTTTTTTATTTTTTGTATTTTTTTGTTTTTAGTGAATATTTTTAAAATTTTAAGTAATTTTTTTTTACTTTTCTGGATGCACCTTAGTTAAATATATCTAAAAAGTAAAATATTTATGAAAAAAATATTTTAAACAATTAATAAATACACAAAATACAAAAAATATACTAAAATTTTGTTTTTGTTGTTGTTGTTGTATTTTTTTTTGTAATTTTGATATTTAGTGAATTTTTTAAAGTTTTTTTCACAAAAATTATACTTTTTAAGTGTATTTATTTTAGGTGTGTCTAAAAATTAAAAAAAATTGCTCAAAATATTAAAAACATTAGTAAAAATAAAAAAATACGGAAAATAAGAAAATTGATTTTTTTAAAAATTGAATTCTAAAAAATAAAACAAAACAAACTGTTTGATTTTTCAAAATTTTCACAAAACTAATTTGTAGCCTTTTAAAAGAAATCTAAAACAAGTTTTAGAAAATCAAAGCCATCTCAACTTTTGCCGACGAATAATTTTCTCATCGCTAAGTGTTTAAGTCTTTGCCAATGCCAACTTTTTGCCGCAAAAACTGAATAGACTAATAGCAACGCTTATCATGTTGCCAAAAATTAACCTTTGTCGCTAAAATGTTCAAAAATTTGGCGCCAACCAAAAATTTTGGCGCCTAGTAAATATTATATATTTTTAGCAACGATAGTAAATTGCGTCGTTAAAGGTCTATTTTTACCAACGAAATTGATCATTGTGTCGCCAAAAATATACTTTTTGCTATGAAAAATTAGCATCGTCGCCAAAAGTGGTTGCTAAAAGTGCAATTTCTTATAGTGATAGCATACATTTGTACTAGAGGTATGCATGGGTTGAGTTGGGTTAGGTAGTCCCTCAGCTAGCCAATTGAATCGAAAGTATTGAGTCCAAACTTTGCTTAACCGATTTCGATCCATTTCATATCAAAACCATGTGTGAGAGGGTAATTTATATGTAAATTGGGCCGAGCTGGGTAGTGGGCCGTTCTGTGGGCCACGGTAAGAAGGGCAGGGTAAAAAGGGCCCAGGAGTTACCCCGGTCATAGAAAGCCTTGTAGTCAGCCCGGTTCCAGAGAGCATTGTAGTTAGCCCGGTCCAAAAGGGCTTTGTAGTTAACTCAGTCACCACGGCTAGAGTGACAACAGTTAGCTTGGTTACACCTTTTTGAGCTGAGGTATGTTGAAGCCTACCACAAGACCTTGCTATTAGTTAGCTCGGTCCAAACTCATCATGGTTAGCACGGTTTCAGACAACCCAGCACCGAGGTACACGCACAGTGAAAGGAAGAACTGAGCTAGTTGGAGCTCGGTCTATTCTGCGGCTTTTGCGTGGCCATGTTATCTCGGTCGTATTAGCATCCAACCATGATAAAACCATCTCACTTGGTTTAAGCAGTGAGGGGGGTGTTGAAAGATAAGCATTATCTTTCAGGAATGTGATTCCTAGGAGGACTCTATATGAAGGAATAAGAGTCCTACTAGGATTGTGTCACACGGAACCTATAAAAACTCATAACATCACCTATGGAGAGGTAACACAACTTTGATTCTCGAATACACAGAGATTTTTGTCTATTTGTCTATTTCGCTGACTTAAGCATCGGAGAGGTATCCGGCACACACCCGCCGACTAGCTCACGTTTGTGTTTTCAGGGAGTAAAGCGATGTCGTACGGAGGAGCGCAGACTTGATCAACAGGATTATACGAGAAGGATATTTCTTGCTCGTACAATTGGCGCCGTCTGTGGGAATATCAGACAAAGAACAAAACCTCTTAATCAAGTTTTTCCTCACTGGTTAGAAGCAATGGCGCACAACGAAGATTTGCCACAATCCGCCATCAACGGGCAAACCCTAGAAGGAGATGGGAGGCGCGAAAGTTTGCCTTCTATCCCTCCTATGGCGGATTTGGAGCCACAGCGACAGAACCCCCGAAGGGATGCAAGGGGGAGGCAGAACAACAGCCCTCGTCTCCCTCGCTCACAAAGTCCTGAAAGGCAGAGGCGAAGAATCGACCCTCAAGCTCTGGAGGATCGCGTAAAAGAGCATGATGAACTAATAAGAAAGATGGCGGCGGATATGGAGGCCATGAAGCACCAGATCAAGGGAAAAGGGGTGGCGACAGGAGAGGGGCGTAAAGGCAACACGCCCTCTCGCCACTCAGAAGATCGCAATAGGCATACCCGCCATTACAAGCAGAGAGTAGGAGCCTCAGAACAGGCGACACTCAATCCAAGACTTCCAGAACTCGTCACTCCAGGTCTGAGAGGACGAGATCTGAGAAGTCATACACACAGGGAAGCACCTATCTGCCCTCGCGCAAGCACCAGACATCATCCAGGCAGACGAAGTTACCTAGATCGTTCGACTTGCGAACTGTGCTAGAAGAAAGGGCACGATGGAAGGAGGATGCCAGGGTGCACGACCCACACAGAGTTTCTGCCCTTTAGCGATTAGCTCCTCGGACGCATGGAAGCGTCGAGGTAGGAATGCCAATACTGCACCCTGCTTACGAACCTACAGACAAAGCATTAGCGAGGCTGTAGACCTCGCCGTTCGTTCTGGCAATTGAGAACGCGCCCTTACCTTCCGGCTTCCTGCAGCCCAAATTCACCTGGTATGAGGGGAAGACGGACCCCTACTCGCATTTGAGCCACTTTCTCCAGGTTATGGCTGTATACCGATGAAACGAGGCTTTGATGTGCATCCTATTCCCATCCAACCTTGGCAACCTAGGATTAACCTGGTTCGAAAGGCTACCAGAAGGCAGTATCGCCTCTTAGGCACAATTAGCAGAGACGTTCGTGACAAGGTTCAGGACGAACACCAAAACGCCAGTGGAGATTGACCAGCTTCTCTCCATTGACATGGGCGACAAGGAGACATTAAGATTCTACAATAGTCGCTACTAGGAGACCTTTAACCAGATTGGGGATTGCCCTACCAATCTCGCCATCGCGCAGTACAAAAGAGGTCTTCCAGTCGGGAACAGGCTGAGGGACTCAATCACCATGACGCCACCCCTCACAATGGAGGCCTTAATGGAGAGGGTACACCAGCACATTCAGGTGGAGGAGGATGGCGCCCGTGCTAAAACAAAGTCTGGTACAACCGCAGTACCAGACAAAAAGACCACGGCGAAAGTCAATGCGGTAGAACGTCCAAGCAGAAACGGGCAAGGCAGGCGAGACAACGGAGATGACCAAGATAAAAGATGGTTGAGAGTCCGCACTGCCATTACCACGGTATTCAAAAAACCGATCTATCGGATTCTAAGCAAGATACGCGATGAACCTTTCGTTAGATGGCCAGCTAAGCTGGGAGAAGCGCAAAAGGACTACGACGAAAGATCCCAGTGCACCTTCTATAAGGAAAAGGGGCACCGCACTGAAAATTGCACACCATTAAGGCAGCATCTGGAGGAGTTTGTGGTAGCCGGTCATCTGGACAAGTACATAGAAGGAGGGACGCAGCCAGCCCCCCAAAACCACAATAACCCAAACGGAATGCCAATCGACGCCCCACCTCAAGGCGTGATCAACGTAATCCATGGAGTATTCGAACCTGAGCGCGTATGCGAGCTCAGGGGCATGATCAAGAAGGCTGAGCACTTAAGGGAGGTACTAAGCGCCCAACCTACCATTAAAAAGGGGAGAACAGAAGCCACGAACGTCATATCTTTTTCAGATAGAGACTTGGCAAGGATATACTGCCCTCACAATGATGCACTAATCGTCACTCTCCGAGTCAAGGATTTTGACGTCAAGCAAATTTTGATTGACCAAGGGAGTTCATGTGAGATAATGTATTACGAAACATTCAAACAATTGAAAGTACAAGACAAAGACTTGGCACCTGCTGTATCTCCCCTGATCGGATTCAACTCAATGCCAGAATGGCCAGTGGGCAAGATAATCCTCCCAGTCAAAACAGGAAGCATGACGAAACAAGTGGAATTTTGGGTATTGAAAGTCCCTTCTACTTACAACATAATCTTGGGAAGAACATGGCTACATGCCATGAGATCAGTAGCATCATTCTACCATCAAGTAATGCGGTTCCCCAACGAAGCCGGAGTAATTGAAGAGGTCTTTGGATACCAAATTATGTCCAAGCAATGCTTCGTCACAGTAAATGGTAGCTGAGCTGCCAAGGGGTTTGTACAGATGGTAAAAGAACCAGAGAGCAATGAATTGTTCGCGGATGTTGGCAAAGCCGCTGAACAGAAGACAGTGGAAGACTTGGTACAGGTAAGAATAGATAAAAAGAACCCACATAAGTTCTTTTTGTTTGGCTCATCTATGTCCAGCACTGAGAGAATAGAGGTCATGGAGTTCTTGACCTCTAACATCGAAGTGTTTGCCTGGACGCCATATGACATGCTTGGCATTGACCCAAGCCTCATCTGTCACCAATTGAACGTCCACCCAACTGCCAGAGCAATTATACAACGCACTTGCAGATCAACACTCCACCACGCCGAGATAGTGGCGGAAGAAGTAGAAAACTTGCTGGAAGCAGGAGCTATCAAGGAGGTGCACTACCCCAGATGGATCTCCAACACAGTAGTGGTGCCAAAGAAGAATGGAAAATGGCATGTCTGCGTGGACTACAAAACAGTCAACAAGGCATGCCCAAAGGACAGCTTTCCTCTACCACGGATAGACCAACTGGTAAATCTGACAGCAGGACACAACCGTCTTAGCTTTCTTGATGCGTACAAAGGTTACCATCAGATCTCTATGTATGAGCCAGACCAGGAGGTTACTTCTTTTACAACGCCAAGAAGACTGTATTGTTACAAGGTCAGGCCCTTTGGCCTTAAGAACGCAGGGGCAACATTCCAGCGGATGGTCACCAAGATGTTCGAACCATTGTTAGGTAGAACAATGGAAGCCTACATCGATGACATAGTAGTCAAGAGCAAGGATAAGAATGACCATCTCAGGGACCTAGACGAGATGTTTCAGATCTTGAAGAAGCACAAGCTATGCCTTAATGCATCCAAGTGTGCGCTCGGTGTAGGATCTGGTAAATTCTTGGGCTTCTTAGTGACCAACCGAGGTACTGAGGCAGACCCCTCTCAGATCAAAGCAATTCAGGATCTGGAGAGGCCCAACTTAGTAAAAGAAGTGCAGCATCTCACCGGTATGGCAGCCGCACTCAACCGATTCATAAGTCGATCGTCAGACCGATGTCGACCATTTTTCAAAGCATTAAAAGCCAAATTCGAGTGGGATGAAGAATGCGACCGCGCTCTAGAAAGCTTGAAAGAATATATGTCTTCTCCACCATTGCTTGTAACCCCAATACCTAGAGAAGAACTCTTTCTGTACCTGGCAGTTTCACAGCACGCAATTAGCGCAATGTTGGTCCGAGCGGAAGGAATCCAACGTCTGCCCATCTTTTATGTCAGCAAGACATTACTAGGCGCAGAAACAAGGTACTTACCACTGGAAAAACTGGCCCTAGCCTTGATGATGGCGTCAAGGAAGTTGTCACATTACTTTCATGCCCACACCATAGTCGTCCTTACAACTTTCCCGTTAAAAGCCTTGTTTGAGAGGGCAAACTTTTTTGGGCGAATCCTAAAGTGGGTAGTAGAGTTGGGACAATTCGACATCAAGTTCCAACCCAGAACCGCGATAAAAGCCCAAGCCTTGGCAGACTTTGTCGCAGAATTCACCCCAGGAAGTCATCATATCTGCTCAGTCGACCTGACTAATACAACCGAACTAGGGTTGGAAGTTGACGCCGGAATAGCCCAACCCCTGGTGCAGGATACCCAGTCAGACCCTAAGGCAGACCAGAGTAAAATAAGGGAGGAAGAAGCAAACCATGCTACACCAAGCCAAGACTCACCAACAAATAAAGGCTTGGTACAATCAGATAGCGAGAGGCAAACAGCAAGCATGGACCTTGAAGAAAACACCAGCAACACTCTTGATCCCAAGGCATCATCTGATCCCTCCATTTGCTGGAAACTGTTCGTTGGAGAGATGTGGAAGCTCTCGTGGATAGAGCGTCCAACAGGCACGGTGCAGGACTGGGCATAGTCCTCATCTCACCAGACGGCTTAGTGGTGGAGCAAGCAGTCAACCTTGGCTTCCCAACATCAAACAACGAAGTGGAATATGAAGCGCTTCTGGCAGGCTTAAAATCAACATCCTACATGAAAGCCGCCGAGCTAATGGTTTACAGTGACTCACAGCTGGTGGTAAACCAAATTTCAGGCGACTATGAGGCAAAGGATGACAGGATGGCTAAGTACCAAGAGTTAGTCAGAAAAGAGATCAAGAAATTTGAAGTAGTGCGGATAGAGCAGATCGGCAGGGAAGAAAATAGTAGAGCGGACGAACTCGCAGGCTTTGCTTCAATGGCAGATACCTCCATTCCTCATCCATTGTTGATTGACTACCTACCAAGATCAAGCATTGAAGAACCCGAAGTAGAAGAGGTATGTTGTGTCGAACTAGGCCCTTTGTAGATGGATCCCATCATATTGTTCCTAAAAGACGGCGTCTTACCGGAAGAAAAGAAAGAGACCAACAAAATAAGAGCAAAGTCACAGCTCTTTTGGCTCTCTCCATCAATGGCATTGTACAAGAAATCTTTCACAGGACCTTACCTAAAGTGTATCCACCCCAGCAAAGTGGAAGTATTCTTGTTCGAAATACACGAAGGCGTATGCGGAAGCCATCAAGGAGGAAGATCATTGGCCTACAGAGCAATTTCACAAGGATATTGGTGGCCATACATGCAAGCAGATTCAGAGAAGTATGTTAAGAAGTGCGAGAAATGTCAGAAGTTCACACACCAAATACATCAGCCAGCCAGAGAACTCCTACCATTGACAAGCCCATGGCCCTTTGCAATGTGGGGCTTGGACATAGTAGGACCACTTCCAACGGCACCTAGTAACAGAAAGTTCTTCCTTCCAGCAACAGACTACTTCACAAAGTGGGTGGAGGCAGAAGCATTGGCATCGATCAAGGAGAAAGATGTGAAAAAGTTCGTCTGGCAGAATCTCATCACTCGGTTCGGCATACCAAAAGCGCTAATATCGGATAACGGCACTCAGTTCGATGGCAGAATCTTTAAAGGCTTTTGTGCAGAATACAAGATAGAATTCTACAACTCTACACCGGCATACCCCCAAGTGAATGGCCAAGCAGAAGCATCAAACAAAGTGGTCTTGAATAGATTGAAGAAAAGATTAGAAAAAGCAAAAGGCAAGTGGGCTGAGGAGCTTCCCCACGCTTTATGGGCTTACCGTACCACACCTCGGCGGTCTACTGGCGAAACACCATTTTTCTTGGCCTATGGCATGGAAGCAGTAATCCCACTGGAAGTTGGCCTCCCCACAATTAGAAATGAAAATTTTGATCCAAACTTAAATGGAGAAGCCATAGTATTGGAGCTCAATCTTGCGGAAGAAAGAAGAGAAATAGCACTGGTTCACATTGCCTCGTACTAGCAAGAGTTGTCCAGAAAGTATAACAAAACAGTACATCCAAGACAATTCAAAATCGGAGATTGGGTACTGCACAAAGTGATGGGAAACACCTTGGTACCCGGAGATGGCAAGTTAGGGCCTAATTGGGAAGGACCTTACAAGGTGGTTGGATTAGCAGGAAAATGGGCATACCACTTGGAAGATAAAGACAACAAAGCCATTCTCAGGCCATGGAACACTGCCAATCTCAAACTATTTTATTTTTAGCTTTTCTTTCAAGTATTTGTAATTTTTTCCTTCTCAATAAAACAAGTAGTTTCTTTTCAGTATAGTTGTTTCCTTCTGTAAAAGATGGTTTTAGTGAGATAGGCGCACTGAAGAGCATAGTTGGTCGGAATAACCAACTTCGCACTCTCTTCAGCTAAGATTAGGATCAGTGCTGAAGAAGTTGGCTGGAAAAACCAACACCCCTCCTAAGCCCAGGATACGGATCCAGGCTGCAGGACGTTTGGTCGGAATAACCAAACACTTCACTCTAGGTTGGCAGAAATAACCAACTTAGAGGTTGGCTGGAAAAACCAACACCCCTCCTAAGCCCAGGATAAGGATCCAGGCTGCAGGACGTTTGGTCGGAATAACCAAACACTTTACTCTAGGTTGGCAGAAATAACCAACATAGAGGTTAGCTGGAATAACCAACACCCCTCCTAAGCCTAGGATAAGGATCTAAGCTACAGGACGTTTGGTTGGAATAACCAAACACTTTACTCTAGGTTGGCAGGAATAACTAACATAGAGGTTGGCTGGAATAACCAACACCCCTCCTAAGCTCAGGATAAGGATCCAGGCTGCAGGACGTTTGGTCGGCATAACCAAACACTTTACTCTAGGTTGGTAGAAATAACCAACTTAGAGGTTGGCTGGACAAAACCAACACTTAGTCCTCTTCAACCGAGATAAAGATCAAGGCTGAAAAGTGGTTGGCTGAAAAAACCAACACTTAGTACTCTTCAACCGAGATAAAGATCAAGGCTGAAGAGTGGTTGGCTGGAAAAACCAACACTTAGTACTCTTCAACCGAGATAAAGGACTCAGGCTGAAAAGTGGTTGGCTGGAAAAACCAACACTTAGTACTCTTCAACCGAGGTAAAGATCAAGGCTGAAGAGTGGTTGGCTGGAAAAACTAACACTTATTGATTCTTTAGCCGAGATATCGATCAAGGCTAAAAAGGTTAGCAGGTATGGCTAGTCAAATTACAGAGTTAAGACCAGGATAAAGTATCTCGGTCGGAGAATGTTATACTTTACTTAAATTACAGTTAGACAGTAAATATATGCATGAAAGAAAACCGAGTTAACAGTTGAAACCAAAAGGAGCTTTCATTAAAGATTCAAAACAAGTACAAAAAAAGGACTTCAGCCCGGTTACAATTTTTTCTTTCCAAAAGCAAAAAGAAGAAATTATAGAGATTAAGCAAAAAGGTCATCTAAATCAGCATCAAGAACAACGCGGTCTTCACCCAGGGGTAGCTCGGTTGTGGCAGGCACCTCTTGGTTAAGCTCGGTTGAAAGATCCGCATCAGCAGGCAAAGACGGGATGGAGACCTCTGGAGTTGGGAAGGTAGACTGGCGACTGGGCTGAGTGTTGTCTTCTGGAGCTTCATCTTCATCCTCCTCTTCCAGAAATTTTTGTTGAATGGCAGCAGCGTACTCCGCCATAGAGCTCAGTACAAAGTATGGAGGAGGATTGAAGACCTCGGTCTCTGGACCATGACCGAGCTGTATCACGGCCGCCCTCCACCCGCATTTGAAGAACAGGTCCTTCGCAGCTTCACACTGCTTGATGTACAAGGCCTCACATTCTTTGAAACCACGGTTCTTCGCGTCTTCGACCTTCTTCTCCAACTCCTTTATCTCGGCATTCTTTTTCCCTTCAAGCTTGGCAAGCTTGCGCAAGTACTTGTCTTTTACCACAGCCGCGGCCTTTTTCTTTTTGCCTCAGCCGAGCCGACAACATCGGCCAGACGAGCCATCTCGGTCCGTAGCTCGGCTATCTGCTTCCTTGAGTTCTCTAGCTTGATTGTTTTGGCATCAGCTTCTGCCATGGCCTGTCTTGTGGTTTTTCCCAGTTCCACCACTCGCTTATGAGCGATGTGGTTTTTCTGTATGGCCTGCAAAAGAATGGTAAGAAACTTTTAAACCGAGCAGAAAGTTGCAAAAAATCAGAAAGATAAGCAGACAGACTACTTACCAGCACCATGGATTTTGTGGACGAGCGAATAGCCTTTAGCTCGGTTAGGTGATCATGGTGCTTCATGTCGGCTGGAAGACAGACACCTTTGGCAAGGTTGAAAGCCATAAGGTGGTCTTTCTCTGTAACCACTGAATCAGAATCGCTGATAGCACGGTTCTGAAACATGGTCTTGGGTACCCACTTTGAGGAGGTAGCTCGGTCTGAGTGCTCAGGTGGGGGGCTTGGCAGAGTGGTTTGTAGAACCACGGTTTCGTCGTCGTCAACAAGGCGTTGCTCGGTTGTGGAAGTCTGAGCGCGCTTGTTTGGGCCGGATGACGAAGGCTGGTGGGTTAGCAGAGTTACCACGGTTTCTTGAGTTTGACCAGTTGGTGGTACCTCGGTCTGGTTTATTTTGGTAAGAAGGGCTCGCACGGCTCTCTTCTTGGCCATCTCTTGTTCGGCGGTTAGTGGGATAAGATTGATTTGAGGCAATGATGGGTCCGGTTCAGGAGAGGCTTCCAACAAGAAGTCAGTTACCTTGGTCTTTCGTTTGCCACTGTAGCGGTAGGTCAGCTCGAAATTAAGTAGCTCGGCCCAACTTCGGTTTAGATATCGTAGCGCGGCGCGAAGAACATTCAAGTTGGGGTGGCTGTATTGGGATTTGAGAAAGTTCAAATTTGCATGAAGGAAGACAACAGTTAGTATGGTTCAGGAAGCGAAAAACCGAAGTAAAGAAAAGCATGCAATGAAGCCGAGGTAACCCTACCTGATACACCCTTGTTCCAATTTATTCTGTGGCCAGGGATCTGGGCTTGTTGGTCCTCAAAATTCCCAGATACCCAGAAGAAATCATCATCATTCATGTCTTTATCCGGGGTATCCTTTATTATTTTTTCACGCCGGCGCCTTATTCTTAAATAATAAACCCAGCCATCTTCAGCTGATCCTATGGAGTATTGATGGAAGAGCTCGGCTAGATCGAGATTAAGGCCAGCCCGGCGGTTTAGCTCGGCAATACCGTTTATTATACGATAAGAATTGGTGGAAAGTTGGGTAGGGCAGAGTTTGGTTTGTCTAAGGAATTCACAGAGAAGGGGTTGTACAGGGAATCACAGACCGCACTCTACGATGAAAATAACGTTAAAAGGGACAAAGCCTTGTTTTCCCCAGGGAACAGTGTCTAGTTCGGCCAGTGAGAGGTGGACATCGTCCGGAATTTGGTAGTCCTTACGAAATTCGGCTATGGCCCCTGGTGAGTTTACTAAAAATCTGTATTTACCCATGTGATTTTAAGTTATGTATAAAATATCAACGAATGCTAGCTCGGTGCTGAGATGGTATGGAGTATCTCGGCTGAAGCAAGGGAGTGCTTGACCAACCTAAGTCTGTAAAGTGAAAAAGAAAGGTGTTAAGCACAGATCGTTGGACCGTGCTACAAGAAACAAAGGCAAGATAAATGAAGTCCTAGCTCGGCTACACAGGATGCTATTTTAGCTCGGTTTAAGCAAGGGGTTTTGCCCGGTTGAGCCTTGGGGCAACATTCTTAGTTCGGTTTGAACTAAGGGAGCTGGGTTAGCCCCAGGTTGTAGCCCGGTTGATTGTTAAGGATTTCTAGCGCAGTATTGCGCAAGCCTAGTACGGTTCGATAGCTCAGCTAAGTGAATCAGAAGGTATTTAAGACCTATTGAAACTATAAGTGTGGCGAAAAGTTTCAGGTCGGTTGCTTAGTCTGGTGATGGTAATACTTAAAACAAACAACTTCCTAGTTCGGTTGGAGTGTGATTTTGGATCAAAGGGAAAAATTGTTCAGATTGTGCATATATACAGTACTTATATTGCAAAGTTTCTTCCAAAAAAAACGAAGTTCAGCAAAAATGGAACATATGTTTTGAAAAACATATAAATATGCATGCTATGTGTTGCAAAACAAATGCAAAATCAACAAAAATGAGGTAGATTTGGACCACTTACCAGTCCAAGATAAAGGCAATGAAAATGAACACAAACTCAGCAAGTGCAGGGTCGAGGAAAAATGGAAACTCAGAGAAAGAGAAAGAGGGAGATGAATAGTGCAATGAAAGATTCAAAACAAAGGGTTTGTTTTGTGTAGAATAAATGACAAAAAGGCGGGACTGTTCAAAATTCGCGAAGTACGAGGGCGGCGTGACAGATGCATTTGGCCAATTAAC
Source organism: Camellia granthamiana (assembly GCA_036172215.1). Taxonomy (NCBI): domain Eukaryota; kingdom Viridiplantae; phylum Streptophyta; class Magnoliopsida; order Ericales; family Theaceae; genus Camellia; species Camellia granthamiana. Next base: position 23,139,134 of record CM069903.1, on the reverse strand, counting down.
GTTTGCCACGTGTCCCTGGAATGGAAATCGATTCAGTTACTGCGCCTAAAGAGACGTTTTGACCGAGCATATTTGAGTAGCCCGGTGTTAACTTAACTCGGTTGGAATGCTAAAGAATTTAGCCCGGTTGGAATGCTAAAAGTTTTTAGCTCGGTTGAAAGGCTAAAGTTTTTTAGCTTGGCTAGTAAAAGATAATCCCTATCATGCTGCGCAGATGGAATTAAAGGGCAATTGAGAGGGTAATTTACATGTAAATTAGGCCAAGCTGGGTAGTGGGCCGTTCTATGGGCCACGGTAAGAAGGGCAGGGTAAAAAGGGCCCAGGAGTTAGCCCGGTCATAGAAAGCCTTGTAGTCAGCCCGGTCCCAAAAAGCATTGTAGTTAGCCCGGTCCAAAAGGGCTTTGCAGTTAACTCAGTCACCACGGCTAGAGTGACAACAGTTAGCTCAGTCACACCTTTTTGAGCCGAGGTATGTTGAAGCCTACCACAAGACCTTGCTATTAGTTAGCTCGGTCCAAACTCATCATGGTTAGCACGGTTTCAGACAACCCAGCACCGAGGTACACGCGTAGTGAAAGGAAGAACCGAGCTAGTTGGAGCTCGGTCTATTCTGCGGCTTTAGCGTGGCCATGTTATCTCGGTCATATTGGCATCCAACCATGGTAAAACCATCTGACTTGGTTTAAGCAGTGAGGGGGTGTTGAAAGATAAGCATTATCTTTCAGGAATGTGATTCCTAGGAGGACTCTATATGGAGGAATAAAAGTCCTACTAGGATTGTGCCACACGGAACCTATAAAAGCTCATAACATCACCTATGGAGAGGTAACACAACTTTGATTCCCGAATACACAGAGCTTTTTGTCTATTTGTCTATTTCGTTGACTTAGGCATAGGAGAGGTATCCGGCACACACCCGCCGGCTAGCTCACGTTTGTGTTTTCAGGGAGTAAAGCGACGTCGTACAGAGGAGCGCAGACTTGATCAACAGGATTATACGAGAAGAATATTTCTTGCTCGTACAATGTGTCTCTGAAATTGAAATCAAAGGTGAGCACGGTAAGTTCCAACAGCATATACATATAGCACTTATAGAGAGAGGAAAAAGAAAAACATAAGGCATCTTAGAGTATGAGACAATGTTTTAATAAAAGATCAGAGATAAAATTTCAACGGAGAAGATAAGAGAGGAGTAACGAGCGTGGAAGATCAAAGATGAAATTTTCAAAATCAACACCACATCTCAGCATCATCGCCAGTCGTCCACCAAGACTCGTCATCAGAGCCAGTCTTCCAGTTCGGCAAGAGAGCCTGAGAAGAGAGGACATCTATCTGAAGGGGTAAGAGAGATAGGAGATTTGATGAGTGGGTGAGAGAGACAGCAAGTCAAGAGAGAGAAGAATAGAAGTCTGATGGCCCTTTTGGGAAGCTGGAAAAAAGCTAATTTTTTTAATTTTTTGACTTTTTTAGGTTACATTATTTCTTTATTTTTTTACACATAAAAGTTAAAAAAGTCGCTAAAAAAAAAAATCTAAAAATTAACTTTTTATTAACTTTCTAAAACACCACTGAGAGCATCTCCAACCCAACCCAACACTCTTAGTGCTATTTTGGCAACAGATAATAACGCTGCGTCTGGCTGAAAACGCAGACGCCAGACGCCAGCGTTTTTGGGCAAAAATTGATTTAGGATTCTGGTTATAATCCAATACGTGAAATTACCATACTGCCCTCATTGTTGTTTAGGGTTACATATTGCTCAAAACCACTTACACAGAGGACGCCGCTTTGTTGCTCCGCTGCCCCCTTCCTGTGATTGCTTCGCCTCGCCAAACCAACGTCTCACCCGTCGGCCCTCCGCAACGCCTCCGACGACACTCTTCCACGTCGGCTTCGTCGTCGGTGTTTGCGCATAATCAGGTAAGCCTCCACCTCCAGTTGCGAATCTGAAATCCCTTGGAGTTTTTACCCAGATTTCTTCTTATCTTCCAGATTTTCACCCAAATATGGCTTCTGTTGTGGAGAGTGAACCTGATTTGCTTGAATCTTGCATGTTTCTCTTCGATTACTCCACCATGTTTGTGTTTCATGTTTGGGGATTTCACCAACACTCACGGCTGCCTCCCCGTTTTCTATATATCAGTTTCAATTGGTTTCAGTTTAGAGAACTTATTTTTTTTCTTGGTTGGTATTTTATTTGTTTTTTCTCATGAAATATAGTTACAAAGGAGATTATGTCTTTTTCCTTTTTTATGCTGAAATCATGTATGCTCTGCTCTTTTTTTTTTTTTTTTTACCGTTACATTATTTATTGAGAACATTCAAATGCCAAATTAAAAAGTAAAAAAAAAAAATTGAAATTAAAAGAAACTTTGCAATTTTAAAATTAACAATTAGCTAAAAAAAATTCTCGCAATTCCAGTTTTCACAAACTGAAGGTGTTTCAGCAAGATAATGGATGGAGGAGTGCTTTTAATGTTGGAATTTGTAAACAGGATCATGCATGGCATTATATGATACTAGCCTATCACCCGTGCTATGCACGGGATAATTATAGATATTTATATTTGTTTTTATTTTTTTTAATATATAAATTAAATATATGGGGTTTGACCGAGGAGTTTGAAAGAATTTAATAAGTGTTTATTTATTTATTTAAGAGGCATTTATACAATAATTACATAATATATAAATTAAATACATGGGGTTTGACCGAGGAGTTTGAAAGAATTTAATAAGTGTTTATTTATTTATTTAAGAGGCATTTACACAATAATTACATGGGTCTCTTGGGGATGCAAAAAGTAAGGAAATTAGGATTTCATTTATTGCGTTATTCATTTAATAAGTGTAATTATTATAAATTAAGTGTTTATTGTAATCAATAGTGTAATTATTACAATCTTTGAATTTATTGTAATCAATAGTGTAATTATTACAATCTTTGAACCAATCACCAATCACCAAGTCAATTTTTTTAAAAAAAAATATTAAAAAATCAAGAAATTAGGATTGGCATGTTGGAGGTTCCACAAGCCTTGGGTTTTAAAAGACCCTTTTCCTTAATATATAGACTAGCCTATCACCTGTGCTATACACGGAATAATTATAGATATTTATATTTGTTTTAGATTTTTTTTAATATATAAATTATGTTTGTTAAGTTTTTTTATAAAAATAATTTAACAATCTTATCACTAGTCATAGTGTATGGGAGAAGTTGAAAAGGGTACTACAGTATTGTATCTATAATTATTTGTATGAGAGGATTTTAAATGCTAATTAGGAGATTTTGATCAAATCAATAAATGCAGACACGTGGAAAGACATGAATTGAAAAGTTAATAAATACTGATCAGGGAATTTTGAAAAATTAATAAATGCTAAGTTTTTTTTTTGAATAAAAAATTTAGAAAATTCAGATTGAGATATTGAAACTCCCACAGGCCTTGGGGGTTAAAAACCTCCTTTTGCTTAATATATAGTATAGATATATAGAATATAGATATAGATATAGATATGGATATAGATATGTACGGGTTGTGTTTCACCACTTTGTTTTCTTTTTTTTTTTAAATGTCTTTTTTTTTTCTTTTTTTATATTATATTAAAATTTAATATTTTGATAATAATCATATGTTGGACTTTTCAAGGAATTCATAAGTGTTGGACTTTTTAAGGAATTTTTTTATACTTGTTTTTAATGCATTAAAGTGTTATTATGAGGGATAATAATCATATGTCTTGAACTTTTCAAGGAATTCATATGCACTTCACAATTATTTCTATATATGTGAATTGTGATTTTTAAATATCTTTTTTTTAAAATCTTTTTTTTTTCTTTTTTATATTATATTAAAGTTTAATATTTTAATAATAATCGTATGTGTTAGACTTTTCAAGAATTTTTTTTATACTTGTTCTTAATGCATTAAAGTGTTATTATGAGGGATAATAATCATATGTGTTGAGACTTTTCAAAGAATTCATATGTGTTGGACTTTTCAGAAAAAATTTTTTTATGCTTGTTCTCAATGCATTAAAGTGTTATTATGAGAGTAAGGCTTGGGGGTTGGGAGAAGTTAATAAATGCTAAAGGTTTTTTTTTTTAAATCAAAAAAATTAAGAAATTTAGATTGGGATATTGGAGCTCCCACAGGCCTTGGAATTAAAAACCTCATTTTGCTTAATATATAGTATAGATAGATATAGATAGACTAGCCTATCACCCGTGCTTAATATATAGTATAGACTAGCCTATCACACGTGCTATGCACGAGATAATTATAGATATTTATATTTGTTTTAATTTTTTTTAATATATAAATTATGTTTTTCAAGATTTTTTATAAAAATAATTTAACAATCTTATCACTAATCATAGTGCACAGGAGAAATTAAAAAGGCTACTGCAGTAATTTTGCACGGGTTGTATCTATAATTATTTGTATGAGGGGATTTTAAATGCTAATCAGAGATTTTGACCAAATCAATAAATGCAGGCATGTGGATTGGAAAAAGTTAATAAATGCTGATCAGGGAATTTTGACCAAATCAATAAATGCTAAGGTTTTTTTTTTTTTTAAATCAAAAATTTAGAAAATTAAGATTGAGAGATTGGAGCTCCTACAAGACTTGGGATTTAGAAACCACTTTTTCCTTAATATATTTACAATTGGGTGAGGGCAATTTGGTAATTTTATAGGTCCACACCATGACATGACAACTTAAAAAAATATTATCTACAAAACCAAAAAAGTAGCTTTTTACCAACTTCCCAAGTCACTTTGCTTTTAACCAAAAATCTTGGTTAAAAGCAAAAAAGCTGATTTTTATCATCTTTCCAAAATAGGCCTTAATTAGATGATGAAAACATATATTTTTTATTTATTTAAAAAATGAATATAGAGTATCTCACTATTCACTCAAATTTTAACCATAAATCATCATTTTCTTTTCTTATAATTTCTCTCGAAAATATTTTTATCAAAAAGTGAATAATTTTTGTTCATTAACAAATATTTAATTTTGAATTTTTTTAAAATATATTTAATATTATACTCACTTTAAAGGTATGATTTCACTCTTTTTAATGATATCAATTTTATAAAAATTAAATTTATTTGTAATATAATAAAAAATATAAAATAAATATTTAGAGATGATTTCCTATTTTTTATTCTCTCATATAAAAGATTAATTTATCCTCTCTTCAAATCTATACTATATATTAAGTAAAAGGGGGTTTTTAACCCCAAGGCTTGTGGGAGCTCCAATTTCCTAATCCTAATTTTCTAATTTTTTGATTTAAAAAAAAAAAAAATCTCAGCATTTATTGACTTCTCCCAATTCAACCTCAGCATTTATTGACTTCTCCCAACCCACAATTCCTTTTGACTTCTCTCATAATTATTGCAACACCCTTTTCAATTTCTCTCATACACTATGGTTACACACAAAAATAAAAAAAAAAAGATAAGAATTTAGCTATAGATCTCAAAAAGATATAACATCTAAATTTGAATTATGATTTAATAATATAATTATGTATTTTTTATTATGTATATCTATCAAAATTTCAAATCATTTAATGGGACAAATTAATCAATTTTCCAAAATTATTGATTTTTAATTTACAAAATAGATTAAAAAAAACTATTGACTGATTTATTTATTTAATAACAAAAATATTTCATAATCTCTCCCTCCTAATCTTTCTCACAAATTTTCAAAAAAAAATATTAAAACTTGCATTCCTTTTCTCTTTCCCAAAAAATCAGATAATATTTTTTATTAAAGTTGTAAATATCTACCTATATTTTATATATTATATTATAACATAACAAAAAAAACCAAAAAAAAAAAATCTAATTTTCTAATTTTTTGATTTAAAAAAAAAACTCAGCATTTATTGACTCTCCCAATTCAACCTCAGCATTTATTGACTTCTCCCAACCCACAATTCATTTTGACTTCTCTCATAATTATTGCAACACCCTTTTCAATTTCTCCCATACACTATGGTTACACACAAAAATAAAAAAATAAAAAAGATAAGAATTTAACAATAGACCTCAAAAAAATATAACATCTAAATTTGAATTATGATTTAATAATATAATTATGTATTTTTTATTATGTATATCTATCAAAATTTTAAATCACTTAATGGGACAAATTAATCAATTTTTCAAAATTATTGATTTTTAATTTACAAAATAGATTAAAAAAAACTATTGACTGATTTATTTATTTAATAACAAAAATATTTCATAATCTCTCTCTCCTAATCTCTCTCACAAATTTTCAAAAAAAAATATTAAAACTTGCATTTTTTTTCTTTTCCCCAAAAAATTAGATAATATTTTTTATTAAAGTTGTAGGTATCTACCTATATTTTATATATTATATTATAACATAACAAAAAAAACTAAAAAAAAAATCTTTAAAGTTTATCTAAATAAACTTTAAATAAATAAAATTCACATGTCTATAACATATCTAACTCACATCATAACTTACCTAAATAATAATAATTAAAGACAAATGGAAACCACAGATAAATTAAATGAAAAAAAAAAAGATACCCACAACTCCATCTTAAATAAATTGAAAAAAAAAAATATCCGAATAGAAATCACACAAAAATAAAAATAAAAAGATATATATATCTATACTATATATTAAGTAAAAGGGGGTTTTTAACCCCCAAGGCCTGTGAGAACTCCAATCTCTCAATCCTAATTTCTTAATTTTTTGATTAAAAAAAAAAAACTCAGCATTTATTGACCTCTCCCAACCTAACCTCAGCATTTATTGACTTCTCTAAACCCACAAATCCTTTTGACTTCTCTTATAATTACTGTAACACCTTTTTCAATTTCTTTCATACACTATGGATACACAAAAAAATAAAGAAGATAAGAGTTTAGTTATGGATCTCAAAAAGATATAACAACATCTAAATTTAGTAATATCTTTATGTATACTTAATGGGACAAATTAATAAAATTTCTAAAATTATTGATTTTTTAATTTACAAAATAGATTAAAAAAAACTATTGATTGATTTATTTATTTAATGGGTCTTGTTATGGTGTGCAACTTACACCTTATATCTTACACCTTACACTTACACTTTACACTTACACATTATACTTAAAATTACACCTTATACTTACACCTTTTTTGAGGTTGCATATGGTGTGCAACCCACTTACACCTTACACCTTACACTTACACCTTATACTTACACTTACACCTTACACTTACACCTTTTGTGAGGTTGCATATGGTGTGCAACCGTAAGTGGGTTGCACACTTAAGAAAAGTCATTATTTAATAACAAAAACATTCCATAATCTCTCTCTCCTAATCTCTCTCACCAATTTTCAAAAAAAAATATTAAAACTTGCATTCCTTTCCAAAAAAAAATATTAAAGTTGTAGATATCTATTTATATCTTATATATTATATTATAACATAACCAAAAAAAAAAACTAAAAAAAAAATCTTTAAAGTTTATCTAAATAAACTTTAAATCAATAAAACTCACATATTTATCACATATCTAACTCACATCATAACTTACCTAAATAATAATAATTAAAAACAAATATTAAAAAAATATATAGATACCCACAACTCCATCTTAAATAAGTTGAAAAAAAAAAAAACCCGAATAATTACTGCAGCACATTTTTCAATTTCTTTCATACACTATGGATACACAAAAAAATAAAGAAGATAAGAGTTTAGCTATGGATCTCAAAAAGATATAACAACATCTAAATTAGTAATATCTTTATGTATACTTAATGGGACAAATTAATAAATTTTCTAAAATTATTGATTTTTTAATTTACAAAATAGATTAAAAAAAACTATTGATTGATTTATTTATTTAATAACGAAAATATTTCATAATCTCTCTCTCCTAATCTCTCTCACCAATTTCTAAAAAAAATATTAAAACTTGCATTCCTTTCCAAAAAAAAAAAATTAAAGTTGTAGATATCTATTTATATCTTATATATTATATTATAACATAACCAAAAAAAAAAAAAAAACTAAAAAAAAAAATCTTTAAAGTTTATCTAAATAAACTTTAAATCAATAAAACTCACATGTCTATCACATATCTAACTCACATCATAAAACTTACCTAAATAATAATAATTAAAAACAAATATTAAAAAAATATATAGATACCCACAACTCTATCTTAAATAAGTTGAAAAAAAAAATACCCGAATAGAAATATAATTTGTTAAATTATAAAACAAAATTTCAAATATAAATTCTTCTTCAATTAGAATGAGATCAATATTCACATGTGTCATAATATTATTAGTCAAAATATAATTTGTTTTAAATATATGTGTTCAAATTATATCATTCTAAACTATAAAGACTTGAACAATAATATTTTTAATATAATTTTTTTTTAACAAAAGAACAAAACATAACTTTTTTTAGTACTTACCAAACATGGTGGATTTTGTTTTGTTTTGTTTTTTTTTTTAATTTCAATTGTCAATTAAAGAAATTAAAATAAAGAACAAAGATATTTTTTGTTCAAATTGATAAAAAGTTAGTTTTGCTAAAATAAATTAGAAAGAAATGATAATTTTTTTTTTATTAAAAGTGATAGTTGGTTAAACTGTTTTATTTATTAAAAAAAAAAAGTACGAAGATTATAGGTGATAATTTATTATTCATCTAGAATTATTTTCAGATTAAATGAAAATACTATATTAAATGTTCTTCTTACCTTTTTTTTATTCAAATACTTTTATTTTGTAAGAATTTTTTTTATTATATTTAATATTTTATTGTAATTTTTAAATTAAAAAGAATTTCAAAAAAAAATATTTAAATTATTTATGCCATTATAAAAAGTTAATTTTTTTAATATCAACTTAGTGGTAGTTTGGGAAGTGCTAAATAAGTATACTTTTTTACTTTTTACGAAAATATGTAAAAATAAATAGAGATGTGATGTGACTCAAAAAAGATAATTATTATATTTTTTTACTTTTTATGAAAAAATGTGTAGAAAAGTAAAGATACGATGCGATTCAAAAAAGATAAAAAAATAAAATATAAATAAATAAAAAGTGAGCTAATATGTCACTTCTCAAACAACCCTTTATTTGATGATCCCTTTCTAAAATGTGTATTTTTTAAAATATTTGCAAGAAAAATTCTATTGGAAATCTATTGCTTTCTCTTTTATTCATTAATATTAAAATTTTAATTAATTTTATTTATCATTTTAAAAAATAAATTAGCAAATAATTTATATATTTATATATATAATTTTGTTTTGGTTGCTCAGGTTATTTGGTATTTCTGCCAAAGTCTATTCAAATTTAATTTGAATTTTTAAATTTCTGCATAGGTCCTCATTTAATTAAAAATTATATAATTCAATCTTTAAAAAATTTTAAGCTCGACTCAAGTTATTTGGATTGAACTCACCTAAGTTTGTACTTCTAGATAAGAAATTTGAAAGTTACATGATTAAATTTGTGACAAATTAAAAAATAATAAATAAATTGTGATAAAATTATGAGATTTAAATTGTAAATTTCAGTCTTTTTTTTTTATTTTCATAATTTGCATACAAAACTGTTTATATTATTTTATATAAAAATATATTATTAATTTTTTTACATACCGTGCGTAGCACGGGTTACCACTAGTAGAGATAAATTTAAAAGGTAAGTTGAAAGTAATAATCTTTTAAAATTGAAAAAATAAAAGATGAGTTGGAGATGTTGAAAGATAGAAAATTGTACTCTTGACGTGACCCTTTGTGATTTAACATGTTAAAAATTTTGAATTTTCGAACCCTTGCTTTGGACAGGGAGAAAATTGAATGGTTAGGTTGGTGATTTGACTATATATCACGTGGAGAGAGACAAAGCAGCAGTTACAACATTATGTAATTAATATAAAATATTCAGACGGTTCAGTTTTTACGAATTTCCCAGCATCCTATCCGGCCACCGACCGAACGAGAAAATAGCATTTTGTAATCCACAGCCTATCTTTTGAATCAAACGGATTAATCGATTCAAACGGATTACTCCACAGCCTATCCACATCTTCGAAACCGTCCAACTTGCTCGACGGTTCGGTCGATTCAAACAGATTAATCGATTTTTTTGATAATTTGCAAAGTTTTAAAATTGATTTAGGCCTTGTTTGGGTACTCCTAAATAATCTAAAAAGTCAAAAAGTTACTTAAAAAGTTAAAAAGTTAACACTATTCACCAAAAGTCAACAATTACGGCTGCACAACTCCCAATTCAAATTTTTCTCTAAAAACCAATTTTCACAATTTTTTATTACACATTTTTCCATAAAAAGTCAAAAAGTTAACCCAAACATCCATATTTTCAACCTCAATTTTTTAGTCAAAAAAGACAAAAAGTGCACTTATTTAGTCTTCCCAAACTTGGCCTTAGTCACCGTTTGAAAAGAAGAATATAGGACTTTTTTGTTTATTTTAATCACAAAAAACAAAACATTACGTCCAATCCATAATCATTACACTATTCTCTCACAAAAAAAAGTCAAAAAAACGAAAAAGCTTTTCTTAAACCAAACTTCTTAGCCAGGCTAAAATAGCCAAAAAAATCCAAAAGTCAAAAAATCAACCCACTTTCCAAACCAACCTTTAGGGTGTCTGAAAAAAGTCAAAAAATTAAAAAATTATTGTAAAAATAAAAAAGTGATCACTATTCAAAAATATATATATATTTAAAAAAAAAATTGCCAAAAAAAGTACAAGCCAACATCTTGACTGAATGTGACATAGTGGTCTGAAGTGATGGAGAGTTTGAAAAGAGGGTGCATACAAAAATCACACAGCACGGTGATGTTCGGCATGTAGAAGCCCATTACAGGTCTTTTTTTTGATAATTTGAACCGTTCAATGTGTAGAAATCGTCGAGTACTATTTACCTGTGAAAAATCACGTTGATCGAATATTAATAACTATATGATCAAATCAGTTTTATATATAAAAAAAAGACGGTGCACAAAGTAACGGTTGACAAAAAAAACTAATCCGATCAGATAACTATTGATATCCGATCAACGTGATTTTTTAAAAATATATAGCACTCGATGAATTCTACACATTAACGATTTTGATTATCAAAACAGGACCCGTGGTAGGCCCCCACAGGGCGAACAGCATCGTCCTGGGTAAACAGCATCGTCCTGGGTAAACAGCATCGTCCTGTGTAAACAACACTGTAAGCAAGTTTTTCTTATATCTCTTGCTGCCACCGTACTGTCATCATATACCATCAGTGTCAATACATATTTATATATGTAGGGATAAAAATGTAATTTTGTTATTTTATACAATATTTTAATACACATTTTTTCATAAAAAGATAAAAAAATTATCCCAAACAACTATCTTTTTTTCCTTTACTTTTTAGTCCAAAAAATTAAAAAATATACTTATTTAGGATACCTCAAATAATCCCTTAATTTGTACAGTCCTAATTTGTACTTATGGGTGTAATTTTGGCTCGGCCCGGCCCATTCAGGCTGGGGTTTGGGCCGGGCCTATGTCGGGCCTTACGGGCTCCGGCCAAAAAATCAGGCCAGGCCGGGCAGGCCCATGGGCAAGAAAACTAGGCCCAGGGATATTCGGGCTTTGGGTGGGCCTCAGGCGGGGCCCCTAGGCTTGGGCTTTGGGCGGGCATGGGTGGGCCTAAACAAATTTTTTTATTATTTTTTATTTTTTCCACTAAAATTTTATTATTTTCCATTAAAAATAACACTGGAATTCGGTCGGGCTGGGTCTCGGGCCGGGCTTTTGAGCGGGCCATTGGGTCGGGCCAAGCGGGCCGGGCCAGGCTTCAAAACGATGGCCTAGATTCTGGCCCAAGACCTCGGATTGGGCTTTGGGTTGGGGCCTTAATGGGCTGGGCCTACTAGGGGTGAGCATGGTCCGAATTGGATCGGATTGCGGTAAAACCAGGACCAATCCGTTATCTACGGTTCCTGAAAAAATGAAACCAATCTAATCCGTTTAAATCATGGAACCAATCCGAACCAATCCATTTAAATACGGATTGGATCGGTTTAGGATCACGGATTCACATAATTAAGTAACAAATATATATATATAACACTTTAATTTCATAAAAATATAAACATAGCGCTATATTAGTTCCACAATAGCAACATATTTTTCTATAATAGCGACATACTGTTCTAGAATTTAAACAATCATAAGAAAACTGGTTTCACCATAAGTATTTAGACCATTACAAATTAAAACTAAAAACTAACAAACAAAAGTAATAAAAGAAGATATTATATGGTTTTAGGTTTGAGTTTATATTTTATATAGAATAAAAGAAGATACTATGAGGGAGGATGTATAATAAAAATATAGACTATTTGTATACGGTCCGGATCGGTTCCAATCCAGAACCGTGGGGTTCAATCCGAAACCAATCCGTGGACTACGGATTTTTAATTCTTCAATCCGGAACCGAACCGCGGATTCAAAAAACTAATTCAAACTTATTGGATTGGACTGGACTGGATCAGATTACGGATTTCAAGGATTCCTTACTCAGTCCTAGGGCCCACCTCGAGCCGAGGACGAGTTTCGGGCCAAAATTACACCCTTATTTGTACTACATATTTTGAGTCATTGTTATTCCTATTTGTTCTTGACTACATTTTGGTGGAAGATTCCCATAAAAAGAGCTTTAGGGTTGGTTTGGGATGTTCTAAAAAAACGTACTTTTTGACTTATTGACTTATATGGGTTGGGTTTGGGTTGAGTTTGATGTGATGTGTTAGAGATGTGATGTGATTTAAATAAGATGATGTGACTTAAATAGGATAGTGACTTTTTGACTTTTTGTATTATTTAGGTCATGCCAAACTTGGCCTTAGATTGGCATGCCACGTAATAAAACTTTATATTTTTGATAATATAATAATGTTCACATTTAAGGCTGGTTTAACAATCCAGAAATAATTTAAAAAGTCAAAAAGTTACATAAAAAGTAAAACAAATATTACTATTCATAAATAAAAAATATTAAAAAAATAATTTATATATTTTTATAAATGGAGCACCGTTCTCAACCGTACTTGCTGGGCAGAGACCAGACATGATACTTTGTTTGGGGCAAAAAAAATTCTACATGTAAAGACAAAATTTTTGATGATAATGTTGGGGTATAAGGACTCCGTTTTGATAATCCAAACTGTTTAATATGTAGAACTTATCGATTAATATATGCTTATAAAAAATCACGTTAATCGGATATCGTTAACTATATGATCAAATCAGTTTTGTATAAACAAAATAAATGGTGTGAGAGTTAACTGTTGAAAAAAACTAATCTGATCATATAGCTATCGATATCCGATCAGCGTGATTTTTTATAGGCATATAATACTTGATGAGTTGTACATATTGAACGGTTCAGATTATTAAAATGGGACCCATGGTGGCCCCCATGAACCGACCATCACTGTCCAAACACTTTACCCTGAAGGAGACAATTATTTTCCTTGTAAGACCTACTGCGGCACAGCTGGGCAGCCGTACATGCAATCACCTTTCTTTTCCGTACATTTTATTTATATAATTTTTTATTACACATTTTTTTATAAAAAGATAATAAATTAATCTAAATATTCATATTTTTTTCTTAACTTTTTAGTTCAAAAAAAATAAAAAGTACGTTTATTAGGACACCCCAAATTATTATTAGACTTACTTGTATAGAGTGACACAAATATATAGATATATATATATTGGGAACAATCGACGAAAGCTTTTTATTTAAAAACTAGATAATAGAATTATAATTACGTATATGAAATATTGTCACAATTATGTATTATGAAATAGGTACCAAAATGGGTGTGTTTCACAAAATTTGGTACGACTTTTCAACTTAAAATTGTGATATTTTATATTTCTAAAACTATGAATTTTCACACTTTTAAACATTCTTTATGAAATATATCATTTTCAAAATTTTAAAATTCCACAATTTTCCCTTTGAAACCGAATTTTTTTACATTTTCAAACTGTATAAAATTATTTTACATTTTTAAATTGATTTTGAAACTATTCAAATTTCATATTTTTTTCAAAATCAAATAGATGATGTAAAATTGCACACTTCAAAAACTGTAAAATTTTGCACTTTTTATTTTTTATATTTTTATTTTACATAATTTGATATTTGATTGAGTTCTTGTTTTTATAGATTTCGCGAGTAGATTTTTATTAAAAATGATTGTTTACAAAGAAAAATACAAAGTTTTAAAATTTGAAACATAAAAACATAAATTAGATTACTTGACTTACATATATGATTGGGCAAACAAAATAATAATGTTTAGAGTTTTCTTTTTAAAAGGTGGGACATATCAAATGATGTGATCATTACTATGAAAAGAGTCATTAGATTAGATGATATTAAAATATAGGCCATGGCTTCTGTCCAGTCCGGGATCGGATTGGATCGTGCTGTTGGGCTCGTGGGGGCCCACCATGGGTCCCATTTTGAAAATCTAAATCGTTCAATGTGTAGAACTCGTCAAGTACTATATGCCTGTAAAAAATCACGTTGATTAGATATCGATAGCTATGTGATCAAATCAGTTTGTATAAAAAAAAATAGATGGTAAAAAAATTAACGGTTGATAAAAAACTGTTTTGTTCACATAGCTATCGATATCCGATCAACGTGATTTTTTACAGGCATATAGTACTCGACGAGTTCTACACATTGAACGGTTCAGATTATCAAAACGGGACCCGTGGTGGGCCCCCACGGGCCCAACAGCACGGTCCAGTCAGATCCCGGACTGGACAGAAGCCGGACCCTAAAATATAATATTCAATTATTATCATCTTAAAAACTTTTATTTATTTATTTATTTTAAATAACAAGACTCACTGCTATTTTCTAGATATAGTTGATCCTATATACATATGATATTTGTTATATAAATATAAATAATAATAAAAAATGACAAAATTTCATCCACTATTACATGTCCATTATTTTCATAAGTGGGGCAAAGTTACACTAGAAAAATGCAAGAAAAATAAAATATTGTTACTTGACTACAAAATATCTTCATCATGGTCCAATTGCTAGATATATTTGTTGACAATTGAATGAAAAATGAAAATTTTCATCCACTATTACATATCCATTATTTTCACAAGTGGGCAAAGTTACACTAGAAAAATGCAAGAAAAATAAAATATTGTTACTTGAGTACAAAATATCTTCATCATGGGCCAATTGCTAGATATATTTGTTGACAATTGAATGAAAAATGGTCATGTCCAATCGATTGATGAAGAGGATTTGAGTAACCCAATTGTGCATAGATGAGTGACTCAGCACATTCAATTAATATAAAAAAAGATTATCACAAAAATGGACATTGCGTATAGATGTCACTGTAGAATTACAAAATTTCAAACACATTTTTCTTTTGTTTACGTTACTGGACTATATTATATTGATGCATACAAACAATAATTATACTCATGAAAGGTGAGTAGTGTCCCTTCTTATTTGTTTTAATTTGACAAAATAGTTTATTACTCACCACATATAATAACAATCATATCCTCATTGTGTACTTGCTAGAACAATTGGTACGATATATTTTATTGACAATATTATATTGCGTATATTTGTTGACAATTGAAAGATAAAGTGGTCAAATTTTGAGCCAATTAATTAAAGAGGATTTGAATAAACTAAGTTCGGCGAGCATTCAGAAGATTAATAACAAAACAATCTCAGTTTTATATAAAATTTTATTCCATAATTATTGTAGGGACACAAGTTTTTTTTTTTTGTGCTTATTTTAATTTATTAACATTAAGGTAGTTGTTATTTTTTGTCATCATCTTTATATGTTATATAAAGATATTGATATTTGTACTCACGAAGGGTAAAGTATTATTTTTAACAAGAAAAAAATTCTCATTTTTTTAGTATGAGAAGAACAAAATATCTTTATCATCCACATTTATTGTTGGGCCAATTAGGAGGATATGCTTTCTTTACAATCTTGTGATGCATGTATGTTTACAAAATTTCAAGAAAAAAATGTCTAGTCTCGAGATAATTGATTGAAACATGTTTGGCACATACTAACTCAACAAATTCATTCCAACTCATATCCAGGGACGGCTCTAGCTTTAAGGTGGGTATTCAATTAAATACTCTAATTTTTTTTAAAAAAAATATAAAACTAGAAATATATAAATAAATAAATAAATAAATATATATATATGTTTATTTGTATGTGTTTGTGTTAAATTAGCTCAATTTTTTTATTTTGAACACCTTACCCTACTCCAATGAAAACGCACTCATTGCAACTCATTTTGTGAATTTTTTTTGGATTGCATAGCTAAATAGAAAATCAATTGAAAAATAATGATTGTTTGGTTACTAATATTAAAAAAAGATATATACGATTGTATTGATAATGGAATTAATATGTAACGATTTTCAAATGTGATTTCACACCCAGAACAATTGAAAAAGTTCATGTACCTACAAATGTATATATATATATTTTAAATGATGTAATGTATTAGAATTCTATTTCATTTATAATTTGAGAAATCGAAATTAATAAATATATTTGAATCTCTACCCTTATAAGAAAGATCAATTAAAAAATGAACATCACATACATGTAGGCACTCACACACGAGTTATCGTGATTGATCAATTTTTGTTGTGTATCATGATTCATGATGTTGATACCATACCTCTCATGATAAGTTATTTGTGGTCTTGGGGTATCGCCACGTGATACTCCAAAGATATTGTGATTGGTAGATGGAGTAGAGTTTACAAATTTGTGTTAGGTAATTAGGAAACATGAAAGGCATAATAAATTGTGATTGGAGTGGAGTATGGCCACGTGGCGTCCCAAGATCAATTAATAATTTTACACCCTGTTTTATGATTTGTTAAAAGATTATTTATGTAAAAAATTAAATTAATCATGTTTTAGTAGTTACATTATCCGATCATTTTTGTTAATATGGACAATTCATTCTCATGTGCCTATTGACAATTTTTTTAGGGGGATTTTTTTTAAGATCCCTGATATTAAAATTTTATAGCATAAAAGACATTAAATATTTTCATGATGTCTAAGGTCTCTAAACATTGATCCAGAGAAATTTTAGTCTCAAGGAAATTCTCTTTAGAGAAAATTAAAATTCTCTCTAGAGAAATTCTCTGAGTTCAAACTAGAGAAAATTGAAATTTCTCTAAGTACCAAAGAAATTCAGAAAAAATTGTAGAGAGAAAATTTGTGTGGCTATCTAGGAAATTTCTCTGACTTCACAAATTTCTCTTGCTCTATTCACAAAAAATTTCTCTGACTTTGTGTAATATGCAAGCCAACAATACAATCTTTACTAATAAACTCACAAATTTCTCTAGTCCAAAACCAGAGAAATTATCTCCAAACCAGACAGATCAGAGAAATTCTCTAGATTGAAACCAGAGAAATTCTCTCTATTTGCAGTAGAGTTGTATTTTTATGAACGACTTTGATGATTGTACATTGATCCAGGAAATTTCTCTGGCTTCACAAATTTCTCTTGCTCTATTCACAAAGAATTTCTTTGACTTTGTGTAATATATAAGCCAACAATATAATCTTTACTAACAAACCCACAAATTTCTCTAGTTCAAAACCAGAGAAATTCTCTTCAAACCAGACAGATCAGAGAAATTCTCTAGATTGAAACCAGAGAAATTCTCTCTATTTGCAGCAGAGTTGTATATTTATGAACAGACCTTGGTGATTGTACATTGATCTAGGAAATTTCTCTGGCTTCACAAATTTCTCTGGCTCTATTCACAAAGAATTTCTCTAACTTTGTGCAATATGTAAGCCAACAATATAATCTTTACTAACAAACCCACAAATTTCTTTACTTATCATAAACATCAATCCAAGCAATATATATATATATATATATCTAGAAAATTGTCTAGGCTTTTTAGAGAATTTCTCTCTAGAGAAATTTTAGAAAGGTTAGAGAAATTCTTTAGATTCCAGTCTAGAGATTTTCTCTGAATTTTCTCTGGATTTCAAGTGAACCATAAAGCATAAAGTTTGTTTGGTTGCTAAGAAAAGTACACAAAAAATAACATGTTCAATAAAAAACACAAAAAAGTACAACATAAAAGTGCAAAGAAATTTGTAATAATTATAATTTTCTATGGATTGTAATAACAAGCTCTGTTTTTCAACACACACACACACATATATATATATGGATCTATAAATTTCACTAAGGACCAAGTCTAGGTGTTGAAAAAGCTCTGTTTTTCTCTGCAACTGAAATCAATGGAGTTTGTTTCGGTATAATTGTTAATATTATTATTTGTTTTCTAGTTTTCATTTTTCCTAAGAGTCGTGACACAAGATTCTCACCACCGACTAACCCATACTCTCTCTCTCTCTAGCCTTTCGCTCCAGTGAAGGGATCATCAAATTTAAACTCTTTCGAAAGAGCTAGCGTTATGAAGATCGGAATTTTCAATTCCAAACGCAGTAGCAGATGATACCAGTTGAAAAATCGAAAGATTGGTTCGGTGGAGATAGAGAGAAGAGCAGAGAGAGAGAGAGAGGATGAGAGGGAGATTTCTTAATATCAAATTTCTCTGTGATAGATAGGTGTGGGTTGAAGGACCTTAGATATCAAAAAATAATATTATGGATTTCTTTCATTATTAAAAATGGGAGAGAAACCTTACACTAATTTTTCTATTTTTTTATATAAATAATTTTTTTAACAAATTTTAAAATAATTTGAATCATTAAAATAAATTCAAGACAAAACCAACTAAAAGTTAGACACAACACTAACCCTTTGTCCCCATGCACCCACTTCAATTAAGAGATATAGATGTTCAATCAGAAGATATAGATGTTCAATCATGCAAATTGAACAGTTCTATATGTGACAAAACTTGCATTTCCAGCCTAATGTACGGACCTTTTGAATAAATCAACCTACACCAGTTGTTTATTAAAAAAAAAAAAAATTAGAATATGTTTTTGAATTTTAATTATAAATTAGTTTAACAAAAATAAATACAAATTTTTTTTTTTAATTTTTTAAAAATTATTTCCATGTTAAAAAAAGGAAATAACATATGAAATTAATAAATTTCTATTTTTTAAAAAATTTCACCAAACTAATTTTAAACATTTAAAAAAAACACAACCAAAGATTTATTCTGTATTAATTTTCTTACCAAATTCGGTTGAGCACTCAATTATTTATTGGATTCTCGCCAACCTTATTTTCTCCCTTCTTGTCTTGGTAAGGTATCAATATAATTGAGATGTGTCTTTTAAGTTATAATACAATTATTACCAAACTTCTTGTAAATTGCTTTTTATCTATTCCAAAAAAAAAAAAAAAAAACAACAACAACAATAATAACAACTATCGGAGCCAAGAAGACACGGAGACCATTAAGAATGCAAATTCGGTCGAGCACTCAATTATTTATTGGATTCTCGTCAAACTAATTTTTAAAAAAACCAAGAAAACACAATCAAAGATTTATTCCGTATTAATTTTCTTACCAAATTTGGTTGAGCACTCTATTATTTATTGGATTCCGTCAATCTTATTTTTTTCCCTTCTTGTCTTGGTAAGGTGTCAATATAATTAAGATGTGCCTTTTAAGTTATGATACAGTAATCACCAAACTACTTGTAAATTATTTTTACTTTTTATCTATCAATAAAATATTGATAGATATCTGCCAACCTTATTTTGATCAATATCAATAAACTTCTTGTAAACTTCTTGCCTTGCTTTTTATCTGCCAACCTTATTTTGATGTGCCTGTTGAGCACTCAATTGCTTTACATCTTTGTGGTTCAACAACAACAACAACAACAACTACTAAACAACGACAACTATCGGTGCCAAGCGAAGAAGCACGGAGACCAATAAGAATTTGGCGAGTCTCACTCATGACGTGCCCCATTCAGAAGGAAAAAAAATGTCAAATTCCATTAACAGTTTCTATAATTTAGAACTTGTATCACTTTAATTCATGACTTTTTAATTATGATATATTTAACTCTAAATTTTGAATTTTGTTTCAAATAAAGACTGATTAAAGTCGAAATGTACATCATTGAGGCCGTTAATTAGAATCTCTTAACTTCACTTGCTGGTCAAACCGTATATTTTATGTGTGTTAAATGTCAATCAGGTTATACATCGTCGGAGCATAAAATGGGCAAAAAGACAAAATTTGGACAGAGTTGACTTTTTCTGGAAAAGTCAAACTGATGTTTTAAACCTGTTTGGAAGTGAGTAGAAGTATAAATAGAAAAGCAAAAGGCTTTTTTAAGGTTCTGAAACTGTTTTAACCTAAAGAGGGAGGCTAGGGTTTGGAAAGGAGAAGGAAAGCAAAAGCTCCAAGATGTCTTCCATGGTGGTTTCTTCTCCATCTTCCTCCTTCCACTCCTCCATGAGTGGCTAGTTGTCTTTTCTAGGGTTTTGATGAAACCCTAACCATGTAATAGGTTTTTCCTTTTGATTTTATATTATGTAAATGTTTGAACCATTGTGTGGTGTTTTAGAAATTCTTTATATATAATTTTCATTATTCTTTCGAATATTTGACTTTCTGTGATTGTTAAATGTTATCCATACAATTGTTTTTTTTTCCTTCACATTCAAGGTATGGGACGAACCATGCTGCGAGGAACGAGTCGTATCACTACCCTAGTTTAGAGTGAACGATTCGTATTACTTGAGATGGTTCGTGCTCGTACATTGAATGTGATAATCTTCTTGTTAAATGCTTCGAACTTGTAGTTGCGAAACATTAATCCGTTCAAACCATAGCATAATTGATTTCAATTAGAAACCCTAATTATGTGGTTAGTGGTGAATTCTTTGCCCTAGTTTTTTTCCCCAATTCAGTAAACTAATTTCATTTATTATTAATAATTTAATTCCTTAGTTTAATTTATTCATTATTAAATTAGGTTATATTCATTCAATCTTTTTATCAAAATTAATTTAGGAATTTTGCGATTGAATTAATTTAATTTCACAATAGTCCCTGTGGATCGATACCTGGACTTGCTATTATTCTGATTGAATTTGGTATAGTTTAGTATTTAATTTTGGTGTGTTCAACAACCCATCAAAGACAATTGAAGATACTATTATTTAATTGCAAGAGTAAAATCGTTAATTTAATAACATATAAACTATTTGACAAAAATAAATATCAAAAAAATATTTTTAATTTTTTAAAAATTATTTCTATCTACTAAAGATAAAATTATGTAAAATTGATAAAAATTACCTAATTAATTTTACATGATAATCATCCAAATACATAATAAAAATTAATTTGGTAAAAATCTAATGATATCTTCAATTGTCCTTATTTTGAACAAGATTCAAAATTTAAGGTCAAATGTGTCACAATTGAAAAGTTAGGGACTAAAATGATACAAGTCCCAAATTATAGGGAACATTAGTGTAATTCATCCTAAAAAAATTTATTAGTTAGTTCAAGAATATTAAAAGGATTTTTATTGATAAATCCATTTTAGAGTTGTTATAACCCATTAGGTCCACAAATGAATATTATAACCTGATTAGTCCCATAAACTTTTCTTTTTATTCTATAAGGTCCATTTTTCTAATTTAATATGTTTACGTGGACTATTTTGCCCTTATATATATATATATATGTATGTACAGTGTTAATACATATTACGTTGCCTGTTTCTTCGCTGATTCAGTTTGGCAGTTTCTATTTTACGCTTTTCATCATCTTTCCAATTCGGAGGGATACGTTTCTATTTTGCATGCTCATTCCAAGGCTTGGATGTGCTAGGGTTTCATTCTTGCTGTTGTAGTCTGGTTTGGTGATTTTCGAGTGAAGAGGATGAAGAGGAAGGTGTTTGATTGTCACATTTTCTGGACTTTAACTAGTTCAAATCAGTTGTTTTCGAGTTTCTGGACGATTGTAGGATTGCATGATTAAGGTTAGTATCAATTTGGTTATGAATACATGTTCAGTTTATGGTTTCATTTATATGATGGATTAGATGCTCTGCTTTTGGATTGATATGGATCAGATGCTATATTTTTTCAATTTAATGCATTTTACGTGGTCCTGTGGAGGGGAGTTCATTCAGATTATGTGAAGAATGTATAGTTCTCATTTTACTTTGATGTATCCATAATGAGGCTCTATGTGGATGATATAATTTAGAGTATATGTATCAATGTTAATGTTTACATTTTGTTAATGTGGAATATGTGAAGAATGTAGATGTTTTCATTTTAAATTGATGTTTGCTTAATGAGGCTCTGTGTGTGTGATATAATTCAGAGTATATGTGTCAATGTAAATGTTGACATCTTGTTAATATTATATGAAGATTGTTGATGTTC
The DNA here is from genome assembly GCA_036172215.1 of Camellia granthamiana. Classification (NCBI taxonomy): domain Eukaryota; kingdom Viridiplantae; phylum Streptophyta; class Magnoliopsida; order Ericales; family Theaceae; genus Camellia; species Camellia granthamiana. The sequence continues at coordinate 23,116,606 of CM069903.1, read as the reverse complement.
TCATTTTACTTTGATGTTTGCTTAATGAGGCTCTGCGTGGGTGATATAATTCGAAGAATATGTATATGTATCAATGTGAATGTTCACATCTTCTTAATGTGAATTATGGATTTAGCACTTGAACTGTACACATAGTCATCTAATTTTTGCACAATGTGAATTTTCATATCGATTTCGGTTACTGTTCATTGTTGTGTTTTTGTGTTTTTATAGGAGATGGATACCTTTATGATGTTGGTGTATACATATGGTTGCAGTACAACTGTAATAAATGTTGCCCGCACATTGTGTTATTCTCGTTTGGTGGAGTGTTTGTGTGAAAAATGGGATGAGTTGTCTGCTGGTTCTATTTCATTGTTCTGTAAACTACTTGGGATTAATAGGTGTGATTTGGACAATGAGGAAGAATTTCAGAACATGTTACTGCTTGCTAAATCAATAGGGGTACAACATGTAGAAGTTGTGGTTGAGTTGAAAAGTGATACTGGTCAATCAAGTAGCTCAGGATCGCTGCGTGTGGAGTTTAAGGAAGAAATTGATGCATTACGGAGATTTTGCCACCATAAAGAGAAGGTGTTGTTGTCAGCCCCTTGGACAAATGGTATTACGCATGTGGGACAACGGTTTGTTGGAGGTATACAAGAATTTCGTGATGTTTTATGTAAGTATGCCATCCACTGTGGGTTTCAGTTTACGTACGTCAAGAATGAGACAACAAGAGTTACTGCTATGTGTGCGATGTGGGAGGAGAGAGGCTGCTTGTGGGCTATACATTGTAGAGCACAACAAGCAAATGATTTTTTCTACATCAAGAGGTTTAGTGATGTGCTGTAACAACCCTCGTACTGATTACCGATTAACCACTGAATTACGTATTGATTACTGCTAAACTGAATTGATAATGACTGATAATTGGATTAACTGAAGTACTGAATGAACTGGTTGAAATCGAAACTGAAATTGAATAAGTATATCTATTGTATTGTATTTCTATCTGTTGATTGATTGATTATCTGTTTGAATTTATATGTTTAAACTGCTAATTGAAGGCCTTATCGGCGGCCGAATTATGAACCGTTTAGAGTTTTGGAATCAGTAGAATATTTGTGATTTAATGGTGTATTTATCTGAAAATTTATTAGGAATGATTAAATTAGATTAAATAGTGATTAATTGAAGAGTTGGCCTTATTCACCAAACTAGCCCTTAGTGGACCTTTGTTTATTATTGAAATTGAGCCTTATACTTAGAGACAACATTTCCCTCAGCCATGTTTTGAGTGTATAGCCGACCAAAGGAGAGAGTTAGAGTGAGAGAGTGATTTCATCTTGTGTATTGACTTACTCTTGGAGAATTGCTTGAGAATTGAAGTGTAGATTGTCAAATTGGACTCTCAAACTTTGAATACAAGACTAGGGTATGTATTTCAACCCCTCATTGTTGTCCTTAAGGTTGTTTCTTGCTAGATTCTTGGCAAATTATAGAGTTGAGTCTTGATTTTGTTCATAATTGTTGATTTGGAACTCCATTGTTGCATGCATGCTTGAATTGGTGTATTTTGAAGTTAAATTCTTGGAGAGTTATACATGCATGTCCATGTTTATATTATAGTCCATGTTTTCAAAATGTTTTCCAACTATTGAGCTCATTTGAGCTAGCATCAAAGCCTTGAAAGAGTTTTAATCCATGCATGTCATGTTTGAGCGTTGTTCTTGAAAAATAGTTTGGAATTTGGTTTGAATTAAGCACCCTTGGGTTTTGATTTCTTAAATTGAGTTTTGAAGCATGTTATTCTATGTGTTTAAAAGAGTTTTTCCAGAAAATAGCCCAAGAGGATCGAAAATATTGCTTTTGAACTTGGTTTTGAGCTTGGGACTCAAATCTGGGATTTCCAGATTTCTGTTGTCCGCTCGAGCGGAGGAAGTAGCGCTCGAGCGGAGAAATCGAGCTCCCAGCATCTTGCACTGTGCATCAGTCCGCTCGAGCGGAGCATTAGGCGGTCGAGCGGAGGACTGCGTGACACGCTCGAGCGAGCGTCGAGCGGAGATTTCACCTATCCAGTACTTTTTGGTCCGCTCGAGCGGGGATGTTGCGCTCGAGCGGGGACCCTTGTTTGCTTGTCCGCTCGAGCGGGGAAACCTGCGCTCGAGCGGGGCTCTGTTTCACTGAAAATTCTGGAATTATTTTCTAAGTGCATCTTTGCATCCTCATCCCATCCTAGGCATTCCTAGGCCTAGTTTAAGACATCTTAATGAGGCTATAGATGTAGAACACACCGAGGCATAATAGGAAGTTAATTATTGTACTTCCCCAACTGTTAAACTTAGAGTGTGTTCATCTTGTTAACTGTTTAGGGTTGGCACTCGGGGACGCGCTCTAGCATACTGTAGCCCAATCTCTGTGAGTAACAGATTGTGTAAAGATATGTTCGAAATGGTTATCTTTTGAATACTGAACTGAATTTTTTATTGAACTGATATTGTTTACTGAATGAATGTATGTCCTGTATTCTGAACTGTATTGTGGCATCCTTAGCATTGACTGTTACTGTTACAGAGCTCTGTCGGTTTCCTTGTGGAACCATACTGATGATTGATTGATGGCCATCATTACTGTCGGGTCTGTTGAGGCCCGGTCCTTTTGGACCTACTGTTTATAGGCTAATGGATGTACCACATATGATTGATTGACTGACATACTGAATGACTGAAATGCTGTTTAATGAACTGTTTTCATTACTGTAAGGACATTCATTCATAACCTCTTTACGCATTATGTTATTCACTGGGCTTTAGCTCACTGTTTATATATATATGTAGGTTCTCAACAGCCAGACCGGAGCTAGGAGCGTGGGTTAGTCCCCAGTTTTGTCAAGCCAGCCTATGTGCCTCACTGCGAGGTTCCGAGACGCCATGCTATGGCTTGGGGTGTTTTGTGTTCCCCACCTGTCTCTTGACTGTTTTGTATTACTGTATAAACTGTTTACTGTTTGACCGTACTGTTAGCGAGGGATTAAGTCCCCGCACTGAATGTTGTAATGATTGTATAGACTGTACTGTTCTGAACTGTATGAATGCATGAAAAATGTTTTTGGCATACATATTTTCACAGCTCAATGGACACTAGTTATTTACTGTATTGGCTTCCGCCAGGCCCTGTACTCTGTTTAACTGTATTACTGTTCAGCAGGCCTGTGGTAATCTCGGATTACTGGCCAGTTACGGTGCTAAACCCATAGGGCCGGGTTTGGGTCGTGACATGTGCATAGTTGTGGTACGGATGTCCGAACATCCAAAAATCCGCGAGTTAGTTCAGATTTGGTGTCGAGTACCATATCTGAAATTGTGAGGGACAAGCCGTTGACTCGGCCATGTGATGTGGTGACTATTTTGAAGAGGGATTATGGGCTAGATGTGAGTTACCATGTCGTATGGTTGGGTGTGGAGAAAGCAAATGCTGGTATTCATGGAGATCACTCATTATCGTTTGACAAGCAGCAGTGGTATTCGGATGCTGTGATGCGGTACAATCCGCGGACTTATGTCAATATTGACTATGATGCGAGTAGTCAACAATTTTGTCGTTTCTTTGTGTCATTTGCTGCGTGTATTTCTGGGTTCAATTCTTATCGGCCTTTATTATTCCCCGATGGAACATTCCTCAAAAGAAAGTACAAAGGTCAGCTACTTGCGGCAACGGCGAAAGACGGAAACAATAGTTAGTATTTTTTTTAGTTGTCTATTCATGTCAATATTCACATTGAGCAGCATAGTCTGGACAAATGAGTGATTGAGAAATTATAAGTAATGTGAACATTGACATTAGTATGCACTGATATGAATGTTCACATCTGTGTCTGCTAATGACAGTAATGTGAACATTCACATTATTATACACTGATGTGAATATTCACATCAGTGTATACTAATGTCAGTTGATCCATTAATGAACAGTACTGTGAATGTTCACATTATCAATGACTCAACAATCAACAATGAATTATTAATGTTCGTTAATGTGAATGTTCACATCATTGATGTTTACGAGCTTGAATCCAAAAATAACAATAGTAATAGGGCAATGTAGATGTAAACATTCACATGACCTGTTTCATTTATATTGTTTTCTATTCACTTTGGAATATTGTGAACAGTTGTGTATTGGTGTTGTGTTGTAGGTCTGTTTCCTATTGCATTTGCGATTGTTGATTCAGAGACCACAGCCAATTGGTCGTGGTTCTTGTATGAACTTGGGAAGGTTGCTGATGGTAAGCGCCAGATTACTTTTATTTCGGATCGTAATCTTGGTCTGTGAGAAGCTATGCCAAAGGTGTTCCCATCGGCTCATCACAGTTATTACTTACAACACTTGAAGAGCAATTTAAGAGACCGGATGAAAGGAATTGATAATGGATTCAGGGATCACCTAGTAAGTAGTTTGGGTGACTGTGCTTATGAGCCAACTGTGGTTGGGTTCCACGAAAAGCTTGCCAAATTAAAAGAGGAGCGTAAACAACGAGCACATAATTTTTTCAAGGACTTGGCACCTGAGCACTGGGCAAATTCATACTTCAGGTAATAATTGTTTCCTAAAGTGTTCCATTTGTCAAGTTTAGAATGGTGGCGATGTGAATTTTCAATTTAGAATGGTAACAATCTTCCAATTGTGTTTCATGTTCAATGTAAATGATGTGAATGTTCACATCTGCTAATGATGACTGATGTGAATGTTCACATCTGTTAATTTGTCAAACAGTTATGCAATGTATTACAGATTTGAATGTTGACATCTGTCATATTTTGTTGTTGTTAATATTCACATCTGTCTATCATTTAAGTTGATATTAATGTCCACATCTGTCTATCATGTAAGTTGATGTTAATGTTCACTGCGAATGATGTTAATGTTCACATCTGTCAACGTGAATGTTCAGACCTGTTAAATTCCGTATTGTAAAATGTTTGTGATATTGTGCAGGGGCATGCGTGATGGGGAGATGACATCCAACACGGCGGAGTCATTTAATAACTGGATTAAAGAAGCACGTAATCTTCCTATCACTCAAATGGTGGACACAATTCGTACTCAGTTGATGTGGCAAATGTCTGCACGGCGTGACCAAGCAAACAAATAGAATGAGCTTATTTGTCCTACATTCGAAACAAGGTTTATGGATTCGTTCAATGACAGCAGGTTTTGGCAAGTTAGCAAAGCCAATGAGGATGTATTTGAAGTTCATTCGATACTATCTGTTACAGTTGATGTTGCGAGGCGTACATGTTTTTGCTTCAAATGGCAAATTAACGGATTCCCATGTAACCATGCTGTTATTGCCATTCAGAAGAGCCGCTACAATCTCAATTATTGTGTGGAACATTACTTCCATGTAGAGACATATCGTGCAGCCTATTTGGGTGCCATATTCCCTATACCATTGGTGGAGAAGCCGCCTTTTGATCCCACGGACTTTACTATATACCCGCCAACTATGAAAAGACCACCCGGAAGGCCGAAAAAGAATAGGATTCCATCAAGGGGTGAGAAACTGAAGCAAATAAGGTGCGGGAGATGTGATAAGTTGGGGAGCCATAATCGGAAATCATGCAAGGAGCCGATATAGGATGTACATTTTTCATTTCAACATTGTGTTTTACATTGGATTCTTATATTCATTTTTGAAATAAGATTGTGTTGTGTTGGCAAGCAAAATAATGGTTTGGCAAACTTAGTATTTTATTTGTGTTTTTTTTTTTTCTTTTTGGGTACGAAACTGATATTTTGTTAAAGTTGTAATGATGAATACATGATGTGGACATTCACACTTACGTAAAAGAATCATATTATGTGAAAACTTGCACATGGGTTGAACTTTTTTACCTTATTGTTGTCAATGGTGACATGAATATAAGCTGTGATGTGAACTTTCACATGCATAGAGATTGACATGGTGTGAACATTCACAACTGTTATGAATGAAAAGAAATGTGAATATTCACACCTGTGTATGTTATCCGTAATGATGTCATGTAGACAATGTGTACATTCCTGCACGAAGTATGTGTATTACAGAAAAATCAGGTTCCAAAAATCGCATCAATTATGCTCATCACAACATGGCATTATGAATATCATAAGTGAGTATGAACATTCACATCAGTCTTGCAACTGTGAACATTCACATCTGCAAAATATTAGTGCATATGAATATCATAAGTGAATGTTCACATTTGGCAGAGAAGAATACCATTCACAACTGCTATGAATAAGAACAAATGGGAATATTCACATGTGTATGTGATCTGTAATGATATCATGTAGACCAAGTGTACACTCCTGCACAAAATATGTGTATTATAGAACAATCGAGTTCAAACAATCGCATAAATTACACTCATAACAACACAACAATATGGATATCATAAGTGAATGTGAACATTCATAGTAGTGGTGCAACTGTGAACATTCACATCTGTAAAACATAACAATAACAAAGGTAGTTCAAAATTCGCAGGTGGTTTTTTCCCATTAATAGATATTGTATCACTGTTTTATAATCAATTGGTGTCAAAATGTCAAAGCATTCCATATTAACATTCATATCGAGTGTTGGTTAGTTTGTAGGTGGACACCCCCCACCTATAGGTTTTAATGAAGCTCTGATTTCTTATGATTCAAAAAATTATGTACTAATAAATCTCGTAGTCCACACCATTCTGAACTAGTGAGGCTGCCCATAATTTCTTCATGGTATATGTGCACCCGCATGATGTAACATACTGCAGGTTCGCAGTCCACCTTGTAAATGCGAAATGGTTTTGATTAGCAGTTGACATGTATGTTTGCATAATGGTTATGGAGGATTTGTAAAAAATGTAGTGAGTCTTACGAGTCGTCGCCTTGCTGAGGATAGACATCAATTGCTATGATTGGTTGTGATGGATTTTGGCCTGCTAACTTAGTGCATAGCGGTGATGACTCGCCAATAACGCGCACAACATGCTCGATGTGCTTCCTCTGTGTAGGGAATTTCAAATTAGGCACCAACAAACATATGTGTGTGTACAGTCATTTAACGCATGAGAACGAGTCATATTTGTGTTCAAAAAGAGCCACTTACAACTTCTTGTGCTTGGTCAATATGCGGGTCATGTATGCCTGTCCTTGGGCGCAATGAGTTATAATGCCTCCACAAATTGTCTTTAGCATCATACACAACTATCGCCCAGTGGTACTCATGGTGCAATGGGAATAGTAGGTATCTCTCTCCTTGGTAGTTTTTGACATGTGCATCAATGTGTTTACTCTTTTTGCGAGGATGGTACTCTCGTATCACTTTCTGTACACATTGGACAAATAATTAATAGACTGTGAAGTTTCACATTCACATTAGAAATAATGGAATGATAGATTTTACTAAACACATGCTCGTGAAGATGAATGACATTTCATCCGAAGTTGGGTTGACCACCTCTTGTTGTTCATGTAATAGTTCGGCATATGCATCTATGAGCTGCACAAATATGGGGTCATATTATATTATTTGTGGTGGGTGAACAATGTGTGTGTGTGGCTGTGGGTGTGTGTGTGTCTCTGTGCATATATGCATGAAGAGTGAATCATCTTCGTAATGGCATACATTGCTGTGTATCGATTCCTCCTTGATAAGGTTGACAATGTCATCAAAATACACATGTGTAGCCTTGAATCTCCTTTCCACACAAGCAGCCTGTGCATTATGAACAAACCAATGTGAATATTTACATTGCACAGATCTGAACAAACCAAATAAATAAGCACAGTGATGAATATAGACAATTATGGAATATGAATGTTAACATTAGGTGTTTGTACAGTCACTTACTCATCGCCTCCACTCTTTTGTAAAGTTTGGACCTTTTGCTTGTCTTGTTTGGACATCTTGCTCCAGACTTTGAACTTATTGGTCAAGGTTAATTTTTTTGGCTGCTTCGCTGGTGGGTGTTTCTCCACATCTTCAACCATTTCGACTGTATGGGACTGCTTTTGGCCAGGTAAGTCTGGGTATTGGAAGTCAGACAAGCGATGTTCTTTTTGATCTTTTTCCTTTATACGCTTCACCCTAGGAGATGGGCTGATATTGTGTTGCATTGGGCTAGGGGGTTGCTTCTGTGCCACAGCCTGTGTGACAATGTGGACTGACTGGTCATCGTAAAGGTCCTGAAGAATTGTTTTCTCACATTCTAAGTCGATGACCTTTTGCTTGACAATGTGAATGTTCACATCTTTCAACAACAACAACAAAAACAGCATTTATCAAAATATTTTCAATCCATGTGAATGTTCACAGTATTGAACAACAACCCAATAACATCTGGAATTATTTGATTACTCAAAAATTTTTAATCAATGTGAATGTTCACAGCTTTCAACCAACAAGGCAAACATTCACAAAGGTTGGAAAAAAATCTAAATATCCCTATGCATTGGCCAAACATTTTAATTCCATGTGAATGTTCACAGTATAGAACAACACTACCAATAATATCTGATTATCCAAACATTTTCAATGAATGTGAATGTTTACATCTTTCAACAACAACAACAAAAACAGAATTTGCCAAAACATTTTCAATCCAAGTGAATATTCACAGCATTGAACAACAACCCAATAACATCTAGAATGATTTGATTACCCAAAAATTTTCAATCAATGTGAATGTTCACAGCTTTCAACAGAAACCACAACAGAATGACCAATATGGACTTCTATATATTGTATGCATACAAACAGAGCATATTTGTACAAGTTCACAGTGTTGTTTGTTGATAAAGAGATTTAGGATTTAAATACACGAATGAGTATAATGCTTACGTTTTTTGCCAATTTCAACGGTTGCGTTGTCACAAATAGTCGTTGAAAGTGATTTTGACGAAGATAGACCTTACGGATGTTCAGCAATGGTGAATCCACGATTTGGGCGACCGACGGCGTAAGGACGACGAAGAAGATGATGAGACGATGCGACGATGCGACGATGGAACGAAGTCAGTATTTTGGGCGTTGAGGCGATATGGAATACGGATTGGGATTTCTGGAATGTAGAGATACTGTGCGTGATTTCCTGCGCAAGAATAGAAGAAGAGAGACGGTTATTAGATTCAAAGAGAGAGATAGAGAGAGAGGCGCGTGTTTGTTTAAGGGTTTTTTTAGTCGTTTGGTATGAAATGGACCAAATGGAATATTCAAAAATAGTTTGGGTTTTATAGAATAAAACTGTTACAAATAGGATTTATCAAAAAAGAGCCCAATATTAAATCAATCACAATCCATTATATTTTTTTCATATTTTTTAATCATTTAATATAAATTTATAAGTCTTATCCGTTTCACCAATCATTATATTATTAGAACATTACATCATGGTATGTTAAAACTAACCAATAACTTGTAAATCAGAAAATCGCAAAAGGAAAGCATGACCAATTATTGCATTTTATGATTAACATCTCCAACCATTATATTTAAGAGTAATGTTAAAAATTTTAAAAATTATATTAAAATTTTTATATCTTACATAAATATGAAACTCACATTATATGAGTCCCATGTAAGCCTCATGAGAAACTCACATGGGAGATATTTAATAAAAATTTTAATAAAATTTTTAAAATCTCTTAACAATTTTATATATTTAATACTTGCAATTTCTTTCATCTGTCACCATCACAAAGCAGCACCACATTTGGTAAACGACACCATAAACATTTTGGGAGAAAATTTCCACTACTAGCACCACGATTGGAACTTACTACACAATTCCAAACACTAAAAGAGATAAAACGTTTCATTATATTATCAAGTTTCTTGGACAAAAAAATTTGACTATTATTTTACTTTATTTATATTAAAATATTTTCACTGTAATTGCTTATTTTTCTTTATATATATCAAAAATTTTTTAGTACAAATATTCTAAGATTCTTGGATTTGTAATTTTTTTAAAAAAATACTAATTTTTCAAGTATTATTATTTTACTTTATTTATATCAAAATTATAAGTATTCTATATTTGTTTTTTAAATAAATTTGTGATGTATAGTCATTTTTTTGATAAAAAAATCAATTATTTATTTTATTTTTTTAAATTTGCACATCCAACCACTAATATTTAGGGTAAATTACACTGTCACCCTTTGAGGTTTATATTTATTGCAGTTCATCTCTCACCTTTTAGTATGTTTGGTTTGCATTTGGGAGATGAGTTTTAAAAAAAAAATTCTCAAAAATTGTTTGGTTTGAGTTTTTCTCAAAAAATTTTCAAAATCACTTTCTCTCTCTTACGCATCAATCAATCACTTTTTCTTTCTCCTCTCTCCTTCTCAATCACTTTTTCTCTCACACACATCTACTCAAATTCTCCCAAAATATCAAATCATCCCAAACTCTCAAAAAAACAACTATTCCAAAATATACAACCAAACAAACCAAAAAAATTTCTAAACTTTCTCCCCAAAATTTTTCTCAAAAACAATTCTCCCAAAAACAAACCAAACAAGCCCATCCCTCCCTGAGATTTAAAGTTTCATTATAGATTCTCCTCCTCAGCAATTTAATTTTTTTAAATACCAATTTTTTCCTCACTGGGTAAATTACATTGACACCCCTCACATTTTAGAAATTACAATCCCCTCCTTAAGGTTTAAAGTAGCATTACCAATTGTCCCCTCGGTTAGTATTAGTTGGAAAAAAAATTAATTGAAAAAAAAAAATTTGTTAGTAAAATTTTTAACTTTATGTTTAAAAATCAACGTAAACTCATTTTTTGAATTTATGTTTTTTCCTCAAATTTACAAACTGAGACAACAATTTATAAAAGAAAGAAAATGATCAAACATGTTTTTATGACAGTTTTTAAAATTTTTGTAAATATAAATTGAAAACCGAAAACGAAATAGTTACCAAACAGGCCTTAGATGGTAAAAATGTCGTAAAATTAACAAATAATTTAATAAGTTATCAACGCAATAAATGACTTATCAAAAGATTCCGAAACTACGTATGGTTTGATTTTTAGAAAAAAAATTAAAAAATTAAAAATTAATTTGGTTAAGAAATAAAAAATAAAAAATAATTATCATTTAAGGGTAAAAAATAATTATCATTTTAACTTTTGGGCATTTTATATATATACATATGGCTGTTTCAATTTAATTTGTAAAAAATTATTTCTAGCCACTCGAAAAATAAAAATTATATAAAAATGATAATTATTTTTTATTTCTTAACCAAATTAATTTTTAATTTTTAAAAAAAATTTCTAAAAATCAAACAATACATAGTCTAAGAATTTTTTGATAAGTTATTTCTTACGTTAGTAACTTATTTAATTATTTGTTAATTTTACAACATTTTTACCATCTAAAGTCTGTTTGGTAACTATTTCGTTTTCAGTTTTCAATTTTCAATTTATATTTACAAAAATTTAAAAAACGGTCATAAAAATTTATTTGATTATTTTTTTAGTTTATAAATGGTTGTCTCAGTTTGTAATTTTGGGAAAAAAACGTAAATTCAAAAAATGAGTTTACGTTGATTTTTAAACAGAAATTTAAAAATTTTACTAATAATTTTTTTTTCAATTAATTTTTTTTTCAATTATTTTTTTTCAATGAATTTTTTTTCCAACTAATACTACCTGATGGGGCAATTGGTAATGTTACTTTAAACCTTAGGAAGGATATTGTAATTTCTAAAATGTGAGGGGTGTTAATGTAATTTACCCAATGAGAGGAAAATTGGTATTTAAAAAAATTAAATTGCTGAGGGGGGATCTATAATGAAACTTTAAACCTTAGAGAGGAAAATGTAATTTTCAAAAGGTGAGGAGGAAACTGTAATAAATAAAAATTTCAGGGAGTGTCAGTATAATTTACCCATATATTTAATACTTGCAATTTCTTTCACCTGTCACCTCCACAAAGCACCACCACATTTGTAAAACGACACCGGGTTAGTTTGGAAAGTGGGTTGGCTTTTTGGCTATTTTAGCTTGGAATTAAAAAGTCTCGTTTAGAAAGGACTTTTTAACTTTTTTGACTTTTTGCGAGAGAAATAATATGATGATTATGAATTGAATGTAATGTTTTGTATTATTAAACTAAAAGGTTTGGCAAGGGCTCATTGGGCTTTTTTGGCTCAATGAGCCACAAAAGACAGAATAGGCTCATCAGCCACAAAAGACAAAACATTCCATCCAATCCCATAATCATTACACTCTTCTCTCACAAAAAAGTCAAAGAAGCCAAAAAGCCAAAAGCCCTTTCCAAACCAAGCTTTTGAGCCCAGGCTCATATAGCCAAAAAAGTCAAAAAATCAAAAAGCCAACCCGCTTCCCAAACGGATTTATTTTTAACTATTTGAACCAAAAAAGCCCAACCCTCAACTTCCCAAACGAGCTCACCATAAACATTTTGGGAGAAAATTTCCACTACTAGCACCTTGATTCAAACTTGCTACGCAATTCCAAAGACTAACTACAGTAGCTATAGTCTAAATTCACAATAATCTTATACTTATCTCATTTATATGTCATGTTATATTTTATCATTTCAGATGTTCACCCTCTGTTGAAAATATAAATGAGTAATGAAAGTCATTTACACCAATAGTATACTGACAAATAAAATGATAAATGAAAAATTTCATATTCTTTCTCAAATTATTCTTGATTTTGTTTTGAATTGCAAATCTGTTTACACCAATATATTTAAGAGTAATGTTAAAAACTTCAAAAATTATATTAAAATTTTTATCAAATATCTCATATGAATATGAAACTCATATCATATGAGTCCCATGTGAAACTCACATATGAGATATTTAATAAAAATTTTAATAGAACTTTTAAAACCTCTAACAATTTTATATATTTAGGCCAAGTTTGGCAACTCTAAAATAATCCATCTTTTTATATTTTTTCCATCACATTACTCCTCTATTTTTTTGTACATCTTTTCATAAAAAGACAAAAAATATACTTATTTGGGTCATTCCAAATAACCCCTTAATACTTGCAATTTCTTTCACCTGTCGCAACCACAAAGCGCCACCACATTTGGTAAACGACACCATAAACATTTTGGGAGAAAATTTCCACCACTAGCACCACGATTGAAACTTACTGCACAATTCCAAACACTAAAAGAGATAAAACGTTTCATTATATTATCAAGGTTCTTGGACAAAAAAATTTGACTACTATTTTACTTTATTTATATTAAAATATTTTCACTGTAATTGTTTATTTTTCTTTGTATATATCAAATCTTTTTTACTACAAATATTCTAAGAATCTTGGGTTTGTAATTTTTTTAAAAAAGTACTAATTTTTCAAGGATTATTATTTTACTTTATTTATATCAAAATTATAAGTATTCTATATCTGTTTTTTTAATAAAATTGTGATGTATAGACATTTTTTTAATAAAAATATCAATTATTTATTTTATTTTTTTAAATTTGCACACCCAACCACTAATATATTTAGGGTAAATTACATCGACACCCTTTAAGGTTTATATTTATTACAGTTCTCCCCTCACCTTTTGAAAATTACATCTCCCTCCATGAGATTTAAAGTTTCATTACAGATTTCCCTCCTCAGTAATTTAATTTTTTTAAATACCAATTTTGCCCTCACTGGGTAAGTTACATTGACACCCCTCACATTTTAGAAATTACAATCTCCTCCTTAAGGTTTTAAGTAGCATTACCAATTACCCCCTTGGTTAGTATTAGTTGGAAAAAAATTCATTGAAAAAAAAAATTGTTAGTAAAATTTTTAAATTTATGTTTAAAAACCAACGTAAACTCATTTTTTGAATTTACGTTTTTTCCTCAAATTTATAAACTGAGACAATAATTTATAAAATCAAAAAAATTATCAAACAAGTTTTTATGACAGTTTTTAAAATTTTTGTAAATATAAATTGAAAACTGAAAACGAAATAGTTACCAAACAGGTCTCAGATGGTAAAAATGTCGTAAAATTAACAAATAATTTAATAAGTTACCAACGTAAGAAATGACTTATCAAAAGATTCTTAGGCTATCTATGGTTTGATTTTTAGAAATTTTTTTTAAAAATTAAAAATTAATTTGGTTAAGAAATAAAAAATAAAAAATAATTGTCATTTAAGGGTAAAAAATAATTATCTTTTTTACTTTTGGGTATGTTATATACATACATATGGCTGTTTCAATTTAAATTGTAAAAAATTATTTCTAGCCACTTGAAAAATAAAAATTATATAAAAATGATAATTATTTTTTATTTTTTTATTTCTTAACCAAATTAATTTTTAATTTTTTTAAAAAAAAATTAAAAATCAAATCATACATAGCCTAAGAATCTTTTGATAAGTCATTTCTTACGTTGGTAGCTTATTTAATTATTTGTTAATTTTACGACATTTTTACCATCTGAAGCCTGTTTGGTAGCCATTTCGTTTTCAGTTTTCAATTTATATTTACAAAAATTTAAAAAACTGTCGTAAAAACTTGTTTGATAATTTTTTTGGTTTATAAATATTTGTCTCAGTTTGTAAATTTAAGGAAAACATGTAAATTTAAAAAATGAGTTTACGTTGATTTTTAAACATAAATTTAAAAATTTTATTAACAAAATTTTTTTTCAATGAATTTTTTTTCCAACTAATACTAACTGATGGGGCAATTGGTAATGTTACTTTAAACCTCAGGGAGGGGATTGTAATTTCTAAAATAGTGAGGGGTGTCAATGTAATTTACCCAATGAGGAAAAAATTGGTATTTAAAAAAATTAAATTGCTGAGGGGGGATCTTTAATGAAACTTTAAATCTCAGAGAGGGAGATGTAATTTTCAAAAGGTTAGGAGGGAACTGTAATAAATATAAACTTCAGAGGGTGTCAGTGTAATTTACCCATATATTTAATACTTGCAATTTCTTTCACCGGTCACCTCCACAAAGCACCACCACATTTGTAAAACGACACTGGGTTGGTTTCGGAAGTGGGTTGGCTTTTTAGTTATTTTAGCTTAGAATTAAAAAGTCTCGTTTGAGAAGGACTTTTTAATTTTTTTGACTTTTTGTGAGAGAGAGAATATAATGATTATGAATTAGATGTGATGTTTTGTATTATTGAACTAAAAAATCTATTTTATTTATTTTTGACTATTTTAACCAAAAAGGTCCAACCCTCAACTTCCCAAATGAGCTCACCATAAACATTTTG
Organism: Camellia granthamiana; assembly: GCA_036172215.1. Lineage (NCBI taxonomy): Eukaryota > Viridiplantae > Streptophyta > Magnoliopsida > Ericales > Theaceae > Camellia > Camellia granthamiana. The sequence continues at coordinate 23,101,352 of CM069903.1, read as the reverse complement.
GGAGAAAATTTCCACTACTAGCACCTTGATTCAAACTTGCTACGCAATTCCAAAGACTAACTACAGTAGCTATAGTCTAAATTCACAATAATCTTATACTTATCTCATTTATATGTCATGTTATATTTTATCATTTCAGATGTTCACCCTCTGTTGAAAATATAAATGAGTAATGAAAGTCATTTACACCAATAATATATTGACAAATAAAATGATAAATGAAAAATTTCATATGCTTTCTCAAATTATTCTTAATTTTGTTTTGAATTACAAATCTGTTGATCTAACGAGGCTAACAAAATCAATTCAAATGAAAGTTTCTCTCTTATATCTTGTTAAAATTTTATTAGAATCAAACGGATACTAAAAATTTGGTTTGAATGCTTAAACGGAGATGTTACTGAAATTATGAAATTTTGACATTGCTATCAATGATTAGATATATTTTATAAAGATTTAATGGCAGTGGTAGAGCTAAGATGACAAAAAAAATGACGCAAACATCACGTTAAGATTGTCAAATTTATACATTTCAAAACACTGAGCTTTGAAAATATTAGTTTAAAAAAGAAGGACAAATTACATATACTTCTCTCGAGATTTAATTAAATTATAGATATTTTTTGAAGTTTTGAAAATTACAGATATTCCCCTTAAAGTTTTTATTTTCATAACAAATTATCCCTTGAGATTTATATTTTTAAAACAATTTACCCCTTAATTTGTTATGTAAATAGTACCTTGAGGGAGTACCTGTAATTTTTCAAACTTCAAGGAAATATCAGTAACTTGTTAAATTTCGAGGGATATATGTAATTTGTCCAAAAAAGAAGAAGAAAAAAAAGGCTTTGAAAGATAATCAACTTGTCATGTCTAAGACTTAGGATGGTGGAATCATAATGGGCACACTGAAAGAAGATAGAATATACTTTGGATTCCCTAAAATATATGCACACGTTGTCACGTTGTGAACTGATGAGGAGTTGACTTCAAGTAAACATGTAAAAAAAAATGGTCCGTGCTGTTGCACTCTGGCAACCCATATATATCAAGTGGCCGTCTAAAATGGACTTATCAAGACAACATATGTGACCCACTAATCGCTGTTCTTATCCGCATCGAGTCAAAAAATAAATAGTAGTAAAATAAAACATAATAAAATAAAATTTAAAGAGTCAAGTAGCCATGTCATGGAGATAGTGATCATTAAAGATTAAAACATGAACACAATAATATAGAAATAAAATAGCAAAAATACTAGAAATTTTAAAAAAAAATTAGAAAAGTGCATATATAGATCATAATTATTTTTCTATACTTACATTAAAATTAAATTCATAGTACATAGCTTTATTTATTTATTTATTTATTTATAAAATAAAAGAAACAGAAGTGCTACTCTTGATTACTTTTTTATTATTATTATAATGATAGAATTCAGATCTAACCTAATTTCTACCTCTTATTATATAGTATTGGATTTTATCTCTCCGCCAGCTAAACACAATTTGCTTGGGGTTAGCTGCCCTCCATTAATGTTAATTCCAAACTAGTCAGCCAAGTGGCCACTGAAATGTACACTTTGGTCTGAAAATGAATCATGTTCATCTAGATTTTAAAATATTTGAATTTAATTTGTTAAATATTAATCAAGCTTGAATTTGATCCATCAAGTTTATGTTAATTTTGAAGAATTGAGTTCAAGCGCAACTCATCAAATTCTTAAGAAGTCAACTTAACTTGAGTTTGAGTTTGAACTTGGGCTTAAAACAAGAAATCAAACATAAATTAATATGCATATTAAGATATTAAAAAAAATTATGAGAAAAATATATTTAAAAAAAATCTATTATTGTTAATAAAATTCTTCAATCATTTTGAAGAATATCAAATATAAAATAGAGAAAAATTAAATTAAATAATATATTAGATATATTATTAAAATAAATTATACTTTTTATATGATTATGTTTACTAGCCTATTCGAGTCGAGCTTAGATTTACTCAAATTTAGCTCTATTCCTAAGTAATTTAAATATTAGACTCGAACTCATTCGTTAAGCAAATTGTCACGCTCCAAAAATCAATACAACATAGATTCATCAACTTCCAATTATATTAGAGAGAGAGAGTTGGAGTTAGAGGGAGAGTTAGCTAGTGGGGTGCAAGTAAATAATTTTCGGAAGGAGTTCGGGTTGTGATGGAAAGTGGGGATTGGTGTTTTGTCTTGTGGTGTGTTTGGTTTGAAAGGGGGAATATTTTATTGTAGAGGGTTTATGGGTTGTGTTGGTATGCAGTGGTTGGTGTTTGGCCTGTTTGGGGAAGAGTGTTGTTTTATCTTTGTTAGTGGTGTGTGGTTTGGTGTGAAAGGGGATTCTGGGTTTGGTGTGTTGGAGTTAAATTTTTCTTAAACTTTTTTCTCTCTCTTTTTTCTTTTTTCTTTTTTTTTTTTTTTTTTTTGTTTGTTTCTGATTTTTTTGTTTTCTTATTTTAAAAAAATTGTGGAGCTAAGTGGTTAGTTAGATGGTTGCGAGTAACAATAGTAGAATTAGTTTATACTTTCTCGAATCTCTCTCTATGATAATCATCTTTCTATACCTTTAATTTCATGTTTTTTAATGAAATTTTATTTGCTGATCAAAAAAAACTTTCAATTACATTAAATTGAATTTCCAACTCCAAAAGTTCTATTGTTTAATGTAAACGGAAATAAGGCCTCAATATTGACATCATCATCAAATCTCCACATTTGTATTCATTAGTCATCAAGAGATTTACAAATGATATTCCACATGTAAATATATATTCAACATTTTTAGAATATGAATCTATAGTATGTGGCACAATAAATCAAGTATAAATTGATGTGCTCAAGGGCTGCAAATTCCGAGGCTTAAACTCAGTTACGTAAAAATGATTTTTTGAACCCATACATGTAAAACCCTTGGCTTGTCAAAAATAATTACAATAAAAGAAAAGAGTCTTGTACTCTTAAAACATATTCCATCCCTTTAACTCAGTGGGATTACTACATCATTTCCTGCACAAAATCTCATAGGATGAGCACAAAGCCTAGTAGAAAAATCTTAACAAAGTATATACATTTTATATAATCTCTTGGGATGAAATGCACAAGTCATGCCATGTTCAAAAATATATATCTTTATCTTTTGAAACTTTTGTACACAATGTAATCTTGAGAATTTAATAATTCAATAATTTCAATGTAGTTTAAAAGGACGGTAAATACGACTCAAATAATCTCTAGATTGGTATCTGCAACTAGGTATAACAAACACTGTCAATCCCCACTTTACTGGTTGCTAACTAGAAGGCACGTGGTACCTCCTCCGTGCGTATTTTCAGTCTTTCACCATAGACACTTATGCCAACTTAACCAATACCAACTACACTCCCTATTCGGACATTCTAACATATTTAACCCCAAAACAAATCAATATGATATTGTTTCACAAAACACTTTTCTTTCTCAAAGCAATACTTTTCCAATGCAATATTTAAAATCAATTGCATCAATGACAAATGGAATGACGATGCAAATGTCTAATGCAATAATAAAGCTTCATTTAATAATCTCAGCAATGCCAATTCAAAATGTGATGATCATGAAATCAAGTGCCAATGCAATGCATTGCTATATCAATGTCTTGAAATTTCTCAATTTACCCACACAATCTTCCATTGTGATCAAATTCTACTTCTCTTATCAATATAACATCATAATATATATATGTCCAAGAGACAATATAACCATATCAACATTCATGTATTCTCCACATGTTAAATATTATTTTCTAAACTCAGCTTTCTAAGACAAATTAACGATAAGTTTCAAAATCAACTATTCTCATTCATTCATGAAATTCCCTCACGAGATACAATCATAGGACTTTTTCCATCATTTCTTCACATAACAATTTACCAAGCATACTTTTCACAATACCTCAACCTTTTTCTAAAATCTCCAAATTCTAGGGTTTCCACCAAAATAAGGTTTTTGTTCCATTTTTGAAAAGATTTTTCTAACACAACCCAAAATCATCTTTTAACATCATCTAAGGCTCCACAACCCAAAATCATAACTCAACATGTAATGAATGGTTCAAACACGCAAAATTTAGCAATATATATATAACTCAAAGATTATCCCTACTTCAAGTTTGGGAGACGGAGATGAAGAAAACCCTAGAACTTAAAGTTAATGAAAACACGATCCAATCAGTTACAAATGTAGCTGTCACGACCCAAACCCGCTCCTGTAGGTTTAGCACCGTAACCGGCCAGTAATCCGTGGATTACCAAAAGCCTCTAAACAGATTAGCAAATAATAAGGGGCTGCGGAAACAATAATACAAAATAGACAAGGTCCAATGAGCTGTGATAACGTACATGGGACAGAACATTTCAAAACTTATTTATATATATATATAAACATGCCAGCCCAGATGCACAATATTTACAAGGTATTTACAGAATGTACTTCTCAAGACTTGACTTTACAGAGCATACAAAAAGACTAGCATGAAAACCAAACAGCCATGGCATTAGGCTTTGATCGGAACCTTCTTGGGAGGCACAATAGTTGGCTGACCAAAACAGAACAGAAGGTCGTCAACTCTGGCCCTGGTCATGTGCCGGCTCACCTACATACATAATATAAACTGTGAGCGAAAGCCCAGTGAATAATAATAGAGTAAAGGGTTTCAATGAATGAGTTCGTACAGATTCAGAAATCATCGTTCAGATTTGTATCAAATTCATCATTTGTCCAGATTATATACAAACAGAAATCATAAGTCATGATTAAGTTTACGTGATACATCCATTAGCATTAACAGAACAGAACAGAACAGAACGTATACACGTGAGGTTATGAATAACCAGTTCCATAAAGGAACCTCCGGATCCGGGAAACAGAACAGAAGCTGAGCCCCCATGACAGGGCCTCCGGTACGGGTAACAGAGTGCAGACAGAAATAAGTTCCATAAAGGAACCTCCCATACCGGGTAACAGCTAACAGATATCACATGATGCTAAGGATGCCATGAATACATAGCAGAAATTAAACAATCATTCATTGTACAGAACATATCATTTCGGAAAAACAGATCTTGTTTTATCACACAGAAAATAGATATAGTTGAACATAACTTTACTAAGTTATTACTCACAGTAGGCCTTGAAACAGACAGACGGCGCAGATTGATCACACGATACGTGGCACGTGACTTACATAACACATAACGGACACACACTTGAAACACACATTCTAATTGCTCAAAACTTACGTCGTTGGTCCTTAGTGTGTCTCTAACCTTAAATCTTCACTATAGAGTCTTAAACATGGCCTATGAATGCCTAGGATGGAATGAGGATGCAAAGATGTCTTGGAAAACATTTTCAAAACTTGCTGAAAACAAGGGTCTCGCTTGAGCGTAGACTCTTTAGCTCGAACGAGATTGTCAAAACAGAAGGGTCGCTCAAGCGTAGACTCCTTTGCTCGAGCGGTCTGTAAAAATGCAAAAGTATTGGTTGTTGAAATTTTACGCCCGATGCACGCTTGATGCCCGCTTGAGCGTGAGACACATCTCTTTGCTCGAGCGTAGGTCTTGTCGCTCGAGCGTGCGTCTGCGTGCACCAAAAACCTGAGAGCTTGCAATTTATGCTCGAGCCACCACTCCTTCGCTCGAGCGAAACTCTGAACAAACGATGGTCGCTCGAGCGTGGAATCTTTTGCTCGAGCGAGGAAGCCAAATTCTGGAATTTCCAGATTTGCCTCCCAAACTCAAACCAAGCATTCAACACCTCAAATCTCAACCCTTTGGGCCCATTTTCTGGAAAACACTTGTAAACTCATAGTATAAGATGTTTCAAAGATCAATTTGTAAAATCAAAGCCCAAAGGTGAGTTAATAAAACACAATTTCAAATAAAACTTCAAGAACAAAACAAGAGCTTAACATGCAAGTGTTCATTTTAAATCTAATGCTCTAAAACATGACCAAATGTAAGATTGAGCTCAAAATCATGATGAATTCATGGACTAAGGCTAGAATTTGGGCTTGCATGCAAGAACTTCCATGAAAACACTTCAAAATGCTAAGATATGAACATACATACATGATTAAAGCCTCAATTCAACATTTTCAACCAATTCATGACTTTAAACTCTAATCTTCCATGAACCATGCAAGAATTAATCTTAAATTCACAATTGAAAGGGGAATCTCCTACCTTAAACCTTGAATTCCAAGTCTAGGAGTTCAAATTTGCAAAGCCTCTTCAATTCTCCTAAGTTCCAAGCCAAATCTTAGTTGAAAACAAGTTGTTCTCACCCACACTCTCTTACTCCCATGGTTTGGCCAAGAAAATGGCTGAGGAGAGATGCTTTTAAGCGTAGTAAGGTGTAATAAAGTTGGTCTCATTTAAGGCACTAAGTGGCATTTGTGTAATTAGGCAAACTAATGCAATTCAACATTATTTAATCTAATTTACACATTCCAAATCGAATTTTAATTCAACCTACTATAAAATCACATATATTCTAACTAGTCTAAAACACTAATCAATTTGGGACTCGGGCGCCGATAAGGCTTTCAATTCGCAATTCAAAGTCGAAACATGAACAGATCATTTTATGTCAAACAGATAGAAACACAAAGATAATGCAATTATATGCAAATTAATTCCGAATTTCTTCTAAATTACTGTTAAGCATAATTAATCATGAATTAGTATTAATCGGAGGTTGGGGTTATTACAGTAGCCCTCGTCGCCTTCTTCGATTTGATATAAAAAGCCTCCTCAAACTCTTGAAGATTTGAGCTAAATCTCAGAAAGAAGTTGGATTTGGGTGTGTTTGTAGAGAGAATAGAGAGAAAAGATGAATATATAGAGAGAGAAGAGAAAAATCTGTGTAAAATATTATTTGGCATTAATTTTGAGGAAAATAGCATGAATTTCGAGACAAACATGCTGAAATCCGCACGAGCGGAAATTTTTGCCTCACGCGCAAATTGCTGCAGAGAGCTGCCCAAAAAATTTCACCAAAATCCGCTCGAATGGTTTTCTACCCAAAAAACCTAGAAGACTCTATGATGATCCACTCAGGCAGCTACCAATTCCGCACAAGTGGTTTTGCCCACAAACCCAGAGTTTGATTTTGCAATTCAAAACAAGTTTTGATGCTCAAAACTCAAAACTCAAAATTTTCAACACGGAAAAGTTAAGAGAAGTTAAGTAGGAGTAGAAAGGGAATCCCAACGACCTGATACAGTAAACAAAACGCCAAAAAAAAATACATATTACCCTACTATACAATACTACACAACTCAAGGCTAGGGACATCACATAATCAAGTTCGAATTGTTTATGAATAACTTTGTATAGTGATAAATATTATGACAAGCTATTTAAAAAATGTATATGACTGTATCCAGTTTTAATTGGTATATATGAGACAAGCATGCTGTATATTCCTTGAAGACTAATACCCTTGTTAAAAAAAAGAATAAAAAAATTCTATCAATGAGATGATCACATTCAAACAGGCATAATTTAATTTACTAAATCAAATTGATGAGAAAATTATTACCCATGTTAGGAGGATATTCATTCAGTCGGTGGCTTCAAAAACTTTTTGAAACATCAACGGTCAAAAAGCATCTAATTAATTTATTTATATGTATAGTTGGTGGCATATGTATGATCTATTATTATATTGTAAGTTCTGATAGTATGCATCACAACAATGATACATCCTATTAATTTGGAAGTATTAATGGACCACTAATGAGGTGGAAATTCAAAAAAAAAAAAAAAAAAAAAACCTTAAGGCCAAAACATCAGTGAGACCCACTCTCTAAAGCTCCTTTAGTGCTCTCAATTTAAAGCTCCCAAACATTTTTGGTATGCATCAACACCAAGGTGCCATATAGTAAATTAAATGAAATTTAGTAAATTAAATGAAATTGAGTACTACTAATCAATTTTTAATGGGTGATACGAATCAGGTTGCTTGGACTTAAAAAAAAAATATATATTTTTTTGTTTTTTTCTTGAAATCCAGCATTGCACACATAGGAAGAGAAGTCAAAGAAGGTGTGTCGCCCACTTTGCAACAGAGCTACTGGGTACCACGACCCTTGGAACGCACCCATGGGTTTACTTTATTTATTTAATTACTCGTCGGCATGAATAAATCATATGGAAAATAAATATCTATCTTGAAAAAATGTATTTCAACATTTTAAAAATAGAGTGTATAGTATAAATTTATATTAGATGAAGATAAGTAATATAAATTTGATAAAAGGAGGTGTGCATGGAATTAAGGGTGCATTTGGGATGCGGTTAACAAAAAAAGTTATTCAAAAAAATAAAAAAAATTATTTTTATTTTTTCTACTTTTTGCATTTGTTTTTTTTGTAAAAAGCTATTACTGAATACTTTAATTTTTTTTTATCTCACATTTAAGCTAAAAAATCATTTCCCAAACTTATCCTAAAGCTTACAACAAAAATAATCACAAAATAGGAAAAAAAAAAAAAATTCTAAGTAAGAAAATTAAAAAATAAATAATAAACTTATAGAATAAGAAAAACAAAAAATAGGAAATACAATTTTAGGAAATTCAAACCTAAAAAAAATAATAATAATAAACTTATAGAATAAGAAAACAAAAAATAGGAAATACAATTTTAGGAAATTCAAACCTATTCTCTACTAAATAATCTTTTTTATATAACTAATATAAAATAAATAAATATATTATTAGGATAAAACTTGTGCTATACACAGCCTGGAACAAATTATCAAAATTTTATCTTAAAAATTAAAATAATAATTTTAAATTTAAAAAAAAAATAGTTGAAATTATGTGAATAAGTGTTTTCATTTAGATGGGGGTAGCCATGTGCTATGCCTTTAGCCCACAATTTCATTAAGAGAAGTAATGTGTTAATTTCTAAAAATATTTATTAATTATTAATTTAAATTTTATATTTAAAATTTCAAGTTTCCATTTCATAGACATGTGTACTTGAATTTTATAAGTTTTTATAAATTATGATATGTAGAAAAAAAATTCATTTTGATTTTTTTTGTTTAAATATTTTCAAATTATATAAACTAGCAGTGAACCTATGCTATGCACAAGGTGTGAAACGATTAATAAGTATTATTAAATAAAATAATATAGATGGTTAGGATCTTGTATGCAAATTACTAAAAATTAAAAATCTTAATATTCATAATTTAAGTCTCACAATTTTATCATAATGACGTGCAATTTATATGCCAATTTTTGATTTGTTACAAACTCAATAATGTAATATTCAATCCCCTTACTAGAGTTGCAAACTCTCGAGCAATTCAATTCCAACCGGAATATTTTTAAAGATAGAGCAACATATTTTTTTTTAATTTGGTGAGGATTTGGGCTTAAATTTCAAAATCCGAATTAAATTTAAGTGGGCTTCGATAAAGATACGAAACAATCTGAAGCCCAAATTGTATATGTGAAAATTTAAAACTATTAAATATAAATTATCATGTGCAGCCATCACCTTTTTTTAAATTAAAAAAAAAAGTAAGTTTCACCAATTATAACTTTTATTAAAAAAAAATATTTCTTTCTATTTGGTTTTAGTTTTAGCAAGTCGCCTTTTAACTATTTAAGTAAAAAACGTTTTCGTTTTCATTTTTTATTTTTTTTAATTGACAATTAAAAGAAAACTTTTTAATGGAGTTTATCATGTTTAGCAAGTTCGAAAAAAAGTAATATATTTTTAACAAGATCATTCCCATGATATAAGAGATAGATTTCGAGTCTAAGTTAAACCGTTGCAAATTTATCAATTAAGTGCAAAGAAAAATTGAATTGAAACAAATATAGAATAATTAATAGGGCGCTTAGGCGAAAAATTAACTTTTGAATTTTCTTTGTCCAAAGATTTAGACGCTAAAACATTATGTCCATAAGGACATGCTTGTCCAAAATGATCAAATTTCCCATCTATATGTATATATATAGGTAATCATCCATGATTTGAAAACCCCATTGCCCAAACCATTGCTCTCCTTATTTCTCTCTCTCTCTCTCTTCTCTGACACCACCACACCGTCCCACCACCACACCGTCCCATCACCACCACCACCACCATCCTTTCCTCCAACACCACAGTTTTGATGTCGCTTCCTTGTCAGCCTCCACTTCAATGGTAATAAGTTCACATAGTTTTGCAATTATAATAGTATATAGATAGATAGACAGATAGATAGATATACATTTCGTAATTTTGGTTAAAATTTAAAGGAGAGATCTTAAAAGAGAAAGATTAGGAAAGATTTAATTAATGGAAATCACTATTTTTTTTTGTTTTTTACATGGCAACTAAATTTAATTTAATTTAAAATGACAAATTATATTTAGATCAATAATATTATGACACAACATTATTAATAAAATAAAAAATCTAAAAATCTAAAGAAAATGAATGGGAAGTTTAAGCTATAAAGACCTAACTTTATTTTGCAATTATACATAGGCCCTGTTTGTTACTGCTTATTTTCAGCTTTCAGCTTAATTTAAGCTGTTTTGATATGTTTGGTTTAGCTTATGCTTATAGCTTATAGCTTTGTGGAAGTCAGAAATCAGCTTATTCTTTGAGTGGGGCAGGAGATGCTTTAAGAATAAGTTGGAAATCAACTTAAGCTGAAAGTTATAAGCTATAAGCTGTTTAGGCATAAGCTATAAGCAGTTTCCCACAGCTCTACCAAACAAGGCCATAGTATAATTTTTTTTTTTACAAATGTGATATAATTTCCTTATATGTGTGTGGGTAGTTTCCTTATAGGTGTCAAAACTAGAAAGATTTTAACGTATTAATTAAACAATTAATAATTATATTTGTAGTAAAAGAATCAATAGTTACATCATGACATGTGTTTTTATATTTTTCAAATTAAAAAAGTCTAAGAAAATAGAGTTGGGGTTTTAGATATTTTACGATTATACATTGTATAAATAAATTTACAAATGTGATATAATTTCCTTATATATGTGTGCGTAATTTCCCTGTGCGTCAAAAGTTGAAAGATTTTAACATATTAATTAAACAATTAATAATTATATTTATAGTAAAAGAATAAATAGTTACAATTAATAATTATATTTATAGTAAAAGAATAAATAGTTATTATTATATTTATAGTAAAAGAATAAATAGTTAAATGACATGTGTTTTTATATTTTATAAATTCAAAAAATCTAAAAAAATAGAGTTGGGGTTTTAGAGCATAAAGATCCAACAATATTTTGCAATTATATATATAGGGTTGGTTTGGGAACCATGTTGGCTTTTTGATTTTTTAGTTATTTTAGTATGGAGTTAAAAAGTTTCGTTTGGAAAGTGTTTTTTAGTTTTTTTGACTTTTTGTGAGAGAAATAATATAATGATTATGAGTTGGATGTGATGTTTTGTCTTATTGGACTAAAAAACCTTTTTTTTTTTTAATGACTATTTTAGTCAAAAAAAAGCCCAACCCTCCAACTTCCGAAATGGAGTTATAGTATACATAGATAAATATATATAGGCCCTATTCGGTGGAGTTTTTTTTAAGTTAAGAGTTAATAATCAAAAAGCAGAAACTAAAAACACCCTATCCCAACTTTCAAATAATCAGTTTTTTTCAGCTTATTTAAGTTATTTTTACCTAATAAGTTATAAGCAGAAACTGCCCCAAACAATCTAGCATAGACTCTCAAATCAAAATAAGCTATAATCACCCTCCCAAAAATTGTAACAAATAGTCCCATAGTATAGATAGATTAAAATTTCATTTCAACTTTTCTTTTAAATTTTAAATTAAATGTAACTTAAGGCTACATTTGGGAATATATTTTTTTAGTAATTTATTGACTTTTTTGGCTAAAATATGATGTAAAAAATCTAGTATATTTGGAATGACTTTTTGATTTTTTATGAAAAGATGTACAAAAAGTAGAGAGAAAAGAGAATTTTTAACTTTTTGGTATAGGTTGTTGGCTTTTTGATTTTTTTAGTGACTTTTAGGCTAAAAGGTGATGTTGCCAAATGAGGCCCAAGGGTTCATTTGGGATCTGGGTTGGCTTTTTGACTTTTTTGGCCTGGGTTAAAAAGTCTCGTTTGGAATTGATTTTTTAGCTTGTTTGATTTTTATGAGAGAAAAAATAAAAATGATTATGATTTGAATGTGTTATTTTGTCTTATTGGACTAAAAAATCTATTTTGTCTTTTTGTGATTAAAATAACCAAAAAGTCTAAAAGCCTCACATGCCAAACGAAGGCTAAATATGATTAAAATTCTTGTTTTGAAATTCTATCAACAATTATTATTATTTTTTAACCTACGGCTAGATAGGCCAATAGTTTTACACATGCAATAAAAAAATATAAATTTGATTAAGATTACCAAAATAAATATATTTAAATTTTCAAATTATATAATGAAAATTACAGTTAATTTTTTTAAAAGATTTTTAAGTTTCAAATTAAATGTGACTTAAATATTGATAAAAGATAGATATGGCTGGAACTCCTTTTTTGACTTTTTATATAATTTCTTTTGAATTTAAAATTATAGATATAGATATAAATATAGATAAGATTAACAATAATAGGTTCCTCAATAGTTCATACATTAATAAATTAAAAAATATTTTCATATTAATCAAGGGATAAATGAAAAAATCAATGATAATAAGCTGCATGGTTGAGGTGGAATTTTGACTCTCAAAGATCGAACAACATTTTTGATTTTTTGAGAAGGAGGTTAAAAATTAATTTTTTGATTTTTTTTTTTAAAATATGTAAAAAAATAAAGAGATAAATATGATTTAAAAAAGTCAAAAAAAATTAAAAAATTAACTTTTAATCTAATGTCTCGTTTGGCAAGTGGTGATTTTAGTCAAAAAGTCAAAAAATCACTAAAAAATTAAAAAACTAACAACTTATATTAAAAAGTCAAAAATTATATTTTCTCTCTATTTTTTACATATTTTTTTATAAAAAATTAAAAAATTATTTTAAATATACTAATTTTTTAACATTATATTTTAATTAAAAAATAAAAAAATTACTAAAAAAAACTTGTTTCCAAACTAGGTGTAATTACTAAAACAAGCCACAGTAAAGATTTGATAAGCATCAAATTTGAAGACTCGAATCACTATTTAATAGGAATGGTCATGATTGAGATTAGAGTCCCACGTGAATTGAATCTCAACTCTCGGTCCCATGCCAGCTTTAATTTCAGAGCAAACGGCAACACTCATTGGATTTGGTGTCGTGTGGACCACACAAGAACTAATATGGTACACACATCCTCTTTTGATAAGCATAAAACCCAAGCTCTGTAATCTATATATTGGGTTACAACTGAAAGGACTTACAGAAGAGTGGCATTAAGAGAGAGACAAATAGACAGAGACAGTGTTTAGCATACGGTTTTAATGGAGAAGCCTAGTGGAGAAAGCACGGGTATCAATACGTATGCTTGTGCTTGTGCCATAGTTGGTTCTACGATTGCCATCATATTTGGTTACGGTATATCCTCTCTCTCTCTCTGTCTCTCCTTCTCCTTTGATGATGTTTTGTTTTGTACATACTCGTGTTTTTTTCTAACTAATAATCATTAATACTCAATCCGGTGGTATACATGATGTTAAAAACCGTACCTAAATTTTTGTGAATTGTGTATTTTGGCAGACACTGGTGTCATGAGCGGAGCCAATATTTTCATAAAAGAAGATCTAAAAATCAGCGATTCCCAAGTTGAAATTCTGGTCGGAATTCTAAACATGTGTGCTCTGGTGGGTGCCCTCTGCGCCGGAAGAACCTCGGATTACATCGGCCGCCGTTACACAATCGTCGTAGCCGCCATCATCTTTATGGTGGGCTCAATTCTAATGGGCTACGGCCCAAATTACGCAATTCTAATGCTGGGACGGTGCACTGCCGGAATCGGAGTAGGTTTCGCACTCATGATTTCACCCGTTTACTCGGCTGAGATTTCATCCAATTCGACTCGAGGCATCCTAGGTTCTCTAACGGAGATGGGCATCAGTATCGGCATCTTACTCGGTTACATCTCTAATTACGTCTTTGCTAGATTGACACTGAAAGTAGGCTGGAGAGTCATGCTTGGTATTGCAGCAATTCCATCTCTGGCCTTGGCTTTGGGTATTCTGAAGATGCCGGAGTCTCCGAGGTGGCTGATAATGCAAGGCCGTCTCCGAGACGGAAAACAGATCTTGGATCAAGTCTGCAACTCCAAAGAAGATGCCGAAGCTCGGTTCCGAGACATAAAAGCCGCTGCCGGGATCGACGAGAACTGTACCGACGACGTCGTCAAACGACCCGCAATGAACAGAGGGGAAGGAGTCTGGAAAGAGTTGTTGCTCCGCCCAACGCCGCCTGTCCGGTGGATGCTCCTGGCGGCGATTGGAATTCACTTCTTCGAGCACGCCACCGGCATCGATGCGGTCATGCTGTACGGCCCGAGAATATTCAAGAAAGCCGGTATCACCAACAAGGACAAGCTATTGCTGGCCACGGTCGGAATTGGACTCACGAAAACTGTATGTATCCTGATCGCCATCTTGTTTATGGACAAAGTCGGAAGGAGACCCCTCTTGCTTACAAGCGTTGCGGGCATGATTGTGGCCTTGAGTGGACTAGGATTTGGTTTGACAATGGTCCACCACCACACCAATGGGAAGCTCGTTTGGGCACTAGCCTTTAGCATGGCCGCCACTTATACCTACGTGGCTTTCTTCAATATCGGGCTTGCTCCGGTGACATGGGTGTATAGCTCGGAGATATTTCCATCGAAATTGAGGGCTCAGGGGCATGCTATTGGGGTGGCGGTGAATAGGTTGATGAACGCCACCATTAGTATGAGCTTTTTATCGGTCTCCAAAGGCATGACAACTGGAGGTGCCTTCTTTATGTTTGCTGGTATGTCTGTGTTGGCGTGGTTCTTCTTCTATTTCTTCTTGCCGGAGACAAAAGGAAGAACTTTGGAAGAGATGGAAGCCATCTTTAGCAAGAGGAGTACTACGTCGCCTAGTGATGGAGCTGGCAATGGCATAGAAATTCAGGCAGGGAAAGGACCCAATATTCACGTCAGTCAAAAAGATTAAGAGTAATGTTATGGATCATGAAAAAAATATCATAAGAATCATCATGAAATATTTTTCACCTTTAAACACTAATTAAAAGATGAAAAAATTTCATCCCTGTTTTTTTTTTTCATGGTCCTAATATTATTCAAAGAGTAATACTTCATTGGTTAGTTTAATGACAAAATTTCACATCAGTTAATGGGCTTGAAAATCACAAACCAGCCCACCAACCACCCTGGCAAATAGTAATAGCATGTGTAACATAAGAAAGATAACTTTAGGGGTTAGCCCAAAGTGCACCAGATTATACTTTTCTTTTTTCTTTTTCTTTTTTTTTTATTTATTTGTATGCTACTAGTAAATAATGGTAAACTATGGTGTTTGTTTCGTTGCTTGCAAAGTTTTAAGTTGGGCCTCAGATTAGGCAGGTCTGGTCTGTTTAAGCTCAATCCACAGTGTTGAATGATTATAATTTTTCTTGAACTTCTTGTTCTATATATCCTTAACCTGAATTTAATTCAAAGATTTTGGGGTAGGATTGGTTTACCTAATTTCAAACACTTTATTTTCTAGTTTCTGGAACTAATGTATTGCACTTTTTGAAAACAAGAAAAGAGAAAATATCTTTAAAAATATTTACAGAAACCATAATATAAATATCAGTTTGAGTTATGCCTATCAAATAGTATAATATATTAAATTACAATATATGTTGTTCAAACGGCTAGAAAGTAATATGTAATTTATAATATTTCATGTTTTATATAGAGTTTATATATATATATATATTAATATTGAGTTGTAAAAATCTCTATCCAAATCCTCTCTAAATTTGATTTAGGCTAAGAAGTTTTAACTCAGGCTTCAATTAAGCCCATAAAATTCATTCAGACCTAAAATTTGGTTGATTGGGTTAAGCCCATCAATCAAGTTGCACCTCGAATTTTAAGTGCCGTCACGTTTGTTTACATTTTTACTAGCATAAAATCTGTACTATGCATAAGAAAGTCAAAATTTTATTTATAAATTAAAAATAATAAAGCCTTTCAAAGTGTATATATATATATTGTGCAATTTTGATTTATATTTCTCTTTTTTTTAATAATTTACTAAAAATATTTAAATTTGAAAGAGAAAAAGAGATGTGATTTTAGTTGTGCTGTGAATCTAAGGTATAGTTAGTAGATTGATTCTGATAGAGATTTAATGTGGTCATTTTTAGTAAAAAAATATACATCAAAATTAGGCAACCTTTATGCAATAAGAATATTTATTTATTTTTTAGTGAACATTAGGCGACATGGTAAATAGTCTAATGATTATGAATTTTTTTAATTTTTTTTATATTTAATGCATTTTTTATAATCAAATAGTTATGATTGAGATATAGTCAAATACCTGACCCAATTGATCACGATCACATATGCCAATTAATTTATCTAATACTTAAGTGTTTTTACTATCTAAAAAAAATTAGGTGTTTTCATTTATTTTATTTTATTTGTAGTAGAATAAGATAAGTATTTTTAATGTTCAATTTTTTTTTTTTTTAAGTTTAATAAATAGTTATGATTAAGTTACAGTTAAAATGTTTAACCCAATTGGATTATGCCACATGTAATAGATGTTTTTAATTTTAATTTTTTAAATTTAGCCAATAGATGTAATTGAATTGTAGTCATGTCTAATCTCATTAAATTGTGTTACTTATATCAATAAGATAGTTGTTTTTAATTTTTAAATTTAGCAAACATGATTAAAGAATGATTCAATAGAAGCCAAATTGATACTATTAGATAATTTTTCCCATAAGGAGTCTCAAGTTTTTTTCTGAAAGGAAATAAGATTAAGAAGAAAAATCTCTTAATATAAAACTAATCATTTAATAAAAAGAGCCATAATATCTCATACTTAAACTAAACAATATGAAAATATCTAACAAATGATTTTCGCGGATCCAAATATATATATATATATATATGTTGGAAAGTCTGGTTTTATAAGGCTTATTTTGGGTTAACTTTGAGCCCAAAATTGAATGAACCCAAACGTCTTTTGGGATGGGTCCGAAAATGTGACGTGTTCCTTACTGCATGACAAGTCACACGGTGAAGACGGTTCGTCAAAACCATTTATGAGTGAATAGGAAGTTGACGTTGTTTTCGGGTTCATGGAATGGACAATTAAAG
This sequence comes from Camellia granthamiana, assembly GCA_036172215.1. Lineage (NCBI taxonomy): Eukaryota > Viridiplantae > Streptophyta > Magnoliopsida > Ericales > Theaceae > Camellia > Camellia granthamiana. The sequence continues at coordinate 23,083,976 of CM069903.1, read as the reverse complement.
AAATAAATATGGGTTTCCTTGAAATGGATTGTCCCACATTGAAACTTTAAGAAAGCTTTTGTGGGTATATAAGCTCTTGGTGTACTAACTTGGGTTGGGCCCCAAGGGGTACCCCAAGTTTGTAGAAAGGAGGAGTTATGGACAAATGGAACCTTGGCTCAAATCACCACACACGCCACCACCGACTGTGTCAAGTGTGGGTTGTAGGTCGAGTCAATTCTAATATTAATTTTTTGGACGAAATTTATTTGAATTTTTTCCAGAAATTCTTAATAAAATTAAATTCCAATTTTGTGCCAAAATTGAAATTAATTTTTTGTCCAAAATTTGCCTCCTTCAGTTCGAATTCCCTACAAAATCTGCCGAACAGATTCAAACAGTTTTCTGACCTGTTGGAACCTTAACAGATTCACAATTGTCCAGACAGAATCAAAATCTGGACAGTTTATTTAACTGCAACAGTTCCAGCAGTTATCTATTTGAAATACAAATTGTATCTGTTCGAAACAGTGTACCTGTTCCATATTTGTTCCAGTTTGAATTTAACACTTGTTCGAGTCTATAAAACCAGATCTGTTCCAGCATTTTTTTGAATTCAAAAATCTTTATTTTCTTTCTACCTTTGCTCTCTTGCATGATATAATCTTCATATTAATTTTAGGGAAAAAAAAAAATCAGAGAGATAGAACACAGGTTTTAGTTCGCTGAACAAATTTATTTGGAGTGCTACTATAAATTTGTGAAGATCATTGTATCTTGGGAGACAGACGCCATTAGTCCGTAAGCATCGAAGCGGGGCAAATCTGTCTTAAGGACAGAGTGTCACACACTCGACTTGATCTTTTAAATATTCATTCGATTCGGTAACAAAATAAATTCAGTACGTAATTTATTTTATTTGTTTGATTTGTTTCAATTTATTTATTTTTCACAGAAGATTGTTCCAACAATATATATATGTATGCGAATAATTATTCAAACTAAATATTGATAATTTTTATACAACACAATTTATTAATAAAGTTCTCACATAAACAATAGAATAGACAAAAGTGAGAATAAAAACAATACAAAAATAAAATAAAATAAAAGAATAGAAAAACACATATATCAATTTAATAATTGCAATCAATCATTGAAATGAATTTTTAAGATATCATATATAACTAATAATTAGATCAATAGCGACAAAATGTACAGTAGTAGTTATACAAAATATTATAGGACAAATGATGGGTTCGTTTGGTTTGTGTTTCTGAAAAAAATTTCGGAAATTTTCTCTACAAATAAGTTTTCAAAAGTAATCAAACCAAACAAATTTTCCCAAAAAAATTTCCCAAAACACACAAACCAAACAAGTTTTCCAAACAAATCTCTCTCACACACACATCAAATCAATCACTTTTTCCAAAACTCTCTCTCAAAACAATTTTCCAAAACAAATTTCCCAAAAAACCAAACCAAACATGTTTTCGTACTTTTTATCTCTAAAACACATCTCTCAAACACAAACCAAACATATTTGAGAAACATGCATAATACACACACACACACACATATATATTATAGTGAGTTAAAATGAAGTGATTGATAATTGTAATATGCATGAATTATTCAATAAAAATTCTTTCCAAGTACTATCACAAATTACATGTAAAGATCTATAAATCTAGAGTAATTGCATGAAAAAGTTTATAGACCTAAGTAGATTTTATTTAAAACTATATTGACCGTATATAAATTTAGGGTACTGTTATGGTGTGCAACTTACGCCTTACACTTACGCCTTTTCTGTTTGCAGTCCTGCTTTTGTTTTCACCTTCCACTTACACTTTTTGTGTAAGTGGCACATGGTGTGCAACCTTGAGGGTTGCACACTTAAGAAAAGTCCATAAATTTATATGAATTTGAACATGTTGTTTGAAAAGATCTATCATTAAAATATACAGTAGAATAAAGATGAAAAAAAATTACACGGAATTTCATGGCTTCAAATAGATTTCAATTAAAAAATGATTAACCTCTAGGGATTGCTTGCTCTATGTATATTATAATCTTCCCTAGAGAGGAAAAATAAATAAATTATTGGAGTTAGGAAACATAAAATATTAATACCTTAAAGAAATTTTTATGATCACCACTGCGTTAAGAGGGGAAAAAAAAAAGAAGAAGATATTGTTGGGAGTTTGTTTCCAATGTTGGGTTTTGTTGGTGGATGTTCAAATTTATATGGAAATCTAATTTAAAGATAATATATTTTGGAGGTTTAGTGTTTAAATTCAAATTTAATTTTTGGATAAAGATAAGAAGCTAAAAGTATCATAGAAAATTTAAATTTAAAACATCACATTTTTTTTAAATACAAATCAATTATTTTATTTTATTTTTAAAAGCAAACATTTATCTGATAAATGCTAACACTTATCTGATTGTTTATTTCTTATTTTTGACCTTTTTATTTTTTTCATTTTTTTTTTGGTAAAATGAAGTACGATCCAATAGAAATTGAGTATGGCATTTTGTAATTTTTTTAAATGTAAAGATTCAAAAATTTTGGATTGAGATTTTAGATAGGCACCCACAAAGATATTATCTGATTTATCTATTTATTTATTTTTTATATACATAAAAGTTAGGAATAAGAGTTGTGGGATTTGTGGGTTCATTTTTTTTTTTTAAATTTAAATTTACCTTATATAGTGGTAGACATGTGGATTTCTATATACATATCTATACCTAAAATTCTAAGGAAAGATATTATTTGATTTTTTTAATATTATCTTTTATATAACAATTGGGGAAGAGAGTGAGAATATATGAATACAGTAAGAATAGAGGTGAAGGGAAGTGCCACATATTTATTCATTTATTCCAAAATTATGAGAATTTAATAATAAACATTTGGAGACTTTTGACATAATAACTATATTTGCTTATATATGTAGTAAAGTATAGATAGATTCATTAGATAAAAGATAAGAGTTATATTGAGGATCCCTCCCACACCCATGTGAAAGGTTTGGTAGAATATTTGGTAAATACTTGGGATACATAGCATTTCTCTATATATATGTGGGTATTTTTGTCATTTGATCTAAGTTTGTCTTTATGGACAATTTATTTTAGAATGTGGACTTTTATTTAAACAAAATTTAAATTTAGATTTATGGACCGATTGCTAACAAAAAAAATTTAAAAATTTCAATTTGAGACTCCATTTGTTTGTTGGATTAAAATGGATGTAATTATTAGTGCAGTGAGATTGAATGAAAGAATTAATAATGTGTTGGTATTATTATGGTAGAAATGTAAGATAAATTGTATTTATTTATGTACTAGTATAATGATATTAGTTAATTATAATTAAATTTATGAAAATTACGTAAACCCCTTGTTATATAAAAAGTGGATTTATCATTTTTATAAAATGGGAGTCAAAATAGTATTTCTATCTATAGTTTCATGGGATTAGATTTCAATACAATGTCTTCCATCAAATCTTCATAGTCTCGTGGAACTCTTAAGCACGTGATCATTTTCAAAACAAATATGATTTTTGTAGATTTTACCTCACTACTAGGCAATCTCATCGTTCAACTTTAGAAACAAACACCAAAAATTATCTAGTAGATCAAGAAAATTACGTGTTTACGTATTCGACCAATGAAATGTAATAGTTTATCTACCATCTTCTTGTTGTTAGGGCCATATATTGATTTTATCCTTTGTTATTAGTTGGGCACGTACCAATATAAAATTCATAGAAGAGAAGATAATTACTCAACAAACAGGATTTTATCCCTTGGTTTCAGTTTTCTAAAAGTTGAATTTTTTGTTTTTCGTATTTTTTTTTGTTTTTAGTGAATATTTTTTAAATTTTAAGCAATTTTTAAAATTTTTTTAAATGCACCTTACTTTTTTTAGATGCACCTTACTAGATTTATCTAAATAGTAAAATATTTGTAAAAAAAAATTAATAAATACACAAAAATATGAAAAATATACTGAATTTTTGTAATTTTTTTGTATTTTTTGGTATTTAGTGTATTTTTTAAAGTTTTTTCCACAAATATTATACTTTTTAAATATATTTATGTTATGTGTGTCTAAAAATTAAAAAAAAAAATTACTTAAAATATTTTAAAAAAATCATTGAAAATATTAAAATATAGAAAATAAAAAATAAATTTTCTAAAAGCTATCTTTTAAAAATCAGAATCAAACAAAGTGATTAATTTTAAGTTCTCATTTTTGAGGTTAGACAAGCAATTTGAAATGAAGGAGGTAGTATATTAGCTAACTTCTTGGAGGAGGTGAGACTAGTTTCAATAACTGTCACGGTTCTTTTAAAAACGTGTTCAAGATGCTCCCGTGATATATAGATAAAAAATTTAAAAATTTTATAACAATTGTGGCTGAACATGAACTTTTTATTTCAAAATAAAAATACATAAAGATGAACTTTATTTACCAAATTGACATTGTTCCATCGTTATTGTTATATTTTCTGTGTATATTTTTTATATATCGTTCTCCTGCTTGGACTGCACCCAAAAAAAAAAAGTTCTAATACATTTTCAATCAAAGATGTGTGGATGAAAATTCTATCAATGATGTTCTACCAAAACGACATGCAATACATCAATTTTAAAGTTACATTTTTTAAACATGATTTTTAAAGTTTCATTTAATGACGTTGGTTTATTTTATTTTATTTATTTTTATTTATTTTATTTCTTTTATGAAGCTCATCCATTACCTTTTGAGAAATGCTATGTATCCCAAGCATTTTACCAAATATTCTACCAAAACCTCTCACAACCCATGTGAAAGGTTTGGTAGAATATTTGGAATCCCTAACATAACTCCATACAATAATGATACATTTCTCTAAAACTAGAGCTCTAATTGAGCTCTAGTAGGGTGAAAAGTCAAAAAAATAAAATAAAATAAAAGCCAAAACATCCTATCAGATGGGCCCCACATATACATTAAAGCTATTAGAGCTCCCAAATTAGAGCTCCAAAACATTTTTGAACTCTATATATATAATATACCTACCGTATATACAAACCCTTAGAGCATCTCCAACCATACTCTCTAAAATGCCTCCTCAAAGTACACAGAAAACTACCTTCTTTATTTTGCCTAACTAGTTTAGCTAGTATACATTTCAACCATACTATTTATTTTAGCTAACCAATCAAACTAACTTAACTAATTTTTAAAAGAAAACTATTATAAACTTTAATAAATAAATAAATAAATAATCTTTTTATGACATGCTGCATATATTCACGTGACATTTGTAAATATTTATTAATTTAAAATATATAATTAAATAAATAATCCTTTTTGAAATCCCATTTCTAAAAGAATTTGGTACCAAGCACAGTTTAAGCATTAAACATCTGCTATAACTAAATTGGGTTTCTTCCATTTGTCTCAAACCAGACCAACCTACAAAGCAAGGATCAAGATTTAATGTTCTATTGTTTTCTTTCCCTAAGTTTTCTCACTAATCAAACAAACAACTACATAGTTCATCAATTGGGTTACCCTTTTTAGGTCATTTCACAGTGCCTATTGTTTCTTCTAAAATCATGAATTTAGAATTTGTGAATTTGTCTTTTGATCTTCATCTTGAATGCTATAGTTATTTTATGTATTTCCCAATATCAGAATATACGGTCAAATAAATTGATGACAAACATACCAGGAAACAAAGAAAAAATCAAAGTGAAGCAAATGTATTGATTTAGGGTTCAAAGAGTTCTGACCTTGAAATCCAATGTCTAGACCTCTTGAATTTTCCTGAATCGCAAGAAGTAAACTAAGCTTAGCGAGATCAAACAGAAGGGGAAGGGTTTCATAGTACAGGAGGTGGGTTGAGAGAGATTGTTGATAAGGAAAAACGAGAAAGGGAGAAAGAGAGAGAGAGAAAAAAGAGAAAGAGAGTCACCTGAGTTGGCGGGAACACACTTTGCCTAGTAGTGGAGGCTGGCTACCTATGGAGAGCCAAAACGAGAATGGGCAAAATGCCTCACCATTTGGCTCATGTGTTGGAGCCCTGTAAATACAGCTTAAATAGGCAAAATGCCTAATCCTCTCTATTTGCCTCATGTGTTGGAGATGTTCTTACAATCTCAGCCTCCTCTCTCTCTCTCTCTCTCTCTCTCTCTCCCCTCCTCATTATTCATCGCCGCCCATTAGCAGTGGTGCCGCTGCCGCCGGTTTGACATCCGATACTACTGAGCTCGACTTCGCTGCTGGAGGAGACAGGAGAAAAGGAGTGGAACACAGATCAAACACAGACCCTCGCCTCCACCACCTCCTCCGGCCGAACACAAACCCTCGCCGTTGTGAGATCTCTCTTCTCTTTCTCTTTCTCATTCTCACACCTCGTCTTCAGAGTTTCATTCCCTCAACGCTGCCGTAGTCATTGCCCAGATCGCCGTATCCACTCTCGAAAGTAGATCCACGATCCCGCTGCTCGAGAACCTCCGCAAACAACCGCGCCTCAGAAAGAAAGAGAAAGAGGAGATCTGAGTAACCGCTGACTATCACCACCACCTCTGTCGCTGCCGATCAAAGTAGATCTGTCCATCGCAGCTCCTTCTCCGCTTCAAATATCTCTATTTCAAAGAAGGAGAGAGAATTTATAAGAAATTTAAAGAAGAAGTTGCTAAAATTCGAGCAACACACGCCAACAAGGTTGGGAGTGAGTTAGAAAAGGAGTAGGTGTTCAAGGTATTATGTGAAAAGATTGGTAAGGATTATTGTGCTAAAAGTTTAAGGGAGTTGTTTAAGAAGTTTGGTGAAGTTGAAGATGTTGTAATCAAGAGTTCGAAAAACAGAGGCAATGTGTTTCTTGTGATGACAAATAAAGATGCTATGGTAAATTAAGTTTGTTAATTTTTTTGATTGCTCACTATAGTGATCCTTAGCATTTTGTGTTATTGCTTGCACAAAGATGTTTTATTCAACAGGTTTTTGCTGCCAGAAATGTGGAAAAAAAAAAATGGACATATTTGTTGCACTTTTTTATCTGTTCAATATATTCTCATTATTATTGTTGTTGTTGATAATGAAACAAATTGAAAAAAAACATATTAACAGATATAGTTTAAACATATATATGTATGTATATCTGTGAATGTGTGTATTTATGTATATCTTGAGTGTATGTATATCTGTGAGTGTGTAAATGTATGAGACAGATATGGAAAAAAATTGATGTTAATGATGATGATTGCAATAGATAAACAAAAAAGTTGATACAGGTTTTCAACAGATAGAAAAAATTAAACAAATAGATAAAATTTAGGGAGAAAATTGAACAGATAGATAGAATTTAGGTGAAAAAATTGAACATATACATATAAAATTGAACAGATAAACAGAATTTAGAGAAAAAAATTAGGAGAAAAATTGAACAGATAGGGGAAAAATTGAACAGATAAATAGAATTTAGGAAAAAATTGAATAGATAGTCAAAAAAATTAAATAGATAAATTTGAACAGATAGTCAACAAAAAGTCAAACAGATAAAAAAAGTCAAGGGATAAAATTAAAAGCAAAATGTCTTCTAGAACTTCTTACCAAATTATTTCACAAAACGTAAATTTTGCACCAACAAAAAATATTCACTGAATCTAATAAATTTATCACCAATTTTCTCTTAAAAAATTTCTTTTAAGAGTTTTAATTTGTGTACACAGTTGAAATTTTTGGCTGCGTGGTATTCTTGGCAATTTTTTTTGGGTAAGTAATATTCTTGGCAATTGAAATACCATAACACACTAAGTTGGTCCATTCATTTTCATTTAACTAAGCTAATAAGGTGGGTCAATATTATTCTGCACATAAACTTTTTTACTACGCTATTAATTGAGAATTTCATGTAAATAATATCACATAGTACTATAAATTATCCAATAATTACCAGGAAAATATATTAGGGAATCAGGTGGTTTTTGTAAAAAAAACACGTGTTAATAACAATGGCATAATAGATAGAATTTTGGGTAAATTATGCAAATAGTCCATGTACTTTACACGATGTGTCAATTTAGTCAATGTAGTTTCAATTTGCTTGATTTTGCCCCTTAATTTAACGGATTGTGTCATTTTAGTCTAATAAATAACGGTTGTTAAATTAATTTTACAGAAGGTCAAATAATGTGTCAATTTGATCCCTATACTTTACACAATGTGTCAATTTGGTCCCTGTAGTTTCAATTTTCTCGATTTTGACAGAGACTAAATTGACACATTGTAAAAAATACAAGGACCAAATTGACCTATTGTTTGACTTTCCGTTAAATTAACTTAACAACTGTTATTTATTGGACTAAAATGACACAATCCGTTAAATTAAGGAGCAAAATCGAACAAATTAAAACTACATGGACCAAATTGACACATCGTGTAAAATACAAGGACTATTTGCACAATTTTTCCTAAAATTTTTGTCCACATTTCGTAGTACTTGATAAAAAAAAATAATAAATAAAAAATAAATAAAAGAACCCGCACATTCATATGAAGCTCATTACCTTTACCTTCCATCTGAGGAGTGAAAATGTGAATATACATTACTCAAAACTTACCAAGTAAGCAGAAAACAAACATTCCACAATTCACATTTTTTTGTTAAAAAAAAAATGATGAGGATTTTAGTTAAAAAAATAAATAAAACAAAATTCAGTTGATGCCTTTGGATAAGGTCACGTAGGCGTACTCTGCTTGGTAAACATTACTTCCATTTCTTTCAATACTATAAGAAAAAAGGGCTTTACAACACGGAAGCATTTGCAATGGTATCATTTACCGTTGCAAAAAGTTATTTTTTGCGACGGTACCACTTGCCGTCGCCAATAAATGGGTTTTTAGCGACGACACCCCTTTCTGTCACAAAAAAACAACTTTTTTGCGACAGTAACAACTACATTTTTTGCGATAGTAACCTATGCTGTCACAAATAAAGCTGTTTTTTGTGACGGTATAAACTGCAGTCGTAAATAAGAGAGTTTTTTGAGATGGTAATAGGTGTCGTCGCCAAAAAAAAAAGGAGACTATTTTGATGGGACTGCATTAGAAGTATTAGCGACGGTATTTTGTTGTCACAAAAAACTAAAATTTTTTTGTAGTGTTTCACCAATTTTTTCTTATTATCTCTCTCTCTCTCTCTCTCTCTCTCTCTTTCACTCATCTCTTTTCTCTTTCTCTTTCTCTCTCTCACTCATCACTCTTTGTCTTTCTGTCTCTCTCTCTTTCTCTCCGACACTGTGCTCGCGTTGCTCACTCTCTTCCTCCCATCTTCTTGATTTACCGATCTCCCTCTTGATTTATCGATCCTTTCCATTTTCTCTTTCTCTCTCTCTCTTTTTTCTTTCAATCGCTCATCTCTCATTTCTCTTAATCACTTGTCGAAAGAGAAAAAGGTCAAAAAATGAAATGGGCCTATCTCTCTCTCTGTCTATCTATCGCTTATCTCTAATCTCTCTCTCTCTCTCTCTTTATCTCTCATCTCTCTCTCTCTCTCTCTCACTCATCACTCTTCGCTCTGGCTCTCTTATCTCTCTTCACTCTTTATCTCTCTTGCTCATCTTTCTTCTCTTTTTCTCACTCTCTTTCTATGTCTCTCTCTATATCTCGCTCATCTTGTTTCTCTTTCTCTTTTTTTTTCTTTCTCTGTCTCTGTGTGTGTGTGTGTGTGTCTCTCTCTCTCTCTCACTTATCTCTCTTCTCTCTCAATCGTTCATTTCTCTCAATCACAACCATCACTTTCTCTGAGCCCATTGTTGTTTAAAAAGGAAAAAGTTAAAAAATAAAATGGGTCTCTCTCTCTCTCTTTGTCTCTTTCTCTCTGTGTCTCTTGTTCATCTCTCTTCTTTCTCTCTCTCACTCATCTCTCTTCTTTATCTCTCTCACTCATCTCTCTTCTCTATCTCTCTCTGTCTTTCTTGCTCATCTCTCTTCTCTCTCTTTTTTTTTTATGTCTCTCTCTATATCTCTCTTGTTCATATCTTTTTTCTCTTTCTCTCGCTGATCATGTCTTGTTTCTCTCTTACTTTCTGTTTCTTTCTCTTCCTAGCTTTCATTGCGTAGCAAAATGGACACGGAGCTTTTTGGCAAAAAAATAAGTTTTTTTTTTTTTTTTGCTATGGCAACCTTCTCCCATTGCAAATACAGGTTATCGGCGACGGCAATACCCCCATTGCAAATAAAAAAATTACTAAAAGAGCCATGGATTTATTGTTTAGGGCCTTTTTGGTAACCATTTTGTTTTTAGTTTATATTTACAAAAAGTTTACAAAACTATCATAAAAACTTGTTTGGTAATTTTTTTGGTTTATAAATGGTTGTCTCAGTTTATAAATTTGAGGACAAATTGTAAACTCAAAATATGAGTTTACGTTAGTTTTTAAACAAAAATTTAAAAATTTGACTAAAAAATTTTTTTTAATTAATTTTTTTCAGTTAATTTTTTTCCAATCAATTTTTTTTTTCAATTATAATGTGTATGATCTCATTGTCATAAATAATAAAAAAATAAAGATAAATATTTTAGGCTTGAACAATCATGTTTTTAAATTTATATTTTTAAAATTTTTTAAACATTTTATTCAAACCAAACCACATGGTTCATACCGCATATCTAACTCTCCTCTTCTTTTCTTCTTTTTGTTTTCGTTTTCCCGCTCTATCTGAATTCCGCCCCCTCCCCAAAAAAAATTCTTTCCTCTTTTTTGTTTCTCATGATCTCAAATCCCCAATCCCCAATCTCCTAAACAAAAAATCCTCAAATTAAACCCTAATAGCTCTAAACATCTCATTATATTCACTGATTGGTAACCAACATTTGTCTTACCTTTTGCTCCTTCGTCGCCTCTATTAGCCTTGCCTATCGCCGCCCCCACTAGTAGCCTTGCTCGTCGCTGCCGCATCTTCTCCGCTCACCGATTTGGTACGTGCTTTCTCTTTGCTCTCTTTCTACTGTCTCTTTTCCTTATTCTCTGTTTTGGGTTTCTTTGTAGTGTTTTTTGACGAAATGGTTCTCTAGATTTGGACCTTTTGCTTCTTGATTTGGTGTTTCTGTGTTTTCTAGGGCTGGAAAAAGAAGATCTATATTTTTTCCCTTGTATTGGACACATGGCTTGTAAAGGGTTTTCAATCTTATTGAAATCTGAGTTTTGTAATGGATTTTGAAGAGATATTTTCAAATCTGAGTTTTGAAAATTGCTGTAATTTTTTTTTTTTCAAATCTAAGTTTTTTTTTTTTACTCTCCATTTTTCTGGAAAAAAAAATGCTCTGCTCATTTTTCCTCTCTGTTTTGTGTGTTGATCAAATGATTCATAAAAATTCTAGAACATTAGGTGAAGATGATTTCACTTTGGGGATCTAACCGTGGCACCCACTAAAACACCAAACAAATGTTATGAACCAAAAAAATAAATAAATAAGTATTTGAAAAAAAAGAAGCAGCATGTTATATATGTGTTTTAAGACCCACCTTCAACAATGAAACCAATCTTCAAAAAAAAGTATCTACTTCTCAAGACCACATTCAACAATGAAACCAAGACCATCTCTGCAAAATGAAATTTCTCAATAGGTATTTCTTCCTTCTCATCTCTCTCTCTCTCTCTATAAGTGTTTTAATTTTTCTTTGTCTAGTTTTTTTGTATTTTACATTATTTGTACTTATTAATTTGTTTTGATTTATGGGTTCGTGTTGAGTGGCAATCATTTCCTTTGTAATCTCAATTTTTTTTTCTTATATGGGTTTTTTTTTTTGTTTCTTCTAGAAGTTCAATTCTTTGAAAGGGTTTTGGATTTTATGCTCTGGAAACTCAAATAATAAGGACTAATTATAGTTGGGGGTCCTAAATTTTTATTTTATCTGATTTTTGTTGGTTTATTTTTAAGGATTTAAATGGAAATAAGTTTTGTTAGTTTAAATGGAGTATTGATTATGTGTTTCCAATGGAAAAAGATAAAATATTGGTAGATAATGAGTTAATGTCATAGCTGGGGTTTTAAGCATTTAGCGTCCCATTGAAATATCAGTATTTATTTGGGGTTTCTAGTAGTTGAGATGTGAATATAGTAAAAACCAACTGGGTTTGAGTTAGGAGTTTGAATATATGGAATTTGTACAAAACATGAAATAAATGAGTCCATGGAAGAACAAAACATAATGGGCATTTACTAAATTGAATCAGGAAAAACCGCAAATGCTTCTTTCCCTACTTGCCACGGAGACGTTTAGAGTGTTTAATTATGATCGAAAGCAATGCATTTTCTTTCTACATTCTTTTCTGTTCATTTTTTGAATGTTGATATATTTGTTTCCTTAATCAGAATTTGAAGAAGTTATCGTGTTCAGCCATGCTTACTTTAGCTTACCAAAGAAAATATTGCTTTTGAAGATCTCTTTTTCAAGATATTATAGTACATATCTTTCCATCAATGCCATTGAAACTATAATTCATCACATTAGCTAATTTTTCACAATACAATTAAATCATGATGAGTGTGGCACCAACTAAACATTGATGCTAAAATAATTTTATAGTTTTACAATCCAATTCCAACTTAGCTATTACTATTTTTCAATTTATAATATATATATATATATTTGTAATATGATATATCATATCACAAGCTTTGTTCAAATAGTTGTCATATTCCAAATTTCAATTTTTTTGCTTCTCTAATTATAGAAAACTTAGCAGATCGATTTGTTTATTTCTTCCATGAAATGATTAAGTTCACAATAACTACTAAAACAACTCTTCCTTAAGCACATGCATATTTATAGTAGAGCAAAGTAATTTTCATTGTTGATTTTGGTTAATTTGTCATTTGAAGTTCACTTGCATATGCAGGAAATAATTTTCTTTGCCAAGAAGATGCACCATCAGATTCATTAAAGAGGAAGCTGATTGCGTCAGAAATTTGTGTCAGCTAAATTTCCCATCCTTTTCGCATTTCCATTTGATGCAATTCAATTATTTTGAGCACATATATATATTGGAACTTGAGAGTTGGCCTAAATAATATGCATTTTGGTTGGGGTTGCTGATGAAAATTTCTAGCCTCTAGCTTTAGCTTTTTGGGGTTAATGAACACTGCATACTCCATACAGGAATTAAAACAAATGACCCTTACATGGAAATAAGGATTTGTGTTGTTGATTAGAAAACTTAAGCTTATGTACAACTAATTTCCAAAATAATCCATGTTTTTCAGCAAGAAAATGGAGTGTGAATGTGAGTTATATAATAGTTCCTTCCTATTCTTAGCATGGAATTTCAGAATTGGATCAATTGATGTATATTCTTCACCTATTCATGCTAATCTGGCTAGGTCTTCCAATGTTTGAATGTATTCATATATTAATACTCAAGATAAATGTCTTAAACTAGTTCAAATCAAAACCAAACCACTATACTATTTGCGAGACGATATCATGCTGCAACTGTCATTGATGGAGAAGCCTCTGAGTGTTTATAAGATTTTTATTTTTATTTTTTTATTTTCTTTTTTCTGATTTTGAGTACTTCAGGCTGATTTTTCCAAGCTAACATTGAGGAGCTTTGGGTTTTATCGTAGCACGAAACTTCGTACACACGACCGCCTAGGCACGAGAGACTTGTGGGAGAAGACGGGACTCGAATCAGATTCCCAGTTTGGAAGTTAGAGCCGAATTTTACTCTTAAGAAACAAATTAGTTTCTTAAGAAAATTAGAATTTGAGATGTTAATGCCCCAAAATCACTAAACGGTGTCTGAGTAGCACGAAACTTGGCACACACGACTGCCTAGGCACGAGAGACTTGTGGGAAAAGACGGGACTCGAATCGGATTCCCAGCTTGGGAGTTAGAGCTGGATTTCACTCTCAAGAAACAGACTAGTTTCTTACAAAACTTAGAATTTGAGGTGTTAATGACCCAAAATCACCAAACGGCGTCGGAGTAACATGAAACTTGGCACCATGACCGCCTAGGCACGAGAGACTTATGAGAGAAGATGGGACTTGAATCGGATTCCTGGTTTGGGAGTTAGAGCCGGATGTCACTCTTAAGAAACAAACTAGTTTCTTAAGAAACTAAAAATTTGAGGTGTTAATGCCCCAAAATACCAAAAGGCGTCGAAGTAGTATGAAACTTGACACGCACAACCACCTAGGCAAGAGAGACTTGTGGGAGAAGACGGGACTCGAATCGGATTCCCGATTTGAGACTTAGAGTCGGATTTCACTTTTAAGAAACAAACTAGTTTCTTAAGAAACTTAGAATTTGAGGTGTTAATGCCCCAAAATCACAAAACGGCATCGGAGTAGCATGAAACTTGGCACACACGACCGCCTAGGCACGAAAGACTTGTGAGAGAAGACGGGACTCGAATCGGGTTCCCAGTTTGGGAGTTAGGGTTGGATTTCACTTTAGGCAAACTAGTTTCTTAAGAAACTTAGAATTTGAGGTGTTAACGCCCCAAAATCACCAAACGGCGTCGGAGTAGCACGAAACTTGGCACACACGACCGCCTAGCCACGAGAGACTTGTAAGAGAAGACGGGACTTAAATTAGGTTCCTGGTTTGGAAGTTAGAGCTGGATTTCACTCTTAAGAAACAAACTAGTTTCTTAAGAAACTTAGAATTTGAGGTGTTAATGCCCCAAATTCACTAAACGGCGTCGAAGTAGCACGAAACTTGGCATACACGACCGCCTAGGCACGAGAGACTTGTGGTAGAAGACGGGACTCGAATCAGATTACCGATTTGGGAGTTAGAGCCAGATTTCACTCTTAAGAAACAAACTAGTTTTTTAAGAAACTTAGAATTTGAGGTGCTAATGCCCCAAAATCACCAAACGACGTCGGAATAGCATGAAACTTGGCACACATGACCGCCTAGGCACGAGAGACTTGTGAGAGAAGACAGGAGTTGAATCGGATTCCGGGTTGGGAGTTAGGGTCAGATTTCATTCTAGGCAAACTAGTTTCATAAAAAACTTAGAATTCGAGGTGTTAACGTCCCAAAATCACCAAACGGCATCGAAGTATCATGAAACTTGGCACACACGACCGCCTAGCCACGAGAGACTTGTGGGAGAAGACGGGACTCAAATCAGGTTCCCGGTTTAGGAGTTAGAACCAGATTTCACTTTTAAGAAATAAACTAGTTTCTTAAGAAACTTAGAATTTGAGGTGTTAATGCCTCAAAATGACCAAACGACGTCGGAGTAGCACAAAACTAGGCACACACGACCGCCTAGGCACGAGAGACTTGTGGGAGAAGACGGGACTCAAATCGGATTCCCGGTTTGGGAGTTAGAGCCGGATTTCACTCTTAAGAAACAAACTAGTTTCTTAAGAAACTTAGAATTTGAAGTGTTAATGCCCCAAAATCACCAAACGGTGTCGGAGTAGCACGAAACGTGGCACACATGTCTGCCTAGGCACGAGAGACTTGTGGAAAAAGAGGAGACTCAAATCAGGTTCTCGATTTGGGAGTTAAAGCCGGATTTCACTCTTAGGAAACAAACTAGTTTCTTAAGAAACTTAGAATTTGAGGTGTTGATGCCACAAAATCACTAAACAGCGTCAGAGTAGCATGAAACTTGGCACACATGACCGCCTAGACACAAGAGACTTATGGGAAAAGACGGGACTCGAATCAGATTCTCGGTTTGGGTGTTAGAGCCGGATTTCACTTAAGAAACAAACTAGTTTCTTAAGAAACTTAGAATTTGAGGTGTTAATGCCCCAAAATCACCAAACGGCGTCGGAATAGCACGAAACTTGGCACACACGACCGCCTAGGCATGAGAGACTTGTGGGAGAAGATGGGACTCGAATCGGATTCCCGGTTTGGGAGTTAGGGCCGGAGTTCACTCTAGGCAAGCTACTTTCTTAAGAAACTTAGAATTCGAGGTGTTAACATGCCAAAATCACCAAACGACGTCGGAGTATCACGAAACTTGGCAGACATGACCGCCTAGCCACGAGAGACTTGTGGGAGAAGACGGGACTCAAATCACGTTCCTGGTTTGGGAGTTAGAGCCAAATTTCACTCTTAAGAAATAAACTAGTTTCTTAAGAAACTTAGAATTAGAGGTGTTAATGCCCCAAAATGACCAAATGGCGTCGGAGTAGCACAAAACTTGGCATACACGACTGCTTAGACACGAGAGACTTGTGGTAGAAGATGGGACTCGAATCAGATTACCGATTTAGGAGTTAGAGCCGGATTTCACTCTTAAGAAACAAACTAGTTTCTTAAGAAACTTAGAATTCGAGGTGTTAATGCCCCAAAATACCAAACGGCGTTGGAATAGCACAAAACTTGGTACACACGACCGTCTAGGCACGAGAGACTTGTGGGAGAAGACGGGACTCGAATCGAATTCCCGGTTTGGGAGTTAGGGCCAGATTTCACTCTAGGTAAACTAGTTTCATAAGAAACTTAGAATTCGAGGTGTTAACGTCCCGAAATCACCGAACGGTGTCGGAGTATCATGAAACTTGGCACACACGACCGCCTAGCCACGAGAGACTTGTGGGAGAAGATGGGACTCAAATCAGGTTCCCGGTTTGGGAGTTAGAGCCAGATTTCACTCTTAAGAAATAAACTAGTTTCTTAAGAAACTTATAATTTGAGGTGTTAATGCCCCAAAAAGACCAAATGGCTTCGGAGTAGCACGAAACTTGGCATATATGACCGCCTAGGTATGAGAGACTTGTGGGAGAAGACAGGACTCGAATCGGATTCCCGGTTTGAGAGTTAGAGTCGGATTTCACTCTTAAGAAACAAACTAGTTTCTTAAGAAACTTAGAATTTTAGATGTTAATGCCCCAAAATCACCAAACGACATTGGAGTAGCACGAAACTTGGCACACACGTCCGCCTAGGCACGAAAGACTTGTGGGAAAAGATGGGACTCAAATCAGGTTTCCGGTTTGGGAGTTAGAGCTGGATTTCACTCTTAAGAAACCAACTAGTTTTTTAAGAAACTTAGAATTTGAGGTGTTAATACCCCAAAATCACCAAACGGCGTCGGAGTAGCGCAAAAGTTGGCACATATGATGGCCTAGGCACGAGAGACTTGTGGTAGAAGACAGGACTCAAATCGAATTCCCGATTTGGGAGTTAGGGCCAGATTTTGGTCTAGGCAAAAATTATTTACTTAATTGTCTTTGTAATTGTATAGTAGTTAAATTTTTATGTTTTTTTGTAATTAACATATTAACACATAATTATATTGTCATTAATTATATTTATTTTTTGTTTTCAAATATTTCTCGAATAGGAGTTTGCTTCTTGTGTAATGCATGTCTGTGAAGAATGTGACAAATTTTTGTTTTTGTTACCCATAGAGAATGATGAGCAAAACTTGTAATTTTGGTTTATGTTATTTTGAATTATGAACAACATTATGTATTTAAACATTGTATATGTATTATGGAACATTATGTAGTGCGGTAATTTTTTTGATGTGTAGTTGTGAATGCAAGAATATTTTTATTATGGAAAAATTGTTTTTTCTATACAGGAATTTTAATATTATTATGTAATTATTGGTTTCTTTTTTAATTATTTTTTGTTTAATACAGGTAATTTTAATGTTTTTAATAATTTTATTGTAGGTTTTTTTTTTTTTTTTGCGACGACACCACATCGTCGCAAAAAACAGGTAATTTTAATATTTTTAATAATTATATTGCAGTTTTTTTTTTTTTGGGGCGACGGCACCCTACTGTTGCAAAAAATATTAGAACCATTGGCGACAGTGGGCATGTCGTTGTAAAAAAACAAAACCATTCGTGATAGCATTTTTTGCCGTGTCAAAAAAAACTTTTAGCGACGGTAAAACGGTGTCGTCGTAAAAGGTTTGACTTTTTTACATATTACTGTGACAACCCTCACCTCTAATTAGTATTAAATTATGATTAAGCATGATAAGTAATGGATTAAGATGAAATCCTAAATTGATTACATGAGTGTGTTGTTTAAATGCATTTCTATCTATTTGTCATTGAACGATCTGTTCATGTTTTAATTTCGAATTGCGAATTGAAAGCCTTATCGGCGATCGATTCAGAAATTGGTTAGTGTTATATGCTAATCAGGATTTGTAGAATTTTATGGTAGGTTTAATTAAAATCTAATTTGGAATGATTAAATTAGAATAAATAAAGTTAAATAACAATAGCTGGAGTTATTACATTTTTGCCATTGAGTGGGCCACCTTTACAAACATTGTTTGGGGCTTGATTCACACATTTGATGCATCATCTTTTCCTTCCTCAAGACCAAACCGTGAGTGAGAGAGAGAGTAGGAGAAAATTTGGATTCAACAAGAGTTTGGCTTGAAATTTAGAAGAGATTGAAGGAGACTTGAGAGATTAGGCTTCTACACTTGGAATTCATGACTTAAGGTAGGAATTCACCTTCTTAATTATGAATTTAAGTTTTCTTATGCATGGTTTATGGGAAGATTGGTGATTAGAGTCAAGAATTAGCTTAAAGTGTCGATTTGAGAGTGAGTTCATACATGCATGTCCATATCATAGAATTTTGAGGTTGTTTTCCATGAAATTCTTATATGCATGTTCATATTTTAGTTATGATCCAAGAATTCACCATGTTTTAGAGCTCAATCTTGCATTTGATCATGCTTTGGAGCATTAGAGTTCATAGGAACTCATGCATGTTATGTTTTTGCATTGTTCTTCAAGTTTCATTGAAATTGGTGTTCAATTGGCCTACTTTTGGGCTTTGATTTTATAAAATGATCTTCAAAACATGTTGTATTATGAGTTTCCAAGTGTTTTCCAGAAAATTGGCCCAAAAGATTGAGTTTTGATATGTGTAATGCTTGGTTTGAGCTTTGGAAGCAAATCTGGAAAACCCAGAATTTGGCTTCCTTGCTCGAGCGACCACCTTTGTTTTCAGGCTATCACTCGAGCGACAGAATGCTGGCTCGAGCATAGATTGCAAGCTCTCGGGTTTTTGTGTATGTAGACGCATGCTCGAGCGACGAGACCTACGCTCGAGCGAAGAACTATGTCTCACGCTCGAGCGAGCATCGAGCGGGGAATTTCAACAACCAGTACTTTTTATATTTTTGCAGACCGCTCGAGTGAAGGAGTTTACGCTTGAGCGACCTCTCTGTTTTGGTAAGCTCACTCGAGCAAAGAAAGCCACGCTCGAGCGAGACCCCTGTTTTTAGCAAGTTTTGAAAAATGTTGTTAAGTGCATTTTTACATCCTCATTCCATCCATTCCTAGGCCATGTTTAAGGCATCTTAATGAGGATAATGTTTTAGAACCACAGCAAATCAAGATAGGGGCTAAGTTATTAATCCCGAATGTGTAATTTAGTGTGTGTTCGTTCTGCAACTGTGTAGGGTTGGCACCCGAGGACACTGACTAAGCCTGCCTATAGCCCAGTAATCTTTGAGTAACAATGTTGTAAAGATACGTTCAATTATAATTATTTTTTGAACGATTGACTGCACTGCTTTCTGAAATGACATAGTTTACTGAATGAATGTTTGTCCTATTTGTAAACTGTACTTGTAGTATCCATAGCAACTTACTGTTGCTGTTACTATTACTGCTACTATACTGTTACTGTTACTGCTACTGTTACAGAGATCTCTATCAGTTCCAATGCTTGGAACTACTACTGTTCACTGTTTTGATGGCCATCAACTGACTGTTCGGTCTATTAAGACCTACTGTACTGTTATGCTATTGGATGTACCACATATGACTGCTATGGTTTCTAAATGACTGATATGGCATGAAATATGAGCCACTGATTGAGTAATTGATCTACTGATGCAAATGACTATTTTAATTACTGAAAGGACATTCATTCTTAACCCCTTTACACATTTGTTATTCACTGGGCTTTAGCTCACTGTTTATATATGTATGTAGGTGGCCAGGCACTGAACCGAAGCTAGGAGCATCAAGTTAAGCTCATGTTTTGTCCAGCCAACCATTGTGCCTCACTTCGAGGTTCCAAGTCTTCTCAAGTCAAGGCTGTTTTTGGGGTGTTTCAGATTCACCCTTTTTGTCTCTGTTGTGTATCGACTGAATAAGACTTTTGACTGTACAGTTATGGTGTAGGGGTTGAATCCCTAACCTGCACATTATGTGTTTATGATATGTGTATATATATATATGGTTGAATGTGGTTATGTCCATAAAAGTTCTTTTTCCATTCAGATTCTCACAGCTCTTTGGACATCTTTTATTTACTGTTTGGCTTCCGCTAGCCCCGTTTATACTGTACTACTGTTATTACTGTCAAGCAGGCCTTCGGTAATCACAGATTATTGGCCGGTTGAGATGCTAAACCCTTAGGGACGGGTTTGGGTCGTGACAATTATATGCGACAGTAAATTATTGTCACAAAAGGTAACAATTGCCGTCGTTAAAAAAGGGCAACGACATGATGTCGTTACTAAAAGGTTTTCGCAACTCCCTCTGTTGTGACCCCCCATTTGCCGTCGCTGAAAGTCATTTGCCGTCGTTAAAACTTTTTTAAGACGGCATTAAGAGTATTAGCGACGGCACCGTGTCGTCGCAAAAAATGGAAATTTTTGTAGTGCAAGGTTCTTCGTTTCATCTCCAGCAAGAAGTAGAAGAACAATCATGTTGGAAAATAATGATTTTTTGACAATTTTAATTTGAAATTAAAGTGGGACCCAACTGCCTATTGAGGTGGGTTTGAGCAGTTTTGTATTCTCTTAAGTGAGAAGATTGTAATATAAAAATAATGAGCCAAAACCATTGATTTGTGAATGAGAATTGTCTCATAAAGTGGACATCAATAATGTTGGGCTTAGATTTGGACTTATCTTGATTTGGATTGGGCCTAAACTTGTGCTTGTGCATGTGCTGGGTTTGGTTTTGAACTTGGACTTGGACTTAATCTTGAGCTTGGGCTAAGCTATGTTGTGTTTGGTTTAACTTGTGCATGTGTTTGAGAATTAGGCTTGGATTGGGTTGTAACCTAACATAAGTATCTATTTTGCAACCCATCTAGTTTAATTCTCCAACCTTATACATTATATACACATTATGATTTATATAATGGTTTTAGAGTTTTGAACCTTTGTAACTCTAGCCCTAATGGCTAGAGTTGATGACATTTGATGATCCCATTGATGTTAGCTTTCATGACTAAGGCTCTTCCCTACTAGTATAAATAGAGGCATTTCTCCTCCAACTTAGTAGATTGTTTTTAGAGAGGTTTTGTGATGGAAAATGAAATGGTGTTTTGAGATAAAAAGTTAGAGATGGTTTTTACACCCAAAAAGAAAAAAAAAAAAAAAATTCTTATCTTCTTTTGTTAGCCTCTTCTTTGGTTCTTAATAGAGAGAGTGCATCCATTGTCAAGTTTGCCGAAACTATTCAGAAAGTGCTTCTGTATTAGCTGGTTTCGACCATCGTATCTTGAGAGACAGACGCCGGCTTACCTCCAGCATCCATCAGGAGGCGGTGAATCTATTTTAAGGAAACTGTCTAGCGCAAGCTTTGGTTTGCTTCTTTTCTTATCATTTGTTCTTATATTTGATGAGTTCTAATATAATGTAATCTAATTCATTTCTGTATTTTTAGTTATGTTGTTTATTTTGTATTTAATCCTTTTAATAAAAAATTATTTTGTCATTTCTATTTAATTTATTTTATATATTTTCATGTATTATTATGAAAAAATACCAACAAACCATGCCAACACAGACACACCAGCAAACATAAAGAAAGGATCCCCAATAGTTATGGCTTTGGAGATTGATAAAAAAAACTCATACCAATGGTTGCGTTCATCAAATTATTCACCGCCAGCCCAATACTATGACCCTAAGCCCTCAACTTCGATGGAAATATCTCTGAGCTATAAACCCATGTCATCAGACCAAGCCCAATGCTGAAGAACGCCACGTAGGTATAAGTCGAAGCGATGCTAAAAGCTAGTGTGCCCAAATGAGCTTCCCATTATTGGTGTGGAGTTCGACCATTGTCAACGCAAATCCTAGTCCCATCAAGCCATTAAAGGTTACGGGTGGTGATTGATAGTCGCCAAAAGAAGGTCGGAATTTGTTGGAGCTAGCTGGTAGTGCTGTAGGTCAGTGAAGGTTGGTAACGACAATGAGTAGTAGCAGGAGGTTAAAGGGAAAGAGAGAGTAAAAACTTACTTTAAAAACAACTAAAAATTAGTTTTTCAATTCTAAAAATTTTAGAATGAATTCTATTTTTTTGAAAATCGAAAACACAAAACAAAAAAGAGAAGGATTATCAAAGGAGGCCATGTTTGACGTTACAATTCATTCCAAAAAGAAACCCTATTTGAACATATTTACATTACTAGTTTCATAGTGCAGTTGCTATATCATCTACTCATCTGATAGATCAAATCTATCTATCTATCTAGTGAAGAAAATAAGCTGCATCAAACGAGGTAGTCGATATTTGAAACTGTATTTCAATCACCACAGGAAATTACACCTTTGGCAACTAAAAATGGCGACTAAAAAAAAATTGGTCACTAAAGGTACACACTTTAGCTACTAAAAAAAAACTTAGTTGGCAAAGGTACACATTTTAGCTACTAAAAAAAATTTAGTCGTGAAAGGTAAAATCTTTACCTACAAAAAATAATGTAGCTGGTATTTGCTTTATGCTTGGTGACTAATTGGGTTTTGATCGTTGAAAATAGGGTTTTTGGTGACTAAAAAAAAACATTTGGTCCCTAAATGTTTAATCTATAGCTACTAAAATTAATTTAGTTGGTATTTATTTTACTTTTGGCGACTAATTGAGTTTTAGTCATTGAAAGCAGGGTTTTGGGCGACCAAACAAAATTTGGTCAACAAAAAGTATAATATTTAGCCACTAAAAAAAATTTAGTCGCCTTTTACTTGAATTTTTGAGACTAAATTTTATTTGGCAATTGTAATCAAAATTTTGGAGGGAGGACTATGATTTTTTGGAGGGAATCCTAAATTAATTGGCGACGAAAGTATGTTTTAGTCGAGAAAAATTTACAACTCTTTATTTTTTGCGACGAAAATAGTTAGTCCCGAAAAAAAAGGCTAGGTTTTCAAAACGTTACGTTTTAGGCTAAATTACCTGTACTTGGAAAGCTGGTGTGCGTCTTTTACTGTCACTCTTTGCCTCTCTCTCTCTCTCTCTCTCTCTCTCTCTCTCTCTTTCTCTCACGCGCCTCTGCCCTTCTCCTTCCACAATCTCTCTCATATTGTCATCACACTGTGTAATAACCCCGGCCCGCAATTAGCCACTATTTCGTAATCAAGGATGTTAATTAAGTGAATAAAATAAATTATGTGGTTATTGTGTATTTTGCATGATCTTCGGCTTTCTATTTGTTACTTGTAGAAATATCTGTCTAGAATTCCGCTTCAATATGAAAATTGAAAGCCTAATCGGCATCCGAAACCGAAATTGGTTACATGAACGTGTTATTTGGAATTTTTAGAACATTATGGTAAGTTCAATTAAAAATTGATTCAGAACTATTCATTAAGTCACGTTTGGCAAGCCTTATGTTCTAATTAATGCATGGTGGCATCATAAGTATAAAATGAGCCTCTTAAGCTCATTTGAGTTCATTTTCTCTCATCTTTGAGTGCAAAATTCTGAGATTCATTTTAGAGAGAGAGAGAGAGAGAGAGAGTGCAATTCTTGAGAGAGAAAGGAAGAGATTAAAGAGAAATTGAAGGCTATAGCTTGAATTGATCAAAGATTGTGCTAGAACAAGAGAATTTGAAGACTTTAGGTAAGAATTCAACCCCTAATTTGTGAACCTAAGTCATCTAGCATGAGATTTCTTCAAGATTATGAGTTATAATGTGTATATTGGGCTTGAATGAGGATTTGAGTTGCAATTCATGCATGCATGCATATATGAGTAGTAAATTATCATTTTGGTCATGACCTTCATCATTTGTGTTGAATTTGGAACATGTGATGCATTTTACCAAGTTTGGAGAGGGAATTTCTTACATGCATGGAGCTTATGAGCTCAATTGACTAGTTCATGAGTTTTGAAGAAAAGAATTTTAAAGATTTCAAATGCATGTTTTGCTTTTTGAATTTCATGTTGAATTGTGAGCTTTTGGCAAACTCTTGGGCCATGATTTTATGAAATGATCCATAACTCTTCATATTTCACAAGTTTACTATGTTATCTCAAGTTTTGGGGCCCAAGAGATGTGTTTTGAAAGGTTGATTTCGAGCTTTGAGCTTGGTGATCAAATCTAGAAATTCCAAAAATTTGATCCACGCTCGAGTGAGGGACTTTACGCTCGAGTGTGCACTCTGAGTACATGCACTTCCGCTCAAGCGTCGAAGTTTACGCTCGAGCGTGAAATGCATATGCCCAGAAGTTCATGTGTTTTGCAGTCCGCTCGAGCGAAGAAGTCCACGCTCGAGCGAGGATCTGAGTCTCACGCTTGAGCGGAGGTCAAGCATCCGTCGAGCGTGAAAATCATGTTACCAGTACTTTTTCAAAGGTTTGCAGTCCGCTCGAGCGGGGAAAGTCACGCTCGAGCGGAGCTTCATTGTCTGCACGTCCGCTCGAGCGAGGAAAGCTACGCTCGAGCTAGGACTATGTTTTCAAAAATTTGACTAAGTGTTTTCCAAAGCATTTTGGCATCCTCATTGCATCTTAGACATTCCTAAGACTTAGTTAAGCCATAGTAATGAGGTTATGGATTAGAAACACACGAAGGAAAAGAAGGTGCTAAGTTAAGAGATTGCAAGTGTGTGTGTGTGTGTGTGTGTGTGTGTGTGTGTGTGTGTGTGTGTTTAAGCAACGTGATAAGAAAGAACAAGAATCAATGTAATGTAAACTAAGCCATGATGACCACATGAATGTGTAATGATAAGATATGCTTGTGTTATATATTTTGGTAGTTGTAGGTCAAGACTCGAGGATTGATTGACTGTTTACGGGAAACCACTGTGAGTAACGTTATTGTAAAGATACGTTCATATGATTTATGTTCCAAATGAAATATGATAAGTTATGATTTCTGAAATGATATCTGTTTTTGTGAACGAATGTTCCATGTTTGAAATCTATTATGGCATCCATAGATAGTCCCAAGTCATAGGGGACGGCATGTTAATGCGGGTCCATGACATATATGTGATTACGAGATCTCGTTAGCCACTTCATTGTGGTGATATATATTTAATCGGTATCCGGAACCGATTACTCTAGTCGGAAAACGTTATGTGATGTGTTCTATGGGATGCACCATTATTATGTTCTGATACAAGAATGTTTATGCTATGATCTGTTTTACGCTTATGATATGTTCGGATTTCGTTCACTAACCTCTTTACCTTAATGTTATTCACTGGGTTTAGCTCACTGTGTGTATATATATGTATAGGTGGGCACTCTGGAGATCGAGCCTGAAGGCTTTTGTCTGGACCTGTGTTCTGTTGTCAGCCAACCGTTGTGCCTCACGTGGAGGTTCCCGAAGTGTTTCATGTGTTTAAGTTCTGTTGTTTCTGTATATATATAAGACTTGATTTGATCTTGTTGGCTGTACGTAAGATACTTTAATGTGTGTGGGTATAATGTATGAATGACTTTTGAATACATATATAAAGTTTTAAATATTCTGTTTCATATAAGTCAGCACAGCTCATCAGACAATTATATTTATGTATTTGCTTCCGCTAGCCCCTTAATTTTGTTAATCAGTTCAGAGGCCTTCAGTAATCCAAGGATTACTGGCCGGTTACGATGCTAAACCCATAGGGGCGGGTTTGGGTCGTGACACACTGTCGCACCATCACACTGCCATCGCATCATTGTACCTCCGTCAATCCACCATTGGAGCATTATCCCGGGTATGTCCTCTCTATTTCGCTCTCTCTCTGTCTCTGTCCCTCTGCCTCACTCTCTCTCACTCTCTACCTTTTCCATTTGTATAATTTAGAAGCTACAACTACAGGAATAATTTAGAAAAAGTTCTTACGATTTATATAATGACTTATTTTCTGATTGGTTACCGTTTAGTTGATAATGTTAATTGAAAGAGTATTGAATGATGGTTTCCATGGCAGAGTATTGCTTGAAGAAACCTATGTCTTGTTGCCTATGGTTGGATTTGTGAAAATGTTAGGGTTAGGGCTATATTAGGTAAGACCGTAGGAGAAAGCTTTTAGTCTTTTTAAGTGGAAAAGCGTGAAAATTGGCTTGGTTTGATGGATAATAGCTAATTTGCCACTTTAAAGTATAAAATTAACGCCTAAAGTTATTAGGGTTAATTGGCGCTTAATAGGCTAAGGTCTTGGAGTTAAGAGGTGCTGTTTTGGGGCTGCAAATTGTGCCCTGAGAAAAGTAACTTGTTGGTTTAGTGGCATAAAGAAAAACCATTTGTATATCCGGTCTAGAATTCCTTGGAAATTACTCGAGTCTGTGTAATTCATCGCATAGTTTCAAACATAAATTCTCTTAATCCAACTTATCTATTGACTAGAATTATTACATAGGTATTGTAACAATTCCGACCTGTGATTAATTATTCAACCATGATTAAGAATGCCTAATATGTAATTAAGGTAAAAGTTTGTATTAATCGCATGCGTGTTGCATTATTTGTGTTTATATCTGTCTGTCGTAGAAATATCTGTTTATGTTCTTGTTTTGTTCTGCGAATTGAAGGCCTTATCGAAATCTGATCACCAAATTGACTTGGTTTATGTGTTATTTAGAATTTTTAGAAGTTTATGGTAGGTTCAATTTAAATTCGATTTAGTGCAAAATAATTAGAATAAATTAATGGTCATTGCTTAGATTAATTAAAGCTTTATTAGTCCACCCTAAACCAAGCCTATATAAGGCTTCTAGATGTCAAAACACTCTCATTTTGTCATTCTTGAGAGCAAAAACGTGAGAGGGAGGGAGGGCTAGAGATTGAGACCAAAAAGAGAAGGACCAAGGAATTGGCTAGAGCTTAAGCTAACGACTTGAATTTTGGGAGGAACAACTAGGAATTCTTGCAAATTAAGACTTCAAGGTAAGAGTTCAACCCCCTATTTATGTAATTGAGGTGTTAAGTATGCGAAATCGAGTGAAAGAGGTGAATTAAAATGGGAATTGAGCTTAAATGATGGAATTGGGAACCAATTCATGCATACATGTGCATCTTATGGCATATTGAGCATGTTTTCTAAGGAATTCTCGCATGCAAGTTCTTACCTTGGCTATGTTTTAAGAATTCACCATGTTTGGGTGCCAAACATCTCAATTGATCATGCTTTGGAGGAAAAGCATGCATATCACTTCATGCATGTTATATATATATATATGCATATCATTCAAGGTGGTTTTAGGATAATTCACTCGCTTTTGGGCCTTGGTTTTATGAAATGATCCTTAATTCTTGATATTTTACAAGTTTAGACATGTTTTCTCAAGTTTTTGGCCCGAATGAGTAAGTTTGAAACTTTAAACTCATGTTTTGCACCTTGAACAACAATTTTGAAATTCCAGAGTTCTGCATCTCCGCTCGAGCGACAGAACCTGCACTCAAGCGACCACTTTTAGTTTTGCACTTTCGCTTGAGCAACCAAAAGTTGGCTCGAGCGTAAAATTCATACTCCCAGAAGTTTCATAATGTTTGTAGACCGCTTAGCGACAATAGTTATGCTCGAGCGAGAATCTTGTTTTACTCAGTCTTCTGCTTGAGCGACCGCAACTGTTCATCGAGCAGAAAAATCAAGCAACCAGTACTTTTGCAGAGTTTACAAACCGCTTGAGCGGCCACTCTTATTTTTGAACCTCCGCTTCAGCGAAGGAAATTGCACTCGAGCGAAGCCCTATTTTAAGCAAATCTAACTAAGTGTTTTCATGTGCATTCTGGCATCCTCATTGCATCCTAGGCATTCTTAAGCCCTAGTGAAGGCACAGTAATAAGGATAAGACTTAGAAACACACTAAGAACGAAATGAAACAAGTTAAGTACGAACCGAGCGTCTGTTTCAATATGTGTATCTGTTATGTTTGCGTAGGTCACGTGCCGTGAGCTGTTGATCCATTGGTCTATTGAAGCTATCTGTGAAACTATCTGTGAGTAATAATTTAGTAAAGCTATGTTCGATATGAATTACTTTCTGTACATTATGATATGATATGAACTGTTTCCAAACGATGCAAAAGGTTATTTTGTGATTACATGAATGATGATCCAATTCCTTGAAATGTTTATGTGGTATCCTTAGCAGAGGCCCTCACCCAGGGGACACAATACTATAGCTTATGGTTATAAGGCCCTCGCCCGAGGGAAATAATATGATGGCCTAGGCCCTCGCCTGGGGAAAACAATACCGTGGCCTACGTATGAGATATGTTACCCGGTACCGGAGGTTTCATTATGAAACTTGATATGCTTGACCAAAATGATATGTTAATGCTAATGGATGTACCATGCATGATTCGAATACGATTTGAATACGCATATGAATAAGACTATGTTTCTGATACGGATATACTTATATTTCTGATTTGAAAAGAGATTTGAAATCTATTCTGGACATCATTCATTAAAACCTTACTCTGTTATTATTCACTGGGCTTTAGCTGATTGTATTATTTATGTATGTAGGTGACCAGACGCCTGACCAGGCTCAGTGATGATTGCCTGGAGGTCAGTTTTGTCGGCCAATCATTGTGCCTTCGAGGAAGTTCCAGAAAGAGTTTAGTGGTTGAGTTTTGCAAACCAAGTTATAAGAATTAGACTTTTGTTGTTTTGTAAACAGTTCTTTTGTCTTATTTTGCGTATTATGACAATGTGAAATGGTTATGTATATGACGTCTTATATAGGTTAATGTAGATGTTTTAAATTTTTGTCCAATGTATGTCTGCACAGCTCTATGGACTATGTATGTTTTTATATCTACTTTCGCAGCCCTTTATTATTAAGTTAATCTGTTCAGAGGCCTTGGGTAATCCCAAGATTACTGGCTAGTTATGATGCGAAACCTATAGGGACGAGTTTGGGTCGTAATAGATATTTATAGGTGCTGGACTTTTTCTAATTTTTGTAGGATTAATACGTGAAAACTATAAAATTCTGACCATTTAAACAAAACCTCAAAGCAGTAATACACTATCTATTCTTATATATATATACACATATATTTACAATCAGTAGGGGGCATAGGGAAAGCTTACATCACACAATGGTAAGATTCGAACCCAAACATCACAACTAGTAAGAGAAGCACCTTATTCACCTAACTAGTTTTGGTATTGTTGTGCTCAATGTGGTTTGCTTTGCCTTCTGCCATTTGGAAGCAAGATATAAAATCTTGCTAAGAAGTAGTAATTGACAAGAAATGTGATGCAATTGAATAGGAAATGACACAAGGGCACATACATATAGCATGTGGTTCTCTCTACTTGCATGTTATTGTAGCCATTAGGTAAGATTTGAAACTGCCAAAGGTTTAGTGTTTATGTGGTTCACAAAAAAGGGGGAAATATTGCTCTAATGTTATTTATCCTCTTAAACGTAAGACATTACTTGGTGTGGTGACTTATTGGCATGTATGGTAGTAGTATCCCCAATTAAATCTGCAGCCCCATTGCTAAAGAAATTGGTGTTTTTTTTTTTTTTTCCCCCTCTCTTTTTTCATTTTCTAACAAATCTATGATAATTTGTTAACTTAAAGAGATCAGTTACTAGTTTAAAATGTGTGTTAGTTTTGCAATCTGACAGAGGTGTAGAAGCCGAGGGTGTTATTTATGATGCCTTCATCTGTAATGATGAAGATGGATTAATGAAGGAGGGTGACGACACAAAAGAAGAATATGACATGCAAAGTGATTTTGATACAAATGTTGATGTAGAATCTTGATACATTTGCTTTTATGATTTGGATATGATAATGAACCAAAATACTTGTCTTATTAATTCAACAAAATCATGTGATTGCTTGTTATATCTCTTTTTATTAATGTCATATATACTTTGTTAAAATTTGTTAGCTTTAACAATGAATAGGACACGTAAGTATTTTATTAGAGTTGAAAATCCCTAAAACATATTCCAAAGAAAAAGCATTCGAGGGGTTTCCCAACCACTGTTGGGATGTTAACGGGTAGTTTTCCCATGCCAAATATGACCTTTAAGGACAGACAGTACGTGAATAGAACACATAGGTTGGGAGTTAGAGTTGAAAATGCCTTAAACTTAGTTGAAAAAATGGCTTTCGGGGCCCAAAAATGGAAAAATAATTATTAATTATGGACAAGGATTACTTGTAAAATATTACTGGTTGCCTAATATATGCATTTGAGTTTTACATATTTTTCTTTCATATATATTCAAGTATGCATAATTAATGATTAATTTGAAAAGATTAAGTAAATTTGAGTTTTATATGGTTTATTTATAATTTTAAATATGTCGATATTTAGTCAAAACTAATGATTAATTTTGTTTTTACTGATGATTTTTGGCGTGGTATTGTAGATACGACTTTTTTTGACAAGTACGAAAGACATTGTTTTTGGGATTAGAATTGTTCGTACAAATTACTTTTTTAGCATGGTACATATCTAAAATTTGGCATGGTACAGATTACATTTTGACGTAGTACAAATTAGTTTTTGGTGAGGTACAAATTAATTTTTTGGTGTGGTACGGATTACTCTTTTGGCTTGGTACTGTAATAACCCCGACCTCCGATTAATGCTAAACCATGATTAATTATGCCTAACAGTAATTTAGAAGGAATCCGGAATTAGTTTGCATATATATTACGTTATCCTTGCATTTTTATCTGTTTGACTGTTAAATGATCTGTTCATGTTTCGACTTTGAAATGCGAATTGAAAGCCTTATCGGCGCCCAAGTCCGAAATTAATTAGTGTTTTAGACTAGTTAGAATATATGTGATTTTATGGTAGGTTTAATGAAAAACCAATTTGGAATGGTTAAATTAGATTAAATAACATTAAATTACACTAATTTGACTTATTACACAAATGCCACTTAGTGGCTTGTTTGAGGTCAACCTATTACACTTAGAAGGACATTTTTCTTTAGCCATTTCTTGAGGCCAAAACCGATTGAGAGAGAGAGAGGGCAAGAAAAGCTTGAATTCTTCAATATTTGCTTGGAAACTTAGAAGATTTGAAGAGTAGTTTGCATATTTGAGCTTCTACACTTTGACTTCAAGGCCTAAGGTAGAGATTTCATCCTCTTATTTATACATTTGAGTTGTTCTTGCATGGTTCATGATTAAGTTGGAGTTTAGAGCCAAATTATAGTTTAAAGAGTTGAATTGCGAGTTAATTCATCCATGCATGTACATGTTCTTGGAATTTGAGGTTGTTTTCATAAAAATCCTCACATGTATGTCCATTTTCTAGTAATAGTTCATGAATTCATCATGTTTTTGGTAGGATTGACTCATTTGATCATGTGTTAGAAGCTTTGAATTCAATTGAATACATGCACGTTAAATATACATCTTGTTCTTGAAGTTTATTTGAAAATTGTGTTCAATTGACTCACCTTTGAGCTTTGATTTTACAAATTGATCTTTGAAACATGTTATACTATGAGTTTATATGTGTTTTGTAGAAAATGGGCCCAAGAGGTTGAGTTTTGGGGTGTTAAATGCTTGGTTTGAGCTTGGGAAGCAAATCTGGAAATTCCAGAATTTGGTTTCCTCGCTCGAGCGAAGGATTCCACGCTCGAGCGACCATCGTTTGTTCAGAGCTCCGCTCGAGCAAAGGAATGGTGGCTCGAGCGTAAATTGCAAGCTCTCAGGTTTTTGGTGCACGCAGACGCACGCTCGAGCGACGAGACCTACGCTCGAGCGAAGAGCTGTGTCTCACGCTCGAGCGAGCATCGAGCGTAAAATTTCAGCAACCAATACTTTTACATTTTTACAGACTGCTCGAGCGAATGAGTCCACGCTCGAGCGACCCCTCTGTTTTGACAAGCTCGCTCGAGCGAAGGAAACCTCGCTCGAGCGAGACTCCTGTTTTCAGCAAGTTTTGAAAAATGTTTTCCAAGACATCTTTGCATCCTCATCCCATCCTAGGCATTCCTATGCCATGTTTAAGACTCTATAGTAAGGATTTAAGGTTAGACACACATTAAGACCCAACGACGTAAGTTTTGTGCAATTAGAACATGTATTTCAAGTATGTGTCTGTTATGTGTTGTGTAGGTCACGTGCCGCATATTGTGTGATCAATCTGCTTCGTCTGTCTGTTTCAAGGCCAACTGTGAGTAATAACTTAGTAAAGTTATGTTTAAAATGTATCTACTTTCTGTGTGATAAAACAAGATCTGTTTGCCAAAATGATATGTTCTGTACAATGAATGATTGTTCAATTTCTGATACGTATTCGTGACATCCTTAGCATCATGCGATATCTATTAGCTGTTACCCGGTATCGGAGGTTCCTTATGGAACTTATTTTTGTCTGCACTCTGTTACCCGTACCGGAGGCCCTGTCACGGGGGCTCAGCTTCTGTTCTGTTACCCGGATCTGGAGGTTCCTTTGTGGAACTGGTTACTTGTAACCCCACGCGTATGCGTTCTGTTCTGTTATGTTAATGCTAATGGATGTATCACGTAAACTTAATCATGACTTATGATTTATGTCTGTATATGATCTGGACAAATGATGAATTTGATGCAAATCTGAATTATGATTTCTGAATCTATACGAACTCATTCATTGAAACCCCTTTACTCTGTTATTATTCACTGGGCTGTCGCCCACAGTTTATATTGTGTATGTAGGTGAGACGGCACATGACCAAGGCCAGAGTTGACAGCCTTCTGTTCTGTTTTGTCAGCCAACTGTTGTGCCTCCCGAGGAGGTTCCGAGCTAAGCCTAGCGCCATGGCTGTTTTTGTATTCATGCTAGTCATTGTATATGTGTTGTACAGTTAGATCTTGGGAAGTACATTTCTGTAAATACTTGTAAATATGAGTATCCTTGACTGGCATGCCTATGTAAATATATATAAGTTTTAAATATTCTGTCCCATGTACGTTATCACAGCTCATAGGACTTTGTCTATTTTGTATTATTGCTTCCGCAGCCCCCTACTATTTGCTAATTTGTTCAGAGGCCTTTGATAATCCACGGATTACTGGCCGGTTACGGTGCTAAACCTACGGGGGCGGGGTTGGGTCGTGACAGAGTGGTATCAGAGCACGTGTTCTACCGCACACACAGGTCCATATGAGCTTAGGATGTCCTAGTAAGAGTTAGGGGCATTCCATCTGCATGTGTGAGTGTGTGGTAATACAACTGAATATGAAAAACTGAATGTATATTGGAATCAAATGAATTGAAGGAAATGAATAATATTATGCCTGCGTTCATTCTCATTTGACGTCTGTATAGTAAGATGGAGAATGCAAGGGGAAGTGGTGAAAGTGAATCTTCAGAGGCTCGCATGGGCCGAATGGAACAGATGTTAGCAGCATTGACTGAAACCTTGACACAACAACAGAGGCAACAACTTTTACCTCCTCCACCTCCACCAGCACAAGCTGAGGCAGATAATAATGACATCATCAATCTGACACAGAAATTCATGAAAATGAAACCGCCAATGTTCTACGGTGGAATTGAACCTTTGAAAGCTGAGACGTGGTTGCTTGAGATGGAAAAATTGTATGAAGTATTTCCTTGCTCCGAAACTCAGAAAGTCCTCCTAGCCACCTACACTCTGAAAGATGAAGCCCGCAGGTGGTGGTTACTGATCCGAAGTGGCAACGGAAATATGACATGGGCACAGTTTAATGCTATCTTCTACAACAAGTATTTTCCCCAATGTTTCAGGGATCGGAAAGTGTCTGAATTTCAGGAACTTAAACAGGGCAGAATATGAAGCTAAATTCACAGAATTGGCACGGTTTGCGCCACATACGGTGGATACGGATTACAAGAAAGCACGAAAATTTGAAGGTGGATTGAGTTTAGAGGTGTTTGACCGAGTAGGCGTCTTAAAATTGCCTACTTATGTGGAAGTTCTGGGCAGAGCCTTAATGTCAGAAGCCACCCTAGCTGCCATGAAACAAAGCAAAGCCCCAACAACTACAACAACTGAGTGGAGAGGAAAAAGATCCGGGTTTGGTTTTAAAAGAGGCCAGTCCTTTGTTAATAAGAAGCAAAACACAGGGACTTCGAACAGCTCGAGTCAGAGTAGTGGGTCTATTCCGGTTTGTTCTGATTGTGGTAAAAGGCACAGGGGTGTGTGCTACCAAGTGTCCGGTGCTTGTTTCCGGTGTGGCCAGCCAGGTCATGTAGTGAAAGATTGCCCGCTCAGGTTTGAGACTACTAGTCGTCCTGCAGCAAGTTTAGCGGGATCCACTTTTGTAGCCAAAACCAATGCCAAAGCCAATACTAGGAAAGAACCTCTGCGGCAAGGCCGAGTATTTACCTTAGTGCCCGATGACGTACCAAACATCTATACTTTGGTGTTAGGTACACTCTCTGTATTTTCTCAAAATGCATGTGTACTGATAGATTCTGGCTTCACGCATTCTTTTGTATCGCATGCTTTCTTTCAAAAATTGACTAGACCATTAAAACTTATGACATATGTGTTATCTGTGTCTACACCCTCTAGGGATTCTATGATGTGTACTCATGTTTATCCAGCATGTGATATTATGATTGGCGATATGGTGTTATATGCGGATTTATTACCCTTGGACATTCATCATTTTGATTGTATTTTGGGGATGGACTGGTTGACCAAATATCGTGCCACCATTGACTGTGCACGTAAAACTGTTGTGTTTAGCCCACCGGGTATGCCTAAATTTACCTTTACTGGAAATGGGGTAGTTCCTCCCCCGTATCTGATTTCAATTATGAAAGCTGTGAAACTGCTTAGAAAGGGATGTAGGGGTTATCTGTGTTGTATATTGACTGCATCATCTGATGAAACTAAGGTAGAAACTATCCCTGTGGTTTGTGAGTTTCCCGATGTGTTTCCGAATGACTTACCTGGGGACTTATTTGATAGAGAAATTGAATTCACGGTTGAGGTGTTTCCGGGGACATAACCTATTTCCAAGACTCCCTACAGAATGTCTACCTCTGAATTGAAAGAATTGAAAACCCAACTTCAGGAACTGTTAGATAAGAAATTTATTCGTCCGAGTACTTCACCTTGGGGTGCTCCGGTCTTGTTTGTCAAAAAGAAGGATGGGTCTTTAAGATTGTGTATAGACTACCGAGAACTGAACAAAGTAACTATCAAAAACAAATACCCTTTGCCCCAAATAGATGACTTGTTTGATTAACTTCAGGGTGCCCACATGTTTTCCAAAATTGACCTTAGGTTCGGGTATCATCAATTAAAGGTTAGAGCCGAGGACATAGAGAAAACTGCATTCCGAACTAGATATGGACATTATGAATTTCTAGTAATGCCGTTTGAGATAACCAATGCACCTGCAGCTTTCATGGATCTTATGAACAGGGTGTTTAAATCATTTCTGGATGAATTTATTGTTGTATTTATTGATGACATTCTGGTTTATTCTAAAGACAGGGAAGAACATGAGAACCATCTAAGAACTACCTTGCAAATTTTGAGAGAAAAGAAATTGTATGCTAAATTGTCCAAGTGCGAATTCTGGCTTGACAGTGTGGCGTTTTTGGGCCATGTAATCGACAAAAATGGTGTTTCCGTGGACCCGCAAAAAATTGAAGCTATTGTGGATTGGCCTAGATCGACCAATGTGACAGAAGTCCGAAGTTTTCTGGGACTTGCAGGTTATTACCGAAGATTTGTGAAAGACTTTTCCAAGCTTGCCATGCCATTGACTCAGTTAACTTAGAAAAATGTGCCATTTGACTGGAGTGAACAAAGAGAGGTAGCTTTCCAAGAGTTGAAAACCAGGTTAATAACTGCACCAATTTTAACTTTGCCTAACGGTACTGATAGGTTTCAAGTGTACGGTGATGCTTCCCATAAAGGCTTGGGGTGTGTACTAATGCAAAACGGAAGGGTGATTGCCTATGCTTCTAGACAACTCCGACCTCATGAAAAGAATTATCCAACACATGACCTTGAATTAGCAGCCGTGGTGTTTGCTTTGAAGATATGGCGTCACTATTTGTATGGGGTAACTTGTGAGGTGTATATGGACCATAAAAGTTTGAGATATTTTTTCACCCAAAAGGAATTGAACATGAGATAGAGACGATGGTTGGAACTAATCAAGGATTATGATTTGCAAATCTTGTATCATCCAGGAAAGGCTAATACCGTAGCAAATGCTTTGAGCTGAAAATCCAGTGCGAATTTGTCATGTTTGCTATCCAACTGAAAGGAATCGTTGACTGACTTAGAACAAGATGGACTGTTGACTGCCATTGCCGTTCAACCTACAATTCTTGACGAGATCAAACAGAAACAATGCGAGGATGAATACTTGAAAAAGATCATGGAGGAATTTGATTCAAAACCGAGGCCAGGATTTATGTTCGAGAATGATGTGCTGAAATTTCAGAACTGTCTTTGTGTGCCCGATTGTTATGATTTGAGGAAACGTGTTATAACCGAAGCTCACTGTAGTAAACTTGCTATGCATCCTGAGAACACGAAGATGTATCATAATCTGAAACAGAATTTTTGGTGGCCTGGAATGAAAAAGGATATTGCAGACTTTGTGGCTAGATGCCTACATTGCCAACAGGTTAAGGCCGAACATCAACGACCCGCTGGTTTGCTACAACCACTCCCAATACCGGAATGGAAATGGGAGCATATTACCATAGACTTTATTGTGGGATTGCCTCGTTCTTCCCGAGGTATGGACTCTATCTGGGTTATAGTTGACCGTTTAACTAAGTCTGCCTATTTTCTACCTGTTAAAACTATTTATAATGCTGACAAATTGGCCAACATCTATATGACTGAAATTGTGGGATTGCATGGAGTGCCAGTATCTATTGTGTCTGACAGGGACTCCAAGTTTGTATCGAGATTTTGGCAGAGTTTGCAACAGGCTTTGGGGACTGAATTGAGACTGAGCAGCGCTTATCACCCACAGACCGATGGACAAACTGAATGAACAAACCAAACTCTGGAGGATATGCCCAGAATGTGTGTGTTAGATTTCCAGGGAAATTGGGAGACCTACTTGCCATTAGTTGAATTTGTGTACAATAACAGTTACCATTCAAGTATTAGAATCGCTCCTTACGAAGCTTTATATGGAAGAAAGTGTCGTTCCCTGATATGTTGGGTTGAAGTAGGTGACAGACCTCTGTTGGGACCGGAACTTGTACAAGAAACAACCGAGAAAGTGAAACTGATACAGCAGTGTAGACGTCCCCGAACGTCCCGGGAGGAGATCCCTCGTTTTGTTCATTTGGGCTCACTACAGTTCGGACTCAATGTCACGGTCCTGTATCTAATCTCGCAGAGTGCAATGCAAGACCGATGAATCATCAAAGAATCCAAATCCGGCAAATCGTTTTTAGAAAACAGATTTTTTGAAAGAAGTGCCAAACATAGACTGCTTTGCCAGATACAGAGTCGCCACCTAAATATTTTATTTTTGGGGAATTTAGGAAACCCTGACTCGTGCCTAAGGCCACGTGTCCGTCATTACCAAAGTTGCCTCAGCTCGGGAACTTGGGTACGATTGGGGAAGGTCACTTCGTGAGCACCCCCTTTCGCCCGATCAAAGATCGGTCTCTACTAACCATGATATCTAGTTTTGAAAACATTATACATTCTTATTCTGGTTATTAGCCTAGAATTACTATGTGATGCTGTAACAACCCTCGTACTGATTACCGATAAACTACTGAATTAGCTACTGGTTACTGCTAAACTGAACTGACAATGACTGATAATTGAATTAACTGAAGTACTGAATGGACTGATTGAAATCGAAACTAAAATTGAATAAGTTTATCTATTGAATTGCATATTGCATCTGTTTGATTGATTGAGTATCTGTTTGAATTCATATGTTTAAACTGCTAATTGAAGGCCTTATCGGCGGCCGAGTTAGGAACCGTTTAGAGTTTTGGGATCAGTAGAATATTTGTGATTTTATGGTGTATGATCTGAAAATTGATTAGGAATGATTAAATTAGATTTAAATGAATTAATTACAAGTTGTAGCTTATCTACCAAATTGCCATGGTTAGTGGATATTTGTTTATTGATTTTCAAGAGCCTTCTTACACCCAAACAAACACTTAATCAGCCCCTATTGTTGAATCTAGTCGACCATAGTTAGAGAGAGAGAGAGAGAGATTTGAGCTCATCTTGTGAATTGCTAGAAGAACTTGAAGATTTGTAACATAGATTGCTAAACTGAGCTTGCAAGACTTGTAATTGAGACTTAGGTAAGAAAATCCATCTTCTTCTTGTTGTCTTTAAGCTTCATCTTGCATGTTCTAGGCTCCATTGTAGAATCAAGCCATGATTTAGTGCATAGAGGTTGAATTATGCTTGAATTCATGCATGCATGGCCATTTTGGTGCATTTTGAAGTTGAATTCATGATGGATTGTACATGCATGCTCATGTCTCTATCAAAGTCCATGTTTTCATTTTGTTTTCCAACTATTGAGCTCATTTGAGCAAGGATTGAAGCTTAATTTTGCTTTAAAGCTCATGCATGTTGCATGTTCGTCTTGTTCTTGAAAAATGGTTTGAGTTTGGGTTTGAATTAAACACCCTTGGGCTTTGATTTCTTAAATTGAGTTTTGAAACTTGTTGTACATTGGGTTTGCAAGAGTTTTTCCAGAAAATAGCCCAAGAGGATCGAAAATATTGCTTTTGAACTTGGTTTTGAGCTTGGGACTCAAATCTGGGATTTCCAGATTTTTGTTGTCCGCTTGAGCGGAGAAGTAGCGCTCGAGCGGAGAAATCGAGCTCCCAGCATCTTGCACTGTGCATCAGTCCGCTCGAGCGGAGTATTGGGCGCTCGAGCGGAGGACTAGGTGACAAGCTCGAGCGGGCGTCGAGCGGAGATTTCACCTATCCAGTACTTTTTGGTCCGCTCAAGCGGGGATGTTGCGCTCGAGCGGGGACCTTTGTTTGCTTGTCCGCTCGAGCGGGGAAACCTGCGCTCGAACGGGACTCTGTTTCACTGAAAATTCTGCAAATGTTTTCTAAGTGCATCTTTGCATCCTCTTTCCATCCTAGGCATTCCTAGGGCGTATTTAAGGCATCTTAATGAGGATGTAGGTGTAGAACACACCGAGGCATTTAAGGATTAAGTTATTATCCTTCCCAACTGTATAGCTTAGTGTGTTCGATCTGTTAACTGTGTAGGGTTGGCGACTGGGGAAACGCGCTCTAGCATACTGTAGCCCAATCTCTGTGAGTAACGATTGTGTAAAGATATGTTCAAAATGGTTATCTTTTGAATACTGAACTGAACTGTTTATTGAACTGATATTATTTACTGAATGAATGTATGTCCTGTATTCTGAACTGTATTGTGGCATCCTTAGCACTTACTGTTTACTGTTACTGTTACAGAGCTCTGTCGGTTCCTTTGTGGAACCATACTGTTTACTGATTGATGGCCATCATTACTGTTGGGTCTGTTAAGACCCGGTCCTTTTGGACCTACTGTTTATAGGCTAATGGGTGTACCACATATGACTGATTGACTGAAATACTAAAATACTGTTTAATGAACTGTTTTCATTACTGTTAGGACATTCATTCATAACCTCTTTACGCTTTATGTTATTCACTGGGCTTTAGCTCACTGTTTATATATATATGTAGGTTCTCAGCAGCCAGACCGGAGCTAGGAGCGTGGGTTGGTCCCCAGTTTTGTCAAGCCAGCCTATGTGCCTCACTGCGAGGTTCCGAGTTGCCATGCTATGGCTTGGGGTGTTTTTGTGTCCCCCATCGGTCTCCTTACCGTTTTGTACTACTGTATAGACTGTCTACTGTTTTACTGTACTGTTATCGGGGGATTAGGTCCCCGTACCGAATGTTTGTATATGATTGTATAGACTGTATATAGACCGTACTGTTCTGAACTGTATGAATGCATGAAAAATGTTTTTGGCATACAGATTTTCACAGCTCAATACACACTAGTTACTTACTGTATTGGCTTCCGCCAGGCCCTGTACTCTGTTTAACTGTGTTACTGTTCAGCAGGCCTTCGGTAATCTCGGATTACTGGCCAGTTACGGTGCTAAACCCATAGGGCCGGGTTTGGGTCGTGACAGATGCACACAACATACAAATATAGACCAGATCGCCTGAATTGGAACAAAACATTTCATGTTTGTTTATTTGAAAATGGTTTGATGGTGTTACTCGCAAGTAGGCTAAGACGTGGATTTGCCACCCTCGGGTGGGCTTAGAAAACATGATTTTGCCACTATCTAGTGGGCTTGAAACTCGCAGTCAATGCATTATTCCAATTCAGATAATCCAACCTTCACCCACAGGCATTCAGGTAGTTATATCACATAAGCACATAGCCTTATGGCAAGCATGCTATCATGGCAATCACTCACACGCATGCAAGGATGCTAAAGCATAAACACTTACCGAGTACTCCAAGCCAAAACAAAAGCTATGTTAGAAATCTATGCATGATCCTAACTATACAGAAATGCCTAATGCAACACATGCAAAAATGCAACTACAATAGGCTCGGCTATTCTAAAATGGCATGTGAAATGCAACAGATAGCATGTATTCGATTTGGAATTGAAAATACAATGCAGTTAGCATGATGCGCCGAGCCCAGTGCATGCAATACGAATGAATGTGTGCAAACATGTTATCATGAGTATGCTAAATAAAACATGCCCTAATCTAGCCATCATAAGCTAGTAAATAAAAAGGAGAAAAACGTGGGGTTAGAAGACATACATCACACACACACACACACACTTATTACAACATTGCCCTCGCTCGGAGGGTCCGAATAAATAGTACAGTCCGAATAAATAATTAACTACTCTAGCTAATTAAATATTACAAAAACCCTAATTAATTAACAAATTAGCTAGGAAAGCGAATAAACTATCATGCAAGCTATAAAATGGACTTCCTCAGCTCTTGTTCCAAATGATGAAAGATGCATGTATGCTCGCGACGCCTTGTCGGTAAATTCCATCGCGATGCCTCGTCTCGCCTTTGTTTGCAATTGATCTCAGAAACTTGCACGAAGCTCCAGAAGGCTGAAACTCCACCTTGGGAAGGCCACCGACTAGCTATCAGCATGAGAGACCACCCACCGACCACCTTTTGTGGGAGAAACCAAAAAGGGTGGTCGGCCTGCCAGAAAAGCTGGTCGGCCGACCAGCTTCTGCCCCCGGATTCTGGTTTTTTCTACAACAAAGGCAAGAAGGAGAGAAAGCAAGGTATTTTTAACTGTACTGTTATCGGGGGATTAGGTCCCCGTACCGAATGTTTGTATATGATTGTATAGACTGTATATAGACCGTACTGTTCTGAACTGTATGAATGCATGAAAAATGTTTTTGGCATACAGATTTTCACAACTCAATGGACACTAGTTACTTACTGTATTGGCTTCCGCCAGGCCCTGTACTCTGTTTAACTGTATTACTGTTCAGCAGGCCTTTGGTAATCTCGGATTACTGGCCAGTTACGGTGCTAAACCCATAGGGCCGGGTTTGGGTCGTGACAGAGTGGTATCAGAGCGATACTTATCACGAGTTATACCGCACACACGTGTCCAAATGAGCTATAGGGTGTCCTAGAAAAGCAATTAGGGCATCTCATGAACTTGAAAAGTGTGTGCTTATGACTGACTGATTATATGTTAAAATGTTAGACTGTTTAATTATACAACCGCTTATAATGATAACTGTTATAACTGTTTATAGAATAATGGATAATGCAAGCACTGCAAATGAAACTGAATCATCATCCTCTGAGGCCAGAATGGCCAGACTTGAACAAATGATGGGACTGATAATTGAAAGACTAGATCAACAACCGAACCAACAGCCCCCACCTCCTCCTCCTCCGGTGCAACCGGAACAGAATGTACAGAATGTGAATGCTAATGAGGTGGACATTATTGCACTGACTCATAAATTCAGCAAGATGAAACCGCCGTCCTTTCAGGGAGGCTTAGAACCGCTAAAGGCTGAAGCATGGGTCCTTGAAACAGAAAAGTTATTTGAAGTGTTTCCATGCTTGGAAGCAAATAAAGTACTATTAGCTACCTTCACCTTGCAAGAAGAAGCTAGAAGGTGGTGGATGTTGATCTGTGATACAAATACTGTTATGACTTGGGCTCAGTTCAAGGAGTCATTCTTTGAGAAATATTTTCCTCAATGTGTCAGGGACAGAAAGGTAACTGAATTTGAACAACTGAGACAGGGCACAATGTCTGTTGCCGAATATGAGACGAAGTTCACCGAGCTTGCTAGGTATGCACCGCATATGGTGGACACCGACTACAAAAAGGCCAGGAAGTTTGAAGGCGGCCTGAATGTTGCTATCCTTGACAGAGTCAACATGTTGAAATTGCCAACTTATGTGAATGTTCTTGACCGGGCCTTAATGGCCGAATCAAATATTGAAGCACTGAAACAAACTGAACCACCAACAACTGAATGGCGTGGTAAAAGACAGGGTTTCAAATTCAAGAAAGGCAAGCACAACCCTTTCAACAA
Source organism: Camellia granthamiana (assembly GCA_036172215.1). Classification (NCBI taxonomy): domain Eukaryota; kingdom Viridiplantae; phylum Streptophyta; class Magnoliopsida; order Ericales; family Theaceae; genus Camellia; species Camellia granthamiana. The sequence goes on along the minus strand of CM069903.1, from coordinate 23,041,247 downwards.
GAAACAGAATACGGGGTCAACAACTAGCCCCAGCCAAGGGAGTGGATTCATTCCACCCTGCTCTACATGTGGCAACAAGCACAAAGGAGTTTGTCACAACATAACGGGAGCCTGTTTCAGATGTGGCAAGGTGGGCCACAGAATTAAAGACTGCCCTTCTGCTCCACCAGCTAGTAGTAAAGCTACACCGAGCGCAGCAGCATCAAATGTAGCACCAAAGCCTAACCCCAAAGCTACCGGGAAAGAGCCTATGAGGCAGGGCCGAGTATTTGCCCTAGTACCGGGAGACGTTCAGAATACTGAGACCGTTGTGTCAGGTATCCTCCCTATTTGTACTCAGAATGCATATGTATTGATTGATTCGGGGTCTACACATTCTTATGTGTCGCATGCTTTCTCACGAAAATTAAATAGACCCTTAGAACCCATGAATTATCTGCTAGCTGTATCATCACCTGTTGGGGGATCCATGACATGTGCATATATGTATCCTGCTTGTGAAATTATCGTTGGGAATATGCATCTGTTTATTGATTTACTGCCATTGAACATTGATCACTTTGATGTAATATTGGGGATGGATTGGCTACAAAAATATCATGCCACTATAGACTGTGTAACAAAACAAGTAGTTTTCCGTCCGCCTGGGTTGCCTGAATTTGTGTTTAATGGGAGTGGAGTAGTACCTCCTCCGTATCTGATTTCTTCAGTGAAAGCTGTTAAATTAATTAGAAAGGGATGTAAAGGATATCTGTGTTCTGTGCTGACTGTGCCTACTGATGATAGTGTTAAAACTGATGTGAATTGTATTCCTATAGTCAGAGAATTCCCAGATGTATTTCCAGATGATTTGCCAGGGGATTTGATTGACAGGGAAATTGAATTTACCGTTGATGTGATTCCGGGAACACAGCCAGTGTCTAAAGCTCCTTACAGAATGGCCCCAACAGAACTGAAGGAGTTGAAAGTGCAATTGCAAGAACTGTTAGACAAGAAGTTTATCAGGCCCAGTACTTCACCGTGGGGTGCACCTGTTTTGTTTGTAAAGAAGAAAGATGGCTCACTGAGACTGTGTATTGATTACCGCGAACTGAACAAGGTAACTGTAAAGAATAAATATCCATTACCGCGTATTGATGATTTATTTGACCAGTTACAGGGTGCACAAGTGTTTTCTAAGATTGATCTCAGATCTGGATATCACCAACTGAAAGTTAAACCAGAAGACATTGATAAAACTGCTTTCAGAACAAGGTATGGACATTACGAATTTTTAGTTATGCCTTTTGGAGTTACCAATGCACCTGCAGCGTTTATGGACCTCATGAACAGAATTTTTAAACCATACCTTGATGATTTCATTGTGGTATTTATTGATGACATCCTGATTTATTCTAAGACTAGAGAAGAACATGAACATCATCTGAGACTTACCCTGCAAACCCTAAGAGAACAGAAACTGTATGGTAAACTGTCTAAATGTGAGTTTTGGCTTGATCATGTTATGTTTTTGGGGCATGTTGTTAGCAAAGATGGAATTTCAGTTGATCCGCAGAAGATTGAAGCTGTAGTAAACTGGCCTAGACCGACAAATGTGACAGAAGTCCGAAGCTTTTTGGGATTGGCTGGATATTACAGAAGATTTGTCAAAGATTTCTCCAAAATTGCTTTACCATTGACTCAACTGACACAGAAAGGGATATCATTTGACTGGACTGACCAGAGGGAATCAGCGTTCCAAGAGTTGAAAACCCGATTGGTGACTGCACCTGTCCTTACTCTACCTTCAGGTACGGATGGTTATACTATATTTAGTGATGCTTCTCATAAGGGTTTGGGATATGTTTTAATGCAGAATGGGAGAGTTATTGCTTATGCTTCCCGACAGTTGAGACCACATGAAAAGAACTACCCGACCCATGACTTAGAACTTGCTGCAGTGGTATTTGCATTGAAAATCTGGCGTCACTATTTATATGGAGCAACATGTGAAGTATATACCGACCACAAGAGTCTGAAGTATTTCTTCACCCAGAAAGAATTGAACATGAGACAGCGGAGATGGCTAGAACTGATTAAAGACTATGACCTACAGATTCTGTACCATCCGGGAAAAGCCAACACCGTTGCCAATGCATTGAGTCGGAAATCGATTGGGAACTTAGCTTGTTTGCTCACCGGGCAGAGAGAGCTACTGTATGACCTTGAAAAATCTAAAATTGAAATTGTTTTGCGAGAGAAAGGTGGAACCTTAGCTGCTATTTCTGCTCAACCAGCATTGATTGAAGAGATTAAAGAGAAACAGCAACAGGATGACTTCTTGAAGAAGATCATCGAAGAAAGAGAATCTAAACCGAAACCGGGATTCAAATTTGAGAACAATGTACTGAAATTTCAAGAAAGACTGTGTGTACCGAATGACACTGAACTGAAGAGAAGAGTCTGCAAGAGGGCCACAACTCAAAATTTTCTATCCACCCAGGGAATACGAAAATGTATCAAGATTTGAAATTGAATTTTTGGTGGCCGGGAATGAAGAAAGAAATTGCCGACCTTGTGTCCAAATGTCTTCACTGCCAACAAGTCAAAGCTGAACATCAACGACCTGCTGGATTATTGCAACCCTTACCCATACCAGAGTGGAAATGGGAGCATATCACGATGGATTTTATCATTGGGTTACCTCGCTCCAGGAAAGGTATGGATTCAATTTGGGTTATTGTTGATAGACTGACCAAATCTGCACACTTCTTACCTGTTAAGACAATTTATAATGCGGACAAACTGGCTATACTCTATATTAATGAAATTGTGAGACTGCATGGAGTGCCTGTGTCCATTGTTTCTGACAGGGATTCGAAGTTTACATCGAGGTTTTGGCAAAGCCTACAGACTGCATTGGGGACTGAATTGAGACTGAGTAGTGCCTATCATCCTCAGACAGATGGCCAGTCAGAGAGGACCATCCAGACTCTGGAGGATTTACTGAGAATGTGTGTCCTTGATTTTCTGGGAAATTGGGAAAGTCATTTGCCATTGGCTGAATTTGCCTACAACAACAGTTATCATTCGAGTATTGGTATGGCGCCTTTCGAGGCATTGTATGGCAGAAAATGTAGATCTCCAATTTGCTAGGCAGAAGTTGGAGATGGGCCGTTGCTTGGGCCCGAAATTGTTTATGAAACGACTGAAAAGATAAAACTGATACAACAGAGACTGAAAGCTGCACAGAGTAGACAGAAGAGTTATGCAGATATTAGAAGACGAGACCGAGAATATGAAGTGGGTAATCACGTTTTTGTGAAAGTGACACCAATGAAAGGCCAGACTCGTTTTGGAGTCAAAGGCAAGTTAGCGCCGAGATACGTTGGACCTTATGAGATCATTGAGAAAATCAATCCGGTGGCGTATCAAGTTGCACTCCCTCCTGAAATGGAACATATGCATAACGTCTTCCACATCTCTATGTTGAGAGATTATCTTCGGGATCCATTCCATGTGATTGAGCCTACTCGGATAGTGTTGAGTGATGACTACACTTACGAGGAGAGGCCTATACAGATTGTAAATAGACGGATCAAGAAACTGAGAAACAAAGAGATCCCCCTAGTGAAAGTTGATTGGCAGAACCATGGTGGTGTGTATGCCACTTGGGAAAGGGAAGATGACATGGCTAAAAGATACCCAGACCTGTTTCCACTGAATCCTGTTTTCTTCCAAACTGAAGGTAACTCGAGTTTAGAGGACTAAACTCCTTATAAGGAGGGGAGACTGTAACAACCCTCGTACTGATTACCGATAAACTACTGAATTAGCTACTGGTTACTGCTAAACTGAACTGACAATGACTGATAATTGAATTAACTGAAGTACTGAATGGACTGATTGAAATCGAAACTGAAATTGAATAAGTTTATCTATTGAATTGCATATTGCATCTGTTTGATTGATTGAGTATCTGTTTGAATTCATATGTTTAAACTGCTAATTGAAGGCCTTATCGGCGGCCGAGTTAGGAACCGTTTAGAGTTTTGGGATCAGTAGAATATTTGTGATTTTATGGTGTATGATCTGAAAATTGATTAGGAATGATTAAATTAGATTTAAATGAATTAATTACAAGTTGTAGCTTATCTACCAAATTGCCATGGTTAGTGGATATTTGTTTATTGATTTTCAAGAGCCTTCTTACACCCAAACAAACACTTAATCAGCCCTTATTGTTGAATCTAGTCAACCATAGTTAGAGAGAGAGAGAGAGATTTGAGCTCATCTTGTGAATTGCTAGAAGAACCTGAAGATTTGTAACATAGATTGCTAAACTGAGCTTGCAAGACTTGTAATTGAGACTTAGGTAAGAAAATCCATCTTCTTCTTGTTGTCTTTAAGCTTCATCTTGCATGTTCTAGGCTCCATTGTAGAATCAAGCCATGATTTAGTGCATAGAGGTTGAATTATGCTTGAATTCATGCATGCATGGCCATTTTGGTGCATTTTGAAGTTGAATTCATGATGGATTGTACATGCATGCTTATGTCTCTATCAAAGTCCATGTTTTCATTTTGTTTTCCAACTATTGAGCTCATTTGAGCAAGGATTGAAGCTTAATTTTGCTTTAAAGCTCATGCATGTTGCATGTTCATCTTGTTCTTGAAAAATGGTTTGAGTTTGGGTTTGAATTAAACACCCTTGGGCTTTGATTTCTTAAATTGAGTTTTGAAACTTGTTGTACATTGGGTTTGCAAGAGTTTTTCCAGAAAATAGCCCAAGAGGATCGAAAATATTGCTTTTGAACTTGGTTTTGAGCTTGGGACTCAAATTTGGGATTTCCAGATTTTTGTTGTCCGCTCGAGCGGAGAAGTAGCGCTCGAGCGGAGAAATTGAGCTCCCAGCATCTTGCACTGTGCATCAGTCCGCTCGAGCGGAGTATTGGGCGCTCGAGCGGAGGACTAGGTGACACGCTCGAGCGGGCGTCGAGCGAAGATTTCACCTATCCAGTACTTTTTGGTCCGCTCGAGCGGGGATGTTGCGCTCGAGTGGGGACCTTTGTTTGCTTGTCCGCTCGAGCGGGGAAACCTGCGCTCGAGCGGGACTCTGTTTCACTGAAAATTCTGCAAATGTTTTCTAAGTGCATCTTTGCATCATCTTTCCATCCTAGGCATTCCTAGGGCGTATTTAAGGCATCTTAATGAGGATGTAGGTGTAGAACACACCGAGGCATTTAAGGTTTAAGTTATTATCCTTCCCAACTGTATAGCTTAGTGTGTTCGATCTGTTAACTGTGTAGGGTTGGCGACTGGGGAAACGCGCTCTAGCATACTGTAGCCCAATCTCTGTGAGTAACGATTGTGTAAAGATATGTTCAAAATGGTTATCTTTTGAATACTGAACTGAACTGTTTATTGAACTAATATTATTTACTGAATGAATGTATGTCCTGTATTCTGAACTGTATTGTGGCATCCTTAGCACTTACTGTTTACTGTTACTGTTACAGAGCTCTGTCGGTTCCTTTGTGGAACCATACTGTTTACTGATTGATGGCCATCATTACTGTTGGGTCTGTTAAGACCCGGTCCTTTTGGACTTACTGTTTATAGGCTAATGGGTGTACCACATATGACTGATTGACTGAAATACTGAAATACTGTTTAATGAACTGTTTTCATTACTGTTAGGACATTCATTCATAACCTCTTTACGCTTTATGTTATTCACTGGGCTTTAGCTCACTGTTTATATATATATGTAGGTTCTCAGCAGCCAGACCGGAGCTAGGAGCGTGGGTTGGTCCCCAGTTTTGTCAAGCCAGCCTATGTGCCTCACTGCGAGGTTCCGAGTTGCCATGCTATGGCTTGGGGTGTTTTTTGTGTCCCCCATCGTTCTCCTTACCGTTTTGTACTACTGTATAGACTGTCTACTGTTTTACTGTACTGTTATCGGGGGATTAGGTCCCCGTACCGAATGTTTGTATATGATTGTATAGACTGTATATAGACCGTACTGTTCTGAACTGTATGAATGCATGAAAAATGTTTTTGGCATACAGATTTTCACAGCTCAATGCACACTAGTTACTTACTGTATTGGCTTCCGCTAGGCCCTGTACTCTGTTTAACTGTGTTACTGTTCAGCAGGCCTTCGGTAATCTCGGATTACTGGCCAGTTACGGTGCTAAACCCATAGGGCCGGGTTTGGGTCGTGACAGATGCACACAACATACAAATATAGACCGGATCGCCTGAATTGGAACAAAACATTTCATGTTTGTTTATTTGAAAATGGTTTGATGGTGTTACTCGCAAGTAGGCTAAGACGTGGATTTGCCACCCTCGGGTGGGCTTAGAAAACATGATTTTGCCACTATCTAGTGGGCTTGAAACTCGCAGTCAATGCATTATTCCAATTCAGATAATCCAACCTTCACCCACAGGCATTCAGGTAGTTATATCACATAAGCACATAGCCTTATGGCAAGCATGCTATCATGGCAATCACTCACACGCATGCAAGGATGCTAAAGCATAAACACTTACCGAGTACTCCAAGCCAAAACAAAAGCTATGTTAGAAATCTATGCATGATCCTAACTATACAGAAATGCCTAATGCAACACATGCAAAAATGCAACTACAATAGGCTCGGCTATTCTAAAATGGCATGTGAAATGCAACAGATAGCATGTATTCGATTTGGAATTGAAAATACAATGCAGTTAGCATGATGCGCCGAGCCCGGTGCATGCAATACGAATGAATGTGTGCAAACATGTTATCATGAGTATGCTAAATAAAACATGCCCTAATCTAGCCATCATAAGCTAGTAAATAAAAAGGAGAAAAACGTGGGGTTAGAAGACATACATCACACACACACACACACTTATTACAACATTGCCCTCGCTCGGAGGGTCCGAATAAATAGTACAGTCCGAATAAATAATTAACTACTCTAGCTAATTAAATATTACAAAAACCCTAATTAATTAACAAATTAGCTAGGAAAGCGAATAAACTATCATGCAAGCTATAAAATGGACTTCCTCAGCTCTTGTTCCAAATGATGAAAGATGCATGTATGCTCGCGACGCCTTGTCGGTAAATTCCATCGCGATGCCTCGTCTCGCCTTTGTTTGCAATTGATCTCAGAAACTTGCACGAAGCTCCAGAAGGCTGAAACTCCACCTTGGGAAGGCCACCGACTAGCTATCAGCATGAGAGACCACCCACCGACCACCTTTTGTGGGAGAAACCAAAAAGGGTGGTCGGCCTGCCAGAAAAGCTGGTCGGCCGACCAGCTTCTGCCCCCGGATTCTGGTTTTTTCTACAACAAAGGCAAGAAGGAGAGAAAGCAAGGTATTTTTAACAAATGTATGCGCGACCACTCTCCCTGTCATTGCACAAGCTCTAGGGGGTATAGTCCTCGATCCTCGTGCCATCCATCACGCATCTCGATGCACGATGGCCGAGGAGTCGAATTGCACGACTCGATGTGAAATGAATGCACATATAAACACGACAAGGCCTAGACTCCATCATGGTTAATCCGGAGTGTCGGCGACTGGGAATTGAGACACGTTCCGTCACTTGGAGTACGAAACGTCCCTCGTTTCTCGTGCTCGGGCTAACTCCCATCCTAAACACAATGCAAAGGAGATGGCATGCACAATGCGACTAACATGCAACCTAGCATACACAATGTTGTGGACTAAAATGGCATACACAATGCACGTGATGTAACATGGACTACACAATGCTCTAACATGCAAACTAGCATACATAATGCTATGAAATGGTATACACGATGTTCGATGGACTTACACCAACATGAGTGGACCTCAGCCACACTCACATCAGTGGCCATTAGATGAAAATGAGACAACCGAAATGCGTGCACACATGCACGAACACCAAGGACCGAACCTAAGGCATCAAATGCCACTCTACCAAAGCATGGCAAGAGATGCAAGATGGCATACAAACATGCAATTTCCAGCACTGAAATACGATGCGCAATGGTCTCGAATCATGGAAGTATGGCACCCAATGCATGAAAGAGGCCCCGAAACTCAAAACTAGGCAAATGCATTGAACTATAATCATGCAAAGCAAGCATTATTTGATCATGAAGTACAAAAACAGAGCCAAGGCAGTCCCAAAATATGCACAATGATAGTTCAAAGCATGGCCAAAAAGTGCTAACATGAAGGGCTAAAACAACATGCAACTTAGACTAGTAAGCATGGTTTACACCACAAGTATATGAAGCACAAGAGAGGTCACCAAACCAGCTGAAAACAGTAACATGGCATGTCAAATTAACCCCAAAAACCCACTGAAATGAGGTCCATGCATGCAAGAATAGTGTGTTCCTTTGGAGGGCCATGCAAGGGGTTGTTAAGCACATACAAGATAGACATGCAAAGTGGCAAAACTACCTCTAGAAATTAGTTATGACAGCCCTAAAACTCACCAAAAAGGCCCTGAAATGGCTCAAGGAAGTATGTAATGAAAGGTCCCCTTGAAAGGCCTTAAGGAGGATTGCTCCACACATGCATGATAGGCATAAAATATGGCAAAAGGGGCTTCAAATAGAGTTAAGGCAGACCCCAAAACTCACAAAATTGAGCCTGAAATGTGACTTCCCAACATGCAAAATGGGGGTCCTTTGGAAGGCCAATAAAGCTAGTAAAGAGAATGAGGGATGAGAGGGTCACCCCTCTATGATTTTGAAGCTCAAAGACACATCTAGATTTCAGTGGCTAAAAGGCCAAACCAAGGTCAATGCAAATGCTCACATGCATAGCCCTAATCGTGAGGAAATGAAGCATGCAAAGGGGAAGATGACCCCAAACAGAAAAATGCCCTTAATCAAACTTCAAGAGGGACTCAAAATAAGACTCTTTTTAGTTCATGGAAAATCTCAAAAATGCTTGCAAGTAAGGCTAAGATATCATGCAAAATAAGCCCTAAAAGAGAGACGAAGCATACAAGGAGGTAGGTGACCTCAAACAGAAAAGTGTCCTTAATCAAACTTCAAGAGGAGCTCAAAATAAGATACTTTACAGTTTATGTGGAAGTCTAAAGATCCTAGCAAATAGGGCTAAAGTATATAGCAAAATAATGCAAGAAAAGGGGAAATGGAGACTTACCCTTGTAGCACAACAATGCAGCAACTTCTGGACCAAGTTGGTGAACCTTCAACCTCTGCAAATCAGCCCCAAGGTGCTGGAATGGATGGTGGAGGTGGTAGGCTATGAGGTGTGGTGTAAATGACCAAGAACAAGGATGTTTGAAGGCTTGAAGTAGAGAGATGGAGGGGAAATGGGTATATGCCTCAGCCAAGATTGTTTAACCCTTGCAAAATGAGAGGGAGACCTCTCTTATAGAAGAGGAAAGCCATGGCTTCTAGGAGAAGCCTCAAGAGGGGGTCAAAGCTTCTAAAAGAAGCTAGACCAAAAGGGTCAAGCTTCCTCAAGAAGCTTGACAAAAGGGGCAAACTTCTCCTAGAAGCTAAGAAAAGGGGTCAAAACCGCCTTAAGAAGACCAAACAAAGGGCTAAAATCTCGGACAGTAGGTCAAATGCTTCACAACTGGCACAACTGTGAAGCACTTGGGAAGGCCAAAAAGTAGAAGGTAGGCCGACCAGGGTTCAAAAGGGTCAAGGTGAATTTCTGGTCGGCCATACCAGAAAGGTGGCCTCCCAGATGAGTAGAATACAGCTGTATGGTGAAAAACCAGAAAATGTGACCCAAGAGAGGGAAAAACCAGCTTTCTATCAAGGTTCAAAAGGGTCAGGAAGAAAAACTAGTCAGCCTACCCATATTGGTGGCCTCCCAGGTGAGTACAACACAATGCTGGTATGGGAGACCAGAAATTGTGATCCAAAAGTGGGAAAAACCAGCTTTCTGTCAAGAAAACCGGCTGGAGGAGAGAGAAAATATTTTTCAAAAGAATTTCTGGTCTCCCACTATACTACCACCTTCCAAACAATGAAAATAGGGTCCATGCCAAAAATGAACCCTAACTGATGCAAAACGAGGGTTCGGGGGCCAAAACGCGCGGCCCGGGGCCCCAAAAATAGGCTGTTAGGCACCGGAGGTGGCGTGCGACCACGGAGGCGGTCTCTCGGGCCGTAGTGTCCCTCTAGGGAGAGGAAACAAGTTGTGTGCCAAAAACCGGAGCAAACAGAGGTAGTTAAGCGGTCCCGAACCGAGGCACACGGCCGATGGCTCCGAAAATCGGTAACTGGTCTCCAAACAGGGAAAATGGCCTACGACCACGAAACGTAGCCTACGGCCACTGAGAGATGGTCTATGAGACCTCTCCCTCCCTTCGGGAAGAGAAAACAGGACCTGGTTCACAAACTGAGACAAAGTACAAAAGAGCCCCGAAGTCCGGAGGCAAGGCTCGCAGCTGAGACTCTGAAACCTCAGAACGAGCACAATATGCATCATCACCGAGCACTCGATCGGTGACGTCTGAGTCTTAAGGTCGGTAAAAAATGAGGTGTCTACAGTTGCCCCTCTTTGACAGAACTCGGAAGTCATAAGTGACGGGAGTGAATGTCAAAGCCCAGAGACGACCCATTTTTGACAAGGCCGAAGACTTAGACAAACAGACAAAAAAAACGAAGAGATGTGCCTGCAGGCGTGCCCGCAGGCAGGGGCGAAATGCAAAAGACATGCATAAAGCCGAACATAACTTATGATTGTGCAAAGAGGGCTGTAATGAAGCAAATATACACAATGAATGCAACAGTTTTGAGCAAGAATGCCATGCAAATCAAAGTACATTTCATGCAGTAAGGATCATGTAAATAAAGCTATAACGAAGCAAATATTCACAATAAATGCGACAGTTTTAAGCAAGAAGGCAAATCAAACTACATTTCATACAGTTATGATGTAAGAAGATTATGCAATCTTAGCGAGCATGTGCGATAGATACACAAAAGTGAGGAGAGTGTGATGGATACACTATATGAATAAAGTGTGATTGATACACTAAGTGAAGCAAAGTGTGATAGATACACAAAGCGAAACGAGTGTGATGGATACACCAAGCAAATACGTGATAGATACACTAAGCGAACGTGTGTGATGGATACACAAAGTGAACGTGAGATAAATACACAAAGTGAGCATAGTGTGATAGATGCACTATGTGAAGCAAAGTATGATGGATACACAAAAAGTGAACACAAAGTGTGATAGATGCACTAAGTGAACAGAGTGTGATTGACACACTAAAAGTGAACACAAAATGTGATACATGCACTAAGTGAACAGAGTGTGATTGATACACTATAGGCGAACACAAAGTGTGATACATGCACTAAGTGAACAGAGTGTGATTGATACACTATAGGCGAACACAAAGTGTGATAGATGCACTATGTGAACAGGTGTGATTGATACACTATAGGTGAACACAAAGTGTGATAGATGCACTATGTGAACAGGTGTGATTGATACACTAAAAATGAACACAAAGTGTGATAGATGCACTAAGTGAACAGAGTGTGATTGATACACTAAAAATGAACGCAAAGTGTGATAGATGCACTATGTGAACAGGTGTGATTGATACACTATAGGTGAACACAAAGTGTGATAGATGCACTGTGTGAACAGGTGTGACTGATACACTAAAAATGAACGCAAAGTGTGATAGATGCACTAAGTGAACGGAGTGTGATTGATACACTAAAAATGAACACAAAGTGTGATAGCTGCACTATGTGAACAAAGTATGATTGATATACTAAAGATGAACACGAAGTGTGATAGATGCACTATGTGAACAAAGTATAATTGATATACTAAAGGTGAACACGAAGTGTGATAGATGCACTCAGTGAACAAAGTATGATTGATATACTAAAGATGAACACAAAGTGTAATAGATGCACTATGTGAACAAAGTATGATTGATATACTAAAGATGAACACAAAGTGTGATAAATGCACTTAGTGAACAAAGTATGATTGATATACTAAAGATGAACACGAAGTGTGATAGATGCACTAGGTGAACAGGTGTGATGGATACACAAAAGATAATGACGTGAATATGTGCATGATAGATACACAAAATGAGGATGTGTGTGATAGATACAGAAAATGAGAATATGTGTGATAGATACAGAAAATGAGTATGTGTGTGATAGATACACAAAATGAGAATGTGTGTGATAGATACACAAAATGAGAATGTATGTGATAGATACACAAAATGAGAATGTGTGATTGATACATTAAGTGAAGAGAGTGTGATTGATACACTAAATAAATGAAGTGTGATTGATACACTAAGCGAATGAAGAAAGTGTGATAGATATACTAAGGGTGAATGAGGTGTGATTGATACACAAAATAAATGAAGTGTGATTGATACACTAACTGAATGAAGTGTGATTGATACACTAAATAAATGATCTCAAACGGAACTTCTTTGAATGAACCGTACATACAATATCGTGCATAAATGAGAAAGAAACTTGATAGGTACAATGCAATACAACGCATGACGTTTAAGGAATGCAATAAACAAACCTAGTGGCGCTTTAGAAACCACCTCATGGGGTGAGTGGCGATGAACCGCTCTATTCTGACGGGGATCTCCCTTCGTGCTCTTCGAACACTTACCTCTGACTCACAGTACAAAGGCTCCGAAATACTGACAAGGGTCCTTCACGTAGAACACTTTGGATACTGCCTTTCTTCCTGATCATATTCACAACTTTCCCTATTCTCCAGCGGGGTGACAGACTAGGTTGGTTCGGTATCCAGAATTGAGGTGCATACACGCTATCTCAACCTATGGGGCTTCCATACGGATTTCAAGCCGAGGACACGCCTTTGGGTATTTAAACCAGACTTTAGTCTCAGAAATCCCGAACCTTTGCGTTCTAGGCAACAGCCATTCGAACTCTAGTTTCCACCGTCGCAGTTGGTCTCCTAGGAACTCATTGCGAACATAGGCAAGATGCCTCTGGCAGGGAATGATACTTAGGGAAAGCACTTTTGATCGCTATTCTGGCTTGAAGCAGACTTGATCTTGAGCTTGAGGTAGAGGCACACTCATACTTCAGAGCATTGGCAAGACCTGAAGAGGTACACACACGGAATGTAGTCTCGGAACTTACTGAAGTTGAAACAAACTCAGATACCCGACATTTTCCCTATTTTCTTTTGCTTTGTAGTCTGGAACCCATATAGCTTCAAATAGGTCCTGGTTTTACTGTTCTGACATAACCTGGGTTGAACTCTGCGGTTTTACGAAAGAGTGAATCTTGTTTTGCAGAGATGTGGAGAACGGCACGGCACCCGGAGCGCAAAACGATTTTATTTTTTGAAATTGAGAGATGAGTTCTCGACCGGGTATTGAGCCTACGACTGCCCATAGCAAAAACGACTCAACAACGGAAAGCAAAAGATAAAACAACCTAAACACATCCGTTGACACTCAAAACGACTCAAAACAAGAATCGAGACAAACAAAGACCCAAACACAACACTCGGATATGTTATAAAGGTAAGAGACCTCTCGGTGCACGAGGAGCCAGTTTCTCCGGGTATTGTTTCCCACCCTTTCTCATTTATGATTCTCACATCACTCAGCCCTTAGGCTCTGTTTTTCTGAAAAAGCCCTTTTCTCACTTTTTCTCTCAGCGCACATCTCTCTATTCTTCAATCTCTCATTTTTCATCGCTCCCCTGGGTGGTTGGTGGATAAACAGGAAATTATGGGTTGATGCGCCAACGTTATCAGCTTGCGGCTATTTCCTTTGGTGACATCTAGCCGATGCCCTTGATGAGGGGATGGAATATCTTGATCCATTCCCATTCGTGCTTTGCATTTGGTTTAATACCTTGTTGTTTAGAGGATGAGAGAGCTTTCAGCCCTTTGTTGCTAACTTCAGTTGTGCCTTTTTTTGGCAGATACGGTGTCTTTTCCGGCAAGTAGAGTGCCATTTCTGGAAAGTATGTTGGCAATGGGGAAAAGACAGAACACCTGACTCCACTATGCCCCTAGTTCATCATTTTGACCATTTTTTGTTTTTTTGCTTTTGCTAAAACCATTTTAACCAAAATGAGAGTTAGATTAACACGCTTGTTCAATTTTCTGATTTGAAATTATGCAAGTCAGGTTATGAGCACTGAAAATTTTCCTTTTTTGGGTCCAAGAAATGGTATAGTTTTGAAAAATGGAATACTTTTCGAGAAAATTAGTCAACCTCAGTAAAAATTCACAAAAATTATTTTTGCAAATGGCCACTGCTCAACGAGCATGGAACCTTACTCTTGAGATGCAAAACCTCAAATCCGAAGGAAAATTGCCCATTGTCTGAACGGCACCGTATGGCAATGGGAAATTGCCCCCTTGTTTGAACAGCACCGCAGCACACTGTTCGGCAATGAAAGTTGCCCTTGTTTGAATGGTACCGCAGCGCATTGTAATCAGTCCTCATAGTGACGATCACAACCGAACTTTCGGATACAAATAAGGCAAAGATGATCAAAACCACTACATGGACACAGTTGAATTTGAAGTGTTTTACGACTGAACTTCAGAATGAAGTTGCCTACGTATCCCAAAGATGGGAATCAAGCCTTACGTAGTTCGGGGTTAAGGTACACTCGGGTATTAACCTCTCCTTTTGCGCTCTAACTTTTGCCAAGGCCGCCCTTTCTGGGTTTTCAACCATGCGAGCTTGGTTTTTCCTTTCTTTTCATTTCTTTTCTTTTCATTTCTTTTTTTTTTGATTTTCTTTTTTATCTTTTCTTTTCATTTTCTTCATTTTTCTTCTTCTTTTTTTTTTTTCATTCTTTGCACTTTTCTCCTTTTTTTTTTGTTCTTTTTCTTCTTTTTTCTTGCTCTAACTTTTGCCTGGGTCGCCCTTTCGAGTTTTCGGCCCAGCGAGCCTCTCAAGGGTAAAAGTGTAGCGTTGTCCATGTCAAATGGTTTTGAGATCCTGAAGTCATCTGAATCCAAGAGAATGGCTGATGTTCACTGACGACGCAGGAGTCCATCCAATGGGGGGCTGAATTTGCTCCTAGTGTTGTGGATAGGAACTCTGCTGTCCTTCAACAATACTTTCTTCTTTCCTCCCTTCTGGGATTCGGCATTCTTGCCGATCTTCATTGACTTGCGGAATGATCCACCTTTGGCTCTTCGAGCTGTCTGACATTTTTGTCCCTAGTTCGAGGGGTGCTTTTGATCCAGCTTTGCAAGCTTTTTTTGATCATATCCGATCTTCTTTGATCTGGCTTTCTTGCCTCTTGTTCGCGGGCTGCTTCAAATCTGGCCACACAGGCCTCACGTTGTGGTTGACCATTGAACGTTCTGAATCTAAGTTCAAGGTTCGAAAGCAAGGGGTCGAGTCTCGAGGCTGAGAGCAATCCTAGGCTGCACAATCTCAAGAGCGATTCCACACAGGTCTTCGCAGGATGGCGCAAAACATTTTTGAAACCTTTTAAGAAAGCGACAAATCGCTCGCGCTGAAGACTGTGTAGAACCAATCTGGATCAAGCCAGGATCCTTCTCAGTACTCACATTAACAAGCATGATTTCATTCATTAAGGGCTTAGCACGCCTCTCTTTCTTTCAGATTGATCAAATTTTCACAAATCCTAAGGAATTCCTTCCTCTTTGTTTTCACCGTAGTGTTCAAAAAGCTTTGAAAAACTTAGGTCAATGCAATGATTTTAAGGCACAGAAGAGCGGGTGAAATGTACTGCCATTCCTTTCAGGTTTCTGGCACAACCGGCGCGAGGCAGAAGCAAACACAAGAGTGTGAAAATTACTGCTGTTTTATTCAGATCTGTTGGCACAACTGGCTCTCTGGCAAAAACAGACTCAAAAGAAAGCAAAAAGACAAAACAAAACAAAATAGTGATGCCCGAGGTAACACCCCCGAAATCACCCGACTCCGACACAACAAGACAGACTCAATACAAGAAGACTGACTCGACTGACCCAGTACAAAAGGATTGACTCAATACAATATAACAAGACTGACCCAATACCCAAGTCAGAAAGTACAAAAGCTAGCATTCGCAAAATGCTCAAAACAGTACGTGCCATACGCCATATCTGGAGTAAACTGAGTGCCGCCCGCAGGTGGTTCATCCCCTGATCACATCACATTATCCCCCACAAGTTCATTGATCAAGTGCCGATAGACTTTGTAGGACTTAGTGCGGCGATGACCCAGTTGTCAAACAGATCTTGTACATCATGGCGCAGGCGAAAGCAGCTATCGGTCTCATGATCGGTTTGTTGATGGTAGGCACAGTACTTAGTCTGGTCATGCTTTGAAGGGATAAGATTGGGTAGAGGTTGTTGTTCTAACAGTTTCAGATGTCCTTTCCTGTGCAAAACCTCTAGAGCCTTTGACAAAGACATATAAAGTGGGGTAAAAACCCTCTTGACTTGGGGTGGATATTTGGCCGTCTGTGAGCTACTTCCGGACGCACCGGTGAATGGGGTGGCTGTTTTTGATGCGGTGGTGGTGACCATGCCCACTTCAGAAGATCTTACAGCTACAACACCACTGGTGATCGCATTCGAACTGCGGGAAAACGCCCTCCTGGGCTACTCCTTCTCCTGGTCAATGAGGCCCTGCTTCATAGCATCCTCAATTTGTACCCCCATCTCATGTAAATCTAAAAAGGTGGGGAAGGGGAGAACAATCATTTTCTGCATCAGCTTAGGCTGGAGATTGCACACAATCATCCGAATCTGATCCTTATCAGTGGGCCTTAGGGTCATCATCGAAGCCTTGGCCCTCCACCGGGTTACGAAATCCGAGAAGCTCTCATTGGGCTCTTGCCTTGTAGTTTCAAGATCACGGGTTGTAATCTCGATCTGAGTGTTGTAAGAGTATTGCGCAACAAAGGCCTCGGCCATCTCGTCCCAACTCCGTTTGACATCATCTTCTAATTTTGCGTACCAAATAGCGGCCACACCCGACAGGGTCCGGCCAAATAATGAAAGCTTCTGTGGTCTGGTGAGGCCCATTGGCCGTAATATATCTGAGAATAACCGGAGATGCACCATGGGATCCCCAGATCCGTCGAAGCGGTCGATTTGTGGCATTTTGAACCTATCTGGCAACGTCACAGCCACGTCGGTATATCCGTCCTTGATATTCGGGATAGCCTTTACCCCTTCGGATTTCTTGAACAACTTCTCGAGCTTGCTCAATTTCAATGCGGTAGGGTCTACTTCGAACTCAAAGGGAGAGTCCGGTTGATTGATGGGTGTAGGTGCCTTGGATAATTGAGGTAGAATTGGGGGTGGAGGCGGTCCTGTCGGAATGTCCGTATCTCCCTGGACGTTTGGTGCCTCCTCGGGTGCTGGAACTCTTGGTGGGGGAGGGGCTTGGTGCGAAGCAGATGCTCCGGTTTGCTGCTGTAACTTGGCGATCAACTCTGCTTGTTGAGCCATGACCTCAGCCTGTTGTTTGGCAAATTCGGCTTGACGAACAGCATCCTGCTGCATGATTTTCATACTTTCTTGGAGTTGACGCATCATCTCCTCCATTCCTACCATACTGCCCTGATCTAACTGATCTATCGGTATATCTGTCTCTATAAAAACAGATATCTCAACCCAACTGTGCACAGGTGAGATGAATAATGATCGCCGATCTGAGGAATGTTGAACTGGTGATCTGTGCCTGATTGGCTCTTTTACCCTGCCTCTGGCAAAGGAACACTGATTTCCCTTGAACTGAATCTCTGACCTGACAAAGTCTATCAGCACAAGTCCGATGAACCTCGGGGGATATTGGAGGCTTCTGAAGCTACGGTTCCAAGACTACCTAGCAAAAGAGAAAACATGCAGCATCTCAGCCTGATTTCACCAAAACAGATATGAGCAGCCGAATAACTGTGCTCTCTACTGAATTCTGTCCAAGATCTTGCCTGTAAACTGATACCCTCAAGTCAAACTGATTCCCCACATACTGATGCCCTCAGGCCTGATACCCAGACTTGCAAACTGATATACACAGCCCTGCAGAGACACACTCTGACAGCACATAGCAGGCAAATGAGAGCCAAAACACCCCTATGTTGGGGTAGGGTTTCCCTGTCCTATTTTGTCAAGAGCTAGGATTTCACTACGCACGCAGCGGTTTCAAACAACCTACAATCGGGTAAGCAACTTGTCCTAGTTTGGGATGGTCACTATGGCTTCCGAATATGCAGTAGGTCGAACGGTCAAAAGGGTGCCTCGGTAAAACCGGGGTTTGTGTTCCCATACTGGCAGAGCCCATAACCGATCAACCTTATGGCACGCAGCCGCAGGCTAACTGCTCAGGAATAGCAGATGGCAAACACGGTGTCGTAGGCGCACCAATGCAAATGCAATGCAAAGAAACACATAAGTGTGATCAAAATAAGATATCATGAGTTCGAGTCAAGTTCCCTAAATCCCCAGCGAAGTCGCCAGAAACTGTAGACGTCCCCGAACGTCCCGGGAGGAGATCCCCCGTTTTGTTCATTTGGGCTCACTACAGTTCAGACTCAATGTCACGATCCTGTATCTAATCTCGCAGAGTGCAATGCAAGACCGATGAATCATCAAAGAGTCCAAATCCGGCAAATCGTTTTTGGAAAACAGATTTTTTGAAAGAAGTGCCAAACATGGACTACTTTACCAGATACAGAGTCGCCACCTAAATATTTTATTTTTGGGGAATTTAGGAAACCCTAACTCGTGCTTAAGGCCACGTGTCCGTCATCACCAAAGTTGCCTCGGCTCGGGAACTTGGGTACGATTGGGGAAGGTCACTTCGTGAGCACCCCCTCTCGCCCGATCAAAGATCGGTCTCTACTAACCATGATATCTAGTTTTGAAAACATTATGCATTCTTATTCCGGTTATTAGCCTAGAATTACTATGTGATGCGCACAACATACAAATATAGACCGGATCGCCTGAATTGGAACAAAACATTTCATGTTTGTTTATTTGAAAATGGTTTGATGGTGCTACTCGCAAGTAGGCTAAGACGTGGATTTGCCACCCTCGGGTGGGCTTAGAAAACATGATTTTGCCACTATCTAGTGGGCTTGAAACTCGCAGTCAATGCATTATTCCAATTCGGATAATCCAACCTTCACCCACAGGCATTCAGGCAGTTATATCACATAAGCACATAGCCTCATGGCAAGCATGCTATCATGGCAATCACTCACACGCATGCAAGGATACTAAAGCATAAACACTTACTGAGTACTCCAAGCCAAAACAAAAGCTATGTTAGAAATCTATGCATGATCCTAACTATACAGAAATGCCTAATGCAACACATGCAAAAATACAACTACAATAGGCTCGGCTATTCTAAAATGGCATGTGAAATGCAACAGATAGCATGTATTCGATTTGGAATTGAAAATACAATGCAGTTAGCATGATGCGCCGAGCCCGGTGCATGCAATACGAATGAATGTGTGCAAACATGTTATCATGAGTATGCTAAATAAAACATGCCCTAATCTAACCATCATAAGCTAGTAAATAAAAAGGAGAAAGACGTGGGGTTGGAAGACATACATCACACACACACACACACACTTATTACAACATTGCCCTCGCTCGGAGGGTCCGAATAAATAGTACAGTCCAAATAAATAATTAACTACTCTAGCTAATTAAATATTACAAAAACCCTAATTAATTAACAAATTAGCTATTAAAGCGAATAAACTATCATGCAAGCTATAAAATGGACTTCCTCAGCTCTTGTTCTGAATGATGAAAGATGCATGTATGCTTGCGACGCCTTGTCGGTAAATTCCATCACGATGCCTCGTCTCGCCTTTGTTTGCAATTGATCTCAGAAACTTGCACGAAGCTCCAGAAGGCTGAAACTCCACCTTGGGAAGGCCACCGACCAGCTATCAGCATGGGAGACCACCCACTGACCACCTTTTGTGGGAGAAACCAAAAAGGGTGGTCGGCCTGCCAGAAAAGCTGGTCGGCCGACCAGCTTCTGCCCCCGGATTCTGGTTTTTTCTGCAACAAAGGCAAGAAGGAGAGAAAGCAAGGTATTTTTAACAAATGTATGCGCGACCACTCTCCCTGTCATTGCACAAGCTCTAAGGGGTGTAGTCTTCGATCCTCGTGCCATCCATCACGCATCTCGATGCACGATGGCCGAGGAGTCGAATTGCACGACTCGATGTGAAATGAATGCACATATAAACACGACAAGGCCTAGACTCTATCATGGTTAATCCGGAGTGTCGGCGACTGGGAATTGAGACACGTTCCGTCACCTGGAGTACGAAACGTCCCTCGTTTCCCGTGCTCGGGCTAACTCTCATCCCAAACACAATGCAAAGGAGATGGCATGCACAATGCGACTAACATGCAACCTAGCATACACAATGATGTGGACTAAAATGGCATACACAATGCTCTAACATGCAAACTAGCATACACAATGCTATGAAATGGCATACATGATGTTCGATGGACTTACACCAACATGAGTGGACCTCAGCCACACTCACATCAGTGGCCATTAGATGAAAATGAGACAACCGAAATGCGTGCACACATGCACGAATACCAAGGACTGAACCTAAGGCATCAAATGCCACTCTACCAAAGCATGGCAAGGGATGAAAGATGGCATACAAACATGCAATTTCCAGCACTGAAATACGATGCGCAATGGTCTCGAATCATGGAAGTATGGCACCCAATGCATGAAAGAGGCCCCGAAACTCAAAACTAGGCAAATGCATTGAACTATAATCATGCAAAGCAAGCATTATTTGATCATGAAGTACAAAAATAGAGGCAAGGCAGTCCCAAAATATGCACAATGATAGTTCAAAGCATGGCCAAAAAGTGCTAACATGAAGGGCTAAAACAACATGCAACTTAGGCTAGTAAGCATGGTTTACACCACATGTATATGAAGCACAGGAGAGGTCACCAAACCAGCTGAAAACAGTAACATGGCATGTCAAATAAACCCCAAAAACCCACTGAAATGAGGTCCATGCATGCAAGAATAGTGTGTTCCTTTGGAGGGCCATGCAAGGGGTTGTTAAGCACATACAAGATAGACATGCAAAGTGGCAAAACTACCTCTAGAAATTAGTTATGACAGCCCTAAAACTCACCAAAAAGGCCCTGAAATGGCTCAAGGAAGTATGTAATGAAAGGTCCCCTTGAAAGGCCTTAAGGAGGATTGCTCCACACATGCATGATAGGCATAAAATATGGCAAAAGGGGCTTCGAATAGAGTCAAGGAAGACCTCAAAACTCACAAAATTGAGCCTGAAATGTGACTTCACAACATGCAAAATGGGGGTCCTTTGGAAGGCCAATAAAGCTAGTAAAGAGAATGAGGGGTGAGAGGGTCACCCCTCTATGATTTTGAAGCTCAAAGACACATCTGGATTTCAGTGGCTAAAAGGCCAAACCAAGGCCAATGCAAATGCTCACATGCATAGCCCTAATCGTGAGGAAATGAAGCATGCAAAGGGGAAGATGACCCCAAACAGAAAAATGCCCTTAATCAAACTTCAAGAGAGACTCAAAATAAGACTCTTTTTAGTTCATGGAAAATCTCAAAAATGCTTGCAAGTAAGGCTAAGATATCATGCAAAATAAGCCCTAAAAGAGAGACGAAGCATACAAGGAGGTAGGTGACCTCAAACAGAAAAGTGTCCTTAATCAAACTTCAAGAGGAGCTCAAAATAAGACACTTTACAGTTTATGTCGAAGTCTAAAGATGCTAGCAAATAGGGCTAAAGTATATAGCAAAATAATACAAGAAAAGGGGAAATGGAGACTTACCCTTGTAGCACAACAATGCAGCAACTTCTGGACCAAGTTGGTGAACCTTCAACCTCTGCAAATCAGCCCCAAGGTGCTGGAATGGATGGTGGAGGTGGTAGGCTATGAGGTGTAGTGTAAATGACCAAGAACAAGGATGTTTGAAGGCTTGAAGTAGAGAGATGGAGGGGAAATGGGTATATGCCTCAGCCAAGATTGTTGAACCCTTGCAAAATGAGAGGGAGACCTCTCTTATAGAAGAGGAAAGCCATGGCTTCTAGGAGAAGCCTCAAGAGGGGGTCAAAGCTTCTAAAAGAAGCTAGACCAAAAGGGTCAAGCTTCCTCAAGAAGCTTGACAAAAAGGGCAAACTTCTCCTAGAAGCTAAGAAAAGGGGTCAAAACCGCCTTAAGAAGACCAAACAAAGGGCTAAAATCTCGGACAGTGGGTCAAATGCTTCACAACTGGCACAACTGTGAAGCACTTGGGAAGGCCAAAAAGCAGAAGGTAGGCCGACCAGGGTTCAAAAGGGTCAAGGTGAATTTCTGGTCGGCCATACCAGAAAGGTGGCCTCCCAGATGAGTAGAATACAGCTGTATGGTGAAAAACCAGAAAATGTGACCCAAGAGAGGGAAAAACCATCTTTCTATCAAGGTTCAAAAGGGTCAGGAAGAAAAGCTGGTCGGCCTACCCATATTGGTGGCCTAAGTACAACACAATGCTGGTATGGGAGACCAGAAATTGTGATCCAAAAGTGGGAAAAACCAGCTTTCTGTCAAGAAAATCGGCCGGAGGAGAGAGAAAATATTTTTCAAAAGAATTTCTGGTCTCCCACTATACTACCACCTTCCAAACAATGAAAATAGGATCCATGCCAAAAATGAACCTTAACCGATGCAAAATGAGGGTTCGGGGGCCAAAACGCGCGGCCCGGGGCCCCGAAAACAGGCTGTTAGGCACCGGAGGTGGCGTGCGACCACGAAGGCAGTCTCTCGGGCCACAGTGTCCCTTTAGGGAGAGGAAACAATGTGTGTGCCAAAAACCGGAGCAAACGGAGGTAGTTAAGCAGTCCCGAACCGAGGCACACAGCCGACGGCTCCGAAAACCGGTAACTGGTCTCCAAACGGGAAAAATGACCTACGACCACGAAACGTAGCCTATGGCCACTGAGAGATGGTCTACGAGACCTCTCCCTCCCTTCGGGAAGAGAAAACAGGACCTGGTTCGCAAACTGAGGCAAAGTACAAAAGAGCCCCGAAATCCGGAGGCAAGGCTCGCAGCCGAGACTCTGAAACCTCAGAATGAGCACAATATGCATCATCACTGAGCGCTCGATCGGTGACGTCTGAGTCTTAAGGTCGGTCAAAAATGGGGTGTCTACAAGCAGCGTCTGAAAACTGCACAGAGTCGATAGAAGAGCTATGCCGATGTTCGAAGAAGGGATAGGGAATATGAAGTCGGGGACCACGTGTTCATCAAGGTGACCCCGATGAAGGGTTAACTCGGTTTGGTGTTAAGGGAAAATTGGCACCGAGGTATGTCGGACCTTATGAAGTTCTCGAAAAGATCAATCCGGTATCGTATCGGATAGTCTTACTACCTCCTGTAATGGAACATATGCATAATGTCTTTCATGTATTGATGCTACGAGAATACTTAAGGGATCCACTCCACGTCATCGAATCGACACATGTGCTTTTGAAAGATGACTACACTTATGAGGAACGACCTATCCAGATTGTGAATCGGAGAATCAAAAGACTAAGAAATAAAGAAATATCGTTGGTAAAAGATTGGCAAAACCACGGAGGAACCTATGCAACTTGGGAAACCGAGGAAGACATGATGAAGAGATATCCGGATTTGTTCCCATTGGACCCAATGTTGATTTCGAATGAAGGTAATTCGAGTTTGGAGGACCAAACTCTTTTTAAGGGGGGAAGACTGTAATAACCCCGACCTCCGATTAATGCTAAACCATGATTAATTATGCCTAACAGTAATTTAGAAGGAATCTGGAATTAGTTTGCATATATATTACGTTATCCTTGCATTTCTATCTGTTTGACTGTTAAATGATCTGTTCATGTTTCGACTTTGAAATGCGAATTGAAAGCCTTATCGGCGCCCGAGTCTGAAATTAATTCGTGTTTTAGACTAGTTAGAATATATGTGATTTTATGGTAGGTTTAATGAAAATCCAATTTGGAATGGTTAAATTAGATTAAATAACATTAAATTACACTAATTTGACTTATTACACAAATGCCACTTAGTGGCTTGTTTGAGGTTAACCTATTACACTTAGAAGGACATTTTTCTTCAGCCATTTCTTGAGGCCAAAACCGATTGAGAGAGAGAGAGGGCAAGAAAAGCTTGAATTCTTCAATATTTGCTTGGAAACTTAGAAGATTTGAAGAGTGGTTTGCATATTTGAGCTTCTACACTTTGACTTCAAGACCTAAGGTAGAGATTTCATCCTCTTATTTATACATTTGAGTTGTTCTTGCATGGTTCATGGTTAAGTTGGAGTTTAGAGCCAAATTATAGTTTAAAGAGTTGAATTGTGAGCTAATTCATGCATGCATATACATGTTCTTGTAATTTGAGGTTGTTTTCATAAAAATCCTCACATGCATGTCCATTTTCTAGTAATAGTTCATGAATTCATCATGTTTTTGGTAGGATTGACTCATTTGATCATGTGTTAGAAGCTTTGAATTCAATTGAATACATGCATGTTAAATATACATCTTGTTCTTGAAGTTTATTTGAAAATTGTGTTCAATTGACTCACCTTTGGGCTTTGATTTTACAAATTGATTTTTGAAACATGTTATACTATGAGTTTATATGTGTTTTGCATAAAATGGGCCCAAGAGGTTGAGTTTTGGGGTGTTGAACGCTTGGTTTGAGCTTGGGAGGCAAATCTGGAAATTCCAAAATTTGGCTTCCTCGCTCGAGTGAAGGATTCCACACTTAAGCGACCATCGTTTGTTCAGAGCTCCGCTCGAGCGAAGGAATGGTGGCTCGAGCTTAAATTGCAAGCTCTCAGGTTTTTGGTGCACGCAGACGCACGCTCGAGCGACGAGACCTACGCTCGAGCGAAGAGCTGTGTCTCACGCTCGAGCGAGCATCGATGTCACGACCCCATTCCACCCCTAGTAGAATGGTGCCATGATGGCCAGTAATCCGAGATTACCAAAGGCCAACTTACAAAGATTCACACACAAACAAAGTATACATATGGGGCTTACATGTGCGGAAGCAATAATTTAATTCTAATTAGTCCATAAAAGCTGTGCATAAATCAAATGAAATGACATACATCTTATCGAGGTCTTACAACTTGAATACAAATGAATAAGTACATAATACATCTTGATCAAAAGGCTTCTCAAGCCGACATATGCAAAATACAATGAATCACAAGCCAAGAAGCATAGTCTTCAAGATGCTATCAAAAGTATGAATCCAAAACATCATGCCAAACGCATCTAGGCGTCACCGCCGTCCTGCTCATCACCTACATATATATATATATATAAAGAGGGTGAGCTTGGATACTCAGTGAATGATATAATTAATAAAAGGGTTTGCATGAATGTTATCCGAGATCTTTATCAAACCAAAACACATCATATCTTGTACGAAATCAAAGGACAAATCAAGTTCATCTAACAACTCTTTCAAGTCTCAAGGGATGCTTACTAGCATCAATAATACAAGGGATGACATAATCAAAGGTGCTACAAAAGTTTAGAGTCCCCTAGCACGTATGGACTTGTGCTACAAATGCTTATAGTCTCCTAGTACGTACGGACTTGTGCTACAAATGCTTATAGTCCCTTAGCACGTACGAACTTGTGCTACAAATGCTTATAGTCCCTTAGCACGTACGGACTTGTGAAGAATGTTATCAAAACCAAAGCTAATACTTGATACACAAAATAGGGATAGTCATTCATGCTTAACAATTACTTTTCCAAAACAAGCAAGGCAAAGTTTTATCAAATGTCATAACATAGCTTTATTAAAAATACCACTCACATAGTTCTTCAAACGTCGAGGTCAGAGCAAGAGTCCAAGTCCTACAAACACATGGCAAAGTCTATTGAATGCACTTTCAAACAAGCTTTACATGAATGCAAATGATCTCGACATTCCTTCAAATCAAAACTAAGTCGGACCAAAACAAAACACTATTTCTCATCTCGAGAAAACATAATGGGCACCAACCAGGTCTTGGCCGAGGTCCCATACCTCCTTGCCGAGGTGTGGTCCCGATGGCCACATTCAAGGAAATGAAGTCGGGAAAATCTGGGTTTCCCTCTGCTGAAGAACATGAAGAACATGAACATGAAGAACATGAAAAACATGAATGCTTAATCACAACTTGTTATTACGAAATCTGGGATTTCATGAGATGAGTTCGAAACATGGACCTGGGTACCCATACTTGAAGATCTTATGAAGACAAACACAAAAACATGAATCTTGATGCAAGCTTTCGGATCAAACAAGGCTTTTATTCAAGAACACATGAATATCACTTTCTCTTTCTAAAACCAAACTTTAAATCAATGCATGGCTTACAAATCGTACTCGATCATGCAATGCAGCTAGATGAACAATAAGAACAACAAGAGTAGATCAAGATTCTAACCTCAAGACACGAATCTAACGGCTCAAGGTGTGAAGATCAAGCTTGGAAATCTATTCCCTCTCTAAGAACTCCTCATTCTTCTTCCTAGAGCCTCTCTCTCGAAAAGACAAGGATATGATACAAAATGATGTGTTTCTCAACAGCTCACTGACTTAACCCGCTGTTGGGACACGTGGCATCAGCTGGTTAGCTCTACTCAAAAAGGTGACTGAGTGAAAAGACAAGACTATGACAAAGTGTGTTCAACAAGTAAGATGGCATAGGCACTCCGGCAGGTAATGACCTCGGCTAAGGACAAAGCTTCGGCAAGTAAGGTCTCAATGATCTAGGCTAGGAAGGACAACACTTAACTTAGCTGTGCCACACCTTGGCCTAGATGTGCCACACCTCAGTCTAGGTCATACCAATCCAGGAACAAGATCACTAGATGCAAGGGTAACATCTCAGCCTAGATAATACACATCTCGGCCTTGGTGATGAACACCTCGGCCTAGATAGTGACATCTCGGCCAATATGCCAAGGTGTGAGTGGAGATTAACCAAAAGATTCCATGATAGTCCTAGGTATAAGAGATTCAAAGGTGCGACCCAGGCTTAGGATGACCTCAGCTAAACTCACACCAAGCAAGGAACAAAGCATGCAGTAACACTTAAGCAAAAGAAAGACAAGATTTGAAATGCAAGCTTAACAAGACAAAATCATATAAATGCATGAGAGCATGACTTAGATGAAGTGAGGGTTGTTACAATTGAGCGTAAAATTTCAGCAGCCAGTACTTTTGCATTTTTACAGACTGCTCGAGCGAAGGAGTCTACGCTCGAGCGACCCCTCTGTTTTGACAAGCTCGCTTGAGCGAAGGAAGCCTCACTCAAGCGAGACCCCTGTTTTCAGCAAGTTTTGAAAAATATTTTCCAAGACATCTTTGCATCTTCATCCCATCCTAGGCGTTCCTAGGCCATGTTTAAGACTCTATAGTAAGGATTTAAGGTTAGACACACATTAAGACCTAAAGACGTAAGTTTTGTGCAGTTAGAACGTGTATTTCAAGTATGTGTCTGTTATGTGTTATGTAGGTCACGTGCCGCGTATTGTGTGATCAATCTACTCCGTCTGTCTGTTTCAAGGCCAACTGTGAGTAATAACTTAGTAAAGTTATGTTTAAACTGTATCTACTTTCTGTATGATAAAACAAGATCTGTTTTTCGAAATGATATGTTCTGTACAATAAATGATTGTTCAATTTCTGATACGTATTCGTGACATCCTTAGCATCATGTGATATCTATTAGCTGTTACCCGGTATCAGAGGTTCCTTATGGAACTTATTTCTGTCTGCACTCTGTTACCCGTACCGGAGGCCCTGTCACGGGGGCTCAGCTTCTGTTCTGTTACCCGGATCTGGAGGTTCCTTTGTGGAACTGGTTACTTGTAACCCCACGCGTATGTGTTCTGTTCTGTTTTGTTTTGTTCTGTTCTGTTTTGTTAATGCTAATGGATGTATCACGTAAACTTAATCATGACTTATGATTTCTGTCTGTATATGATCTGGACAAATGATGAATTTGATGCAAATCTGAATTATGATTTCTGAATTTGTACGAACTCATTCATTGAAACCCCTTTACTCTGTTATTATTCACTGGGCTTTCGCTCACAGTTTATATTATGTATGTAGGTGAGACGGCACATGACCAGGGCCAAAGTTGACGGCCTTCTGTTCTGTTTTGTCAACCAACTGTTGTGCCTCCCGAGGAGGTTCCGAGCGAAGCCTAACGCCATGGCTGTTTTTGTATTCGTGCTAGTCATTGTATATGTGTTGTACAGTTAGATCTTGGGAAGTACATTTCTGTAAATACTTGTAAATATGAGTATCCTTGATTGGCATGCCTATGTAAATATATATAAGTTTTAAATATTTTGTCCCATGTACGGCATCACAGCTCATAGGACCTTGTCTATTTTGTATTATTGCTTCCGCAGCCCCCTATTATTTGCTAATCTGTTCAGAGGCCTTTGGTAATCCACGGATTACTAGCCGATTACGGTGCTAAACCTACGGGGGCGGGTTTGGGTCGTGACAGGTACAGATTACCTTTTGGATATTAAATTTGGTTAATCATCTATTATGTATGGAATTATATTTTTGAGGTTGAATTATACTTGGTTTGTATGGAATTTCTATTACATTTAGAACTTGACGTTAAATATGAATTTTTTGGATGGTTGAAAGTGAAATGTGTGCACGTCGTGGAATGGTGCTTAATATAATTAGTATTCAAGGATTATTTTTTTTATATACAGGGTACATATTGCACTAATAATGGAATAAATACAGGTGGTCGAGAAATTAATTTAAAAAAAGAAACAAATTATAAAGTTTTTGGGGACTAAATATTTTGGTAGCCAAAAATGCAAGCAAATGTTTTTGGTTACTAAATATTTAGTAGTTTAAAAAAAAAAAAACAAATAACTTTTGGCGACCAAATAATTAGTAGCCAAAACAAATCAGAATGAGGGAAAAAACTATTGCCAACTAAATATTTTAGTCACGAAAGAACGCGGCATCCTTTGGCAACTAAAATAATGAAAATATCCAATCTTTTGGCGATTAAAATGTTTAGTCGTGAAAAATAAAGAGAACTAAAGTATTTGGTCGCTAAATGTATTATAATTAGCGACAAAAATTTATTGGCGACTAAAACTTTTAGTCACCAAAAGTTGAATTCATTTTTATGTGAAAACTTTCAGTGACTAATATTTTAATCGCCAAAAGATTACCTTTGGCAACTAATGAATTTTTAGTAGCCTAAAGTTGTAAATTAGCAACCAAACAAATTTTAGTCCATAATACTATCACCAACAAGGTATACCCCGACTACTTGGGAACTAAAATTTTTAGTTGCTATTGACTTTCGGTGACCAAAAATAAAGCTTTGGCGACTAATTTTTTAGTAGCTGAATGTGTATTTTTCGGTAAGGAATGCTATACATAGGTTTCAACACATTGAAAAATAAAAAATAAAAAAATCATACTAACTAATACTGAACTTGTTTATACTTAAAGCATTTTTCTCCAATTTCAAAATAATTTCCCTCTTTAAGTTCTCAAACTATCATATTCTTCTCACTTTTAACAATAGTTATACTATTGTGATGGAAATAGAGTAAAGTACAAATTTACTCATTATCATTTTTCCACTTTGGGTGTTAATGAAAAACTTGTCCCCAACTTGGTTCCTAGGCCACCAAAAAATGTCTAACTGAAAAAACAAAAACAAAATCTTAATTACAACTAGTGCTAACCCGTGGTACACACGGAGCCTTATAATTTAAAATGAGTTATTACATAATTTTTTGTGATAACTTGTGTTATGATATAATCCATGTTATACATGAAATTTATAATTGTTAAACAAACTTCATGTTATTTTTTTATTGTGCAAAAAACATATCAATTTATAATTTATGAAATTAAGATAACAATCAAAACTATTAGCGAAAACATTATGTTATAAGAAATATTTTTTAGATAGTTAAATAAAAAAATATTACATGTAAGGAATACAATGTATAAATTTTGAATAATTTTGAAATAAACAAAATTGGCTAAGCCCAAATGTTAAATTTTTTTTTTTAATTTTGCACAATTTGCTCTCAATGAATTCATAATCACCTTAAAAAAAATCAACTTCCTTATAAATTTTTATCATTTTTGCACACACACACACATATATACATATATCAAAAAATTAATAATAACAAAAATCGCACCCTATTACTCACAATGAAAGAAGAGGAAGGGAAAGACAATAATATATGTGATAGAGGGAGAGAAAAAAAATAGAAGTAAATCCTATGATTCATTCAAATTAAAGATTTAGATACATATACTTTTGATTGATATAGATTAACAAATCATATCGTTATTTAAATTTCATTATTTCAAAATTTTTAATTTTTAATATGTCATAGAGGAAAAGGAAAAAATAAAATGATTTGATTTATTAAAATAAAGATTTAAATATATTTTAACCAATCATATCCTTATTTAAATTTTTTTGATTTTTTGTTTGACTTTTTATTATATTCAAAAATTAAAAATTAGAAAAATAAAGTAAGGGAGACTTAAGAAACTACCATATACGAGAGACCGTTTCAAATATTAAGATTGACATTTTGAAAATTTAAAAAACCCCACTACATTTACTTTTATATATAGTATAGATTGATCGCATTATTTACCAAAATATTATCTATTTTACTCTTCTTCCACTTTTCCTTTCTTTCCCATCCTCTTCCCCACTCTATGCACCTTCCTAGCCCACACCCAATTGAACACCCCCTCCTTAATTCACCCCCACGGGCTGATCAAATCTCCCTTTCAAATCCACTAACACCTTCCTCCACATTTGGATTTACAACATCTTCATGACGCATACATACCTACAATAATTTTTCATTTTAGTCCTTCGGATATAAAATTAAATTTTGAGATTTGGTAGATTTAGCAAAACACATTTTCATTGTGTATATAATTTTAAAATAATGATTTATTTCCCTAATTCTGATTCTCCAATTTCACTTTAATCATGTAAAATTAAGGAGGTTAAAGATAAGAGAGAAAAGAGTGTAAAATCGCTTCACATGGGAGTACATTAATGATGAAATTTGGGGAGTAAAATTAAAAAAATAGCACCACTCATAATTTTAATATATAATGTAATATTTTGCAATTATTTCATTTTTAAAAATATTTTCCATTACTACCCTCATTATTTCACAAAAGGTAATGATATACGAATAAAATTTTATATGAAATTTTCATATGGTAAAGTATGACCTTTTATTCTCATTTCATTTTCAATTAAAATACTTTTTATTATGATTTATAATTTCAACATTATCACTATCACATTGTTCTAATTGAGTTTTTAATATTAAAAAAAAATGTGTACTAAATTATTTTTTCTTTCCCAAATACCTCTGCTCTTCCACATCATTCTTATAAATTTTGTTTGATTATTAGTAACAGAAGAACAGGAGTATCTACAAACTCATGTAAGCATCTCCTATCTTATAGGTTAGAGAGAGAGAGAGATCACTTACCGTAACCAAATATGATGGAGGCCATAGAAGCAACTGCAGCACATGCAAAAGCATACTTATTGATGCCCGTGTCGCTTTCGTCACTAAGCTTCTTCATTGAAGCCATATCTTAAAAACTCTCGCTATCTCTCCTAATGCCACACAATAAATTCTTCAATTGCAAAACTGTCTGAATATATACAATTATAGAGCTTGGATTACATGCATTCAATATTGTTAGCTACCAAGGAAAGAAAAAATTCAGAAAATAAAAAATATATGAATCACATTCCTTCTAGGGTGGCCCGCACAACACTAATTACACACTGAGTGGTTGATCATTTGTTTGCAAACCCTCTAATAAATGTGAATCAACATAAACGCTGTGTTTGGTTGGGAGATTTAGAGAGAACTTTGAAAAGAGAAAGGAAAAATGTGTGTAAAAGTAGGTGAAATGTAAGTATATTTTATTCACATTTTATCTAAATTTTCCATTTCCCTTTCCAAATTGCTCTTTAAATTTCTCAACCAAACATAGCATAATTGTATTATATTCATCTCTGTGTGTATGTATGGATCTCTGTGTGTGTATGTGTGGGTCTTCCGGTGAAAAGGAAGAGAGGTAGAGGGAGATGGATATATTTATATAAAAAATTAATTTGAAAGAGAACAGAAAAAAAGGTTAATGTTGTGTTTGGTTGGGTGATTTGGAAAAAGATTTGAAAAGGAAAAGGAAAAAGTGTGTGAAACTCTATGAAATATAAGTATATTTTATTCACATTTCATTTACTTTTTTTTTTCTCCCTTTTAAATTCATTATCAAATTTCCTAACCAAACACAGTATAAGAGAGAAGCAAAAAAGAAATTGGAAACGAGAGGGTGTGGAAACTCACTTGGGCTCCAAGGATCTCCTTTCTTGTATCAGTCTTGGGGCACAATTGTTGCTGCCTCGACGGCCTAAATTCCCGTTAATCGAAGAATGAAAAGATATGTGCATAAAAATATTTTGTATGAGAATAATGTAGCAATTTGATTTGTGTAATTAAAGCTTCTCAGTGGTATCTTAGTTTTAAATTGATAAGTTTAGAATCAACCAAGTCAGTCATTATGTATAAATAAATTTTGGGCATTGATTTAGACCCTCTTAAAACTCTTACCCCACCACTCCCCACACACACGTGGGGGTTGGGGATTGGGAGAAAAGAAAAAAGAAAAAAGGAAAAAAAAAATTGACCAATCAAATGCAAATGGGGTCATGGGGGTGACCCGCAAAGGGGGGCCGAATCTTTATTCATAAATTTTATGTATGGATTTTGTATTTGTATATTACAAACAAGTGCTGGCCATGGGATTGTAGGACCCATTTCTGTGTGTTTTGTAATCAATTATTTTATCGGTTGCTTTGCTTTGTATATTGAATAAAGAAAACAAAGACTTCAGGTTTAGATCCTTTCCATTATATATTATTGAAATTGTAATGCACAAAGCTATAACATGATTAAATTTTAAAATTATTGGTATATAATTATTATGTCAATTTCTCTTAACCGTTTCTCAATTTAAATAAAATAAAATATTTTTTTATGTGATTTATTCACAATTATATATCATGAAATAAATAGTTTTATTTTATTCATATAATAGAGAACATGTCAATCCAAACTAGTTCATACATGTATGTTATATATCATTACGCGTCGAAGAAATTAAGATTTGTTTTTCATTGGCATAGATATGCAAATCTGTCCTTAAACAACATGCTAATCATCCGAATATTGCACCCTAGCAATCTTAGCCATGCGAGCCAAATATACCATATAGTCTATAGCACACAAGACACTCGTAGCAATGAACTGGTCTTTGTTTTCTTCATTCAACACGCAATACTTTAACATGCAAAAAAATAAAAATAAAAATGAATTAATTCACACATTTTTAGAGTGTGAAAAAAAAAAAATACACAATTCTAATTAGTTCAAAATAATGGATTCTACTTCTAAAAAGTATTTTGATTCCTCAGTTTTCACTTTCGAAAGTATGTATTGTTCACAATCGTATTCACAAAAATAAGTTTCAAAATATTTATACAAAAAAGTGAGTCCTACTTATGAAGTTCTATGACCGGTGATTTTTGTACATATATTCAGAATAATTATTATCTATTATCAATGTGACAAATCGATCTTTAAGTTATCTATACAGGTGACAAATAGAAAATTAAAATTACTTTGTAACATTGCTGCATCACTACCATTGACAGCTTTTAATAATTTCTCCACATGCATGTAATTATTTTGTTGAATAATAAATAGGAGTTTAGGCAGTCCAGGCAGAGCAACAATCTGCCCACAAAGACAGCTACAAGAAAGGAGAGCCTTAGATGCCAATTGAGTTTCCACACCCTCTCGTTTCCACTTTCTCCACACCAGGCGTCCCCTCCTTCACCTAAAGTAGCATTTCAGGAGAGAGAAAAACCTTTTGCGATAACATTCCTCTGTTCCTCCTATTCTTTAATTCATATCCATCTCTCTCAATTTTTACTTTCACCTTCATATTCTTACGCAGACACATAAGAACATATTGACATATTTACATGAGGAAACTGTGTCCGAATTTTGATAGAGAAGATGGGCTCGAGACGGTGCTCGAGGTCCCCATACCGGAGGAGATGTTCACGAGCATGGGAAGCACCGTGGCGCTTCGGTGGCAAAACATGGCAACTTGGATGAAGGCTCAAACTTCTGATAAATGGTCTTCCCCAATTATAGCTGGCCGTTACAATGAGCTCAGTTTCCTCCTCTACATTGTTGGATCTCCCCTCATTCCTCTCCAGGTCCAGGTCGACCATTCCATGCACCGTCCCATTCGACACTCTTCAATCGTAAGTTACTTTTTCTTTTTTCTTTTATGATTTTAAAACAAAAATTTATAAGCAATCCTACAAATTTAGAAAATTTACTCGTAATTTTACCCGGAAAACTTAACATGTGGTTCAGATATTTTACCACCACATTGTTTTTCATGACAGGTTTCATTATGGGTTCTTAGATTTATTCAAAATTTATATAAAAAAAATATATCCAAAATGATAGCATTTGTGAAACGATTATATTATACAAATAAAAATTTCATACAAAATAAACTGGCGTTACATAATCCTTACATTTTAAGTCAAAACACATATTCTTTAGGATTATAAAAAAAATGTCATTGTCACATATTGCATAAATTTTAAGGGAAATTATTGGTCAATGATGACAGAAAAAAGTTCTTACAAATTCATGGTAAAATTTATAATTTTAATTATTGATACTTATAATGTTTATCATTTATTTATAATTAACTTTTGTTGACACCACTGTGGTGCAATTTTTCCTAAATTTTATATATGGAATTTTTGTTGATAATGGTGGGTGCTTTGAAGAGATAATAAGAAACTATATCATTTTGTGTAAAAAAAATTGTTAGTAAAAATTGATTAATTGGAATTATAGGGATCAAATTGACTAAATTGAGCTTTTATAAAAAATGATTTGATCTCAAATGCTTGAGAACCATGCTTGAAGTTTTGAGTACTTGTATCTATGTTAATGCAGGAAGCTTCAACAGCAAAATACATTGTACAACAATACATAGCAGCGACAGGAGGACAAGCAGCATTGAACTCTTTGCAGAGCATGTGTGCAATTGGACAGGTGAAAATCAGCGCATCGGATTTTCACCAAGGGGATGAAAGTGTGAACTTGAGGAGTACCGAGGAGGCTGGAGGGTTTGTGCTGTGGCAGAAGAACCCGGACTTGTGGTGCTTAGAGCTGCTTGTTTCAGGGTGCAAAGTCATCTCTGGAAGCAATGGCAAGATCTCTTGGAGGCAATCCTCCAACCTACAAACACCCATCTCAAAGGGTCCTCCCAGACCCTTACGCCGGTTTTTGCAGGTACTCCTATTCTTCATGCTTTACAAAATTATAACATTTATATTATTAGAGACTTATCTGGTGTCACTCTTAAGTTTGATTCATAATCTAGAGTTCCCTTCACCTATTAATTGTCTATTTATTTTGAAACGATAGAAAAGAAAAATTCAAATGATAAAAAAGAAAAATTTAAAGAGTGATTTCGTCCTTAAAACTAGCATACTAATAATTGTATTAGCGATAGTGGGATGAGATGGAGGGGTGGAGAAGGAGGTGATGGTAGTCGTGGTAATGTAGTGAAATTAATAAACTTTTAGCCTAATAAACTTTTTCTACTTTTAATTTTCCCTCAAAACAAAGTTTTTCGTTGACCACAAAAATTATTTTTTTTGTTGACTTTTGTTTCACCCAAATGAAGGTTTTTCGTTGACCACAGAAATTATTTTTTTTTGTTGACTTTTGTTTCACCCAAATGAAGGGAGCGTAAATTCCTCTAAAAATTCTTACATATTAGACTGAGGCCTCATTTGGGAATAGATTTTTTTAATAATTTTTTAATTTTTTGGTTAAAATATGATGTAAAAAAACACTAATATGTTTAGGATGACTTTTTAGCTTTTTATGAAAAGATATGTAAAAAATATAGAGAAAAAAGGAATCTTTGACTTTTTGGTATGAGTTGTTGACTTTTTAGTTTTTTTAGTGATTTTTTAACTTTTTAGCTAAAAAAGCCGCTAGACCTCATTTGGGAACAGGCTTTTTTAGTAACTTTTTGGCTAAAATGTGATGAAAAAAAACTAGTATGTTTGGGATAATTTTTTAACTTTTTACAAAAAGATGTGTAAAAAGTAGAGACAAAAAGAAATTTTTGACTATTTAATATGAGTTGTTGACTTTTTAATTTTTTTTAATAACTTTTTAACTAAAAAAATCACTTGTCAAATGAGGCCATAACCTCAGTTTTTCTTGTGGACAGAGTCTCCCATCCCACCCAAGTCTAATTCTCTCATCTCTACTATCTAAAAGAAAAAATTCTCTCATCTCTAAAAACTTGATCAATATTATCTCTATAACTCGTTTGAAAACATATTTTTTTTAGTAATTTTTTGATATTTTAGCTAAAATATTATATAAAAAAAAATTAATATGTTTGGAAAGATTTTTTGATTTTTTACGAAAAGATGTACAAAAAGTAGAGAGAATGAAATTTTTGACTTTTTTATATAGGTTGTTGATTTTTTGATTTTTTTAGTAACTTTTTTATTTTTAAGCTAAAAAGTGATATTGCCAAACAAAACCTTCAATTTTGATTTATATAATCTAATAATCTCTCCACCTACTACCAATTTAAGTTAGATGACTCCAAAATTATAATATTTACAATCATCATTATCGCAAGGTCATGACCATTGAATGTATTTTAGTATACAATTACTTGTTAGGTAACATACATGCATCCTCCTATGTGTTCTGGTTGAACAATTCAAAACAGCAGAATTCAATATACTTGTCTGGTTGTCTTGATTCTGGAGTAGTTTAAAATTTTTCACAAGATAATACTTGTTTTTAATCCCGATTGGTTAACATTTAATGGTATTAATAGGGGGAAAAAAAATCACAAAAAAAATACACAGAATGTTGTGTTAACAGCACTGCATTCATTCTGGTGAAGTGTGAACCTCATCCACGATAACTAATACTGAATTCTATCCAAAAACATATTTTAGGGGAAACAACACCAACAAGAAGCTTCTTTTTCTTTTTCATTTTTCTTTTTTTAAATCCGTGTCTTTTTTCTTAAGTGGTTTTTCTGGTTCATCTTAAATTTATTGATCTAGCTTATTTCTAAAGAGGTGCTTATCTTTCTTAACAATAATGGCATTGTGTCAGGGGTTGGACCCAAGGTCCACAGCCAACTTGTTCCTAGATGCAGTATGCATAGGAGAGAAGATCATAAAAGGTGAGGACTGCTTCATTCTCAAGCTTGACACAAGCAAATCAACCCTTGAGGCACAAAGTGGACCTAAATATGAAATCATCCACCACACAATATGGGGCTATTTCAGCCAAAGATCTGGCCTCCTAATCAAATTCGAGGACTCAAGGCTGCTCTCGGTGAAGACCAAAGGGGAAGACAGTGAAGGTGTCTTCTGGGAAACAAGCACAGAGTCAGTGATTGAAGACTACAAGTATGTTGATGGTGTCAACATTGCACACAGTGGCAAAACTTTTGTGACAGTATATAGATATGGAGAGCAATCAGCGAATCACAGGCGTGAGCTCGAAGAATCGTGGAAGATTGAGGAGGTGGATTTTAACATATGGGGTTTGTCTTCAGAGTTCTTTATGCCTCCTTCAGAAATCAAGAGATAAAAAACAAAGTCGAAAGCAAAAAAAAAAAAAAAAAAAAAAAGAAAGAAAGAAAGAAGGAAAAAAGTTTGATGCTATTTCTGCTCTTTGGCAAGAGGTTACTGATTGAAGAAAATGTGTACATAAAGGCAACTTGGAGAGTATGAAATGTTTGAAAGAATTTTTTTTTTTTTTTGGAATAGTTTTGAGCAGTGTAGAGATTTGTTTTTCATTGTTTTCAGAAATTGATGAGAGGATTAGTCATGTACTTTCTTGACTGTGAGATTATGCATCAGATGATTAAGAAAGCTTAAGCATTTAGACTATTCAAGCCAACAGGCCTTCCATGCTGAGGAACTTCCCATTATGCTTATGCAACTTCATATTTAAATTAATTTGTTTCACCTGTGTTCTGGCTTGAGCACTGTTTGGATTTTGAATTTATGGAGGAAAAAGAAAATGAAAGGGAAAAAAGAAAGGACAAAAAAGAAAATCTACTTCATTATTTTTTTCCTATTT
Organism: Camellia granthamiana; assembly: GCA_036172215.1. Taxonomy (NCBI): domain Eukaryota; kingdom Viridiplantae; phylum Streptophyta; class Magnoliopsida; order Ericales; family Theaceae; genus Camellia; species Camellia granthamiana. The sequence goes on along the minus strand of CM069903.1, from coordinate 23,002,900 downwards.
CCTTTTTCATTTACAAATTCAAGATTTACAATTTTTGAACTTTTGTAATCAGTTACTCCGGCTACACATGAAGGCAACAATTATTACAATCTCACATTGAAACAAAAGAGGTTTTGCCTCATAAATATAAGTCTCTTGAATACCATTCCCTTACAAGCTAATTTTCAAAGGTGAGTTCTACCAAAATGGTTGATACCAACAACTTAATTATTAAAATAATCTTATTCGATTTTTTGTCTAATCATTTGACAATATAAATTCATTGTTGGATGTGCAAAGAAGAAAGAGGAAAATGTAGTTCACAAAATTTTAAATTTCATTATGAGAAATATTATATGTCGATCACTTTCTCTTTTATTTTTCAGTAGTAACAACTGATCTTTATACTTGTGATTAAGTTACAATTTTAATTTTACATATGGGCTAACTAAAAAAATGCTCACTTAGCATTTATAGAGAAACCAAGGCGTGTTAGTTAAATAACGATAACTCATAGAAAAGTGATTGTGCAATTTGATTATAAATATAAAATAAAAATAAATTGTTATAGTTGAAAAAATAAAGAATCAATATGAAATTTATGATAAAATGCAAAGGTACAAATGTATTTAAACCACATTTCATGTTTTTGTTTCTCATGTCATTTCCATTTTTGTTTCTCACGCTTACAAACTATGTTCCTCCATCTTGGGCCCATAAAAGATTTTGGATATTGATGCTAACTAGCTTAGCTCAATTGGTCAGGCATGCTGACTGTAATATTATGAGGCGAGTAATGTTAGAGTGATTATGTCTTTATATTATATTAAATTTATCATAAATGTATTAATTGAATAAGTTTAGTACTTATATATATTATTAATACAATGATAACACATCATATTATAAATTAAATATGATATAAAAACATGTCATCATAACATTACTTTTAAATTTGGATTAAAGTTTTTTGGGAACTTGAATGTGAACCCTCTTTTTCGTATGTCAATTTCAAAACCAAAAGTGGTGAAAAAAAATTAATAATAATAATAATTATAGCTTCTAATTCACTTATCTCTCTTTTTCTTAATATGGATTCCAAAGGAGGCCCATACCTAAGAGGCTTATACTTGGGCTTAGGGTAGGCCCATCACTGCATGGGTTATTGCTTCATTACTTTCACAAAGTCCACAGTCAACTTTTCAATTCACACAACAGATCAACTTTGGATTGAAAATTACAAAAATGTCAATGCTCCAAATAAAAATCGGCCATTGTAGATGTGGTGCTCCACAAAGCAGAAGAGGAAATTCATTATTCCCCCTTCCCTTTACCGAAACAGCAAATCTCTCTCTCTCATCAATCAGATCGATCATCCAAATCTGAAGTTTCCAGATAGTGAAGAGAGCTCAAAATCAACTTTCTCACACATTCAATAAATCTCCTCTGTGTGTGTGTGTGTGTGTGTGTGTGTGTGTGAGTGTGAGTGTGAGTGGTAATCGAAATGAAGGATGGCGATAACCTACCATTATCGACGACTGGACATACAACATCAACGGCGACCTCAATTACAAAGAAAGAGTCTTCAGATTCGAGCGTTCTCGGTAAAGGCCGGTACAAGTTTTGGGCATTGGCCGCGATTTTGCTCCTCGCTTTCTGGTCCATGCTCACCGGTACCGTCACTCTCCGCTGGTCCGCCGGCAATCTCAACCGTCTCTCCGACGACATCGACATTCCTATCCACGACGATCTCGACGTTCTCGTACGCCCTCTCTCTCTCTCTCTCTCTCTCTCTCTCTCTATATATATATATATATGTCTGTGCATAATGTTTTTGGGTTTTAATTGTATGAATGGGATCTTGTAAAACAGGAAATGGAGGAGAGGGAGAAGCTGGTGAAGCATATGTGGGATATGTACACCAACAGCCGGCGGATCAGATTGCCTCGATTCTGGCAAGAGGCATTCGAGTCTGCTTACGAGGAATTGACCAGCGACGTCCCTGGCGTTCGCGATTCTGCGATCTCCGAGATCGCTAAGATGTCTTTGCGCTCCATCGATGTCGAGCCGCCTCCTCATCAATCATCGGTTGGTTTCTTACTTGCTGATTTTTGAATTTGGCTGGAATTGTTGATTTGGAAATTTTATCATCTTAGGCATTGTTCTGTTCTCAAATTGTGTGATCATTGATGTGCATCGATACAAATTGATAGCCTGAGAAAAGATTGATTGGAGTGCATAGGTTGAACATCTACATATGAAACACAAGTAATTTGTAAGAAATATCAGTTCTTGGAAGGCATATTATGGCCATGAGAAAAGTTTTTAAATTTCTTCAGGTTGAGGAAGCTCAAGGATGTTATTGTGCTATAAATAAATGAGGCGGCTAACTATTTATGAGATTTGTGGCCACTGATCTAAGAATTGTTAATTTAGATGTTGAGTAGTTTCATTGTACAATATTTGAACATACTTTATCAAAAGCAAACATAGAAATTGATTGGCTAGCCCAGGCAGGCAAAATTATAGAGTATGATGATAGATAAGAAGGCGGCTTTTCATTGTACTTAATTGTTATAACTTCAAATGACTTTGTTGGCTGTTATCCATATCTAGATGTAGCCAGGTTCGCCAAAATGATTTGACAATTGAAGAGTCTTGTTCATAGGTGATTGCAATATATTTATGTTATTAATTTTTTTCACAATAGTAAGCTTTAGTTGAGTTTCATAATTTCAAAATTATTTAAAGCTCCATTTTTTTGGGTGGAAAATATTTTCTATGAAAACCTTTTTTTAGAAAAAAGTTTTTTGGAGAAAGTATTTTTTTATGTTTGCTGGTGGTGGTGGTGAAACGAAGGTGGAGGTGGGGCTGGTGGCACTGTGGTGGGGCAGCAGCAGCGGTGATGGTGGTAGTGGTCATGGTGATAGTGATGGTGATAGTGGTGTGGTGGCGGAGGTGAGAGTGGCAGCGGTAGTGTGGTAATATTGGTAAGATTTTAGTTTGGAAAATGTTTTCTGCCCTTTAAAAGTGAAATATTTTCTGCCCATATAGGCTTATCTTTGATCAATACGCTCCATTAATCAAAAATGGTTTTCAAAGGTGCAACGGTTCTAATTTAGGTAGAGTACTAGCTGGGATTAAACTTGTGTCTCCAACTCCAGCATTTTCCTTCAAGGGACCTTTTCTTATTTGGGCTATTATTATCATGTCTGAGTTTAGAAATTCAGCTCACAAAATAACAGCTGCTTCATTTGTAAATTTCATATTATGTGCAGTAGTAGTTTCATTTGAAAGAGAGTGCAATGGGGAATTAGAGGTTTTTCCTAAATAGATTTGATCAAATATAAATAAGAGCATGCTATCTGCCGTATTTAGGTCACCACCATTCTGTGGTGATGAAGGATAAATTCTTAATATTTATTAGATATTGTTCTTTTGTTAGTCCCAACCGCTTCATAAATGTGGGACTTTATGGCCATGTTTGGTTTGTATTTATGAAACAATTTTGAAAAATAATTTTCTGAAAAGAGTTTACAAAATTTGAAATATTGTTTGGTTGTATGTATGTGTAGTAAAAGGAAAAGTAATTTTGGATTTTTTTTTCCAAAAATTTTCAACCAAACAAATTTTTGAAATTTTTTTGAAAAATTCTCTCAAGAGACGAACCAATATGGTTTTACCATTGGAATCATTCGTAACCCTTTCATTAATGATTAAACCATGGTGCTTCACTTGGCTTTTAAGACTTCTGGCCAATATTATCTATCTGTGTGTTTCTTCTTTTTTAAAGATCAATTGAGCATGGAATATTATATTCTAATTCCTTCCCTTGCATGGTTGGAAATTCGACCCATCACTTGGTAGGAAAAAGTGCTTAGGCTATATATGTGTGTTTTGTCCCTTACTAGTAATAATGTATTTTAAAATTGTGAGCCTTGGCAAAGCAGGCTATAATTTTACTCTTTGGGATGGGGGTGTTTCAACTGCAGCTTTGATAGTCTCTGGAATGATTTTCCAATCATTTGAACCGGGCTGCTTTACCACTGAATAGAAAAATGTAGCTTACCCTTCTAGAGCACTTGTGGGCTTTGAATGGTAAATTGATGCTGCTACATTTGATTTCCCAATGGAGAAGTAACAAAAATTCATTTTTGTGACCAATCTTTTACTTAAAACTAGCCTTTGACCATGAAAGTTCTCTCAACTCTGATATAGATCTTAATAGATTATAGCCTGATTGGTATGGTCTTTGTTTTCATCATTTTTTGTCTTAAAATGTTGTCTGAATGTGTGCCGCATGCCTGCAATGATCTACACAGTAGACGTGCACTAGAAAGTTGTTCTTAGTAGTTCAGTCATAGAATTATTTTATTCATCAAGACCATCTATATTGGAATTTCCTGACCTATTAATCTAGGATATGAAGAATGAATGCTTCAGAGTGGCTGATTGATTAGTGACATTCGGTAGGACATAAAACGTAATTATATGGGCTGTGGTAATAAAAGAGAAGCTTATATAACTTTTTATTTGCAAATGTTTATCACTTGTACTCAAATAGCTCAAAGGTTTGTTCTTGTTGTCTGGTAATTGAAACTTTTGAAACATGGGCTGTGGTCATAAAAGAGAAGCTTATAACTTTTTATTTGCAAATGTTTATCACTTGTACTCAAATAGCTAAAAGGTTTGTTCTCCTTGTCTGGTAATTGAAACTTTTGAAACATGGGCTTCATCTGATACTTGTTGGAAGAGTTGTAGGCTATATCAATGATAAATTATAGTTTCCCAAAAATGTGTCTCTCACTTTTCACATCAATGTCCAAGTGTGGCCTGTCCTTAACATGGTTACAAGAATTGCTTAGAATTGTCCCAAGGTTAGTTGATAGTCTGCTTTCTCTCTCCCTCCCTCTCTCTCTGGGATACACTATCAATACCCTGTTGAAAGGATTATCTGGTCCAGCACTGGGAAATCCTTGCCCTTTGACTGGGTTTTGGTTATTCTGTTGGCCATGTAAGTCTGTAGTTGCTAACTTATTACTATGTTTCTTGTTAGTAAGTTACTCTCGTATACAGCAAAACTAATGCGAAACATCATATGTACCAGAAGAGACAGAATGCTTAATGTATTTATTACATATTTCACTGATTATGTACTTTAAGCTGAAAATATACAGGAATTCGAACTGAGAATTATATGATTGTTGGCTTGTGTTTTTTGTACATACTCTCAGAGCATACACGAATTAAGGTTGAAGCAAGCAGTGAGAGGCAATAATGGGGTGACTTCAGGGGGGAGTAGGAGGCTATGACTTGGTGAAGTTCAGCATCCAAGCCCGCAAGTTTTCCATTCCTCTATACTCGCTTCATCTCATTGAATTGCTGACATGCAGCCCAAACTTAGTGGAAGGTAGTTTTCAGCACCAAAAAAAAAAAAAAAAAAAAAAAAAAGAAAGAAAAATATACTTGGTTCGTCATGTTACGTGAACGAAAATGTATTTATTAGGTTCTTATTCTGCCATTTTTTGCTTTCACAACATTGCGACATGGGTGATAAAGAGAAACAAACTTCTGAGTTAATGAATTCAAGTAATAGATTTTTTTTTTTTTTTTTTAAATTATAAATTTATTTTATAATATTTGAAGTGAGAAAACCTTCTTGTGTCTTTAGTTTAACTGACCAGTGTATGTCGAGATCATGCATAAGGGTTATCTGAACATTTATTCCTTACAGTAAAGCATATTTATTTTCTTTTCATTTCTTCATTGAACTTGTTATATTACTACAATTTTGTCATTGGCTTTTTACATGTTATTACGTTTGAACTTGTTAGGCTGTATACATTTCCATTACATGTCTAGGAACCTTCTGACCTGATACCTTCATTTGAACTAATTGTGTTTGGTTGAGATATTTGAAGAGAGATTTAGAAAGGGAAAAGATAGGTGAAATATGAATAAAATATATTTATATTTTATTTAGTTTCACACTTTTTTTTTTTTTTCCAAATCTCTTTTCAAATTTCTTGACTAAACACAGCGGAAAGAAAACTATTGGTCATATATTGAATTTACCATCTTTAAATTGACTTTACAAAACGTGTATATCAACTAGAAGTTCAATCAATGCATAGAAAATCGACAAAGCAAGGAGAACATGACAAGGAAAACATTGAGTAAGAAAAATAGAAATGTATCTTGACACCAACCATTTATACAAAATTTGTTCCACTAATATCAGTAAAAATTGAACTTTGTAATCTTTTCTGTATGATTATGGGTGAGATTGGATCATCTGTAGACTTGTGTTGTATTTTTGGTCTGGTTTACTTCGGTTGTCTTTCCCTATGATTGTAAAGATAATTTATAATTTCTTAAAAAAGTGAGACATGATCAGTATAACTCATCACTAAATTCACCCCGCAATTCATTTGAGAGGAGAAGAAATGATGGTGGTTTCTTGTTTACGTGAAAAAAGGGGGAAAAAAATGAAATCATTGAATTTCTTGTTGTCTTATTTCAATAAATATGAAAGCGTAATTTCTCACTTATCTTGTTTAATTAGGCTAGTGGGAGAAATAAAAAGAATGATTTTATGTTATTTTGCCAAAATAATCGTTTATCATTCCTTTGTATTTTTAAAGGCAAAAAGAAGTAATATTATTGTGAAAGCAATATGTTGGTCAAAATAAACTAAAATAAGCCATGTGAAATGTCGTTAATGTCTATAGAGAATAGTAAAGTAAATTTATCAAGTAATGATTACTTAGACCTAGTTTGGGATGTTAGGAAAAATTCAAAAAAAAGAAAAAAAAAACATCACTATTCACAAATTAAAAATATAAAAAATTTAATATACATAATATTTTAATACAAACCAACTTGTAAGTGAAAGGTACTGAATTGATGCTAATTTGTACCGTGAAAGGAACCAAAAAAAAAATTACATATATATATACATATTTACTAAGTTGGACGGTAATGTTGGGCCCGTGGAGGTCCACCACGGGTCCCGTTTTGATAATCCGAACCGTTCAATGTATAGAACTCGTCCAGTACTATATGCTTGTAAAAAATCACATTGATCGGATATTGCTAATTACATGATCAAATCAGTTTTGTATAATAAATGGATGGTGTTATAGTTAATGGTTGACAAAAAATCTAATTCAATCAAATAGCTATAGATATCCGATTAACGTGATTTTTTACAAACATATAATAATCGACGAGTTGTACACATTCAACGGTTCCAATTAGCAAAACGAGACCCATGGTGGGCCCCCACTGGCCAAAGAGTATCGTCCAAATGGTTACCCGAAAATGAGGCAACCATTTCCTACTATACCACTATGCAAACTTGCTGCCACCGTATAGCCTACACTGTCAAAACTTTTCCTACAGACTAATTTATACAATTTTTTTGTAAAAAGTCAAAATTAACCCAAACATCCATCTTTTTTTCCTTATCTTTTTAGTCCAAAAAGACAAAAACTGTACTTATTTAGGACATCCCAAACAACTCTGTTGGCTGTATAAATTGTATAAGCCAATCACGATTCAACACATGATATGAGAAGGGCAATTTGAGAAGGCAATATAAATCGCCAACCATAATCAGACACGTATCAACCCATACTGGCAATAATGGATTTGCATAACACTAGAATGATCAAGTGATATAAGATGATGTGGCCTAACGGTTACTTACAAGATCAAATTCAAAATCAGAAGGGAAGCCTAACTGCAGACATGGCGTAGTGGAGCTAACTGTAAGGAAGCATGATCAGCGATTATGAAGGAATGCTTCGACGGTTAGAAGCTCATTTCGACAGTTATCACTAAGAAGTATAAATAGCAGAGAAAGCCCTAGAAAGAAGCCCCAGACTCAGATTCAAAAATCAGTTTTTATCTACTTTATTTTCCTTCCAATTTTTACATTTCTTGTTCTTTTCATTTATGTACTTCAAATTCTTGTATTGCACTTTATTCATAAGAGTAGTTTCAAGTATCTTGTTGCTGTAAACCTCTGTGAGGTTGAATCAGATCATTGTAAGTTTTTCATTTTTACTTAATGAAATGCTGTAATTGTTCTTTATTTAATTATTGTTTACCAAATTCTCTTAAAAAAACCACTAGTAAAAATCCTCTTCATTAAGGTTGAAAGAACTGAAACACAATCGTCTGATAATTGGTTGGCAATTAATCTTCTGTAAGGACTGATTGATCCTTGCTGGCACGCTTAAAATTACAATACTAACCTTCGAAAGCCAAAAAAGTCAACATATATTTTTTAGCACGCCTAGTGGGACTAATTGGAATGGCTAGACATAGAAGACAAGGAGAAAATGAATGCTTGGAAGAAGGTGTGGAAGAAGAGGTAGAAATACCTAATCCAGAGGATAATGTGATAACATATCATGTGGAAGTACCTGTCTTATCAGAACCTATGGTCGAACAGACCAGCACTTCAGAACAAGTACCACATGTTCAAAATATTGGACGAGGCCATGCAGTTGGACCATCCACTGTTCCATCTACTCAGCCAATGAATCCATGGGGAGGCCTAGTAGATGCCATGATACAGCAGTTAATGAACACAATGGAAAGATAGGCAATATCCTTTATGGATCGGATGAATACCCATCAACCAACTAACACAAGGCATATAGAGGAAATTGCAAATGTCCCTCAGTAAATATTGGCTAAAGATAAACAGCCTATGCAAAGTAATGGACATACTAATGGTCAAACTAGTAATCAAAATTATGAAAGACCATCACCTCAGTCTTGGTATGAGCCTCTTTCGAGACCTATGACAAATCAAAATGCCTCATTACTTAACAGTGAAATCATACAAATTGGTGGATCTGAGCCAACACAAGAAAATGGCATAAGGATGTTTCCAAATCCCATGTTTGAAGCCATACCTGGCACAAAAGGGTTCACTAATCCTTTATTCGAATTGTACCCGGGGGTTGGAAGGGTTTTTTGCGACTAGAAGAGACACAACACCTATTTCAGCACCTTTCGCAAGTCCTTTCACAGGATAGGCTCAGAGAGGTCAACCATACCCTCAACAGCAGCCAACACCACAGGGATAGTCAGTCCCAAATATACCTCCCTATGGACCAAGAGGACCTCAGGCACAAGATTGTCCACCAAATCATGTGTTTGTTCCTTCAGTAATGGTTCAACAAGCACAAAATATGGTTCCTAGGGACAAAATTGCTAATATTGTTAGAGAAATGTGTGGACCTATGGCTCGGGGAGTTCAAACTCCTGTGTATAGGAAACCATATCCATAATGGGTAGATAGGGTACATGAATACCCAAGAGGGTTCAGAATACCAGACTTTGCTCTTTTTTATGAGAATAGAAACCAGTCAACAGTAGAACATATTGCTAGGCTTGCTGTAGAACATATTGCTAGGTTCGCTGTCCGTGTGGTGAATTTACCAATAATGATTACATGAAGTTAAGACTTTTTCCAAATTCTCTAACTGGGCAGCTTTTGTATGGCATATTAACCTTACACCTGGCTCTATCCAAACTTGGTAACAAAATGATGAGGCATTTCATGCCCAATTCTTCCAAACGGAGCCAGAAGTTTCTATGGCAGATTTAGCAAGGTTGAGTCAAAGGCCTGATGAGAAGGTTGTTCAATTTATTACCAGATTCAAAAGAGTACGAAACAAGTGTATGATCATTCTACCAGAGCCTGAATTTGTGAGATTGGCTCAAAATGGTTTAGAGTTTAGGCTTCGAAAGAAGTTTAACTCAACTGAGTTTCGAGACTTAGTGGAATTAACCTATAAGGTGCCTAAGTATGAATCATTACTTGAAGAAGAACAAGATCAAAGTAATGCATCATACAAGACATATTATAGAGATCCTAATTATGAGATTGATGCAACAGAGATAATAGGAAAAGAGCCTGTGATCTGTGAGGCGTTAATTCATAAAGACACTACAATAGATTAGCAGTTTCAAAAGAAAGACCTTCATAGGAAATATTCTTTCGATTTAACAAAGGCAGATGATATTTTTCATCATTTGTTTGCAGCCAATTTCCTAAAGTTACCAAAATGAGTCGAAATTCTTTCTCCAGAAGAACTTAAAGGAAAAATGTATTGTAAATGGCACAATTCTTGGTCTCACACAACTAAAAACTATATTTTTTTTTGGGACAGGATACAAGAATAGATTCGAAAAGGGAGTCTAAAATTCCCAGCAAAAAACTATGGGGATTGACACTAATCCATTCCCAGAAATTGGAGAAGTTACAGCCGATGTTATTGTGCCAGACTTCCAGAACTTATCCCTGAAAGAATTGGAAGAGGTTAATGTGCAGATGCATGTTGCCAGTCATTTTGCTATCAAGAAAGATGCTAAGAGTTCACCAGCGAATGGGCAGAGCTTTGCAGACCAAAGGAAAGACTCTAATGAGGAGGCACTGGATGATGACTCTTTAGAGACAGCTGTCATGCAAAGAATGTGTCCCAGATGCAGGTTAAGCTACAAATAGTTTAAAGGGCTCCCGATTGATGGGAAACAGTATTACAAGGATGTGCAGAGGCGCCCAAAACCGACCAGTGCCTACAACAAAAGGCCATATCCAACTGGTCCTAGACAACAACCATTCTTGGCTGGACTAATAGCCACTAGAATGCACTCCAAGGGCAAGAGGCCTCTACATGAGTTCAAACCACCCAACTATTACATAATGGAGGGCAATCATTCTGAGAGGAGACCTAAAGTAGGCTCAAGTTATGGGATCAAAGCCAGAGATTGGCCTCCTAGACCAGCCTCACACAAGATGGAAAGTAGCCACCCTTATGGAAGGCCTGAATTAGGCCCAAAACAGGGGGGCAGGGCTAAGCGGTGGTCTCCACAGGCAGCTTCGAAATTGGCTTCGAAGACAGAAAGAGACAATTCAACAACTAAGCTAGTGGGTTCATGGGTACCTAGGGTTCCAGATTGGTTTTTCATGCAGAACAAGCCTAAGGAAATTCCTACCCAGAGAAGTGTTGTTGGAGACCAGGGTAGGATGGTTAAACCTCCATTGGTAACTCCAAATAATTGGGTGTTACTAAAACATCCAAAACAAAGGAACCAAATATGGTCCCAGTGATTTCTAGGTCCTAAATGAGGAAGATCCAGCGAAAGTACACTCAGTACCAAAAGGATCTGAAAGAAAGTGGGGAAAGTTCTTCATTGGCCTAGCCAAAATGCCAGACAGAGGGAAGAAAAAGTTCCAAGTTGGATCATAGTCCAAAATCGACTCCTCAGGATAAAAGGAGTTACAGCAAAGAGCAGTTGGCTAAAGTTCACTCTGAACTGAAAGCCAAAGAAAGATCCAGTTTAGCAGGTCTTGAAAAGGCTTTGATGGAAAGTGACAGTGAGGTAAAGGGAGAAGTTGACCTAGACCAAAGGAAAGAGATGGTTGGGAAGGAAATGTTTGAAGTTTTCATGGCTGAACAGACATTTTTGGTCAAAAAATCAGCGGGAACAGGCCATTTGAAGGAAGTCACTAGTACTGAAGTTCCAGAGTGTAACATGGAGGATACTTCTGAGGTAACGGAACAAGTTAGCCTGGAAAAGAAACAAGAGCAGCCGACAGTTCAGTTTGGCTCATTTCCTCCAGTGTCAGTGAATATGGTGCACATATTGCCACAAGAGTTCTAGGCTGAGGATAGAAACCAATAAGGTCAGGAGATTGACCCTATTCCAGTTTCTAGTGAAGACTCACAAATTAGCATGATTCAAGATGAGTCTAAGATAGCCACACCAATGGAAACCAAAGATGAGAGTGAGGAAGTAAGTATTAACCTCTCATACCCTTTTGAGTATCCTACAACATCCATAACACAGCATGTCAAACCCTTGTATATCAAGGCCTTCTTCGATGAAATACAAATGAACCGGGTATTGATGGATAATAGGGTAGCAGTAAACCTGCTTCCGAAATCTTCTTTGAAGAAACTAGGAAAAAAGAACCCCAGATTAATCCCAACCAGCACAACCATTACTGGTTTTGCTGGAGATAAACAGATGGCTCAGGGTATTTTGCCTATCAACCTGAGTGTAAGAACCAGGGATTACATGACGGCATTCTTTGTTATTGACAGCAATGCTAAGTATAATGCGCTACTTGGTAGAGACTGGATTCACACTAACAAATGTGTGCCTTCCTCTCTACATCAAAAGATAATGATGGCCTTGTGCAATGGAGAGACAGAGGAGATCAATGCAGACCCTCAACCCTTTGTCTCTTATACTGATTTTGCGGAGGCTAAGTTGTATACTGAAGGAGTAACACCACTCAGTATGTTGAGAAAAAACCTGATGGTTCAACCGAAGTGACGGCTGATGAGGAAGTAGCACACCTGAAGCACTTGGTACATGAGAGTACTGATGAAGAATTCATCGTCAAAGATGATAATGATGCCTGGTTGTAGGCAAGAAAGTGAAACCCAAGAAACCAGACCTTTGGCTTTAGTTAAGTTCACAACGTTGTACTTAAAAGCAATAGTCCAAAAGGTTCGGGAACAAGAGAAGGAAGCCATGATAATTGGCTGTAAGCATAAACTACAACAGGTCAGACCTTTGACCTTTGATAAATACTGTGCATTGGATATCGAAACAAAAGTCCAGGAAATACAAGAGGAAGAAGCCTTATGGACAGACTTTGTCTATGAGGAGAAGGCCAAAGATGGTGAGTCAAAGAAACTGGGAGCAGAACAAAGCAAATAAATTACTTCGAAGACAGAAAAAATCAAAAAAGAAGCATTAGTGAGTTCTCAAATACAAGACCCCTTGGAAGAGGTTAACTTAGGGGAAGGTTCTATACAGCAACCCGCCTACATTAGTGCTTGGTTAAGTGCTCTTAACAGGGACCAGTTGTTGGTGGTCTTAAAGCGATATAAAGATTGTTTTGCATGGTCTTATAATGAACTACCAAGATTGGATAGGTCATTAGTAGAACATAGACTCTCTATGAAGCCTAATTTCAAGCCATACAAGAAAAAACGAAGAAAGATGAGTCCTGGAGTGATTCAAAAGGTCAAGGAGGAAATTCTTAGGCTCCTTAAGGCAGACTTTATTAGGACAACCAGGTATGTCGAATGGCTATCTAATATTGTGCTTGTAGTTAAGAAGAATGGTAAAATGAGGGTATGCATCGATTTTAGAAACCTGAATTTAGCAACTCCAAAAGATGAGTACCCCATGCCCATAGTAGATTTATCTGTGGATAGTTCAGCAGGGTATAAGATTTTATCAATGATGGATGGGCACTCTAGTTATAACCAAATCTGCATTGCAGAAGAGGATATCCATAAGACAGCATTCAGTGTCTTGAGAACATTGGCACCTTCGAATGTGTTAAAATGCCATTCGGCCTGAAGAATGCTGGGGCTACATATCAAAGGGCTATGAACACTATCTTTCATGATCTCATTAGAGGATATTTAGAGTGTTACATTGATGACATTGTAGTGAAGTCCCAATCCATGGAGGAACATTTGTTTCACTTGGAACCAACTTTTGAAAGAATGAGAAAGTTCAAGTTGAAACTTAATCCTCTTAAATGTGCTTTTAACGTATCAGCTGGAAACTTATTGAGCTATGTAGTACACAAGAAGGGAATACAGATTGATCAAAACAAAGCCAAAGTTATCATTGAAGCCAGACCTCCATCAAGTAAGAAAGAAGTACAAAAATTCCTTGGACATGTTAATTTTCTTCGAAGATTTATTTATAATACTGCAGAGAAAACTAAAGTATTTTTTTCCTTATTAAGGTTGAAAGATGAAGAGGACTTTGTGTGAACAGCAGAGCATCAAACTGCTTTCGAAGGAATCAAAGCCTACTTGGCCAAGCCTCCAGTGCTGATGCCACCAAAGGGTGATAAGCCCTTGAAGTTGTATATTGCTGTAGCAGAAGATTCACTGGGAGTTTTTTGAGCCCAGGACAATGAAGAAGGCAAAGAGCAAGCAGTTTATTACCTTAGTAGGTTTTTAAATTCTTGTGAATGTAAATATTCAGTTGTAGAAAAGTTGTGCCTTACATTGTATTTTGTTGTAATAAAACTAAGATACTATCTGTAGACACCCCATTTTTAACCACCTTTAAGACTTAGACGTGACTGATGGTTTTGGAAGTTGTGCAGTGCAAAGGTTCAATTTCTTTGGCAAGGAGAGAGAGTCAAATCTCAACTTCATACCCCTGTTCTGGACCAAAACAATCTTGATCAAAAGATTTTAGTCTTAAAACCCTCTCTTTCAAAACGTTTTTGAAATAAAGTTTTTACGATGTTCCGAGGCTCGCATTTTGTCAAATGTTGCGCTTTTCGGTAAACCAAGCAAGGACAAAGTGGAAATGAATGAAAGAGAGATGAAATCTTTGAAAAATATTTCAAAACACCTTACTTAGGGGTTTGGAGTTGAAGAAAAGAGGAGAAGAGGGAAAAAATCCAGTTGGAGGAGAAAATGGGCATGAACCGTTAAGAAAGGGTCGAGCAGCCCTCGCCGAATCGGGCCTATTCATTTGCATACTTAGAATCAAGCTATGAGGCCACCACCGTTGGAAAGAAGACGTCCGGGGCTTCATTTTGCACTTAAGAATCTCCTAAAGCCAATTCCGGACGGGGGAAATATGGTTGATTGAAGTAGGGCATCACTCCGGTTGGACCGAATCTGCGCGGCTTCACCAAAACAGGCATAACTTTTTCCATAGGAGGAATTTTAATGCAAGGTTTGAGCCATTGGAAAGATAACTTCCGGGGCTTCAATTTGGACACTTGAACGGCCACCATTGGACTTCTCTATCACTGGCCGGCCACCTTTCTTTCCGGCAGACCCATTTTTTTGTCCTGAAAGTAGCAGGCCGGCCAGAAAATGTGGCAGGCCGGCCACCTAGCTGGTTGAATGACCTTTTTTTCCCTTTTGAGCTGGCCGGCCATGGTACCCTCCCCAAGGGTGTTCTAGTTGTGCAATTTGTTTTCCTCTAGGCCCTGTACCCGAGGGTCAACCTTTTGGGGGGGAAATTTGAATTTGATTTCCCCCCCCCCCCCTTTTTCCCTTCTCCTCCTCTATAAAACCAGCAACTCCAGCTGCATTTTGGGACGTTATAAAATTGGTTTTGAGCTCTTGCATCAACTCTCCCTCTCCCTCTCTTCCAAGCCTCAAAACCCTAAGGTTCCTACACCATTTTACACTACAACCCATAGCACCACACCACCACACTCCACTCCAACCATTTGAAGCTGATTTCCAGAGGTTGAGAGCTCCCAAATTTGGTCCAAAGGCTGCTGGTTCATTGCTCTTCAAGGGTAAGCACACTTTTCCCCTAAACTAGCATTTTCTTGGTTCATCTATAAGCCATACTTGCTTACATTTCTGGGCTCCAACCCAAACTGAAAATGGTCTTATTTTGAGCTTATCTCCATGTTTGATTAAGGGTCTTTCCCTGTTTGAGGTCTCCTCCTCACCCTTTGTGTTTAAACTCTCTTTTAGGCCTATTTTTGCATGATATTTTAGGCTTATTTGTGAGCTGTTTTGGACTTGGTCATAAACTGTAAAATACCTTGTTTTGAGTCTCTCTTAAACTTTGTTGAATGGCTCTCCTCTGTTTGAGGCCAGAAGATACCACTTGTCTCTTTATCCCTCTTTTAGGCCTTTTTCTTGCATAATAGTTTAGCCTTGCTTGTGTTCATTTTCGTGGCTTGCTATAAATTGTAAAGTGCCTTTTTTTGAGCCCCACTCCAACTTTGTTGAAGGGCTCTTTACCATTTGGGGCCAGCTGCTGTCCCTTGTCTCTATTATCTCTTTTAGGGCCATTTTTGCATGACAGATTAGCCCTATTTGTGTTCATTTTTTAGACTTGTTATAAACTGGAAAAGGGCTTGTTTTGACATCATCTTCATGTTTTATTAAGGGCATTTTTTTACTTGAGGTCATATGCTCCCTTGTATGCTTGATTCCTTCTCATTTTGAGCCTTACACCCAAGCTCTTGTTGCATGCTTTGTTTGGTCTTCTAGCCACTGGAATCCAGCAGATTTCCAGTGGCTTTGATGCTATTTTGAGCCTCCAAATCAGAGGGGGGTGACCCCCTCTCACCTTGACTTGTTTGATGGTCATTTTGGCCTTCCAAAGAGGCCCTATCTTGCATGCTTTGTTGACTGATTTCAGGGCCAATTTAGTGAGTTTTGGGACTATCATATTTGATTTTCAGAGTTTTTTGTGCCATGCTAAGGGTCCTTGATGCATGTGCTTAATAACCCCTTTGTATGCCCTCTAAAAGAACTCGTCATTTGTGCATGTGTTGGTTACATTTCAGAGGTTATTTGGGCATGTTTTGGCATGTTTTGTTCACTGAATTTTGCTGGTTTGATGAGTTCTCACTTGCTTCATATACTTGCCATGTAAACCATGTTTGCTAGTCAAAATCGCATGCTATTTTAGCCCCTCTTGCTAGCACTTTTTGGCCACACTTTGAACTAGAAAAGTTCATGTTTTGGGACTGCCTTGCTTCTGTCTTCACACTTCATGATCAAATAATGCATGCTTTGTATAGCTATAAGTCATTCCATGTGCATAGTTTTGAGTTTCGGGGTTTATCTCATGCATCCGGTACCATGTTTCCATGTTTCGGGGCTGTTTAGCATCATATTTTAGCGCTGAAATTTGCATGCTTGTATGCCATACTCCATGCCTTGTCATGCCTTGTTAGAGTGGCATTCGTGCCCTAGGATCGGTCCTCGGTTTGCGTGCACGTGTGCACGCATCTCGAGTGTCTCATTTCCATCTAATGGCCTCCTATGTGAGTGTGGCTGAGGTCTACTCATGTTGGTGTAAGTCCATTGTGCATTGTGTATATCATTTCATTCCATAGCATCGTGTATGCTAGGTTGTATGTTTGTGCATTGTGTGTGCCATTTCATTCCATAGCATCGTGTATGCTAGGTTGTATGTTAGTGCATCGTGTATTCCATTTCATAACATTGTGCATGTTAGGTTGTATCTTAGTTGCATTCATGCATACCATGCATATTGCATTGTGCTCGGGATAGGAGTTAGCCCAAGCACGGGAAACGAGGGACGTTTCGTACTTCGAGTGACGGAACGTGTCTCAATTCCCAGTCACCGACACTCCGGATTATCCATGATGGAGTCTTGGTCTTGTTGTGTCTTCCTGTGCATTCATTCCATATTGAGTTGTGCAATTCCACTCCTCGGCCATCATGTATCGAGATGCGCGATTGGTGGCACGAGGATCGAGGCATGCATACATATGCAAAAATATATTGCTATGCCCCTTTCCTGCTCTCTGTTGCAGCAAATCAGAAATCAGCAGCCTTCCGGAGCTCGGCACAAATCCCGAGAACAATTGCAAACAGAGGCAAACCGGGGCATCGTAATGGATTTCCGCACAAGGCAACCCGAACATGCATCATTCATCATCCGGAGCAGAGTCGAGGCAGTCCCTAGCTTGCATGCTAGTTTATCGCTTTCCTAGATTAATCTATTAATTAATTAGGATTTTGTATTTATTCGGACTGTATTATTCATTTAGGACTGTATATTATTTATTCGGACCCTCTGCGCGAGGACAATGTTGTAATAAGTGTGCGTGCGTGTGATGTATGTCTTCCAACCCCACGTCTTTCTCCTTTTTATTTACCAGCTTATGATGGTTAGATTAGGGCATGTTTCAATTAGCATACAGTATGACAGCATGTTTGCATTCATTCATCTGTTTTGCATGCACCGGGCTCGGCGCATCATACTAACTGCATTATATTTCAATTCCAAGCTGAATACTTGTTAGCTGTAGTATTCCATATGCCATGTTTAGAATAGCTGAGCCTATCTTAGTTGCATTATTGCATGTGTTGCATTAGGCATTTCTGTATAATTAGGATCATGCATAGATTTCTAATTAGCTTCTGTTTTGGCTTGGAGTACTCGGTGAGTTTTTTATGCTTTAGCATCCTTGCATGCGTGTGAGTGAATGCCATGATAGCATGCTTACCATGAGGCTATATGCTTATGTGATATAACTGCCTGAGTGCCTGTGGGTGAAGGTTGGGTTACTTAAATTGGAACGAATCATCAACTGTGAGTTTTAAGCCCACTAGATAGTGGCAAAACCATCTTTTTTTAAGCCCACCCGAGGGTGGCAAAATCTGCATTTTAAGCCTACTTGCGAGTAGCAAACCACTTTCAAAAACAAACACGAAATGTTTTGTTCCGATTCAGGCGACCCGGTCTATACTTGTATGCTGTGCGCATCACATAGTAAATCTAGGCTAATAACCGGAATAAGAACGCATAATGTTTTCAAAACTAGATATCATGGTTAGTAGAGGCAGATCTTTGATCGGGCGAGCGAGGGTGCTCACGAAGTGACCTTCCCTAATTGTACCCAAGTTCCCGAGCCGAGGCAACTTTGGTGATGACGGACACGTGGCCTTAGGCACGAGTCAGGGTTTCCTAAATTTCCCAAAAATAAAATATTTAGGTGACGACTCTGTATCTGGCAAAGTAGTCCATGTTTGGCACTTCTTTCAAAAATCTGTTTTCTCAAAACGATTTGCTGGATTTGGACTCTTTGGTTTAGATTAAGAACCGTGACAATTTGAGTCCTGAACTGTAGCGAGTTCCTTCGCGGACTTGTTACACTATCTTTTGCTTACAACTGTCTTGGTAATTGCAATCACAGATTTGGTTAAATATATGTTGTCTAGACCTATGTTGAGAGGAAGAATTGGTAAATGGATACTAGCTTTATCAGAATTTCATTCAGAATATGTCCCCCAAAAAGCAGTAAAATGACAAGTTTTAGCTAATTTCTTGGCAAATCATCCATGTCAGACAGAAAGCCAAGAGATAATGGATCTTAGTATGGTCAGTATTAAACCATGGCAAATGTGGTTCGATGGATCAAAAGCCAATGGTCTAACTGGAATTGGTGTGGTGATTAAGTCACCACAAGGGGTAAAAACCACACATGGTTTTAGAGTGGATGAAGTTACTTGTTCTAATAATCAAGCTGAATATGAAGCTTTAATAGTGGGACTAGAAATACTTATTGGATTGCAAGCTCATGCAGTTGATATATTTGAGAATTCTCAATTGGTGGTTAACCAAGTGAAAGGAATTTTTAAATGTCAAAGTTGCAAGCATGTTGCCTTACTATGTTGTTGCATTACATTTGCTTTCTCAATTCCAGATAGCAAATGTGACTTATGTCCCAAAATTCATGAATAACAAAACTAATGATGTAGCTCAGAAAGTTCAAATTTTAAGAGAAGGGATAACACTTAAATGAACATAAGCCAAACAACATATCAAAAAGTAATCTCACCCTTAACTAAAAGGAATGTGGTGTTAAAAGTCAATCATAATGACTTACAAGAACAAGATTGGAGGCATCCAACAATGCAGTATCTAGCTGGCCCATCTTCGAAAGCTAGCAGAAAAATCAAATTGCAATCTATGCAATACATAATGTATGGTAATGCTCTTTACAAAAGGGGGGCAGATGGGTTATTATTGGAATGTTTAGGGCCAAATAAGACATTGACAGCCATGGTTGAGGTACATGAAGGCATTTATGGTGCTCATCAGCTTGGTGTGAAGATGAGATGGCTGCTTCGAAGACATTCCTACTATTGGCCAACCATCCTTAAAGATTGTATAGAATATGCTAGGAGTTGTCAGGCATGCCAAAAGTATGGCATAATAAGACATGTACCCATAACTTATCTGCATGCAGTTGTGAAACCTTGGCCGTTTAGAGGATGGGCTATGGACATGATAGGAAAAATACATTCACCCTCTTCGAAGCATCATTGTTTCATCTTAGTGGCCACAGATTACTTCACTAAATGGGTTGAAGCTAAACCATATAAAGTTGTAGATCAGACCGAAGTTATTGGATTCATTAAAGATCTGATCCATAGATTTGGCATCCCATAGACTATAAATGTTGATGATGGGACTGTATTTGATGCAAAGATTGTAAAGTCTTTTGTGGCAGAATTTAGAATTAGCCTTGTTAATTCTACCCCCTATTATGCACAGGCAAATGGTCAAGCAGAATCATCCAATAAATCCTTGAAAACAGGAATACAGAGAGTTATGGAAGACAATCCCAGGGATTGGCATAACTTACTGTTGGATGCATTATGGGCTTATAGGACTTCTCTAAGATCAAGTACAAGAGTTACTCCTTATGCCTTAGTATATGGGCATGATGCAGTATTACCTGTAGAAATTAACATCAAGTCTTTAAGGATGAGATGCTAGGATCAGTTAGTTCCTGAGCAGTACCATCATAGTATATGTTTGGAGTTAGAGAATGTGGATGAAGCTAGAATTCTGACATTAAATAGCATTCTTTTCCAAAAGAAGAAAGCATCCAAAAACTATAATAAGAAACTCAAGCACATTAGCTTTGATGAAGGTGATTTTGGGGAAAACAATACTCCCAATAGGGATTAAAAGCCATAGGTTTGGCAAATGGTCACCTAATTAGGAAGGACCATATCAAGTTCATAGAATTTTACCTTGGGGAACATATCATTTGAGAAATTTGAATGGATATATACACCCTAAGAAAATTAATGGCAGATATTTGAAGTCTTATTATCCAACCGTGTAGGAAACACAAGGAATATAATAAGTGCTAAACAAAATAAGCATGAAAACACTCAAATAACAAATAAAGATTTTATTTCATAAGGAGTTGAATACATGCAGTCATAGATTAGCCCAAAAGCCAGTACAATATTTCAATTGTTCCTTTACAATTGACTCTCTACTCTTAAGAGATGGGAACAACTAAATGGCCGTAACTATCTCCTATTTTTGATCAGGCAGTCCTTGGTCAGTAATCTATAGCTTGGTGGCAGTTCGATCCAAAGCCAGGTTGACTGCTGATAACTCTTCTTCTAGCTGAGCTTTCTTCTCCAATAGTTGAGCTCGAAATTGGGAGACAGAAGAATGTTGTTCTTTCAATTCTGACACTTCAACATGTATCTGGGAAACAAATCTCTCGTCTTTCAACAATTTCTCCTCTGCAACTTTGGCAACATGGCAGATGTGGATATAAAAGTCAATGGTAACTACTGCCTGAGACAAATGACTTGAAATAGTCATGCTGGATTGCTCAACAACCTTACAGCACTGGAGGAAGCCATTCTTAATAATAGGCCTTCGCAAGGCTTCGAAGGGGATCCTCGAGAAGAATGTTAGCAACTCCAAACAACTGTCCAAATCTAATGAAGGCAAGGAAGTCATATTGGTGGAGGAAGAGCTCTCAAAAATTTCTAAGAGAGAATCAGCTAGGACTAATGGCTCAGTTTCATTGCTAGTTGTTGCAATAGTGGAAAGCATGTCAAAAAGGCTAGCTAGTCTAGCTTCGAAAATGTCCACCTCTTCTGTTGACATAGTTGGTGCAGAAAGGGCTTTGGTAGGAGGAAGAGATGGTTGCATAGGGATAGGAGAGGAAGATGAAGCATCCCTAGCAGTTTCTATAGTCTTGGCTACCAGTAAGTTAAGAGAAGAGGGATCGGAGCTAGATAGGGATAGTGGAGAAGGAACTAATGAGCTATCAGTGTCTTCTCTAAGGAAATCAGCTATCACTGGAGATGAAGTAATAGTTGTAATTTGTTTAGGAGGGGAAGGAGCAGTAAGGCTTGAAGAGAGAATAAATAGGGTAGAGTTAAAGGATAGAAGATGAAATTATGGAATTAAGCCGAAAAATAGGGATGCACGAATGCTTTGCCTCGAGAAAGGTATGAAAAGTGTAGGACCAAGGAGTGGGAGTATTGTTTGAATAGGCGCCACATTTCGAGGTATTTCAGCTTCAGATGAAACTGAAGAAGTCCTTATTGAAGGAGAAGGCAGAGTAGTTGCTGCTACAAAAGAATAAATACAAAGTAATGTTAAGTTTCAGTATCAAGAACTTGAGAAATGAAATTAGAGACACGAAAGGAAATTACTGGTTTCAGAAGTGGTAGCAATGGTTGGAGAGCTGCGAAGGGTATAATGTTCAGCAGTTTGTTGTTTCCTTGCAGCTTCTGTTTGGAGTTCATTAGCAGCAGCAGCTTCATCCCTAAGCATTTGTTATTACCTCCTACTCTCAGCCCTCTGAAATACAATAAGTTCTTTGGAGTGTTCTGCTTCCACTGCTTTAGCAGATGCTTCGTGAATGTGGTCCCCAGTGAAATCAGAAAGAGTGACCGTCATTTTCTTCCTTCTTTTTAATGGTGTCTCTTGCTCTTTTTCTGTTTCTTCTTTTTCTACTTCATTTTCTTCTACATGAACCTCAGGTACCTCCTCTTCAGGATCAAACAAGAGCTTTCTTTTCCTTTGTTGTTGCTGTTTGCTCTTGAGAAGATTTAAAGCTTGAACTTTTTGGGGAGAATCTCCCTGTGAAGCACCCACACCACTTACACCAGAGAAAGAACTATAAGTAAGAGCAAGAACATCATAAAGGAGGAGAAAATAAAAGAAGCAGTAATACATACTTTTCTTCAAGGTAGCTCGAGTAACTCTAGGAGGAGGTGAGGCAGCAGGAGTAGACTTTGTGGTAGCAGGCGTAAGAGCTGAGCTAACATAAACAGTGGAGGAAATAACAACTCTAGTCCCTTTGGACTTGGCTTGAGGTACATCTAGTACCATCAATAAATCTTGAGGAGAAATAGCCAAGTGCACCTCCATGTTGGCCATCCACCAGTTCTGGTGCCTCTTCAATGAATTGCTTTGAAGAATGAAGGGTAGGTACTCAAAGTCAATTAAATCTTGGATAAATTTGAAAATTGCTTCTTCTAATTTAGATCTCCAAATCTTCAAATCTCTGCTGGTAAGGCTTAAATTGGACTAACTGCAAAGAGGGACAGGGAGCCCTTGTGAGAATCCAAATTGCTTAACAAATTGGGCAGGACAATAGGGCTCAGAGATACACTTGTAAGCTCTGGGGTTCGTAGTACCAATGAATAGTTCCCTGGGGATCAGAATAGAGGCCCACATGTTTTTGTACTGGGGCATAGAACAGGACTTATCACTCAAAAAGGTCCTCAGCCAGGCTGGGCCAATATTGGTAGCTTCAAAGGGGCGGAAGGTGTGAGAAGAAGGAAAAGCTGGGAGTTGGTGAAAGAAAGAAAAATAGAAGGCAAATTTGGAAAAATAAAGTGAAACATTGGCTAACTTCATGCCATGAGTGGTAGGGTTTGGCTAGAAAAACTTTAAGCATTTAGACTGCAAATCAGTGAAATATGCAAAAAGCCAAAGTTGGAGTATTTAAAATGGGCCTTCTTGATTGGCATCCAAGTGTTTTTCACAAAACAATGGAGCAAACTCTATAAACATGACCCAAAACGTATGGAGCTAAGGCCACCTTTCTTTGTAAAACAAGGGTTTTGACAAGAGGGGCAAATTCAGGCATGATCCTCTGAGAAGAGGTACAGAAAAGGAATTTGCAAAGCCAATACAATAAAAAAGAGAAAAATTCCCTATCAATCACAGGGCCTTCTCTTTTGTTCTCAACCTTGATAAAGTCGCTATATGATGAGTTCAAAGGGGGAAGAGAAAAAGGGGTTTTGAGGTCAGGATAATCTGGACCAATGGGGGTACAAATAGGGGATAATCCTAACAGATAGCAAATGTCATGGACAGCAGGAGCCCATCCCACATCTAAATTGAAAGAAATTGAAAGTAGAATTCCAAAAGCAAAGAACAGCAGGTATTAAAAATGGGTTATCTGAAATAGTGAACTTGGACAATTAAAGGGCGTTGAAGAGGCAAAACTCCTGAAGATCTAGTGTCCTATCAGGGACGACTCGATCATACCATTCCTCCCACTCTGGTCTTACTGTGGGCCAGCAGTGATGGAGTGGGTTCATCCTCCAACTTCCCCAATCAAGACTGCCTTCATAAAGGAGACAATGATCTTCCAGACGCGGATACAGAGCTGGAAGCTCAGTGGAAATCTCCTTAAAAATAGGCCCACGCACATATTCTTGTTGCTCATAGCGACAGGGAATAAAGATGCGTCCGTCAATGGCACTTTTCTCACCAGCTTTGTATTTATCACACTCTTCATCAATGATCCTTTTTAAGGCTACGGATGGACTCGCACACTCCACAACTGGTATTTTCAAGGAAGAAGAAGCCATTAACAGGAGTTTTTTCAGGAGATAAAGTCGAGGAAGAGGGTAAGGGAAAAGAGAAAGTCAATAGAGATGAAAGGTTTGTGTGTTAGGCAAACAAGTGAATTGAAAGCACGAAATAAAAGGGTTTTTAAACCTTTCTGTCTAAAAACATACCCAATCGTTTTAAGTGGGTTGAATTCATAAAGAAGTGCTAAAGGTACGCATGCGAAAGGTTTCTCTCAATGTTGATAATTTGGGAGGGAAATGTATCTCAAATACTAATATTGGCTTCGAAATCAAATGTTTGGCTTCGAAACCAAGCTTTGGCGCCAAAATCAAGTGACAAACAGTTTCGAAAGCAGGAAATTGACTTCGAAGCACATTTCACACCTAGGAGTGCAGGAGTGCCCAGGTATTTGTGTACTTCAAAAGGATTAAAGACCTACTGTAGACACCCCATTTTTGACCGTCCTCAAGACTTGGACGTCACCGTTTGAACACTCGGTGATCATTCATGTTTGTGTTCGTTTTGAGTTCCTGGAGGTCTCGGCTACGCGCCTTGTCTCAGGATCTCTCAACTCGACTTTTTTGTGTTTGGTTTTGCATCAAACACTTGTGTTTTGCCTTTGAGGGGCAGGGAATGGCTTGTGGGCCAGTCCCACACATCACCGGCCATGGCTTGAGGCCACCGGCTGTGTTTTGTTGCCACCGGCCAAATGTTTGGCCGGCCGACACTATAGATAGTCGACCGGCCATCTTTTTTGGTCGAATTGCATTTTTGGCCGGCCGACTACTGTGCATCTGCTTTTACAGATATTTTTATGCCAGCTGTGCTAGCTGGCATACACTTTGCTCCCCTCCATACACAGGTATGGAGGGATCTCCCTCTTGTTAGCTTGCCTTGGAAGCTTTACAAGATTGAATCCCCTATAAGAGGAGGCCTCTTCTCCCTCTTTGTGGTTAGGCAACATTTTTCCAGAGCTTTGAGTTCTAGGGTTAGGGTTTGCATATATTCTATCTCTATATCTCTCTCTTTGTGTATTTGTGTGTGTTTAGTCTTAGTATTGCACACAAACACCCACCATTACACCTTCTCTTGGAGCTGAGGTCCTTGGAGGTTGTTCTTGAAGTTTTGGAGCTGGTTTGGACCTAAGGAAGCTGCTGGTCCATCATTTGTGAAGAGGGTCTACAAGGGTAACATTCTTGCTCTTTTTACCCCATTTTTGCATAGCTTTTTTGACTATCTTGCAACTATTTTTAGACTTAGTGTATAGCATATAAAAGTCTTGTTTTTGCCTACTCTAAATAGTTGTTTAAGGGTGTTTTGAGCTTTGAGGTTGTTTGACCCCTCTTAAGCCTTGTTAGGCTCCATTTTTGTGCATTTTTGGTGAGCTCCGGGACCATTGTATTTGGGCCTCCTCACCACTGAAATCTTGAGGGATTTCAGTGGTGAGGATGGTGCCTTGAGGTCCTAAGAAGGAGAGGGCCACCCTCTCTCCTTATTGTCCTTGAAAAGGGCCATTTTTGCCTCATGTGTGAGCATCTAATTTAGGTTCATGTTGGCCATGTCCTAACTGATTTTTGGGCTTATTATGTCATAATATAGCTCTGTTTTCACTTGGTTTAGGTACACCATGCTTGCTTAGCATACATGCCTTGTAATGCCATTGTTTAGGCCTTAACATGCTTTAGGTTTTGATCCTTGTTCTAGCATGATTTTGGCCAAGCTTTGTGAAGCTTTTGTGTTTGTTTTAGCATGCTTAAGTTCTGTTTTTGATTGTTTTGGTCGACCATGACATGCTTAGTGTAGCCACCTTGCATTTTGGCTTGTTAGCCTTAGATGTGTGAGTATATAGCATGCTTTACTTGCATTATTTCAGTGGTTTAGAACCACTTGCCATACCATTTCAGTCCTTGTGGTGTGCTTGTGTGCTTACATTTGATGCCTCTTTAATGGTTTAAAAGGTTGGTGTCTTATGCCCCTTGTTTAGGCCTTTGTGTATGCTTGCATGTTTAGGCCACTTAGATGTCATCTAGGTGTACCCTTGGCTTTGTTTAGGTCTGCCTTGGACTTGTTTTAAGTCCTCTTAGCCTTGTGAAGCTTGGTTGACTTAGCCATGGTTTAAGCCTCCTTGGCTTGCATTAAGTACTTGGACCATTATTGTATGCTTTGCTTGTTTTGATTAGTTGGTTTGGCACCTCTCCTTCATGATTTTCAGAGCTTTCTATGCATGCCATATGTCCATGTTTTGTCTCTTTTAAGTGTACTTAAAGGTTACTTGTTTGATGCTTAAGTGTTGGTCTATTTGCATGCATGTTTGTATGTATGATTGTCCCTCCTTTCCATAGCATTGGCCACTGTTTTAGGCTTGTTTGAGGGCTGCCTAAATTAGTTTAAGTCCACCCCTTAGCATGTGGTTACATGTTTGCCTTATGCCTTGCATGCCTAAATACACATTGCATGTCCATGTTGCACACTTAGCCTCCATGCCTAGGTTGCATTCCATTTGCATGCATGCTTCACCTCTTGAGTTGAGTATGATAGAGGTTGAGCCCCTTTGTTTGATTACGTGTATTGCATTCCATATCAAAATGCATACTTGGTTTCTTGGGCCATCACGCATTGAAATGCGCGATTGGTGGTCCGAGAATCGAGGGCCATTCCCCTTTGAGTCATGAATATGATAAGGAGTGTGGTTGGTGCATACATTGCTTGAAATGCATTGTCATGCTATGTTTTGCCCTCTGCTGCTGTCAAAAACAGATTCTGCAGGGAGCTTTGGCCGGTCGGCCATCTTCAGTGCCGACCGACCATCCATCAGTGGCCGATAGCTTAATCAGTGGCCGGTGACCATTCCCCTTGGCCGGTGGCCATTCCTCCTAGCCGGTGGTGTTCCACAGTGTGCATAGAACATATCCTGGGACTTGTGCAGCCTTCAGAGGAGCATAACAGTCAAAGCAGAGGCATCTTGTGCATGGCAGTGGCTTTTCCGAGCGGAGCCGAGCACGCATTGCATTGGACCCTCTTCCCGAGGCTGTTTACTGTTTAATTAACTTAGTTAATTTGCTTAACTAGTTAATTGTTTGTAATATTTTAATTAGCTTGTAGGTTAATTAATTGTATTATTCTTTCGGTCCCTCCGAGCGAAGGCAAATTTGTAATAAGTGTGGGTGCGTGTGTGCATGTCTTCCAACCCCCACTTCTTTCTTCCTTTTACTTACCTGCTTTTGATGGTTAGTATTAGGGCATACTTACTTTAGCATACCTTATGCTATGCATGCGTGCATCATTCATCAGTATTGCATGCACCGGGCTCGGCGCACCATGTTAACTGTATAGTATTTCAAATCTAACTTGAATACATGCTATCTGTGCATTCCACATGCCATCCTAGGATTAGCCGAGTCTATTCTAGTAACATTTTTTATGTGTTGCATTAGCCACTTAACATGGACTTGGATCATGCATGATTACTAACATGTTCTTTGTCTTGGCTCGGAGTACGATGTAAGTATTTATGCTTTAGCATCTCGCATAAGTGTGAATGTTAACATGCTTACCATACGGCTAGATGCTTATTTGATTAACTGCCTGAATGCCTGTGGGTGAAGGTTGGATTGTTTGAGTTGGGACGACTCATTGAAATCCATGTTTTAGCCTACTTGCGAGTAGCAAATCTTAAATCATTTTTTTAAACAAACGGATATGCAATGCTTCATTCCAAATTAGGCGATCTAGTCTATACTTTTGTGTTGTGCGCATCACATAGTAAGATTAGCTAATTAATCGGAATAAAAACACATAATGTTTTCAAAATCGGATATCATGGTTAGTAGAAGCCGATATTCTGATCGAGCGAGAGGGGGTACTCCTAGCTGACCTTCCCCAATCGTACCCAAGTTCCCGAGCCGAGGCAACTTTGGTGATGACGGACATGTGGCCTTTGGCACCGAGTCAGGGTTTCCTAAATTCTCCCGTTAAAAAATATTTAGGTGGCGACTCTGTATCTGGCAAAGCAGTCCATGTTTGGCACTTCTTTCAAAATCTATTTCTCAAAACGATTTGCCGAATTTGGACTCTTTGGTTCAGATTTAGAACTGTGACAAATTGAGTCCGAACTATGGTAGCATAAGGCCCCCCCCCCAGGGCGCGTCCACACCTACTTTTAGGTTTCTTAGTGAAAATAAAATCCTTCGAAGCAAAGTTTGAAATACCTTACGGTTAGAATTTGTTTGTTCTAGGCTTCGAAGTGACGTAAAACCAATAGTTGGTTTAGCAGTATACAAAAGGAATCACTCTTTTAAAATAAAACAGTGCAGTCCTTAAAAGAAGCTTCCATACTTCGAAAAATGTAGACTGTTTGTTCGAAGCAAAAATAGTTGATTCGAAATTGTTGATTGTATTAACCATATGATTGGGAAAATTGTCAATTACACTCCATATGCTAGGGAAGTTCAAATTAGGTCTCTAGTATTCCATTGGATAT
The DNA here is from genome assembly GCA_036172215.1 of Camellia granthamiana. Classification (NCBI taxonomy): domain Eukaryota; kingdom Viridiplantae; phylum Streptophyta; class Magnoliopsida; order Ericales; family Theaceae; genus Camellia; species Camellia granthamiana. Next base: position 22,974,270 of record CM069903.1, on the reverse strand, counting down.
GTTTAAATCAAGTTTCGAATTACAAAATTGGTGAATTCGAAACACTGATTTTGTTCATTTTGGACAAACAAAATGAAATCAGACCATGCCGAGTAAATAAAGGAAAGCCTAGCTTTATTAAGGTGAAAGTAATTACATCAGAAGGCCTTTTTGGCTACATATTCAATTTCATAAAAATAAGAAATAAAGAAAATGACAAGGTCATGGAACTTGTTCCAACAGTGGTTGATGAATTTCTGTTCCTTTTTTTATTATGTCTTCTATCTTCTCCAAGCTAGGCTGTTGAAGCTGATATGCTCTTATTTGATGAAAAAGTTGTTCAGTTTTTATTTCGAACTCTGTTTCCTTCAATCCTTGTTCTATCTCGTCTATATCCAAGTCATCCCAGTATGCAGAGTTTTTATTCTTGAAGTCATTATATTTATCAATAAGGTTCTCTGCTTCATACTGGGTGTGTCACGTCCCAAAATTTAGACAATTAAACATTAAATTAGGATTAAACCCCAATCATTATTCCATCATCCAAATCCTAGGGGTGGAACCAAAAAACTAAACGCCAACCAAACCATCCATCATAACTTCATAACTAACCAATACCTCAACATTAAGGTAGCAATAACTAGTCAAGACAACTTAAATAATGTACAGTTACAAACCATGCCCAATTATCCCAATACTAAAGTCATAAAAAAAAATAATAAATACATAAACTAATATCAACCCTAAGCTCAAGAAAATAAAAGAAATCCAAGAGACATGTCTAACAACTATAGCTATTCCACGTCACCACCGTAACCCCAACTAATCCTGCAAAGGAAGTTCGGCTGCGCTCAAACAAAATGCACCCGAGTTGCCAAAAGATAAAACGGATCAGTATATAGGTATACTGGTATGAGTACAAGATTTAACACCCAAATGTCCACCAGACACAAATAAAAATACATTTAATTCTTGTTATGGGATAAAACAAGTAGTTCCATCTACACCGAGATGAATAGGTAGTTTTTCGAGATACAGTGGCATTTATTTCTTGCCCGTACACAACGAAATATAAATTGAGTATGAAATAAATAAAATAGAAATAAAAATATGGTGAGTCAGCCCTGCAAAAAAATTAGTAAGACCCACCATCCTGCAAAAAATAAAGTTAGTATAATTTAATCATAAGCAACTTGCTAAAGAAGTATAAAAATGCACCATTTCATACTCAAATAATTCGAATTGACCAAAACTCAAAGAACAAAAGTTGTACAGAATCAAATTTTCTAAAAGACAGCATGAACGAATTTAGTAGAAACTAAACAGGTTGAGAGAAAAACTTGATAGAAGAACCTAGACGGATTTCAACCAAAAAATCTGAAGCTAAAAATGAACAAAAAATGTCCTAAGATAATTTTTTTCGGAAAAGTTCAAAACATGAAAAGTGTGCAGAATAATATTTTACTTCAATTTACGTGAAACCAATAAAAATGAGCTTGTTTCATGGGTTAAAACATCCTCTAAAATCTGCATTGCTAAAATAAATCAAAACTACAATAACCAAGATTAAACAATTATAAGTTCTAATCAATTTTTTTAATAAAAAGTTAAAACACAAAAGTTGTCTAGAATTACATATATATGCCTCTGCTCAAATTTTATAATTTATCGAGATCGTTTACTTTTTTTTTAGGATGTACAAATCAATACAATTCACATTGTGGGAGCCGAATATGTGGCTAAATCGGAAGGGGTATATTATAGTATTAACATTAACCGGCTGTATCCTGCATGATTAGGATGGGCCGAATACAATACGTAGGCCGATTAAGAAAGAATCCTTGAAGCCGAATAGAAGAACGGGTAATGATTGAAAAGTAGGCCCAGGCCCCGAGGTCCCAAAAAGAACCGATATAAATATAGAAGCAGCGTTCTTGGAAAGGTATGTAAGAATAATTCCACTTAACTTAGTAAACAAGCTTTCTTGACCATTGAGACTAACTTGCCCGTCGGAGTGCTAACCCCGGCACCCCCGACCGGAGTGTTGGTGCTTTTACAGGTGACTAGCTAAGGATCAAGAGCGTCTCCCAGGATCTGAAGAGTATTTCCAAACCACTTCCCCACACACACTATACTAATAAATTCATAATTAAATTCTTTGTACCTAAACTCCACCACTTCGGCATCCACTTCCGGCCTACACATATATCCCATGTACCTCCCGTATACCTAACACTGCTCCGAAGCCAAACTTGTACGGGGATATCGTCCCGAGTTTGACCCACACTCCTCGGATAGTTAGCATATACGTACGCGCGTAAATCGAAGTACTCGTTTACTCATGAGAACGAGGCAACAATATATATATTCACAACATCTCACTCATGAGAATAAATATAACAATGTCAAGCCTAAGACATTCAAATAAATCTCATAATTCTCACTTTTTTTGTATACACTCTTTCTCACCAACACTCAAATAAAACAACAATCCATGGAGTCATGGTAGAGTGTAAGGAATTTATTTATGGGTTCCTAATTTATTTTAATTTTATATATCCATGAGTGTGTTTATAATTATAAAATAAATCCATATAAAAATCCTAAGCCTTGCATACACAACTAATCAAAATAATTAAAATCAATCAATCATCTAAAAACCCTAAACCTTAAATACACAACTAATCAAAATAATTAAAATCAATCAATCATCTAAAAGTCCTAAACCTTACATACACAACTAATCAAAATAATTAAAATCAATCTATCATCTTTATGTAAAAATAAAATCAAATTAACATCAAATAAATATAAATAAATAAATAAATAAAAATAACAAATTAAACATAAATCAAGGGAAGTGGGTTTTGTACTCACAATATTATTTTGAAGATCAAAGAAATATTTGGAGAACTAATGGAGCTACTAAAACAAAACCCTAATCCTTTTCTTTTTTTGTTTTTCCTTTTTTTTTTGTTCACCACTTCTTCACCACTTTCTCTCCAAGCTGTCTCTCTCTTCTCTACTTGCACTGTCTATGGTTTTGGATGAATCTCTCTCTCTCGTGGCTTTCTCTTTGTTGCCGCACCTCTCTTTCTTTTCTTTTCTTTCCTTTTCTTTTGATTGATTACCTAATCATATTCTAACTTAATAAACTATTATATTATATAATACAACATAATTATAATATATATAAATATAAATATAAGATTAAATATATATATAACACCTCTTTTTTTATATAACAAATATAAATATATAAATATATGGATTAATTAAATAACACATTAAATTAATTAAATATCGCATTAAATTCTCATGTGACCACACAATTAATAAAGCCAAAAATAAAATAAGATAATAATAATCATAATAATAATAAATAATGACTTAAGAAAATTAGGATCGCTACAATATACACACCTCAAAAGAATCTCGTCCGAGATTCGATAGGAGAGAGTACTAGGCAAAAAGTTCAGGGTGCATACGCCGAACTTTCTCTTCTAACTCCCAGGTAAATCGTTCTCATCTTCGCTCAATTGCACTTTTACCAAGCTCACTTTCTTGCGCCGCAACTGCTTTACATCCCGATCTAGAATAGTAACCGGTCGCACCACATGCGTGAGATCATCATTAATCTCTAACACTTCTGGTGATACTACTTAGGAAAGGTCTTGTACACACTTCCGCAATAAAGATACATGGAACACATTGTGAATCATAGCTAAAGTAGATGGTAGAGCTAATTTGTAAACCACATTACTAATTCTCTCAGTGATCTCATATGGTCCTACAAATCTAGGTGCCAACTTTCCCTTCTTTCCGAACCGCATGATACCCTTCATCAATGAGACCTTCAAAAACACAAAATCTCCAACATTCAACTCAACCTCCTTACATTTTCTATTAGCGTAACTCTTCTGACGACTCTGTGCAGTCTTAATACGTTCCCGAATAATGTTCACCTTCTTCGTGGTCTCTCTCACCAACTCTGGCCCTAACAATGGCGTATCTCCTACCTCCATCCAACAAGCAGGTGATCGACATGGCTTCCCATACAAAGCCTCAAAAAGTGCCCTCCCGATACTGGAGTGATAACTATTATTATAAGCAAACTCCACCAATGGCAAGTGTTTTTCCCAACTACCACCAAGATCGAGGATACAAGCTCTCAACATATTCTCCAAGATTTGATTTACCTGCTCAGTTTGCCCATTCGTCTAAGGATAATAAGCCGTGCTCAAGTCTAACCTAGCACCCAAAGCATGCTGAAAACTCTCCCAAAACTCTGCCACAAACAACAGATCACGATCTAAAACTATAGAAACTGGCGCGCCATGAAGTCGCACCACCTCCGCAGTTCATGAACACTGATAGGAATAGAATGAGCAGACTTGGTAAGTCGATCCACTATCACCCAAATAGATTCATTGCCTCGCTTAGACCGCTACAATCCATCCACGAAGTCCATAGAGATGTACTCCCATTTCCAAGTAAGAATCTCAAGAGGCTGCAAAAGTCCAAACGGTCGTTGGTGTTCTGCCTTAACCTGCTGACACACATAACATCGAGAAACATACTCTCCTACATCCTTCTTCACACCTTCCACCAAAATGTCCTCTTCAGGTCATGATACATCTTAGTCCCACCAGAGTGAATGGTATATTGGGACCTATGGGCATCATCCATAATCTTTTTCCTCAATTCAACAATGTTAGGTACACCCAACTTGCCCTTGAATTGCAATCCCCCATCTGAGTCCACAGACCAATCAGTGGGACAATCATCGATCAAATCTACTACAAGGTCATCGAGCTTGTTGATGAGAAACCCATATAAATTCTACATCTGACGAACTTTACCCAGTAACATTGGCTGTACAGTCAAACTACCAATGTATGCCCTCTCAGCACTCTCTAGTTGAACATCATGCATCGAAATTAACTCCAAAGACGTCCATTCCTGAATCATCAAAGAAGCTATAATCCCATGTTGTCGACTAAGTGCATCAACGACCACATTTCCTTTCCTCGGGTGGTAAAGGATCTCGAAATCATAACTACTAACGAATTCAACCCACCTCTGTTGCCTCATGTTCAACTCTTTTTGAGAAAAGAGATATTTGAGGCTCTTGTGATCTGCGTACAACTCAAAGTGCTCCCAAAACAAATAGTGTCGCCACACTTTCAACGCAAAAACAACTGCTGCCAACTCTAAGTCATGAGTAGGGTATCGTCTCTCATGAAGTTTTAATTGTCAAGAAGCATAAGATAGAACCTTCTGATGCTGCATCAACACACATCTCCACCCAGTTTCCACTCGCATCAGTAAACACTACTAACTTTTCCCCTTGTACCGGTATAGTTAACACCGGAGCTGTAGTTAACCGCTACTTTAATTCCTGGAAAGCTTTCTCACAATCATCTGTCCATAAGAACTTCACATTCTTGCGGGTCAACTTGGTCATGGTTGCTGCAATAATGGAAAACTTCTCTATAAATCTCCTGTAATAACCGGCTAGTCCTAAAAAACTTCTCACCTCTATAGGGTTCGTAGGCTGCTTCCATTCTTTGACCACAACAACTTTCTCAGGATCTACCGCTATCCCTTGATTGGATACAACATGTCCCAAAAATTGAACTTCTTTCTCCCAAAAGTGACACTTACTGAACTTAGCATATAACTGCTACTCCCTCAAAGTCGGCAATACAACATTCAAGTGTTCTCTGTGTTCCTCCTCATTCTTAGAATACACCAGGATATCATCTATAAAGATAATCATAAACTTATCTAGATATGGTTGAAAATTTCTGTTCATCAAGTCCATGAAATAGGCAAGAGCATTGGTCAAACCAAAAGGCATTACAGGAAATTCGTACAACCCATATCGAGTCCGAAAAGTAGTAAGCGGTATACTTTCCTTTAACACACCCATCTGATGGTAACCCGTTTTGAGATCAAACTGAGAGAACAAGGCTGCCCCCTTCAACTGATCAAACAAGCCATCAATTCTAGGTAGCGGATACTTATTCTTGATAGTCACCTTGTTCAGCTCTCTGTAATCTATGCACATATGGAGAGTGTCATATTTCTTGGAGACAAAGATCGCGGGTGCTCCTCACGAGGAGTTACTTGAACGAATGAACCATTTCTAAAGCACCTCATCCAGTTGTTTCTTCATCTCTACAAGCTCTTTAGGCGCCATTCTGTATGTCGCCTTAGAAATTGGTGCAGTTCCTGACATTAAGTCAATGCGAAATTCTACTACCCGTCCAGGTGGAGGTCCAAGTATCTCCTGAAATACATCCTCAAACTCACGCACCACATCTACCTCACTAATATCCTTCTTAAGGATTTCTACCGAACACAGAAAACTCGTCATCACCGACTCTTCTCCATCGCTAGAAGTGTGGGTAAGCCGTGGCATACCATGAATATCTATATTTACAGTCTTTCTAGCATAATCTAGAGTCACAAAGTGTTTTCGCAACCAATCCATATCCAAAATAATTACAAACCCCTCAAACCCTAACACAATTAGGTCCGCATACAAGACTTTGCCCACATAGTCAATCTCAAAATCTTTACACATCTCATAAAGAGTAACTGCCCCTCCTAAAGGGGTCTCAATACGAATAGGTCTAGACAAAGAGGTAGTTACAATATGTTCTCTTTCTACAAACTGTCTAGATATAAAAGAATGAAAGGCACCAGTATCGAAAAGTACTCTAATGGGTTCTTGAAAAAGATTAAAAGTACCTTGCACTTTGTCAGTTCCTGGCATTACTACAAATGCCCTGGCTGGAGCTGCCTGACCCTGTCGCGCCTGCTGTCTCTAAGGGCAATCCTTGATTACATGTCCCAACTACTGACACCCAAAACACTTTCTATTAATCGATTGAGGTGCTACTAGTCTGATAGGTGGGGGGCCCTCTAACTGAGGTACGAGAGGACGATAACCCAACTGTGGCACTTACTACCGCTGTCCTTCATAACCCTGTGGGCGCGGACCACCCTATCTCTGAAAATAGTGTCCCTGGGGTTGGAAATTACCCTGAGGCCGGAAATTATCCTGAGGTCTGAACTTTCATTGACTACCCTGTTGCTATGGCCTTTGAAACTGCTGACTCATATGCCTTTAATCATAGGGTCGGTATCTGTTCCCATCCCGCTGCTAGAAGTGACTCCCTCTAGAAATCTCTTCGACCTTGGCCTTCCCTTCTTTAAACTGCTTCTCCTTTTCCTCATACTTTAGTACCAAGTCAAGAACTCTGTCAAACGGTTTAGTATCAAAGGGAATAAGGGACTTAGATAGGTAATGATTCAATCCCTTAATAAACTTCTCATTCTTCTTCTCCTGCGTGTCGACCAAGTAAGGGGCATAACGAGATAACTCATTAAACTTGGTGACATACTCGATCACTGTTCTACTCTCTTGAGTCAACTTCGAAAATTCATCACTCAGTTGAGACCGAATAACAGCAGGAACAAACTTTCGGTCAAAATGAGTCTTGAAATCTGCCCAAGTCAAATTCGTCAAATCTAGACCCTTCTTCCACGAGCTCCACCAAAATAGAGCTGCTCCCTCAAGTTGACGTGTAGCCAACTCCTGTTTTTGAACCTCAGTGAGCTGCATACGACCAAACACCATTTCACATTTCTGAACCCAAGCGTCAGTTGCAATGGGTCCTCCATCTCCAGAGAATTTTTGACCTTCCAAAGAACCAAAGTCTTTGTTTCTCTTGGCAAAGGGATCTCCCTGGTGGCCTTGATTATTGTTCTAAACAACCTGAAGTAACTGAGCCATCATCTCCCCCACATTAACCTACACTGTATTGGTTGTCCTAGTAGTAGTCCCCGCTGCCGCTACGTTAGCAGTTGTTTCTTCCCCTATGCCATTAGGCTCAACGCTTCTCAAATTATACCTTCCAGCCATCACCTTCAAGTTAAACACACAAAAATTCATGCATAAATACTTAGAATAAATTCAACCACCAACCTAAACCAGCTAACCCATGTTTTCACAATCCGAGGATCACCTAAACTCTCACAAGTCTAGGGTAACCTAGAGCTCTGATACCAAACTGTCACGCCCCAAAATTTAGACAATTAAATATTAAATTAGGACTAAACCCCAATCAATATTCCATCATCCAAATCCTATAAGTGAAACAAAAAAAACTAAACGCCAACCAAACCATCCACCATAACTTCATAACTAACCAATACCTCAACATTAAGGTAGCAACAACTAGTCAAAACAACTTAAATAATGTACGGTTACAAACCATGCCAAATTATCCCAATATTAAAGTAATAAAAAAAAAATACATAAACTAATATCAACCCTAAGCTCAAGAAAACAAAAGAAATCCAAGAGACATGTCCAACAACTATAGTTATTCCACGTCATCATTGTAGCCCCAACTAATCCTGCAAAGAAAGCTCAGCTGCGCTCAAACAGAACGCATTCGAGTTGCCAAAAGACAAAACGGGTCAGTATATAGGTATACTGGTATGAGTACAAGATTTAACACCCACGTGTCCACCGGACACAAACAAAAATATATTTAATTTTTGTTATGGGACAAGACAAGTAGTTCCATCCGCACCAAGACGAATAGGTAGTTTCTCGAGATACGGTGACATTTAATTTCTTACCCGTACACAACAAAATATAAATTGAGTATGAAATAAATAAACTAGAAATAAAAATATGGTGAGTCAGCCCTGCAAAAAAATTAGTAAGACCCACCATCCTGCAAAAAATAAAGTTAGTATAATTTAATTATAAGCAACTTGCTAAAGAAGCAACTTGCTAAAGAAGTATAAAAATATACCGTTTCATACTTAAATAATTTGAATTGACCAAAACTCAAAGAACAAAAGTTGTACAAACTCAAATTTTCTAAAAGACTACGCAAACGAATTTAGTAGAAACTGAACAGGTTAAGAGAAAAACTTGATAGAAGAACCTAGATGGATTTCAACCCAAAAATCTGAAGCTGAAAACGAACAAAAAATGCCCTAAGATGATTTTTTCGGAAAAGTTCAAAATATGAAAAGTGTGCAGAATAATGTTTTACTTCATTTTACGCGAAACCAATAAAAATGAGCTCGTTTTGTGGGTTAAAATAGCCTCTAAAATCTATATTGTTAAAATAAATCAAAACTACAATAACTAAGATTATCTGATTATAAGTTCTAATCGATCTTTTTAATAAAAAGTTAAAACACAAAAGTTGTCTAGAATCACGTATACATGCCCCTGCTCAAATTTAATAATTTATCGAGATCGTTTACTTTTTTTTTAAGATGTACAAATCAATACAATTCACACTATACCAATAAACTCATAATTAAATTCTTTGTACCTTAACTTCACTACTTCGGCCTCCACTTCCGGCTTACACATATATCCCATGTGCCTCCCGTATACCTAACACCACTCCAAATCCAAACTTGCACAGGGATATCGTCCCGACTTTGACCTACACTCCCCGAATGATTAGCATATACGTATGTGCGTAAATCAAAACACTCCTCATGAGAATGAGGCAACAATATATATATATACACAACATCTCACTCATGAGAATAAACATAACAATGTCAAACCTAAGACATTTAAATAAATCTCATAATCCTCACTTTTTTTTTTATACACTCTTTCTCACCAACACTCAAATAAAACAACAATCCATGGAGTCATGGTGGAGTGTAAGGAATTTATCTATGGGTTCCTAATTTATTTTAATTTCATATATCCATGAGTGTGATTACAACCATAAAATAAATCCATATAAAAATCCTAAGCCTTGCATACACAACTAATCAAAATAATTAAAATCAATCAATCATCTAAAAACCCTAAACCTTACATACACAACTAATCAAAATAATTAAAATCAATCAATCATCTAAAAATCCTAAATCTTACGTACACAACTAATCAAAATAATTACACTAAATCAAACTAAATTAAACTAACATCAAATAAATAAAAATAAATAAATAAATAAAAATAACGAATTAAACATAAATCAAGGGAAGTGGGTTTTGTACTCACAATATTATTTTGAAGATCAAAAAAATATTTGGAGAACTAATGGAGCCACCAAAACAAAATCTTAATCCTTTTCTTTTTTTCTTTTTCCTTTTTTTTTTTTCTCTTTTTTTGTTCTCCTCTCCCTCACCACTTTCTCTCCAAGCCATCTCTCTCTTCTCTACATGCACTATCTATGATTTTGGATGAATCTCTCTCTCTCTCTCTCTCTCTCTCTCTCTCGTGGCTTTCTCTTTGCTGCTGCAGCTCTCTTTCTTTTCTTTTCTTTTGATTGATTACCTAATCATATTCTAACTTAATAAACTATTATAATATATTATATTATATAATACAACATAATTATAATATATATAAATATAAATATAAGATTAAATATATATGTATATATATAACACCTCTTTTTTTATATAACAAATATAAATATATGAATTAATTAAATATTACATTAAATTCTCATGTGACTACACAATTAATAAAGTCAAAAATAAATAAGATAATAATAATCATAATAATAATAATAATAAATAATGACTTAAGAAAATTAGGGTCGCTTTTTTTTTTTTGTTCTCCTCTTCCTCATCACTTTCTCTCCAAGCCATCTCTCTCTTCTCTGCATGCACTACCTATGGTTTTGGATGAATCTCTCTCTCTCTCTCTCTCTCTCTCTCTCTCTCTCTGTTGGATCTCTCTTTCTTTTCTTTTCTTTTCTTTTCTTTTGATTGATTACCTAATCATATTCTAACTTAATAAACTATTATAATATATTATATTATATAATACAACATAATTATAATATCTATAAATATAAATATAAGATTAAATATATATATATATATAATACCTCTTTTTTTATATAACAAATATAAATATATGGATTAATTAAATATCACATTAAATTCTCATGTAACTACATAATTAATAAAGTCAAAAATAAAATAAGATAATAATAATCATAATAATAATAAATAATGACTTAAGAAAATTAGGGTCGCTACAAGGTGTGAATTCAACGGGCTGAGATGTTATCCAAAGATTGAGTGGTGGCCACAGAAGTTTGGTGCCAATAAAGAAGTAGTGGGAGTTGATTCAAAAACATCTGAAGCTCTGCTTGGGCAATAGGATTGAGGACATGACTTTGAGTCATAATGTCACAAGTCTATCGAAAGTTCTTAAGAGGAACATCACCCTCAAGAATATTGAAGGGCAAGTGAGAAAAGGCTGCAAGCAGAAGTTGAGCTTGATATTGCTCAAATATAATGAGGGAAGTTGGAGGTTGATAGGAAGGAAGAAACTGATTCTCAAAAAGAGTAAGTCTTAGTTCTTCCAGCCAATGAGGGTTTTGCGGAAGAGGAGGCGCAGGAGGATCCATCTCGAAAGAAGAAGAGAACTGGAGGTTGTTTACGCAATCAAGCTAGTCAGAAGAGCAAAATTTTGCCCTCTGGGCTAAGAATGATGGGATGTACCATTGTGCTTTCTCTGGGCGACAGGCGGCTTGCACAATCTTTGTAGGCATGGAGGACGTGTACCATGCTATGAGTAAGTTGTCTTCCAAACTGCGTCGACGATCGATGGATACATATGGGTAAACCACTGAGCTCCGAACAAAAGGAGGGAAAGATGGAAGATCAGCAAATTCAACGAAGTGATGATTAATGCGCTCTCTCAGCTTGGATTCCTCAGGTTCTGGCCAACCTCCCTGCTAGAAGTCTTAGAAAAAGAAGAAAAAGAAGAAGAAGCTGCAGTCTCATCCCACGCAGAAGGTTTCGGGTCAGAAGAAAAGCTTCTAATATCCATGTTTGCAAAGTTTTGGGCTAGAGAATTATGAACAACAGGTTCGTAATCCAAAGGTCGATAGTTTGCAAAAGCTTCCATGACTTGAATATAGGAAGGTAGATAGGAGTGGCTAATAAATGCATGAAAATTCTTTCGAGGGCAAACATTATTATCTAGCAACTCCTCGTATGCTCGATCTATGTCAAAGAAAGTTTGTTTGGCCATGCGAGTTGTATCAGCCCTTTCGAATGCTCAGATAATGGGAAATGTTCAAGGTGTGGAAAAGAATTTAGTGCAGGCGATTGCAGTTTTAAGAAGATATGAAACACATGCACGTCCTAGGACGTGGGTGAAGTGTTTTGATCCACTAATATCACAAAATATTCGATATATTAGTGCAGGGGGTAATGTTGGCTGTATAAATTGTATAAGCCAATCACGATTCAACACGTGGTATGAGAAGGGCAATTTGGGAAGGCAATATAAATCGCCAACTATAGTCAAACACGTGTCAACCCATACTGGCAATAATGGGTCTGCATAACACTGGAATGATCAAGGGATATAAGATGATGTGGCCTAACGGTGACTCACAAGATTCAAATTCAAAATCAGGAGGGAAGTCTAACTGCAAACATGGCGTAGTGGAGCTAATTGTGAGGAAGCATGATCAGCGATTATGGAGGAATGCTTCGATGGTTAGAAGTTCATTTCGACAGTTATCACTGAGAAGTATAAATAACAGAGAAAGCCCCAGAAAGAAGCCCCAAACTCAGATCCAGAAATCAGTTTTTATCTACTTTATTTTCCTTCAAGTTTTTACATTTCTTATTCTTTACATTTCTGTACTTCAAATTCTTGTATTGTATTTTATTCATATGAGTAGTTTCAAGTATCTTGTTGCTGTAAACCTCTACAAGACTGGATCAGATCATTATAAATTTTTCATTTTTACTTAATGAAATACTGCAATTGTTCTTTATTTAATTATTATTTACTAGATTCTCCTAAACAAGCCACTAGTAAAAGTCCTCTTTATTGAGGCTGAAAAAATTGAAACACAATTGTCTGATAATTGGTTAGCAATTAATCTTCTGTAAGGATTGATTGATCATTGCTGGCACGCTTAAAATTACAATACTAACCTTCGAAAGCCAAAAAAACCAACAAACTCCTTAGTGCGATAGAGAATAATATTAGATTTAGTAAAGTAGATTTACCGAGTAACGATTAACAATGATTATTAAATAACTCAACTATGACCAATAAATAAATCGATTGTAGTTTGGATAAATTTTAAAAGGATGAAATGTTCAGTTTTAAATTAAAATAATGCATGAAATAAAAAGACATGTAAACCCTCTTGAATTACTCATTTGTTTTATGGTTTATTATTTTACCGATCTAGAATAATTAGTTTCATCGATCCATTAATGATAAATTCAGCCTCCACAATTACCTACCAATTACAATTTCTTTGTTAATCTTTAATTTAAAAAAATTATAATTTATTTATTTAAATATATAACATTTTTCTTATGCGGATGGTATGGTATCATCATTACTTGACCCGATCAGGATGTTACCCACAGGCCATAACATAACGATATTGATTCGGGTAATGGACCACCAAACCCAATAATTCTCACCAACCCCAAACCCAAACCCAAACCATAGACGATCGCCGGACCCAAGAAGAAAGAGAGCAGCAGAGCAGACATGCGGTGCCCATACTGCTCGGCGGCGCAGGTTAGTTGCGCCACCACGGCCAGCGGACGATCCATAACCGAGTGCACCTCCTGCGGCCGCGTAGTCGAGGAACGCCACACCCAATCCCACCACCTCTTCCACCTCCGATCCATCGACTCCCCTCTCTGCCTCGTCACCTCCGACCTCCCCACCCTCCCCATCTCCACCAAAACCACCACCACTGACCAATTCAAAGACGAAGACGAACCAGAAGAAGAAGAAGATCCATTCGAGCCAACGGGTTTCATCACCGCCTTCTCGACCTGGTCGCTCGAACCATACCCGGTCTTCGCCCAATCTTCTACCTCCTTCGCCGGAAACCTCGCCGAGCTGGAACGCGTCCTCGAAACCACTTCTTCGTCGTCTTCTGGTCCATCCGTGGTTGTGGACAATCTGAGGGCTTATCTTCAAATAATTGATGTTTCGTCGATTCTGGGATTGGATTACGATATCTCGGACCACGCGTTTCAGCTTTTCAGGGATTGTTTGTCGGCTACTTGTTTGAGGAATCGCAGTGTCGAAGCCCTGGCCACTGCGGCTCTTGTTCAAGCCATTAGAGAAGCTCAAGAACCCAGAACTCTCCAGGTAAACATGCATACCATACATAGATACATGCATAAATACTTTTTTTTATAGATTATTTTGGGGCTTTTAATTGTCAGTGATGTGAATCCATTATTTGTCGAATCAGATTAGATTACGTGGATGTTTGGGAAGTGGGTTTTTTTTTTTTTTTTTTTTTTGTAGGTTTTTTTAGTTGTAGGATAATAGAGGAGAAAATTTTTTTTTGTGTTTGAGAAGGTAGTTAGGTGATGTTTGTAGGAGAAAAAGGGAAATGATTATGAGATTTGACGTGATATTTTGTTTGTATTTGTTTTTTTATTATTTTGTGACCAATTTGTCTTTTAGTAGAAAAAAATCAAAAATTCATCTTCCCAAACAGCGCCAAGTTACCACTGTTTTTTTTTTTTGGTTGAAGTTGTCATTTTCAAATGATGCAATGCTCTATTCATATTATGATGTTCTAGCAATGGATTAACACATGGTAGTGACTAATGTCCTTGTCTAGTGTTGTGGTGTTCATGGTTGGAGTAAGGGAGCTTTCGTTTCTACGAGGAAATCCATTGAGGTTGTGCCAGGCCAGGCCAGGCCAATGTTGTGGTAATTGATTTAAGACAGGCTAGAAAACTATGGCATGAGGCAGCCCACAAGTAAATTTATGGTGAGTTTAGGGTAAGAGTGGATTCAAAGGTAATGTTTAAAATGGTAGAAGAGTGTAATGTTTAAAATGGTAGAAGAGTTCTAGTGTTTATGGAGTAGACAAACCCCATATCAACTAAAATTATGACTCTAAAAATACTATCGACACTTTCATTCAGACCAAGAAGCCTTCACGCTGAGTTTAGAGGCTATATGGTTTGTTTAGGCTTTAAGTGCGGATATATTTTATCTAACCAAGAAACAGCTCTCCCGTCACGTCAATAAGAGCCAATAATGCGATAATAATCTGTCACTATTGGATGGATTGGAAACAAAGGTTGAATGCCATTATGAGACAATGAAATTCTTATTAACTAAGAAAAGAGACAAAAAATGAAGTCTAACATTTGTGAGTCTAACCTTACATCATTGTTAGACTAATTTACATGCCTACACTCATGATCATTTAACTTGAATACTTTACTAGGCAATTGGTGTCTTGGACATAGTGGTAATATGGGAGCTATTTTAAAGCAAATGCCATGGTCATGGTGTTTTAAAAAAAAAAACTTTCATATTGTACATATAGTACCCATCGAAACAATATCATTGAGCAACTGGTGTCATAATTTCTTGTAAGTTAAATTGAAATCACACACTAAGATGCCTTCCTTATTGATTCAACCTATGCTGACAAGTATCCATTGATAATACAAAGCTGTAGAAACAATTCTCCATTTAAATGCCTGAATTAAATTCTTTTATCAGCATCCTCTTTAATGTCTCCCTTGCTATGACTAATTGAGCCTAAATAATGAAAATGTTCAATATTTGCCTCTTGGGTATCTCTTAGCCGCCAATCTTCACATCTTCATTGTTCCGCGTATAAAGTGTTTTGGCCATATGCATTGCCCTTACTGCCAAGTTATTTGCTTTTATCTGTAATGTTAGTTACCTGTGTTGCCTGAGTTTTGAATATCATGACCTAGCACCTCTTTCATTTTAACAGGAAATCTCAATTGCAGCCAATTTGCCCCAAAAGGAGATTGGGAAGTATATAAAGATACTAGGAGAAGCTTTGCAACTAAGTCAGCCCATCAACAGCAATTCCATATCAGTCCATATGCCAAGGTTTTGTACACTTCTCCAATTGAACAAATCTGCTCAGGTAACCTCAATGTGCTCTTGTGCAGTACATTTACCTTGGCATCTTAAAATCTTAAAACTCTGGTAGTCAAAAACTTTCCAACACTACACAGTTTCAACTTGCAAGATTCAGATTATGCCTCACTATTTGTTAGCTTACACAGTGAATGTTAAGAAGATTGCACTTCCAAAAAAAAAAAAATGAAAATGAAAGATTTCTATAAAGCATCATATTTAGAGGCCTGAATTTGTTTTACTGCAATATAGAGCCTATTTATAACAGACAATCCTAAAAGCTCATGAAAACCTTCTCAAACCAACCTAACCCAACATTGATGTACACAATCCTACTCAATCATATCACTAAAGCGTGGTTGTTATCTCCAGGTTCTCGCGCCAAGTAGAGATAGCTACCTCTTCCATTTGTCCTCACTCGAACACTTGACCAATTGAACTAGACTCCATTGCCCGACCCTTCGATAATTTGAAGACCTCCTCACTCATGCCAGATAATCTTCTCCATCTCCACCTAGACGTTCTGGCTCTCCATTGGCAGACTTTCCTACTATTGCTCTCTCTCTCTCTCTCTCTCTCTCTCTCTCTCTCTCTCTCTCTGTGTCTCTCTCTCTCTCATATGTCTGTCTCTCCTCTCACACAGCCGACCTCTGATGGTCTCTTGTCTTCTCGATGTCTACCATACTTGCCAGACTCCACACCTAGCCCAACCGCCCCTACAAAAGCAAAGAGACTGCTCTGTCATCAAATCACAATTGTGAAAATATTTTATTACCTGCTGTTCTCTTTTCTCTTTTCTCATCTCTCTCTAATTATTAAATAAAGCAAATCTACCCATAACTTTTGTCTAGTAACTCTTTTCAGGAACTTGCAACTCACATTGGAGAAGTCGTGATCAACAAATGCTTCTGCACTCGCAGGAACCCTATTAGCATATCTGCTGCTGCTATATATTTGGCCTGCCAACTTGAAGACAAACGCAAGACTCAGGCAGAAATTTGTAAGGTGACGGGGCTCACTGAGGTCACTCTCCGTAAAGTTTACAAGGAACTACTGGAGAATTGGGATGATCTTCTTCCTTCTAATTATACTCCAGCTGTCCCTCCAGAGAAAGCGTTTCCTACAACTACAATCGCCTCTGGTCGTTCTTCAACAACCAGAGTCGATATACTTGAAGGAACTTCCACGGACAGAGACAAGCAGATTGAAATCAAGCCTGCCAAACCGAGTGATGTCTTGGACACATGCAATCAGATCATTGGAGGCAAAGAGGACCCTGACAGCAAAGGTAATTTCCGTGCAACTCATGCGCCTGTGTTGAACCGGGCACCAAATTTTTGGCAGGCCCAGCTGCCCTTTGGGGCTTCAGGTATAAAAACAGCAGGAGAGAGAAATAATGTCACTCAAGAAATGGATATTGATGCACCGTCTAATGCTCAAGAGTTAGAGAAGAAGGCAGATAGAGATGCAAAGGCTGCTGCTAGTTCTGTGAGGCCGGGCCAATTTTCAAGTTCCCCTGCTTCAGGTGCAAGTTCTATGGCATGGCCATTTCGTTCCCCAGCATCATCAGGCCCACCTTCATCTCTTCGATTTGTGCAACAATCAAAGGTGGCATCAGGCTGTGCAGATCCTAAAGGAACTAGGAATCAAAATGAAAGTAAAAAGGGTGAGTAGTGTAGAGATATATGTGAAACTTGGTTCTGTTGCAACTTATTTTCTATGTAGTTCTTCTTAGATAGAGGTCTTGTTTGTTTGTTTGTTAGATATGTTGTGTGTTGTGTTCAATCAGTTTGGGTGACCCTGCATGCATAGAAGAAAGCAGAGATTAAAGAGTGATACGAACCTGACCTTTTAAACAACTGATTGTTTGGAAGTTTACAAGCTGTAAGATTATGCATAATTGCCCCAAGTATAATGGCGGATATTATTTCATGGTTTTCACTATGGGTGTGCGCGGTCTGGTTCGAGCGATTTGAGAGTAAAATTACAGATTAAATAGCGGGTTAACGGATTAGCGAATTAACAAATTGTAGTTTGGGCGGTTTATGACGAATGGAAGAATATTCTAATTAATTATCATACATTTGCATAATATATTGCATTAATTTGTACAATATTTTTTAGATATATAACACAAAGTAATTTTACATAATATGTTTCATATTCATTGAAAGTTAAAAAATATATATGTATTAACTATAGCGGAGCAGAGCGGTTTGGCGGATTATAAATTTCAAAGTTTAAACCGCGATTAGCGATTAGAGCGGTGCGAATTAATGCAGATCGTTGTAATTTTAGCAGATTAAGCGATATTTTGCACAGTCTTAACTTCCACCATCTCTCTCTGGGCTTTCCTCGTGTAGCTTATTCCTTGTTTGAGGTTAGGTTTGACATTTCCTAAAAAAGTTAAAAAGTCAAAAAGTCACTATATTATTTAAGTCATATCATCTTATTTAAGTCATATCATCTCTCTACCACATCACTTCAAACACAATCCATATTTCATAAAAAGTCAAAAAGTGCACTTATTTAGAATATCTCAAACAACCCATATGGCCTTGTTTGGCATGATCTAAAAAAGTTAAAAAGTCAAAAAGTTACTATCCTATTTAAGTCACATCACCTATCTAACACATCATTTCAAATTTAGCCCATATTTCATAAAAAGTTAAAAAATATACTTATTTATCCCAAACCATCCGTGAGGCCCACTCTATATTAATTTCCATGATTCATTTTTTCAGAATATTATCTATTAAAAAAAAAAAATCAGGTTAGCTGCAAGATAATGGTAATTATATGGATGAATTATATTTGTTTGGAAAAATAAATATTATATTCTTTCAATTACAATTTGCCATTCTGTAATCATTGAGTATTTAAATTTTTTACATGAATAATTTTATATTAATTTTAATTTTTACATGGATAATCTTTTTGATAAGCACTACGAAAATAACATTTGGGATAATAGGATGAATGAGCTCACGAACAGTCAAAAATAAATCAACAATGCTACTAAATGAAAAAAATAACTAGAAAATTATATCCAAATATCACAAATATTTTGGATGTAATCTACATTTCACAACTTTTAAATAGGAATGGCAACCGGCCGGGGCGGGGCTGGGGACTGCCCTCTCCGTCCCCGATCCCCGAAGATTAAAAAATCCCCGCCCCCGCCCCCGATCCCTGGCGGAGGAGCCCATTACCCTCCCGTCCCCGTCCCTGTCCCCGTCCCCGTCCCCGTCCCCTAACGGGGATCGGGTTTCCCCGAACCCGAAATATCCCCGAGCTTTTTTTTTTTTTTTTGAATTTTGTTCAACAACTCACTGACTAATCAACATACATCACAAATCAAAAAAAAAAAATTAACAGATCAATATATAACAAATCTAACAGATGAATATATAACAGATCAATATATAACTAACACAGATTAAAAAAAAATATTCTGAACAATACAAATAAACAACAATACAGATCTGAGTACAGATCAACAACATCAGATCAAAGAGAGAGAGATAGAGAGAGATAACATATTTGAGTACACCTCCATCGTCTGGCACAGATTTGGCGAGATCGACGGTGGCGAGATCGACGGTGGGTTCAGTGGTGGTGAGAGAGAGACAGACCTTCTGCTCAAGAATAGAGAGAGACGAAGTTGAGAGAGAGAAAGAGAAACCGAGACAAGGAGGAGAGAGAGAGGGGGGGTCGGGGCCAACGGTGGTGGTAGTGATGTCGTCATGTCGGTGACTGTGAGAGAGTTGAGTTGAGAGAGAGAGAACGGGAGAGTTAAGAGAGAGTGAGAGAGTTGAGAACGAGAGAGTGAAAGAGTTGAGAGAGAGAAAATAAAAGTCAGAGAGAGAGTGAGATAGTTGAGAGACAAGAGAGTTGAGATCAAAAGTGAAATAGATATTTATATAATACAATTAATATTTATATAATACAACCAAGAGATTCAGAGGCGGGGATGAATCGGGGAAATTTTGGGACGGGGCCGGGGCCGGGGCCGATGAGCCTATCCCCGTCCCAGGCCCAAAAATTATCGGGGATGTATTTTTCAATACCAGCCTCGGCCCTATGGTGAATAATTTTCGGGAAAAACCCTATTTATCGGGACGAGGCGGTCCGGGTCCCCGTCGGGCCGGGTTAATATTGCCATCCCTACTTTTAAATATACACTAGAGTTATTTTTAAAATAAAATTCAACAGTAGATAGAATTTTCCCTCGTCTTTGTCATTGGGCTAAAGGGCCGGCCCGTCATAAAATTTGGAGCTAAAAGAATTCCAAGTCCAAACAGAAATGCTCATCAATGGACAAGACCTGAAAGCGTTGAGCGGTTGAATGATCTTCATCTTCATCTTCATCTTCTTCTTAAGCTCCACCACAGAGAAGAGAATCTGCACATCTCTCTGAAAAAGACTCCATTACAAAGGCATCTCTTTAATTATTTACTTTTTTTTATTCTTCAATTAGATTTATATTTTCTTAAAAATTGTCATTTGGTTTATCACACACACAATCCTGTGATTATTCCATTACAAAGGTATCTCTTCAATCCTCAAACCCTAAACCCTAATATATTCTCTCTCTCTCTCTCTCTCTCTCTCTCTCTCTCTCTCTCTCTCCACCCGATCATCGCTGCCTCTCTCTAGCTCTCGCGCAGATCCCTCTATCTATATCTCCAGCGCCGAAACCACACGAACCCTAAGACAAAGCAAGCAGGTGAACAAGACGAACTTGAGGTTACTGAAATCCATCACGCATCTTCAAGTCCAGGTATTTATTTTTCTGAAATCGTCTTTCTGATGATGAGAATTGCTTAATTTGATTCAAACTGCTTGAGATTAGTTGAGATTGCTTGAAATTTGTTTGATAATATGTTTGAAATTGCTTGATAATTGTTGTTGCTGTTGGTGTTGTTGTTGTTTTTAGTCTGTTTGTTTTTTTGGTGAATTGTTAAAAAATATCATATTTTGTTTGGGGGGAGTTTCTGCTGGGAAATGATGGGGAAGGAAGGGAGGGAAGGAGGGAAAGAAGGAAAGTAATTGGGGATAATGATCCGGCAGATTTGGCATTGAAAATATAGCATGCCACTGGAGACTTGTTTTTGCCAACTCTTGCCAAAATTTGGCAATGGCAGCTCTCTTGGCAGCCCACTGTCGATGGGCACGTTATAAAGCTTTCTTTTATTTTCTGTTCTCTCATTTGTTTCCTAAACAAGAGGAGAGAATAACCCACTATTTTTTCTTCATTTATTTACTAAATTATTCAAACAAGGAGAGATCACCGTCCTTTCTTTTCGTCTATCCTAGTTTGGCAAATGGATAGCATGCTTCACGTTAAGGATCTCTTTTTCTCAACTCAAAATGACTCAATACAGCTCTTTTCTTATCATTGAAATCCCTTGCATTGTGACTACTATCTTACCCTCTGTCTCTGGCACAGAGAAAAAATGAAGAAGAAGAAGAAGAAGAAGAAGAAGAAAGAGAGAGTAGAAACTTACTGTTAATTACATTTATGCATCAATTGTGTGTATATTATTTTCTAATTTTTCTTATAGGGTTTCAACAGTTTGTTATATATCACTTTGAAGGTAAAGGCTACGAAGATGGACAACATCGTAGATGCTTTAAATAATGCATATCAGGGGTTTGTTGCTGCAGCAGCTAGTGTGCTTGAAGCCAAGGAGAGTTCCGGTGGCCAGAAAACGACAATTGTTGTTGCTGCTCTAGAAAACTTTAAGCAGTGTCAAGAGCTGTTCAGAGTGGCTTGTGATCAAGCTGAAGAGTTCGTGAAGTCTATGAAGCAAAAGGATAGGGTCAGAGTGCCTAGTTGATGAAGCCACTGGCTCGGTGACTGGAAAGACAGGGCAAGCCGTCACAACTGGTCTTCCATCTATTAGTGCGGTTAGCTTGGAACAGATAAGTAAAGTGGTCCGGTGGCTGGTGATTGAACTTCAGCAGGGTTCTGGAACTGCTGGAGGTTCATCACATCCCCACCCTTCGGTACCCATAGTTATCAAAGTCCCGATCCAGATCTTACAATCCGTTTGAGTACAATCAATTCGGATCATGTAAAAAATTCCTTATAGGTAGGATATTTCGATCCTAGTAATGGGATCTTATAGGATCCTAGAATCCCGATCCGAATCTGATCCTATCCGATCCAATTTACAAGCCTTGTTGTGTATTATATGACATATTTTATTGTAAATTTTATATTTGTTGCCTAAATACCAATTTATGTGATCAAAATAAATAATAAAAATTAAGTAGTTTGAATCAAGTAAACTAAGAAAAACAAGCTAGGAAATAAGCATTCAAATATTGTGGTAATTTAAGAAAATTAACTAGTCGAAAAAACAAACTTAGCTTTAGTGGAGTCTAAGGAGGGTAAAATGATTGCAATTTTATCCCAATTTTTGGAGAGATTATTTTTGTGGCTCGAATCCGCTCCACCAGGGATTTTAACGACAAACCTTATCTTTCGATTAAGCTGCTCTTTTGAGTTCTTAATCTATTTTCATATCCAACTTTGTTAAATATTTTTTCTTCACTTTTTTTGCATTATTGTAGATTATAAAGTATTTTGTTATAGAATTCTTCTTCATCTTCATCTTCTTTTTTGATGAAATACAAAATTTTTACCATCGAGTTTTCTATTGTATACTATTATATGTAAATTTTACATGGAGCATTATATTTTTCACAATATATCTTTACTTCTTTTTAATAGAATATAAGCTCATTTTGTGTATATTTTTTAAGAAATGTTTATTTAAATTAACTTATTATGTAATTTGTCTTTTCGGTAAGATCTTACGATTCTCGATCCGATTTTAAGATCCGATCCTATAAATATCTTCAACGATCCAACTTAATTCTCCATACCTTTTGATGCTAGATTTTCTAAGGATGCTGCTCAATAGGTATACAGACAATTAAAGTCATCTTTGTTCCAGATCTTTTTGGAAGCCGATGATATTTTTATTGCATCATTGCAAGATATTATAGTGATGAGTCACGACCACACATTTTGTGCTAACACTTGCATTGTCAAAGTGCATTTAATTTTTAAGTGAACAACAGTTAACTGCTTGTTTCTGAGTTTTTTGATATTTCTAATTTTCTGTTTAACTCCAGCCTGCTGCATTATCCATTTCATATTTTTTTTAAGAAGTTTCTTACGTTGCTTGCATGCCTTTTTATGGTTCTTGTTTGTGTTGGGGTTTTTTTACTATTTGATTTTCATGGTGCTATGATTTAAAGTGATGGTCCTCTGTATTGTTAATTTTATCATTCACGATACTTTTTTTGCCTATTCTAATTTCCCTTTTTGATTTCAACGTAAATGGTAAAAGGTCAACCAGGCTCGTTACATACTGTGTTTAGATATTGGTTTTAAAGTGCTATTACCCACTGTTGTGACCCATTGTTGGGCTCATTAATAGAATTCGGATCCTCGGCCGCCCCTACCCGGCAGCCATCCCAGCAGCCCCCCAAAACGACGTCGTTTTGGGGTTTTTTTTTTTTCTTTTCTTCTTCTTCGTTCTTGCTTTCTCTCTCTTCTCTTTCGGCCATTGCCGTCGTCTGGCTCGCCGTCGCAGGAGGAGGCTGCGAGCTCGCCGTCGCAGCTCGCAGCTCGTCGCCTCGCCGCCTCGCCGCCGGCCGTCGCCTCGTCGCCTCGTCGCAGCAGCTGCACCGCCGTCTCCGCTTCCTCCTCCTCCTCCTCCTCCTCCTCCTCCTCCCCCAGTGGTTATGGCCCTCTCCAGTCCGGCCCTTCCCTTCCTCCTCCTCCTCCTTCCTCCCTCTTCCTCTCCTTCCTCCCTCTTCTCCCTCTCCCCTCCCCTCCCCTCTGGTTCGAAGAGAGAGAAAAAGAACGAAGAAGAAGAAAGAAAAAAACAAAAAACAAAAAACCCCCAAAACGACGTCGTTTTGGGGGGCTGCCGGGTAGGGCGGCCGAGAATCCGGACTCTCATTAATAAGGGGTGCTGGGAGTGTAGTGGATTGGATTTGAGTGCTTTAACCTAGGAGCCACGGATATGAACACAGACATGAAAAGAGATTAAGCACCTTTGAGATAGTCACTTGTCGATGTTGCTTGGGTCTGGCCCTTGGTACACTGGTAGTGATCATGATGAAATCATCCTTTGTTGAGATCGTCGACCGAGTACCTTTGAGATTGTTGCTCTTTGCGGTGGAATCAATTGACGACCAGTGGTTTAGAGCGGCAAGATCAACACTTCTCTTTGAGATCGTCTCTTCTTTGTTTGATTTAGGACAAGATTGATTGATGGATCGAATGGCTGTATGTAGTTACAATTTGACTCGCCATGTCCCTTGTTTCCGAATTTGGACACGTGTGTCTGGTGAAAAGCAAATTAATTAAATAAATGAATACACCAGCTGGTGTGTTTACAAAAATGATTGAGAACTCTAATAGGAGTGAATTCCATTGTGATGTGAGGTTTTAGTCTTATTTTTTTTATTTTTTATTTTCTTATTGCCTGTTGCATCATCAAAGTTTAATTAAAACTCTAAAATTAGAAAGATGTAGCATTGCGCTTCTTTCCTATTGAAGATCTATCAGATTATCCGCCATTCAATTCATTCTTCCTCTAGTTTATTTTTCTTAGTATTCCCACAAATTGGCTGTCAGTATTCTTACCAAGCTGCTATGGTGTTTTGTGGTTTCGCTATGAAAAATTTGGGAACTTATATGTAAGTCATAATTGGTGAATTTATTGTCTAATTAATTATATAATAATTAATGATATTTTTTATTAAATATTATTAAAAAATGTCACTAATTGTTAATTTTACAATTTAAAAATTGTCACAAAAAATGTTATTAATTATAAATTTTAACGGTAGTTTTAAAAATTGCAAAAAAAAAAATTATTAATTTTTAACTTTCAGCGATAATTTGAAAAATTTGTCATAAAAAAATGTCACTAATTATAAATTTTAGTAACAATTTATAAAAATCATGATAAAAAAAAGTCATTGATTGTTAATTTTTAATGATATATGTAAAAAATTATCACACAAAATTATTTTTATTGACGATTTTATTAAAATTTATTTTCTATAAGATTTGATGAGAATTAAATTTAATTATTAGGACATATTAATAATTTACCTAAAAAATTGTTGTCTTCTTTTCCTGGGTTAATTTTGCTTTCGTTTGGCATGAGGTTTTTGGGCTTTTTGGTTAAAATAGTCATAAAAAGATAAAATAGACTTTTTAGTCTAATAAGATAAAATATTACATCCAAACTATAATAATTTCATTTTTTCTCTCATAAAAGTAAAAAAAACTAAAAAGTCTATTTCAAACAAGACTTTTTAGGCCTCAAGTTAAAATAGCAAAAAAATCGAAAAGGCAACACTGGGAGAATTGTTCATGGATGGTCTGTAAAATGAAGGTTGTATATCCCACTCAAAACTTAGGCTTCGTTTGGAATGTAAATTGACTTTTTAGCATTTTAATTATTTTAGTTTAGGATTAAAAAATCTCGTTTGGGATAGACTATTTTATTTTTTTGATTTTTGTAAGAGAAAAAGTGAAATATTTTCAACTTATTGTCTTATTGCCTTTTAAACTTATTTTCAACTATTTTGGGAAGAGATTAAAAGTTATTTATTTTGTTTTTTGGACTTCTTTTTTGAAAAAATTTAGAAAATGATATGACTCAAAAAAATTAAAAATCAAAAAAATTATTTTTAACCACTTATCAAAAGAATTCTTTATTATTTTTTTATAGCTATTTTAACTTTTTAATCCCAAAACTTTTCATGCCAAACAAGGGCTTAAGGTGGCAAGTCCTATCTTTTCAGTTCAGTCATTTTGCCTCCGTTTGGCAAGTGGGTTGGTTTTTTAGCTTTTTGACTTTTTTAGCTATTTTAACCTAGGACTAAAAAACTTGGTTTGGGGAAAGTTTTTGACTTTTTTGTCTTTTTTTGTGAAAGAAAGAATGTAATGATTATGAGTTGAATGTGATGTTTTGTCTTATTGGACTAAAATAACCTATTTTGTCTTATATGACTATTTTAACCCAAAATTTGCTTCCCAAATGGAGGCTTTGTTTGTTTTAATTGTTGAATATAAACTGATGTATAAGTAGATGTAGAATGTGGTGGTGACGGTTTTAAAAGGTGAGGAAATGCAGCTCAACCGGCTTATCAAAATGATGGATGCTATTTTTCACTCTGCTTGTTTTCATTTTTAAAATATATATATATATTTTTTTGGTTATATATTTTTACTTTTATTGATTTTTTTAATATTTTTAGTATTTTTTTAATTTTTAAATATATTTAACATAAATACATTTAAAATGTATAATATTTATGAAAAAAATCTGTAAAAAATTCACTAAATATAAAAAAATATAAAAATTTAACATATTTTTTTATATTTTTGTGTATTTATTAATTTTTCAAAATATTTTTTTATAAATATTTTACTTTGAGATACATTTAAGTAAAATGCATCTAAAAAAATAAAATAAAAAATTACTTAAAATTTTAAGAATATTCACTAAAAAGAAAATAACATAAAAAATAAAAAACTCAATTTTCAAAAAATTAAATTCAGAAAATTGAAACCAAATATACTGATTATTTTTTAAGTAAATTCTTTTTTGGTCAAAGATAAAATATTAATATGTTACTAGTAAAAGTCAAATTACAACTTAAAAGAATTATTGTTGATCCACCAATTCGAATCCACCAATTCAAATCCCAAACTTTTCACTCACTATGCCGTGACTACATCCATCAACTTAAAGTTAGTGCTTGTTTAACATGCACTAAAAAAGTATACTTTTTTGTATACATATTTGGGTCACATCAATTAACATCTTCTCTTTATTTTTCTATTTATTTTCTCTACTTTTTTACACATTTTTTTTATAAAAAGTTAAAAAATACACTTATTTACAATATTCCAGACCACCCTTTAGTCTTTTTCTGTGTTTTCTAATTTCTAAATTTTGAAGCCAATGGTGCAATTATTAGGTTGTTGATCATTGAATTGTCATAATCTTCTGCCATCCAAACAAATCAAAGTAAAAATGAGAGATTGGAATGGTAATATTGATTTGTTTGGCGGTTTTAAACAGGTTGTTTTTATTTTTAAAAAAAAAATTATGTAGTCAATTTATTTATTTTTTTGTTGGAGTGTTCTAAACTCAAAATCGAAATTTTAAGTCTTAGTGAATTTTTTTTTAAAACTTTTTTACAAGGCTAAAAACTTTTTGGAAGGTAAGAATTTTAAATATTATACAAGAGAATTGAAATCCATCCTAAAAATTTTAAAATGAATGATTATGGAAGATGAGAATTGACTATTTACCAAGTCAGGATCCTCTGTCGTGGTTTCCTTTGGCGGGTCAAAACGACGTCGTTTTTTTTTTTTTTTTTTTGTCCTTCTCCTTCTTCTTCTTTTGTTTTTCAGCCTCTTTTTCATTTGCCTTTAATTTGTGAACCTAACCCCTCTTTGAGAGAGACAAACAGAGAGGGCAACACAGGCAGCCGACTGTCTCCTGCAACTTGGTGATGGCGGCGAGACGAGTAGAGACGACAATGAGGCACGAAAGGAGGCGGCAACGAAATCCGTTTCGTCTATGTCGTCCCTTTCGTCTTCATTCTCATTTTTGTTACTGATATATATATATGTGTGTGTGTGTGATATTTCTACAGATTTGATTTCTACTGATATATATATATATATATATGATTAAATGTAACAAAGCTTTGACCAGGTACTTTACAAATTATATATATAGATTTTGGTGCCCATGTATATATATATAGATTTATTTCCATTGATATATATTTCTACTAATATATATATATATATGGGCACCAAAAGCTTTGAACAGGTACTTTACAAATTAATTCAGGATTTTTGTCAAATTTGTGGACAAAGAAAAGAAAATGATATTAGTTGTTAAAATAAAAATCTATTTTTATTAACAAAAATCAAATAGAATTTCATAGATTTGGATGGGTTATGGCTTATTCTGGGGTATTAACTCCTTGCTTAATATGTTTGTCTTTAAACCGGTGTTACTGCTAAGCCCAAGTTCTCCTCCTATATATTGCATTTTCTATGATTAGAATGTGATTAACACTCAAATGTAATGGTGTTTGTCAAATTTGTGGAGAGAAAAAAGAAAATGTTATTAGTTATTAAAAAAAATCTATTTTAAAATTATTTTGTACCTTTAAAAAATAATTATGTATAAATAATCTTGTGGACTATGGATTATTCTCAAATCTTGATGTACTGATTGAGTGCCACAAATGTTGATGGCGTTGTGAGTCTCTCAGAAACAACGATTAACCAAGGGATCCCATACATGCTGATGTTGGTGGCATTGGTGCTCGCATACCTCATCCACACCTTCGATGTTCCCTTCAACTTATAAATAAACTAATGACTAGTGGAGTGGGAGCTATGTATGCATTAGGAAAAGGGTTTTAAGTTAGTGGTTTGCCTGGGACATGAAATGAGTCTTTGTGTGTAGTGTTCTGACTTGAAAATTGTTTGATTTTGTAGTTATTGCTAATTTCATACTTTGTTTGATTGTTACTTTGATTCACCTTTTAATCACAATTGCATGAACTTGTATTTTGTTTAAGTTCTTCCTTTGGCCAACTTCTAAATATGGTCAACAATCAATGTGGGATGCCAACATTATTGATAGAAAAAATTATGTTCATTGTTTCACCAATAGATTTTATAGCAAGAGTCTTGACAATTCAGTTACATATTCCTTTCTAATCAAAGCTTTTGAAGAAAAAAAAAAAACAGCTGATTCATTTCTATAATAAATCAATTAATTGTAACTTTAATAATTGATAAAATGTTATTTATTGCAACAAACTCTCTTCAATATATGACCTAAAAAAGCATCATACTATTTAAACTCAATCTGAGTTGAGACATGGAACAATATAACTAAACCTTTAGTACATACATACACTAAAAAAAACAAAGGACGAATGGATTTTCAGAACAAGGAAGAATGGATTTTGAAAATCAAACCGATTTCGTTTATATTTTCTTCCATTTATCATCAAACAAGTGATTCATACACGACACCAAAATTCTGATAAATTGATAGGTCGGGCATTTTCAGCACACCAAGCAAAACCAGTGCTTTCTTCATTACAACCAGACTTTATTCACGTATAACTCAAAAGTTTTCTCCATTGGATGATCATCTCTACTTAACAATTCATTGCAGAGAACAATCTCTAAAAAACCATACTTCAACTTACTTTCTCATTATTATTTCAGGTCTCAAAACATAAACAAGATCAAATAACCCCATAAGAACTAAGAGAGAGAGAAAGGGAAAAAAAAAAGAAAAAAGAGTAGAATTTATTCACATTTTCCCTTCTCCAAAGACTAGCATACTCACAGTACAACACAAAATTGTGGTCATAACCTAAACCAACCTCATGAATCAAACTCCCAATTTTCTTCTCAGCTGTGAAATCAATAGAAGTGTCTTTAACTGGCATGATTTCATTGGTTGGAACGGTGTTTTGATCCATGGGAGTGATATGCATTGCCCATATTTGAATCGAATGGCCGAGTATGTTCCCAGAGTTGTGACCGGGCTATATTGCAGCCTCCATGTCAAGCCTCACTGTCATGCTTGAAGTAAGGATGTAAGTTGCAATTATAGAAACATCTCATCGGTAACCTGTTTTAGGGAGCAAAAGCAGAGTTAATTTTGTTCGACAATGTAGACACCCCATTTTTGACCATCCTCAAGACTTGAATGTCACCGTTGGAACACCCGGTGATTACCCATGATTGTGTTTGTTTTGAGTTCCCGGAGGTCCCGGCTGCGCGTCGTACCTCAGGACCTCTCAACCGGCTTGCTCTGTGCTTGATTTTGCACCAAGACTTGTATGTTTTCGCATTTGAGGGTAGAGGGAGGCTTGTCAGCCATCCCTGAATCCCACCGGCTGCCCCCACACTCCACCGGCACTCCCTTTTAGCCATCGGCACTTTTTTCTCAAAAACTTTGGCCGGTCGGCACTATATGTTGCCGACCGGCACTTTTTTGTGCCGGTGACTGTTTTGGCCGGCCGGTATGCACCCTTTGAACCCCTGGGACATGGTGCGTGCCAGCTGTGCCAGCTGGAATGCACCATCCCATTCCCCCGTGCGAAGGTGTGGCAATTTTGCACCCTTTGCACCTTTGCCCTCCCTAAGCTTCTAGAAGCTTGAACCTTTGGCCAAGCTTCTTGGAGAAGCTTGGCCAGCTGTCTTAGCTTCTCTTAGAAGCCAAGACCCCTTTGCCCCCTTCCTTGAACCTTTTGGTCTTGCTTAGCCATTAAGTCTTGGCTTTATTTTGCCTATTTAAGCTCATTTCATCTCCCTTGAGCTAGGTTAGAATCTTTGAAGGCAAAAACCAGAGATATATCTCTATATCTCTGATATACGTCTATATATATCTATATCTCCCTCTCTCTCATCCTTGTGTGTGTGATTTTAGGCCAAAAAGTGTGATTTTACCTTACTTTTGCACCATTACACACACCTTTACACCTTAGCTCGAGATTGAGAGGCTTGGGAGGTTGATTGCTGTGGTTTTGAGCTGATTTTGATCACTAGAGAGTGGCTGGAACCTTTGTTCTTCAAGGGATCTTCAAGGGTAAACACTTTACTTTATATTCCCCAATCTTGCAACAAGTTTCTACCCCTTTTGCTTTATGATTTGAGCTTTGTGTTTAACTGAAAAAATCCTTGTTTTTACTTGTTCTTGAACCTTCATTAAAGTCATTTTGTGATTTGGGTAGAGACTCATCCTATTAGGCTTTGTTTGGCCATTTTTGGTCTCTTTTCCTTAAGCCTTCTTTTCTTGGTTTTCTTGGCCTTCTCACCACTGAAAACCAGTGGGTTTTCAGTGGTGAGGGAGATGGTTTTAGGTCACATATAGGGGAGGGACACCCCTCTCCCCTTGGCCCTTTGCTTGCCTTGGTTTTGGGCTAAAAGGGTAGCATGTGTGCATGCTTGCATTTAGCTTCATTTCAGAAACTTTTTGTGTGTTTTAGGTCATATTATACCTCTGACCAAAGCTGGTTTTGTAGCCCTTAACATGTATCTCATGCTTGCCTTGTAATGCTCTTTTATGCCTAGGAGTATGCCATATGTCCAAGCCATAATTCTGGCATGTTTTAGCTTAGTTTTATGAAGGTACTAGCATCATATTGCCATGTGTAGGGGCTGTGAGCCACTGTTTTAGTCCCATTTGGTGTGCTCCACATGGTTGTTTTGTATGATGGCTTGTAAGCCTTGAGTGTGTGATCCATGCATGTACATTGGTTAAGTCATTTAAGCAATTTGGAGCCTTTTGCCATGCTATTTCAGACCCTAATCCATGCTTACATGCTCAGATTTGTCATCTCTTTTTATGCTTTAAGGGTGTGTCCTTTAAGCCTTGAAATGTGCATAGTGTATGCCTTATGCTCTTGGGTTGTTTTGGGACTGCCATATGTGGGATTTGGGTGTATTTTTGCATGATAAATATATGTTTTTTTAGTTGTCCAACATGTGCCATGAGTGGCCATGTTAATGGCATTTAGATGCTCTCTTTGTTGCCTTAGTTTAGGCCCATCAACTTGCATGCTTGCATAGCATTTTATCTATGTTTTGGGGCACACTTTGCCACTGTTTTGGGGAGGTTTGGGGCCTCCCCCATGGTGGTTGAGACCATCATTATATGCTCATCACATGCTAGTTGCATACTTGGTTGATCCCGTTGCATACTTAGCTCATTTTTGTATCACACTAGCCTCTTTTACATTCTAGCATTTTGCATGACTAATGTGTTAGTTGTGTGGTACTTAATTTGCTAACATCCTAGTTTGCATGTTTGCATGTTTGCATAGTTGCATTTCATCACTTGGTTTGGGGTGTCAAACCAAGTATGGGAATTGAGGGGTGTTTGTACTCCAAGTGACTAAACGCACCTCATCTCCCATGTCACTAAGGCCCTTGATATTGTCATGATAGGGACTTAGTTAGCATTTTTGTGTTGCATGCATTTTCATATCAAAATGCAACCTTGGTTCTTAGGGCTATCATGCATCAAGATGCACTATTGATGGCCCAAGAACCAAGAGTCATGCCTCCTTGAGTCCCTAAGCATGATAGGAGGCATTGACCATGCTTACATACCCCCAAAATCCATGCCATGCACTGCTGTCTTGCTGCTGCTGTCAAACTGTCCTCTGCAGGAACTTTCTGCCGGCCGGCAGAAAATGGTGCCGACCGGCACTATGTTGGTGCCGATAAACCTCACATGCAGCCGGTGGCCAATTCAAGCAGCCGATGACCACTCCCCCCAGCCGGTGTGGTACTACAGATCATTTTGAATGTATTCTGAGATTTTGGGAATTTTTGGAGGGGCAGGGCAGCAAAAACAGAACCAGCAGTGGCACGGTACGGGTTTTCCGGGCAAGTTGGATCGAACATGCATCATTCACGCATCCCGAGGCAGGGCTGAGGCCCCTTTCTCTTATGTTAGCATTTAATTTGATAATTAGAAATTTCTGTAATAATTAATTTATTCTGTATTTGGACTGTATTATTTTTGGACTGTATATTCTTTTGGTCCCTCCGGGTGAGGGCATATTTGTAATAAGGGTGTGTGAGGGTGTGTATGTCTTCCAACCCCCATTTCTTTCTCCCTTTTATTTACCTGCTTATGATGGTAGATTAGGGCATATTTAATTTAGCATACCTTATGCAATGCATGCGTGCATCTATGCATTTGTTAACATACATCAGGCTTGGCACATCATACAAACTGCATCGTACTTTCAATTCCAAATTGAATACGTGTTATTTGTAGCATTTCATATGCCATGTTTAGGATAGCCGAGCCTGCCTAGATTCCATCTTTGCATGTGTTTCATTAGACATTTCAGTATGCTTAGGTCCATGCATGGATTTCTAATAAGCTTCTGTTTTGGCTTGGAGTACTAGGTGAGCTCTTATGCTTTAGCATACCACATGCGTGTGAGTGTTATCATGACAGTATGCTTACCATGCGGCTAAATGCTTATGTGATATTACTGTCTGAATGCCTGTGGGTGGAGGTTGGATTGCTTGAGTTGGAAAACTCATCGAAATCCGTATTTTAGCCTACTTGCGAGTAGCAAATTCCAAAGCGTTTTCCAAACCAACGGATATGCGATGTTTATTTCCAAATTAGGCAATCTAGTCTATACTTGTTTGCTGTGCGCACAACATAGTAATTCTAGGCTAATAATTGGAATAAGAACGTGTAATGTTTTCAAAATCGGATATCACGGTTAGTAGAGGCCGGTCTTCGGACCGGGCGAAAGGGGGTGCTCATAGCTGACCTTCCCCGATCGTACCTAAGCTCCCGAGCCAAGACCACTTTGGTGATGACGGACACGTGGCCTTCGGCACCGAGTCAGGGTTTCCTAAATTTCCCATTTTAAAAAATATTTAGGTGGCGACTTTGTATCTGGCAAAGCAGTCCATGTTTGGCACTACTTTTCAAAAAATCTGTTTTCTCAAACGATTTGCCGGATTTGGACTCTTTGGTTCAAGATTTAGAACCGTGACGTTTTGAGTCCTTCGAACTGTAGTGACCCAATATCGAACCAGAACGGGGGGGGGGCTCGCACTCCCTTTTCCCCGGGATGCGTTCGGGGACGTCTACAGTTTCTGGCGACTCTGCTGGGGAAATTTAGAGAGCTTGACTCGAACTCGTGATATCCTGTTTTGATTTCATTTATGTGTTTCTTTGCATTGCATGTGCATTGGTGCGCTTAGGACACCGTGTTGGCCATCTGCTATTCCTGAGCGGTTTGCCGGAGGCTTGTCTTGTCAAGGCATGACCATAAGGCTGACCGGTTGCGGGCTCTGCCAGTATGGGAACACAAACCCCGGTTTTACCGGGGCACCCCTTTCGACCATTCGACCTAGTGCATATCGAAATCCATAGTGACCATTCCAAACTAGGACAGGTTGCTCACCCGATATTAGGTTGTTTGAAACCGCTGCGTGCATAGTGAAACCCTAGTTCCTGACAAAATAGGACAAGGAAACCCTACCCCAATATAGGAGTGTTTTGGTTCTCATTTATCTGCTATGTGCTTTAGAGTGTAACTCTGCAGGAAACGTACAGATCAGTTTGCAAGTTTAAGTATCAGGCCTGAGGGCATCAGTATCAGTGTTTTGAGAATCAGTTGTCTGTGGATATCAGATTCAGGCCTAGGGGCAATGGTTCATGATCAGTGATCAGTGGTTGAGAAACAGTGTATCCAGCATTCGACCGTGTTACCCAACCGTGTGTTGTTTATTTTATGCTGTTATGCTGTCCGATTTTCTGTTTATTTATACGCTTTATTTATCTTTTTATTAGGTAGTTGAGCACAATTGCTACCAACCCGATAGATATCCCCCAAGCACCCTGGGTTAGAGGCCGTCGACTCCTTCGATCTGAGGATCTGATAGACGGACAACCAGTGTACTACTCGCTACCCCCGGTTACTAAATGGAGGTCAGTAAGGCAGAGGACATCAGTACAACAGTCAGTTCAGAGAGCTTTATCCACCCCACCTGTGTATAGTAGGGATCGGGATTCTGTGTCACCGACAGAGGGAGAATATATACCGACAATTCAACCAGAGCAGGATAGTATGGCTAGTTTGGAAGAGATGGTGCGCCACCTCCAAGAGAGTATGAAAGCAATGCAGCAGGACGCCGTCCGTCAGGCAGAATTCTCCAAGCAACAGGCTACAGTTGTGAGGGAACAGGCAGAAACAATTGCCAGACTAGAACAGCAAACCGGAGCATCTGCTTCGCATCAAGTCCCCCCCCACCAGGAGTTCCAAACCTTGGGGAGACAGCCAATGTTCAGAATGATACAGAACTGC
The DNA here is from genome assembly GCA_036172215.1 of Camellia granthamiana. Classification (NCBI taxonomy): domain Eukaryota; kingdom Viridiplantae; phylum Streptophyta; class Magnoliopsida; order Ericales; family Theaceae; genus Camellia; species Camellia granthamiana. The sequence goes on along the minus strand of CM069903.1, from coordinate 22,939,391 downwards.
CCACGGGACCACCCCCACCTCTAGCCCCGCCTCAAATCCAACCCCAGCTATCAAAGACGCTCACCAACCTACTGGACTCTCCCTTTGAGTTCGAGACTGATTCTACCGCACTGAAACTGAGCAAGCTTGAAAAGCTGTTCAAGAGATCCCAAGGGGTCAAGACCATCCCCGATATTGAAGATGGTTATACCGACGCAGCTGTGACGCTGCCCGACAGATTCAAAATGCCTCATATTGATCGGTTCGACGGGACCGGGGACCCCATGGTGCACTTAAGATTGTTTTCAGATATTCTAAGGCCGATGGGCCTCAGTGGGCTTCAGAAGTTGTCTTTGTTTGGCCGGACCCTGTCGGGTGTGGCGGCCATATGGTATGCCAAACTAGAAGATGATGTCAAGAGGAATTGGGACGAAATGGCCGAGGCCTTCATCGCGCAGTACTCATATAACACACAGATTGAGATTACGACCCGTGATCTCGAGACGACTAGACAAGAGCCTAAGGAAAGTTTCTCAGAGTTTGTAACCAGATGGAGGGCCAAGGCTTCGATGATGACCTTGAGGCCTACAGACAAAGACCAAATTCGGATGATTGTGCGCAATCTCCAACCGAAGTTGATGCAAAAGATGATAGTACTCCCCTTTCCTACTTTCTCTGACCTGCATGAAATGGGGGTGCAAATTGAGGATGCCTTGAAGCAAGGCTTGATCGATAGCGACCGAGAGCAACCTCGACAAACTTTCAATCGTGGTAGCAATGCAGGCCCGAGTGGCGTTACGACTGCAAGAGCTCAGGAAGTGAGCATGGTCACCACTAACCCTCCTCCAAGAAACACAGCAGCTTCACCATTCTCCGGTGCGTCCGGAAGCAACCCGCAAACAACCAAATACCCACCCAGAAACACCAGAACCTTCGCCCCACTTTATATGCCCCTATCCAAAGCTCTGGGGGTTTTGATCAAAAAAGGGCATCTGAAGCCCCTGGAGCCGCGGCCCCTACCAGAAAAACTTCCTCCTACCCATAACCCAGCCAAGTATTGTGCGTTTCACCAACAGCACGGTCACGTCACCGACCAGTGCTATCGGTTACGCCATGAAATTCAAGATCTCATCGATAACGGGGTGATTTTGCCTCCCGAGAAGCCCAATGTTACTACAAATCCCCTCCCCACACATAACCAAGCTCCAGCACCCAAAAGACTCAATTTCATCCATACCGGGGGCGTGTCCTACGACCCTAGTATCTATATCACACCTACCCACCTGCCTAAACCGGAGGTGTTTCTTCCTAATTGCACTGACTTGTGCATGATGGACATCTCCATGACCCAACCCAAGCCAGCGGCGGTGACCACCAAGAACAGGAGGAAGGAGATTCTAAAGGAAAAACGGGTTGTTGAACCAGAGTCTGCAGGATCTGGAATCTGTGTTGAGAAAACGTATAGTCCGGGCGACTACATTGTGTCAATAGGCCAGGATATGCCAGTTGTGGAGCTTCCAACAGGAGGAGAATTGTGTGTAATTCAAGGAGATAATCTAGCACAGGAAGCAGATGATGTAACCGCTGTGGGGGAGAACCTTGCCAATCTCCAGTTTTACAGTGACCAAGATCCAGAGGATATGGCAGTCGCATGGTTCGATTATGAGAATTCAGCAGAAGTTACCGGGTGGTTGGACGATCAACCTGATGTGATAGGAGAGTTGCAGTCAGAACAGGGCTCAACGGGGTCGAGAATATCAGTGACGGCCGGAAGGGTCGAAGAACAGAGAGCATCGCCGGAGAGCGCCGGTGTTAAGAATTTCGCTCGAGATTGGAATATTTTGAGTACAGGGATTCTTGAACAGTCAGTCATGTCGGAACAAGTAAGTTTTGAAGATTCCGAGAGAATCAGGAAGGCAAAGGCCCATGTGGGAGTTGAAACTGCTATGTGCACAGGGACCGAGAATACTGCAGGTATATGGACGGAAGGTGCTGTGAGCACAGGAACAGTCATACCAGGGCCGGATAGGTGTCTGTCGGCTGCTGATGGAATGTGGTGGGAGGATGAAGATTTATGCCTCGCCCATACAGACGAGGATTGGGGTAACAACCAACCCGATGACACTTGGTACCTTGGAGAGATAGATCACATGACACGGAGCGGGCGGTATTTCAAACCTCCACACTTAGATCAGCCAGAGGCTTCTGGGAAGGATAGAGAGGCTGAAAAGCAAAAAGAAAAGCAACTTGAAGAGGATGCTGTGCTCAAACAGCTTAAAAAGATACAAGCAGACATATCTATATGGGGACTGCTCATGGCATCACGCATGCATAGAGAGGCTGTCTTATCAGCCATGGACAAAGCAAAGCTTTCAATAGAAACCACGCCAGAGCAGCTGGTGGGATTGGTCTTTTCGGGGGGAGCCACCCCGATGCTCACCTTTTTCGACAAGGAATTGCCACCCGAGGGGGCAGACCATAACAAGCCTCTCTACATCTCTGTGGAGTGTAGGGATAAATGGATACCGGTGGTACTTGTTGATACCGGGTCCGCCATCAACGTCTGCCCGGCAAGAACGGCATACGCAATTGGTTTGAAAACCGCAGATTTTGTACCAACAGCCCAGGTTATCCGGGCATACGACAACACAAGTAGAGAAGTGATGGGAACCGTAAAAGTTCGGACGAAGGTCGGGCCGGGGCAGCATGAGATAGATTTCCATGTCTTGGAAGTGCCTGCGACTTTCAACTTGCTTTTGGGGCGACCGTGGCTGCATCAGGTGAAGGCGGTATCATCTACTTTGCATCAAATGGTGAAATACCCCTATGGAAAGGGAGTAGCCATTGTCTTTGGAAACTCATCAATCCACCCACCACCGGAGGTATCCACGCCTGTTCTAGAAATCGAGCATGGCATGGAAGATGTGTTCATGTCAGGGTTTACCCTAGCTGAGGCTCAGATTGTACAAAACATCATGGCTGCTAATGAAGGGATCTATGTCAGCGCCCAAGCAGTGTATCTCATGAACAAGCTCCAACATATCCCTGGGATGGGATTAGGAAAGAGCGGCCGCAAAGGCGTTGCAGCATTGGCCGGGGTGCCACACAATCCCCACACCTTCGGCTTGGGTTATCTGCCCACTAAGGAAGATTGGGTGAGAAGAGGAAAAGAAATGGCTGGGAGAGCCAAAGCAAAACAAATGGGAAGGCCTTTTGAGTTGATGCATCGGCCCATCCGGGGTACCCTAAACGGACACTTCGTCCGGGAGGGGGAGGACTTTCCGTTCTGTGGTTTTCCAGAACCGTGGTTGAACGCGGAGAAGAAGCGCATGCCGGGTTTCGAAATCTTCTTTGACTTACAAATATCTGGGGATGATGTTGCTGAAGAGCAGACAGACCCAACAGTTGAGGCTGAGCATAGCAAAGAAACGGAGTCTGCGGACACAGAGCTTGAAATGGGGGTAGCACTGGCCTGTCTACTTTCAGATCCTTTGATCAACCAGGTGTGCTTGGGGGACGACTCTTCGGTGTCCATGATCGGAGATGAAACGGCTGCGGGCCTACCATTAGCTATTTTGGATACATCCATCGCACCCTCCCTCATCTGGCAGTACAAGGAGGGATTTTTGTCAAGCAGCGCCGGGTCAGGTAGTGAGCCGGAATCTGATTCCACCGAGTCTTGTGAGTCGGAATCAGGTTCCAGCTCAACTGAGTCTGAGTCCGGTATTCCTGGGGGTGATAACCCGGATGCCACAGTCCTGTCCAGGTCGTCTTTTTCTTTCTCTTTTGAGTCTGTTGTAACAGAAGAATTGGACGGTTTGGAAGTGCATAATGAGAATGAGGTGACTGTGGTTTCCGAGTACTTTTCTGTGCCTTTGGTTTATTGCTTAAATCAGGACTTTCAAAATTTTGATGAAAACGACGAGGACGAAATTCCTCCGGTTTTGCAACGACTAATTGAACAAGAGCAGGAGAGGTTTGTTAAACCTTTAATGGATGAAATCACTACCGTAAACGTTGGTACTGAGAAGGACCCGCGGCTGGTCCAGATCGGGTCCACGTTGTCTTCAGAGGAACGCGAGCGCTTAGTCGCTTTATTAAAAGATTTCAAAGATGTTTTCGCGTGGTCCTACGAAGACATGCCTGGAATCGATCCTGAGATTGTACAGCACCGGATCCCTCTTGACCCTGAGGCCCGACCTGTCAAACAGAAACTCAGGAGGATCCGCCCTGACTGGGCCATTAAGATCAAGGAAGAGGTCACCAAGCAGATTGATGCAGGCTTCCTGCTGGTATCCGAATACCCGACTTGGTTGGCCAACATTGTTCCAGTGCCGAAGAAGGATGGCAGAATCCGGGTATGTGTGGACTTCAGGGATTTGAACAGAGCTAGTCCGAATGATGACTTTCCCTTACCACACATCGATGAACTGGTAGATTTTACAGCAAGGCATGCTTTGCTTTCGTTCATGGATGGCTTTTCAGGCTATAATCAGATAGTAATGGCACCCGAAGACCGGGAAAAGACTGCTTTTACCACCCCGTGGGGTACATATTGCTACAGAGTGATGCCATTTGGGCTAAAGAACGCTGGGGCTACGTATCAACGGGCTGCAACCACAATATTACATGACATGATCCATAAAGAGGTCGAGGTGTATGTGGACGACATAATTGTCAAGTCCAAAGAAAGAGAGGGCCACTACACCGCCTTGCAAAAGTTTTTCCAAAGGATCAGAGAATTTCGGCTGCGGTTGAATCCTCAGAAATGTACGTTTGGTGTTACAGCGGGAAAAATGCTGGGATTTTTTATTACACAAAGGGGCATCGAAGTCGACCCTTCCAAAATCAAGGCCATCTTAGAAATGCCACCACCAATGACTGAAAAGGAGGTGCGAGGCTTTCTGGGAAAAGTGCAATTCATAAGGCGGTTTCTCTCAAAACTAACCTTAACTTGTGAACCACTGTTTGGTCTTCTGAAGAAAGGAAAGAAGTTCCATTGGGACGGCCGATGCCAAGCTGCATTTGAACAGATTAAAGAATATCTACAGAATCCGCCCGTGTTGTCACCACCAAAGCCAGGGAAACCGTTGATACTGTACCTGTCAGTGACTGAAACCACAATGGGCTGCATGCTCGCGCAAGAGTCGGAAGATAAAGTAGAAAGGGCCATCTACTATCTGAGCAAGAAGATGCTGGATTATGAGACCCGCTATACTCCGCTAGAGAAAGCTTGTTTGGCCTTGGTATGGGCTACCAGGAAGCTGCGGCACTACCTGTTAGCCCACTCTGTAATGTTGGTTTCACGACTTGATCCCATCAAATATCTTTTCGAGAAACCAGCGCTTACGGGTAGGCTAGCTCGTTGGTTGCTGTTGCTCTCAGAATTTGACCTCAAGTATGTGACACGCAAGTCCGTAAAAGGGAGAGCGGTGGCAGAGTTCCTTGTCGACCACCCGGTTGAAGGGGATGAAGCGGTTGAGTACCTATTCCCAGATGAAGCTATTTTGCACATCGAAAATGAGACTTGGACGATGTACTTTGACGGAGCGTCAAATCAGTACGAGTATGGAATAGGGGTGTTGCTGATAGCGCCTGACGAGTCCCGTATCCCTTTAGCATTCAAGCTTCAGTTCAAGGTCTCGAACAATGAGGCAGAGTACGAGGCATGTATTGCCGGTCTGGAAGCGGCCCTAGAACTAGGGGCAAGGCGATTGGACGTCATTGGAGATTCGAACCTGGTTGTGTCTCAAGCGAAAGGAGATTGGAAAGTGAAGGAGGAAAAGATGATAATATACCACCAGACCTTGGATTTGTTAATCCCTCGGTTTGAAAAGCTAAATTTCACTCACCTAGTGAGAGAAAACAACAGGTTTGCAGATTCATTAGCAACTCTATCTTCCATGATAGACATCCCATCTGGGGTCCGGATGCGTCCAGTCATTATTGACCAGAAGCTTGTACCTGCTTATGAGACGATCTCTGCCATAGACGAGGCGCAGGATAACAACCCTTGGTATTACGACATATGGAACCTCTTGGAGAAGGAGACATATCCACCAGGGGCAAATGCCAAAGACAAAAGGGCAATCAGAAGAATGGCTGTTCAGTTTATCATCTGCGGGGGTAAATTGTACAAAAGAGGTCATCTGGGAATGCACAAGCTGTGTGTGGAAGCCGAAGAGTCGAAGCGCCTGATGGAGGCCATCCATGGAGGAGAATGTGGGGCACATATGAATGGGGTAATGCTGGCACGGAAGATCCTCAGACAAGGCTACTACTGGTCTACCATGGAGGAAGATTGTATTGGTTTTGTTCGGAGATGCCACAAATGCCAGATCCATGCGAACCGTATGAACATCCCGCCGTCAAAGCTGTACAACATGACGTCACCATGGCCATTTTCAGTTTGGGGGATTGATGTTATTGGAGCTGTTACCCCGAAGGGGTCGAATGGGCATGAGTATATCTTAGTAGCAATAGATTACTTTACAAAGTGGGTCGAGGCCCAATCTTATGCCGTGTTGAAGGCTTCGCAAGTCGCAAAGTTTATCAGAAACAACATTATCTGCCGTTATGGAGTCCCGAACGAGATCATTTCAGATAATGGTTCCCACTTCAAGAAAGAGGTGATTGATTTGCTGGAGAAGTATAATGTGGCTTTTCATAAGTCATCCACGTATCGGCCGCAGACCAACGGAGCAGTTGAGGCCGCCAACAAAAACATCAAACACATACTGCAGAAGATGGTGGAAACCTATCGGGACTGGCCAGACAAGTTGCCATTCGCTCTGTGGGGCTACCGGACTTCAATTAGAACCTCGACTGGAGCAACCCCTTATTCGCTGGTCTATGGGATGGAAGCCGTTCTACCGATTGAGATTGAAGTTCCGTCATTACGAGTGTTGGCTGAGTGTCAGATAGCTGAAGCAGATTGGCAACAAAGCAGATTCGAGGAACTCATGCTCTTCGATGAGAGGAGATTAAAAGCACTGTACCATGTCCAAGGATATCAGCGCAGAATCACCCGGGCTTTCAACAAGAAGGTTAAGTCTAGGAATCTGAAGGAAGGAGATTTGGTGCTCAAAGACAACCGAGTTCCCATCCATGACCCAAGGGGCAAGTTCAGACCCAATTGGACTGGTCCCTATATCATCAAGTCTATATGGTCAGGTGGAGCTGTGGTTCTGATGGATCTAGATGGCCTAGAGTTCTCCCAACCGATCAACATGGACAAGTTGAAGAAATATTATCCCTGAGAGGCTCGCTAGGCCGAAAACCCGAAAGGGCGACCTAGGCAAAATTCAGAGCACAGAAAATTAGAAAATATAAAAACTGAGCTCGCAAGGTCGAAAACCCGCAAAGGGTGGCCTTGGCAAAAGTTAGAGCGCAAAAGGAGAGTGAAAATACTCGAGTGAACCCAAGCCTGAACTACGTAAGGCTTGATTCCCATCTTTGGGATACGTAGGCAGCTTCATCCTGAAGTTCAGCCATAAACATCTTCCCCGATCAACTTTGTCCATTTAATCATCTTGGTCATCTTTGTCCATCAGCATTCGTCACAATCCCCGGTACAGTGCTATTCAGACTAGGGACAACTTTCCGTTGCCGTACAGTGTCGCGGTACCGTTCAAACTAGGGGCAATTTTCCAATTGCAGGAATCCGGGGTTGTGCATCTCAGTGACAGATCTCAGGCGTGTCCAGTTCTGATCCATATCGAAAATAGTTTTGAAAAGTTTTAATAAAGTTGACTTTGCTCAAATAAATCTTTTACAACTAAGACCATTTCTGGACCAAAACGGAAACTTTTCAGTACCACAACCTTCAATTTCATTGATTTCAAATAGAGTTCTATTGCTCTTGCATACAATCGAAGTTGCTTTTATTACATTCATAAAGAAAACTTGAAAGTACCAATAAAGCAATAAATCCGGGGCATGGTCAAGTCAAATGTCCCTGCGCCCCCTCCCAGAGCTGGTCGAAGCCTCTGATGCCAAAGTGGGCCCCTCCTGTGCCTCTTCATTAAGCCAATCCAAGCACTCATCAGACAAAGTGCAACTGAAAGTGGGAGCGGGGGCCAGGAGTTCTCTCGTCCTCCATGCTGTGGCATACCGGGCCAGCTGTGAGCCTCGGATTAGGAATGCAGCCGGGTACTCTATCCCTTCCGGCGGGCAAGTCTGATTATGACCAAACTGGCGCAGGATACGGAATGGGAAGTAGAAGACACAGTGAGTCAAGCCAATCAATTGGATCCCGGGCTGACGAGTCATACTGTAACTCATTATTGGGAGATTAAGCCAAGGGCATCGCCACGCAATGCGGTCTGCGGACAAACTGCACATCCATTCAAACCACCAACCCTCGTCAAGGGCATCAACCAGGCGTTGCCTGAAGAAGTAACCACGAGCTGAATATGCTGAGCAGGAGTCCACAACTCGCAGTTTATCCATCAACCACACCTGGGGAGGGATAGAAAATGAGAGAATAAAGAATAGAGAGATGTGCGATGAGAGAAAAAGTGAGAAAAGGGTTTTTGTGAGAAAAAAAATCGAGCCTGAGGGCCGAGTGATGTGAGCAAACATAAATGTAAGATTGGGTGGGAAACATTACCTGCAGTAATAATGGACTCCCTGCTAATCTGGTCGTCTCTCGACGATAAAAGGCGTCTAAGCCCAGCAACGTCTCAGCCAGAATCATGGCAATGCAACTTTTGCCCTCCTTCAAGCCTTGGGCAACCTCAATCAACCGGATACTAGATCCTCCGGAACTTGAGACAAACAGAAAATGAGACAACATGCACAAACAAAGGGCGTGTCGCCGGAAGCCTTGCCAGTAACGGTCACCGCGGTCGCCAGTCTCAGAAAAACGACAAACCAAGCTCGGAACATCCAATGTCCCATCACAAATAAGAGAACGAGCGTCGGGTATCGAGAGCCCACACATTCGCCCTAAGGCTTGGGCATGGCCAAAGCGAAGTTGGGGCAGAATCTCTTCATTACGCTCAGATTCCATCAAAGCTTGGAAATCTTCGAACGTAGGACACACCTCTTGCCCGCTAAAGCTAAAGACATGTGTCACCGGATTCCAAAACCTTGCCGCGGCATGGAGGAATGGAAAATGCAGCGGGGTACGGCGCAAAGTGAATAGTGCGTTCATGCCGAAAGCCCGGAAATTCAGCTTTTCCGAGCCATCCAAGTTGTTAATCCAAGTTGCAAGATTTTGGGCAAGAAACTCTTCCATTTGGAGCAAATCAGTGTGGAAATGAAGGAAACCCCGAAGTTGACTCTTTTGAAGAGGATAGGGTTGAGTGGAGGACACATGTCAACATTCTGCTGATGCAGGCAGCCTACAGCCGACCGGCAGTAAATAGTGCCGACCGGCCATACTTTTGTGCCGACCGGCCAAGTTTTGTGCCGATGGAAATTCCTCGAGGCCGGTGGACTTTCTGTCGGGCCGATGGCTCTCCCCTGTGTTTTCTAAGCTGTTTATGCTGAATATTGGGGAATTCCACCACTTCCAGCACTCTCCGGTGATTTGATTCCCGCCGAGTCGCGCGTATTTGTTTATCGAGTTGTTGTTTTGCTTATCGAGTTGTATGTCACTCTCTTTAAGTCTTTGCTTTGTCTATCAAGTTGTATTTGCACTTGGCTAGTCTGTCGAGTCTTCGTTTTGCTTATCGAGTTGTAAGTCGGTTCACTACCTGATTATTACGATGCGATGCTTTGTTTTCAAAAAAACAGTTTCAATTTCATTCGCATTGTTATGTGATGCCTTGTGATGCGATACACACAAGTGCAATACCTTTTCAAGTGAATAGCTGTTTCATTTCCATCATGTGTTTTTGTAAAAACCCGCAATTTCAAAAGAATATAAAACCCGCCTGAGGCGGTGCAATGTGCTTAAACTCCTAAAAAAAAAAAAGGAAAGTAAAGCAGGAAAATAGCAGGGTAGCAGAGTGCTGGATTGAATACCAGGAACCTCTCCTTTGTAGTCAGAATACCTCCCGCGCCCGTGCCTGGGTCGGCTGTACGATCTGACACCTTCGTCATCCAAGAACAGTGCGGGAAAGTGCACTTCTGGAATGTTAATGGAGCTTCGAGTTGATTTCAAGCCGTGACTTTTGTCAGCGATGCTCGGACCGCGCGAAGGATGTCCCTTCTCGTATCCTTTTATGTCTCGTAAATTTCAAAAGAAATTGTTTCAATTGTGCTGTGTTGCAGTACGTTGCATTTCAACATCATGTTTTGTCGTGTTCAATTTCAAGTTTCTCTATACACATGGCATTGTATGCGTGCATTGCTTTACTGATATGTGTTCAAGTTGCTCTATACACATGGCATTGTATGCGTGCATTGCTTTACTGATATGTGTTCAAGTTTCTCTATACACATTGCATTGTATGCGTGCATTGCTTTACTGATATGTGTTCAAGTTGCTCTATACACATTGCATTGTATGCGTGCATTGCTTTACTGATATGTGTTCAAGTTTCTCTATACACATTGCATTGTATGCGTGCATTGCTTTACTGATATGTGTTCAATTTTCTCTATACACATTGCATTGTATGCGTGCATTGCTTTACTGATATGTGTTCAATTTTCTCTATACACATTGCATTGTATGCGTGCATTGCTTTACTGATATGTGTTCAATTTTCTCTATACACATTGCATTATACGCGTGCATTGCTTTACCGATATGTGTTCAATTCTCTATACACATTGCATTGTATGCGTGCTTTGCTTTACTGATATGTGTTCAAGTTCCTCTATACACATGGCATTGTATGCGTGCATTGCTTTACTGATATGTGTTCAAGTTTCTATTATACACATTGCATCGTATGCGTGCTTTGCTTTACTGATATGTGTTCAAGTTCCTCTATACACTTTTGCATGCGTGCTTTGCTTTACTTACATGTGTTCAATTCCACCATTTTCCCATGAACATTGCACGCGTTGTCACGCACTTACGATCGCATTGTCATGCATATTGCTAACAATATGGTACCTGTTAAGTTTGCTTTCTTTTCAGGCACGATATTGTATGTACGGCTCATTTGAGGCCGGCGGGACCGGACGAGCCGCACAGGTATTGTATCCTCCGCGTGAGACGTTTTGAGAATTGCATAATTCTCTTACATCCTTTCTACATTATAGTGTAGTTTGGTGTATCCTAGCTTATAACTGTTGCATGTGTGCTTCATTACAGTTTTCTTTGCATGATCATAAGTTATGTCCGGCTTCTTGCATTTTCAGTTGCATTTTGCCCCTGCCTTCGGGCACATACCTTGTTTGTCTTGCATGTTTGTCTAAGTCTTCGGCCTTGTCAAAAATGGGTCGTCTCTGGGCTTTGACATTCACTCCCGTCATTGTTATGACTTTCGAGTTCTGTCAAAGAGGGGCAACTGTAGACACCCCATTTTTGACCATCCTCAAGACTTGAACGTCACCGTTGGAACACCCGGTGATTACCCATGATTGTGTTTGTTTTGAGTTCCCGGAGGTCCCGGCTGCGCGTCGTACCTCAGGACCTCTCAACCGGCTTGCTCTGTGCTTGGTTTTGCACCAAGACTTGTATGTTTTCGCATTTGAGGGTAGAGGGAGGCTTGTCAGCCATCCCTGAATCCCACCGGCTGCCCCCACACTCCACCGGCACTCCCTTTTAGCCATCGGCACTTTTTTCTCAAAAACTTTGGCCGGTCGGCACTATATGTTGCTGACCGGCACTTTTTTGTGCCGGTGACTGTTTTGGCCGGCCGGTGTGCACCCTTTGAACCCCTGGGACATGGTGCGTGCCAGCTGTGCCAGCTGGAATGCACCATCCCATTCCCCCGTGCGAAGGTGTGGCAATTTTGCACCCTTTGCACCTTTGCCCTCCCTAAGCTTCTAGAAGCTTGAACCTTTGGCCAAGCTTCTTGGAGAAGCTTGGCCAGCTGTCTTAGCTTCTCTTAGAAGCCAAGACCCCTTTGCCCCCTTCCTTGAACCTTTTGGTCTTGCTTAGCCATTAAGTCTTGGCTTTATTTTGCCTATTTAAGCTCATTTCATCTCCCTTGAGCTAGGTTAGAATCTTTGAAGGCAAAAACCAGAGATATATCTCTATATCTCTGATATACATCTATATATATCTATATCTCCCTCTCTCTCATCCTTGTGTGTGTGATTTTAGGCCAAAAAGTGTGATTTTACCTTACTTTTGCACCATTACACACACCTTTACACCTTAGCTCGAGATTGAGAGGCTTGGGAGGTTGATTGCTGTGGTTTTGAGCTGATTTTGATCACTAGAGAGTGGCTGGAACCTTTGTTCTTCAAGGGATCTTCAAGGGTAAACACTTTACTTTATATTCCCCAATCTTGCAACAAGTTTCTACCCCTTTTGCTTTATGATTTGAGCTTTGTGTTTAACTGAAAAAATCCTTGTTTTTACTTGTTCTTGAACCTTCATTAAAGTCATTTTGTGATTTGGGTAGAGACTCATCCTATTAGGCTTTGTTTGGCCATTTTTGGTCTCTTTTCCTTAAGCCTTCTTTTCTTGGTTTTCTTGGCCTTCTCACCACTGAAAACCAGTGGGTTTTCAGTGGTGAGGGAGATGGTTTTAGGTCACATATAGGGGAGGGACACCCCTCTCCCCTTGGCCCTTTGCTTGCCTTGGTTTTGGGCTAAAAGGGTAGCATGTGTGCATGCTTGCATTTAGCTTCATTTCAGAAACTTTTTGTGTGTTTTAGGTCATATTATACCTCTGACCAAAGCTGGTTTTGTAGCCCTTAACATGTATCTCATGCTTGCCTTGTAATGCTCTTTTATGCCTAGGAGTATGCCATATGTCCAAGCCATAATTCTGGCATGTTTTAGCTTAGTTTTATGAAGGTACTAGCATCATATTGCCATGTGTAGGGGCTGTGAGCCACTGTTTTAGTCCTATTTGGTGTGCTCCACATGGTTGTTTTGTATGATGGCTTGTAAGCCTTGAGTGTGTGATCCATGCATGTACATTGGTTAAGTCATTTAAGCAATTTGGAGCCTTTTGCCATGCTATTTCAGACCCTAATCCATGCTTACATGCTCAGATTTGTCATCTCTTTTTATGCTTTAAGGGTGTGTCCTTTAAGCCTTGAAATGTGCATAGTGTATGCCTTATGCTCTTGGGTTGTTTTGGGACTGCCATATGTGGGATTTGGGTGTATTTTTGCATGATAAATATATGTTTTTTTAGTTGTCCAACATGTGCCATGAGTGGCCATGTTAATGGCATTTAGATGCTCTCTTTGTTGCCTTAGTTTAGGCCCATCAACTTGCATGCTTGCATAGCATTTTATCTATGTTTTGGGGCACACTTTGCCACTGTTTTGGGGAGGTTTGGGGCCTCCCCCATGGTGGTTAAGACCATCATTATATGCTCATCACATGCTAGTTGCATACTTGGTTGATCCCGTTGCATACTTAGCTCATTTTTGTATCACACTAGCCTCTTTTACATTCTAGCATTTTGCATGACTAATGTGTTAGTTGTGTGGTACTTAATTTGCTAACATCCTAGTTTGCATGTTTGTATGTTTGCATAGTTGCATTTCATCACTTGGTTTGGGGTGTCAAACCAAGTATGGGAATTGAGGGGTGTTTGTACTCCAAGTGACTAAACGCACCTCATCTCCCATGTCACTAAGGCCCTTGATATTGTCATGATAGGGACTTAGTTAGCATTTTTGTGTTGCATGCATTTTCATATCAAAATGCAACCTTGGTTCTTAGGGCTATCATGCATCAAGATGCACTATTGATGGCCCAAGAACCAAGAGTCATGCCTCCTTGAGTCCCTAAGCATGATAGGAGGCATTGACCATGCTTACATACCCCCAAAATCCATGCCATGCACTGCTGTCTTGCTGCTGCTGTCAAACTGTCCTCTGCAGGAACTTTCTGCCGGCCGGCAGAAAATGGTGCCGACCGGCACTATGTTGGTGCCGATAAACCTCACATGCAGCCGGTGGCCAATTCAAGCAGCCGATGACCACTCCCCCCAGCCGGTGTGGTACTACAGATCATTTTGAATGTATTCTGAGATTTTGGGAATTTTTGGAGGGGCAGGGCAGCAAAAACAGAACCAGCAGTGGCACGGTACGGGTTTTCCGGGCAAGTTGGATCGAACATGCATCATTCACGCATCCCGAGGCAGGGCTGAGGCCCCTTTCTCTTATGTTAGCATTTAATTTGATAATTAGAAATTTCTGTAATAATTAATTTATTCTGTATTTGGACTGTATTATTTTTGGACTGTATATTCTTTTGGTCCCTCCGGGTGAGGGCATATTTGTAATAAGGGTGTGTGAGGGTGTGTATGTCTTCCAACCCCCATTTCTTTCTCCCTTTTATTTACCTGCTTATGATGGTAGATTAGGGCATATTTAATTTAGCATACCTTATGCAATGCATGCGTGCATCTATGCATTTGTTAACATACATCAGGCTTGGCACATCATACAAACTGCATCGTACTTTCAATTCCAAATTGAATACGTGTTATTTGTAGCATTTCATATGCCATGTTTAGGATAGCCGAGCCTGCCTAGATTCCATCTTTGCATGTGTTTCATTAGACATTTCAGTATGCTTAGGTCCATGCATGGATTTCTAATAAGCTTATGTTTTGGCTTGGAGTACTAGGTGAGCTCTTATGCTTTAGCATACCACATGCGTGTGAGTGTTATCATGACAGTATGCTTACCATGCGGCTAAATGCTTATGTGATATTACTGTCTGAATGCCTGTGGGTGGAGGTTGGATTGCTTGAGTTGGAAAACTCATCGAAATCCGTATTTTAGCCTACTTGCGAGTAGCAAATTCCAAAGCGTTTTCCAAACCAACGGATATGCGATGTTTATTTCCAAATTAGGCAATCTAGTCTATACTTGTTTGCTGTGCGCACAACATAGTAATTCTAGGCTAATAATTGGAATAAGAACGTGTAATGTTTTCAAAATCGGATATCACGGTTAGTAGAGGCCGGTCTTCGGACCGGGCGAAAGGGGGTGCTCATAGCTGACCTTCCCCGATCGTACCTAAGCTCCCGAGCCAAGACCACTTTGGTGATGACGGACACGTGGCCTTCGGCACCGAGTCAGGGTTTCCTAAATTTCCCATTTTAAAAAATATTTAGGTGGCGACTCTGTATCTGGCAAAGCAGTCCATGTTTGGCACTACTTTTCAAAAAATCTGTTTTCTCAAACGATTTGCCGAATTTGGACTCTTTGGTTCAAGATTTAGAACCGTGACGTTTTGAGTCCTTCGAACTGTAGTGACCCAATATCGAACCAGAACGGGGGGGGGGCTCGCACTCCCTTTTCCCCGGGATGCGTTCGGGGACGTCTACAGACAATCTTCACTGTATTTAAAGAAAAAAAGAATTTGTTTGTGTACTCAACAACAAATGGAATATAGAAGAAATAAAGGATAGGAGAGAGTTTGTTTGATTACAAAAATCAAACCAGAAAATAAAATAAAATAAATAAAAAATATTTTTATTTTGTTACAAAAACAAAATGAAAATCTGAAACAGAAAAATAATAAAATAGAAAATAAATTAATTACTTACCAAATTAATTTCTTGAACAAATTTTCTGATTAAGTCCAGTGTTTAACACTGTATCCTTAAAACAGATTTGTCCTCTCCACAGTGCTTTCAGATTGTGGACGTCTATCTCCTAAAATAAAATGATCAACAACAAACAATAGCAGCATTACAAATTGTTTGCACAACGAACACACTCTGTGTTTACAATCTTTCTCACAAGAAAATAACGCAGCAAAACGTAGAGAGAAATTGCAGAATATTTTGGACGAAAATTGAAGTGAAAACATCAAATGAGGGGCTACCTATTTATGGATGGAGTGGTGGCTGTTTAATTTGAATTAAACAGGTACAGATTTGAATGAACAGGTATGGTACCTGTTTGGTTTGAATAAATAGATACAAATCTGTTGGATTCAAATTTTGAATCGATAAAACCTGCATTGAACAAATTTGAATTTGTCCAGGTGGGAAAAATAAAATCAAAGCCAATTTGCGAAATTCAAATTCCAAAAAATTAGAATTTAATTTTAGAAAAAAAAATTCAAATGTTTTTTGCTCAAAAAGATAGGTATTGGGTCGGACAAGCCCAACCCAACCATACACCCGCACCCAAGCCCATCCCATCCCAGCCTGCCCAATCGACCGGATAGACGGCAGTGGCGGCGCGCACGTGTGTGTTTATTTTGGATCCAATGGGTCTAGCCACTTTGCCTATAACATCTCTCTCTACAAAACTTGGGTGCCCCTTGGGGCCTACTCCAAGTTCCAACCCCAAGCCTTATAAACTCACTCAAAATTTCCCACCAAATCAATGTGGGACAAGCCTTTATTCAAACCTTTAAGAAATTTCACGAAAAACACCATTTCCATGGAGCTCTATTTGGCTTTAATTTTCCATTCACCCGATAATGGTTTTAAGCAACCAAATATACCATGTGAATCACAACGCGGCATAAATCGCGTTACCATTTAGACCTGCCAACTTTAGCACATGGGTCCCACCTAAAAATTAGACCAAAGTTAAGGAAAAATCTGATTTTTCCAAAACCATTTTTAACAATCCCCCACATGAATGAAGTTTGATGACAACGAAAATGCAACAATAAGCAGAATTTGTCGAAAGAGTATAAATCGAAAATATCTTGCATCAGGATAGGTAGCTTTCAGCCTTAAACCTTCCCTAGTGATAACCTATCGAACTTACTAGCTAACCAATGGACACGATGCCTTGAACTGTTCAGCCGTTTGTATAAGCCAAGACAATAGATTTCACACAAAATATCTTCTGACACATCATGGTTCTCACGGCTGTATTCATTTTGGCTTTGAACACTCCTGGTTGTTTATGAGTGCTTCTAGAGAATTTAGCCTCTTCATTCTCATAGAACCGACCCTAGTTCGACACTCATATAGGTGATTCTTATTGTGAGTATCTCTTATACTCATTTTGATTTTATGCCTAAATCAAGATATAAGTAATCATTAAAAACTAAGTTTATCCTTAAACCCCTGCATACAACACATGTTGCAAATATCACTCTTACCATAGGAATGGGTAGGGAATTTTAATCCCTTGGTGATTTCTGGCGAGCTACACATAATTTAATTGTCCCTTTGAACTTAGTTATTGGGATCTTCAGTCATATAAGTAAGGTTACAATTATGATGACTCTTATGTAATAGGCTTTAATCTCATCCCCTTCGATGAATTATACACTTGCTCTTTTGTCAAACCTTTTGTTAACGGATCCACAATATTCTCTTTAGATTTTATATAATCTATTGAGATTATTCCATTTGAAAGTAATTGCTTTACGCTATTATGTCGACGACGAGTATATCGTGACTTACCATTATACGTATGATTTTGTGCTCTGCTTATTACAGATTGACTATCACAATAAATGCAGATAACTGGCACAGGTTTTGGCCATATTGGAATGTCTTCTAAGAAGTGATGAAGCCATTTTGTTTCTTCTCCTACTTTGTCTAAAGCAATGAACTCAGATTCCATTGTGGATCGTGCGATGCATGTTTGTTTCGTGGATTTCCAAGAAACAATAGCGTTTCCCAGAGTAAAAACATATCCACTAGTGGATTTTGAATCTTTAGTATCCGATATCCAATTGGCATCACAATAACCTTTGAGTACTGCTGGATATCGAGTAAAGTTCAAACCATGATCACAAGTAAATCTTATATATCTAAGAACTCGAATGATCGCTTTCCAATGGTTTTCTCCTGGGTTACTAGTGTACCTACTCAATTTACAAGCAGCATAAGCTATATCAGGACGAGTACAATTCATTAGGTACATTAGGCTTCTAATGATTTGGGAGTATTTTAACTGAGACACCGCATCACCTTATTTTTTGATAAATAAAAACTGATGTCTACAGGTGTTCTAGCTACATTCATATCATCCTTGATAAATTTACCAAGAATTTTTTCAATAAGATGTGATTAAGATAATGCATATCCATAAGATGTTTTAGTAATTGTCACTCCTAATATAACATCTGCGACCCCCATATCTTTCGTATCAAATTTTCTATTTAGCATTTGCTTAGTTGACTTGATCATGTTTTGACTGCTTCCAATGATAAGCATGTCATCCACATAAAGACAAACGATGACATAATCTTTGTCAGTGTTTCTAACATAGACGCACTTGTCACATTCGTTTATCTTAAACCCATTAATAAGCATAGCATGATCAAATTTTTCATGCCATTATTTAAGTGCTTGTTTTAATCTATAAAGAGATTTTACAAGCCGACAAACTTTCTTTTCTTACCCTGGTACTACAACCCCTTTCGGGTTGCTCCATATAGATCTCTTCATTTAGATCATCATTTAAGAAAGCTGTCTTAACATCCATTTGATATATTTCTAAATTATACAACACTGCTATAGCAATAAGCATGCGGATGGATGTTATTCTTGTCACAGGAGAATATATGTCAAAATAGTCCAAACCTTTCTTTTGTCTGTAACTTTTTATTACAAGTCTTGTTTTATACTTATCTATTAAACCATCTGCTTTCATTTTTCTCTTAAATATCCACTTATATCCAGGAGGTTTAGAACCAGGTGGAAGATCCACCAATTCCCAAGTATAATTTTGCATAATGGATTAAATTTTATTATTGACAGTCTCTTTCCATAAAGGTGCTTCAAGGCCTGTTATTGCTTACTTAAAGCTTTGAGGTTCATTTTCTAACAGGTATGTCAAAAAATTTGGACCAAAGGATTTTGATATTCTTGCTCTCTTACTTCGTCTTCGTTCATCATCAGTTAAATCCTGTTAGTCAAAACCATTACAAGTCTTTTGTGTTTGATTGTCATTAATCTCTTGACTTTGTATACAATCATAAATTCTTTTCTGTAAACTTAATTCTTGTCTTTTCTTGTAAGGAAAAACATGCTCAAAAAACACAGCATTCCTTAACTCTATGATAGTGTTCACATTTATATCAGGAATTTCTGATTTATAAGTCAGAAACCGATATGCACTACTATTCTGAGCATAACCAATAAACACACAATCCATTGTTTTTGGTTCTATCTTTGTTTTTTTCGAAACAGGAACTTCAACTTTTGCCAAACACCCCCACACTTTTAAATATTTATAGGAAGGCGGTCGACCTTTCCACAATACATAAGAAGTGTTGTTGGTTTTCTTGTGGGGTATTCTGTTAAGAACATAATTAGCAGACAATATTGTTTCCCCCTACAAGTTCTGTGGTAAGTCTGAACTTAGTAACATGGCATTCATCATTTCTTTCAGGGTTCTATTCTTCCTTTCAGCAATTTCATTTTGCTGTGGAGAATAAGGTGCTGTAATTTGGTAAATAATGCCATGTTGTGCACAAAATTCATTTAAAGGTGCATCATATTCACCACCCCTATCACTTCTAACCATTTTAATGGTTTTACCAAGTTGATTTTCAATTTCAGTTTTGTAGAGTTTAAGGTAGCGTTTGGTAGAGTTTTGTAAATGTGATTTGAGAGTATAGGTTGTATTTTGAGTTTGTGTGTTGTAGAATTATGATTTGAGTGTAGAAAATTTGTTTGGTAAAGAGTTTTGAAAATAGTTTTGAAAAGAGTTTTGATTTGAGTGGGGAATCGTTGATGTGACATTTGATATTTGATACAAAAATTTACAACTCATAACTAAACATACAACTCAAAATTATTTTAAAGCACATAAAAATTTCAAAAAATGTTTTTTTCGATTATATAAAAATTAACATATCAATTGTAAAAAAAAAAAAAAAAACACTATTTCGGTCAACCGGCCGGACGTCCCGTTAGCAAAAATTTTGAAAAAAAAAATTTGAAAAGCGCGGCTACTGCAGATAACTCTGCAGAGTTTTGGAAACGTGTTTCCAAAACACGTTCCAAACACCATACTGAAAACACAGTGTAGAACTAACTTTTGAAAACACAAACAAGCAAAACAATATTTCTAAGGTTTCATCTTTACTTCTAAGTAAGTATACATAACAATATCTTGTGCAATCATCGATAAATGTTATGAAATACTATTTACCTCCTTTAGTTTGAACAAATTTAAGATCACATACATCTGTATGAATTAATTCTAGAGGTTCGATTTTTCTTTCAACCGATTTAAATAGAGCCTTAGTTAGTTTCGCTTCTACACAAATCTCACATTTGTGATTAGGATCAATTTCAAACTTTGGTATACAATCCAAACCAATTAATCTATACAAAGCATCAAAATTTACATATCCTAATCTACCATGCCATAAATTCGACTCAAGAATATAAGCAAAAGATGTTTTAATCTCATTAATAGCAAGTTTTGTTACAACTGTCATTACATTCAACTTGAAGAGACCATCACTCATGTAGTCCTTACCAACATACATACTACTCTTTGTTAATACAAATTTATCAGACTCAAATACAAGCCTAAAACCATTTTTACTTAACAGAAAACTAGAAACTAAATTCTTCCGGATGTCTGGTACATGCAGTACGTTGTTAAGAGTCAGCTCCTTCCCAAATTTGCAGCCTCATTATAAGTTGTGAATATCTTCTTGTCCGTACAAATGTGACAAGTTGCCCTAGTGTCAACCCACCATTCTTTGGGATTTCCAACCAAATTAGCCTCAGGCACTACAGTAAAGAGATTGATGCCATTTACCCCATTAGAGATGTAATCTAATTCTGTCACATTGGCTTGATTGGTGCTCTTCTTGCTTGTACTTCCGCGATCCTTCCTAGGGTGGCGGCAATCAGAAGCTCGATGTCCGGTCTTGCTATAGTTATAGCATTTACCTTTGAATTTTTTATTGCCATTGTTGTCACCTTGTTTAGGACTATCTCCAATAAACTTCCTCTTTTTGTTATATAGTTTGTGCACTTGTTCAACCACAATAACCTTAGACTTAATGGGATTTTTACCATTACTCTTTTCAGCCTTTCGGTTATCTTTCTCAATTCTCAATCTTACAATCAATTCATCCATGGTCATCTCCTTGCATTTATGTTTTAAACAATTTTTGAAATCTTTCCAAGCCGGTGGTAACTTTTTAACTAAAGCAGCGACTTGGAAAGACTCACTAAGAGACATATCTTCAGAATGAATATCATGAAAAATTATTTGAAAATTTTGAACTTGAGAAATTACCACTAGAAGTCTACCATAACGAAGTCTAAAAATTTACCGACAACAAATTTCTTTATGTCGGCATCCTCCGTTTTGTATTTTTTCTCCAAAGAATCCCATAATTCTTTTGCTGTTTTCAGAGGGCTGTAAACATTATACAACATGTTGTCAAGGCCATTGAGGATGTAGTTTCTGCACAGGAAATCAAAATGTTTCCAAGCGTCCACAACGGCAACAAATTGCCGATCACTTTCACCCTCTTTAAGTGCTAGAGCCTATTCACGTAGAAACTGGGCTAGATTTAGAGTTGTAAGATAAAATAGCATTTTCTGCTGCTGTCACGACCCAAACCCGCCCCTATGGGTTTAGTACCGTAACCGGCCAGTAATCCGAGATTACCGAAGGCTTGCTTAAAGTAAGACAGTAATACAGAGTACAGGGGCTGGCGGAAGCCAAAACAGTAATTAAAAGATGTCCGATGAGCTGTGACAGTCTGTATGCAAAAAGACTCTTTATAACATATGCACATTCAGAACAAAACAGTATGTACATGCATCATTTACAGGCATACAGGTTAGGGACCAAATTTCCATCATAACCGCATAGTACAAAAGATCACTCAGTCTATACATGACAGAGACAGTTAGGGTGAATCTGAGACACCCCAAGAACAGCCTTAGCTTGAACAGATCTGGAACCTTGAAGTGAGGCACAAAGGTTGGCTTGACAAAAAGGAGTTTGACCTAACGCTTCTAGCTTCGTTCTGGTGCCTGGACACCTACATATATATATAAACAGTGAGCTAAAGCCCAGTGAATAACATATGCATAAAGAAGTTAAGAATGAATGTCCTTTCAGTATTTAAAACAGTCATTTAAACAGTATAACAATTATTCGATCATAGCAGTCATAAGTGGTACATCCAATAGCAAACAGTACAGTAGGTCTTATCAAACCGAACAGTCAGTTGATGGCTATCATATCAGTAAACAGTAATGGTTCCAGACATGGGAACCGACAGAGATCTTTGTGTCAGTAGCAGTACAGTACAGTAACAGTAGGTTGCTATGGATGCCACGAATACAGTTCACAAATAGGACATCATTCATTCAGTAACAGTATCATTTCAGAAAACAGTACAGTTCAATTGTTCAGAAGATAATCATTATTGAACATATCTTTACAACATTGTTACTCACAGAGTTCTGGGCTACAGATAAGCTAGTGCGCGTCCTCAGATGCCAACCCTACACAGTTACAGGATGAACACACACTAAGTCACATACTTGGGAATCGAAGACTTAGTCCTTACTTAGACTCGGTGTGGTTCTACATCAATATCCTCCTTAAGATGCCTTAAACATGCCCTAGGAATGCCTAGGATGGAAAGAGGATGCAAAGATGTACTTATAAACACTTTTCAAAATTTTCAGAAAACAGGGGTCTCGCTCGAGCGTGGATTTCTACGCTCGAGCGGACATGTAGACAAAGGATCTCCGCTCGAGCGCGACTTCCGTCGCTCGAGCGGACTGCAAGCTACAGTAAAAATACTGGAAGCTCAAAATTCACGCTTGACGGGCGCTTGATGGGCGCTCGACCCCCGCTCGAGCGTGAGACACAAGTCCTCGCTCGAGCGTGAACTATCTCGTTCGAACGGACTGTAAACTCATGCAAAGTATTGGATACACGAATTTCACGCTCGAGCGTCACTTTTCTCGCTCGAGCGGACTTCATGATCCAGAGTGTACGCTCGAGCGTGGAGTTCCTCGCTCGAGCGTGAGTCCAAATTCTGGAAATTCCATATTTGAACCTCAAGCTCAAAATCAATTTTAAATGCATCAAATTCGATCCTCTTGGGCTAATTTTCTAGAAAACACTTCAAAACCCATAATATTACATGTTGCAAAGATCAATTTGGAAAATCAAAGCCCAAGGGTAGTTCAATTAAAACACAATTTCAACAATAATTTCAAGAACATGATGAACATGCAACATGCAAGAATTTAATCAACTTGAAGCTTCAAATACTTGCTCCAAAGAGCCAATTCCTTCAAAATCAAGATGGAGTCATGGACTATAACATTAATATGGACATGCATGCAAGGATTCCCATGAAAACAACTTTAAATTTCAAGATGTGCACATGCATGCATGGTACAAGCTTCAATTCAACAATCTTGAACCAATTTATGATCTTAAGCTCCTATTTACCATGAACCATGCAACAATTACTTGAATTCACAAACAATAAGGTAAATGTCCTACCTTAGGTCTTGAATACAAGATATGGGAGCTCAATTATGCAAATTATCCTTCAACTCCTATAATTTCCAAGCAAAACCTCCAAGTTGAACTCAATTTCTCTCACTCTCTCACTCTAGTCGGTTTTAGGCTCAAGAATGGGCTGATGAAATGTTGTAGATTAAGTCTCCAAATATGGTATGGAGTGGGCCACTAAGTGGCATTTTGGTAAATAAGTCCAACTCTTGCAATTTAGCTTTATTTAATCTAATTTAATCATTCCCAATCAAATTTCAATTAAATTTACCATAAAATTCCATAATTCCTAATTAGCACAAAACACTAATCAATTTCAGATTCGGCCGCCGATAAGGCCTTCAATTTACAGTTTAAAACATAAAACATGAACATATAATTTAACAGTCAAACAGATAGATTTGCATTCAAACTAGCACATTCAATCAATCAGTTCAGAACATTCAATCAATCAATTAACATGCTTAATCATAGATTAGCACTAATCAGTGGTGTTATCAGTAAACAGTAGTGAGGGTTGTCACAGTCTCCCCTCCTTATAAAGAGTTTGGTTCTCCAAACTCGAATTACCTTCATTTTGGAAGAAAACAGGATTCAGTGGAAACAATTCAGAATATCTCTTCATCATATCATCTTCCCTTTCCCAAGTGGCATACACGCCACCATGGTTTTACCAGTCAACTTTCACTAACGGAATCTCTTTATTTCTCTACTTCTTGATCCATCTGTTCACAATCTGAATAGGCCATTCTTCATAAGTGTAATTATCACTTAGTACTACACGGGTAGGCTCAATCACATGGAAGGGATCCCGAAGGTAATCCCTCAACATTGAAATGTGGAACACGTTATGCATATGCTCCATTTCAGGAGGAAGCGCTACTTGATATGCCACCGGATTAATCTTCTTAATAATCTCATATGGTCCGACATATCTCAGCGTTAGCTTGCCTTTAACTCCAAAATGAGTCTGGCCTTTCATCGGTGTCACTTTAACAAAGACATGATCACCTACTTCATATTCTCTGTCTCGCCTTCGGACATCCGCATAACTTTTATGTCGACTTTGTGCAGTTTTCAGTCTCTGTTGAATTAGTTTCACTTTTTCAGTAGTTTCATATACAATCTCGGGCCCAAGCAAAGGCCCATCTCCAACTTCTACCCAGCAAATCGGAGATCGACATTTTCGGCCATACAAAGCCTCAAAAGGTGCCATTCCAATACTTGAATGAAAGCTGTTATTGTAGGCAAATTCAGCTAACGGTAGATGACTTTCCCAATTTCCCTGGAAATCAAGAACACACATTCTCAGTAAATCCTCCAGAGTCTGGATGGTTCTTTCTGACTGGCCATCTGTCTGAGGATGGTAGGCACTACTCAGTCTCAGTTCAGTACCCAATGCTGTCTGCAAGCTTTGCCAAAATCTCAATGTAAACTTCGAGTCCCTATCAGAAACAATGGACACAGGCACTCTATGCAATCTAACAATCTCATCAATATAAATTACAGCCAATTTATCCGCATTATAAATTGTTTTGACAGGTAAGAAGTGAGCAGATTTAGTCAATCTATCAACAATAACCCAAATTGAATCCATACCTTTACTGGAGCGAGGTAAACCAACAATAAAATCCATGGTGATATGTTCCCATTTCCACTCCGGTATCGGTAAGGGTTGCAGTAAGCCTGCGGGTCGTTGATGTTCGGCTTTAACTTGTTGGTAATGAAGACATTTCGACACAAAGTCAGCAATTTCCTTCTTCATTCCTGGCCACCAGAAATTCAGTTTCAAGTCTTGGTACATTTTTGTATTTCCTAGATGGATAGACAATTTTGAATTGTGGCCTTCTTGCAGGATTCTTCTTTTCAGTTCAGAATCACTCAGTACACACAATCTTCCCTGAAATTTCAACACGTTATTCTCAAATTTGAAATCCGGCCTCGGTTTGGATTCCCGTTCTTCGATGATCTTCTTCAAGAAGTCATCTTATTACTGTTTCTCTTTAATTTCCTCAATCAGTGCCGGTTGAGCAAAAATGGCAGCTAATGTTCCACCTTGTTCACGCAAAACAATCTCAAGTTCAAGTCTTTCAAGGTCACATAGCAATTCTTTCTGCCCAGTGAGTAAACAAGCTAAATTCCCAATTGATTTCCGACACAGTGCATCAGTAACAGTGTTAGCTTTCCCTGGATGGTACAGGATTTGCAGGTCATAGTCTTTTATCAGTTCTAACCATCTCCGCTGTCTTATGTTCAGTTCTTTTTATGTGAAGAAGTATTTCAAACTCTTGTGGTCTGTATACACCTCACATGTTGCCCCATAAAGGTAGTGACGCCAAATTTTCAGTGCAAACACTACTGTAGCAAGTTCTAGATCATGGGTTGGGTAGTTCTTTTCATGCGGTCTCAGTTATCGGGAAGCATACGCAATCACTTTACCATTCTACATTAAAACAAATCCCAAACCCTTATAGGAAGCATCACTAAATACAGCATAACCATCCGTACCTGAGGGTAAGGTGAGAATCGGTGCAGTCACTAGTTGAGTTTTCAACTCTTGAAAAGCTGCTTCCCTCTGATCGGTCCAGTCAAATGATATCCCCTTTTGAGTCAACTGTGTTAGCGGTAGGGCAATTTTGGAGAAATCTTTGACAAACCTTCTGTAATACCCGGCTAAGCCTAGAAAATTTCGGACTTCGGTAACATTTGTTGGTCTAGGCCAGTTCACCACTGCTTCAATTTTCTGTGGGTCAACTGTAATGCCATCCTTACTGATCACATGTCCCAAAAACATCACACTGTCTAGCCAAAATTCACATTTAGTTAGTTTTGCATAGAGTTTCTGTTCTCTTAGGGTCTGTAGGGCAATTCTCAAATGATGTTCATATTCTTCCGTGCCTTTGGAATAAATTAAAATATCATCTATGAAAACAACTACAAATTCGTCAAGGTATGGTTTGAAGATTCTGTTCATAAGATCCATAAATGCAGCAGGTGCATTGGTAACTCCGAAAGGCATAACTAAAAATTCGTAATGTCCGTACCTCGTTCAAAAGGCAGTCTTTTCGATGTCCCCTATCTTGACTTTCAACTGGTGGTATCCAGATCTAAGATCAATCTTGGAAAACACTTAGGCACCCTATAACTGACCAAATAAATCATCAATGCGAGGCAATGGATATTTATTTTTCACTGTTACCTTGTTCAATTCACGGTAGTCAATGCAGAGTCTCAGTGAGCCGTCTTTCTTCTTCACAAATAAGACTAGCGTGCCCCACGGTGAAGTACTACGCCTGATGAACTTCTTATCTAATAGTTCTTGCAGCTGAACTTTCAACTCCTTCAATTCAGTAGGTGCCATTCTGTACGGAGCTTTAAATACAGGCCGTGTACCCGAAATCACATCAATGGTGAACTCAATCTCCCTATTAATCAAACCCCCTGGCAAATCATCTGGAAAAATATCTGGGAATTCTCTGACTATAGGAATACTGTTCACATTAGTTTTATCATCAGTAGGTACAGTCAATACAGAGCATAGATACCCTTTACACCCCTTTTTAATCAATTTATAAGCTTTCATGGATGAAATCAGGTATGGGGGAGGTACCACTCTGACTCCGTTAAATACAAATTCAGGTAAACCAGGCGGACGGAAAACAACTTGTTTTATTACACAGTCTATGGTAGCATGATATTTCGTTAACCAGTCCATCCCCAATATCACATCAAAATGATCAATATTCAATGGCAGTAAATCAATATACAAATGTGCATCTCCAACAATAATCTCACATGCAGGGTACATATAAGCACAAGTCATGAATCCCCTAACAAGTGAAGATACAGCTAACAGATAGTTCATAGGTTCCAGTGGTCTATTTAATTTTTGCGAAAAAGCATGCGATACATATGAATGTGTAGACCCCGAATCAATCAGAACATATATATTTTGAGCACAAATTGAGAGTATAACTGACACAACGGTCTCGATATTCTGTACGTCTCCTGGTACGAGTGCGAACACTCGGCCTTGCCTCATAGGCTCCTTTCTAGTGGCTTTAGGGTTGGGTTTTGGTGCAGCAGTTGATGCTGCGGCGCTGGCTACAGCTTTACTATTGCCCAGAGGAGTGGAAGGGCAATCTTTAACCATATGGCCCACCTTGCCACACCTGTAACAAGCACCTGAAATTTTATAGCAAACCCCTTTATGTTTCTTACCACATTCAGAATAGGGCGATATGGAACTATTTCCTTGGCTGGAACTGGTTGTTGACCCCGTATTTTGCTTTTTGTTCAAGGGGCTGTTCCGGCCTTTCTTAAATTTAAAACCCCATCTCTTACCACGCCATTCAGTTGCTGGTACTTCAGTCTGTTTCAGTGCCTCGATGTTTGACTCAGCCATTATTGCTCGGTCAAGAACATCCACATACTTAAGCAGTTTCAGAACATTTATTCTGTCAAGGATTTTAACATTAAGGCCGCCTTCAAACTTTCTGGCCTTTTTATAGTCGGTATCCACCATGTGTGGTGCATAACAGGCAAGTTCTGTGAATTTAGATTCATACTCTGCTACGGACATAGTGCCTTGTTTCAGTTGTTCAAACTCAGTCACCTTTCGATCTCTGACACACTGTGGAAAGTATTTCTCAAAGAAGGCTCCCTTAAACTGAGCCCAAGTCATAACAGTGTCGGTGTCACGGACGAGCATCCACCACCTTCTGGCCTCTTCTTGTAAGGTGAAGGTAGCCAGTAGCACTTTGTGTGCTTTAGAACACGGAAAGACTTCAAATAATTTTTCAGTTTCTAGCACCCACGCTTCGGCCTTCAATGGTTCAAGGCCTCCCTGAAATGATGGTAGTTTCATCTTACTGAACTTTTGTGTTAGAGCAATGATGTCATCATTCACATTCTGTTCCGGCTGTACCGGAGAAGGTGGAGGCTGTTGGTTCTGTTGTTGTTGTTGCCTTAAGGCTTCAGTCAACATTTCAATTGTTCTTTCTAATCTCGCCATTCTAGCGTCAGATGATTCAGTTTCATCAGTAGTCCTTGCATTGTCCATTTCACTATATGCAACACAGTAATAATAACCATAGGAAGTTGCATACTTTAAACATATTAACACATTAGCACATATATTCATGTCATGGCCACACACACTTTTCAATGCTCATGCAATGCCCTAATCACTTTTTAGGACATCTTATAGCTCATTTGGACACGTGTGTGCGGTATAACTCGTGGTTTGGAAACGCTCTGATACCATTCTGTCACGACCCAAACCCGCCCCTATGGGTTTAGTACCGTAACCGGCCAGTAATTCGAGATTACCGAAGGCCTGCTTAACAGTAAGACAGTAATACAGAGTATAGGGGCTGGCGGAAGCCAAAACAGTAATTAAAAGATGTCCGATGAGCTGTGACAGTCTGTATGCAAAAAGATTCTTTATAACATATGCACATTCAGAACAAAACGGTATATACATGCATCATTTACAGGCATACAGGTTAGGGACCAAATCCCCACCATAACAGTACAGTACAAAAGATCACTCAGTCTATACATGACAGAGACAGTTAGGGTGAATCTGAGACACCCCAAGAACAGCCTTAGCTTGAACAGATCTGGAACCTCGAAGTGAGGCACAAAGGTTGGCTTGACAAAAGGGAGTTTGACCCAACGCTCCTAGCTTCGTTCCGGTGCTTGGACACCTACATATATATATAAACAGTGAGCTAAAGCCCAGTGAATAACATATGCATAAAGAAGTTAAGAATGAATGTCCTTTCAGTATTTAAAACAGTCATTTAAACAGTATAACAATTATTCGATCATAGCAGTCATAAGTGGTATATCCAATAGCAAACAGTACAGTAGGTCTTAACAAACCGAACAGTCAGTTGATGGCCATCATATCAGTAAACAGTAATGGTTCCAGACATGGGAACCGACAGAGATCTCTGTGTTAGTAGCAGTACAGTACAGTAACAGTAGGTTGCTATGGATGCCACGAATATAGTTCACAAATAGGACATCATTCATTCAGTAACAGTATCATTTCAGAAAACAGTACAGTTCAATTGCTCAGAAGATAATCATTATTGAACATATCTTTACAACATTGTTACTCACAGAGTTCTGGGCTACAGATAAGCTAATGCGCGTCCTCGGATGCCAACCCTACACAGTTACAGGATGAACACATACTAAGTCACATACTTGGGAATCGAAGACTTAGTCCCTACTTAGACTCGGTGTGGTTCTACATCAATATCCTCCTTAAGATGCCTTAAACATGCCCTAAGAATGCCTAGGATGGAAAGAGGATGCAAAGATGTACTTATAAACACTTTTCAAAATTTTTAGAAAACAGGGGTCTCGCTCGAGCGTGGATTTCTACGCTCGAGCGGACATGTAGACAAAGGATCTCCGCTCGAGCGCGACTTCCGTTGCTCGAGCGGACTGCAAGCTATAGTAAAAATACTGGAAGCTTAAAATTCACGCTTGACAGGTGCTCGATGGGCGCTCGACCCCCGCTCGAGCGTGAGACACAAGTCCTCGGTCGAGCATGAACTATCTCGCTCGAGCGGACTGTAAACTCATGCAAAGTACTGGATACACGAATTTTACGCTCGAGCGTCACTTTTCTCGCTCGAGCGGACTTCATGATCCAGAGTGTACGCTCGAGCGTGGAGTTCCTCGCTCGAGCGTGAGTCCAAAGTCTGGAAATTCTAGATTTGAACCTCAAGCTCAAAATCAACTTTAAATGCATCAAATTCGATCCTCTTGGGCTAATTTTCTGGAAAACACTTCAAAACCTATAATATTACATGTTGCAAAGATCAATTTGGAAAATCAAAGCCCAAGGGTAGTTCAATTAAAACACAATTTCAACAATAATTTCAAGAACATGATGAACATGCAACATGCAAGAATTTAATCAACTTGAAGCTTCAAATACTTGCTCCAAAGAGCCAATTCCTTCAAAATCAAGATGGAGTCATGGATTATAACATTAATATGGACATGCATGCAAGGATTCCCATGAAAACAACTTTAAATTTCAAGATGTGCACATGCATGCATGGTACAAGCTTCAATTCAACAATCTTGAACCAATTTATGATCTTAAGCTCCTATTTACCATGAACCATGCAACAATTACTTGAATTCACAAACAATAAGGTAAATGTCCTACCTTAGGTCTTGAATGCAAGATATGCGAGCTCAATTATGCAAATTATCCTTCAACTCCTATAATTTCCAAGCAAAACCTCCAAGTTGAACTCAATTTCTCTCACTCTCTCACTCTAGTCGGTTTTAGGCTCAAGAATGGGCTGATGAAATGTTGTAGATTAAGTCTCCAAATATGGTATGGAGTGGGCCACTAAGTGGCATTTTGGTAAATAAGTCCAACTCTTGCAATTTAGCTTTATTTAATCTAATTTAATCATTCCCAATCAAATTTCAATTAAATTTACCATAAAATCCCATAATTCCTAATTAGCACAAAACACTAATCAATTTCAGATTCGACCGCCGATAAGGCCTTCAATTTACAGTTTAAAACATAAAACATGAACAGATAATTTAACAGTCAAACAGATAGATTTGCATTCAAACTAGCACATTCAATCAATCAGTTCAGAACATTCAGTCAATCAATTAACATGTTTAATCATAGATTAGCACTAATCAGTGGTGTTATCAGTAAACAGTAGTGAGGGTTGTCACAGCTACCATCTCTTAAGCTTAGTATCGTTAAATTTTTCTGATTTTTCTCTATGATTTATTGGAACTTGAACATGGTTCTGGATAAGGACCAGAGTCGGTGTAACAATTGAAGTATCACTTCCAGTTACAGTTTCAGTTGCAGTAGCCATAATATCTGATTACAAAAATCAGAAAAAAAATCCAAAATACAAATTAATTTTCTAGTTGTTAAAACTAGAAAATAAATTATAACACAAAATAATTTTACTTTTCTTGTTACTAAAACTAGAAAAATAAAATACCACAATAATTTTTTATAACACAAATTAATATTCTGCAATTGTTAATAATTCCAGTATATTACTACTAGTTATCAAAGAAAATAAACAGTATATTACTACTATTTGTCAAACAGTATATTACTACTATTTATATTTTCCAACTAGAATATCACTTTGTGAAAGCACAAAGAAATAAATACAATGAAGACACCAAAAATTATTCTGTCTTAAGATTGTTGGATAATCTTCACTGTATTTAAAAAAAAAAAATTATGTTTGTATACTCAACAACAAACGGAATCACTACAACAAAAAGTGTCTTTGGAGACAAAAACTAATGACGAAAATAAATTTTGTCACGAAAGATTTACCTTTTAGTGAAAAAAATAATATTTCGTCTCCAAATATACCATTTTTAGAGAGAAAAATAAATTTTTGTCACCAATACACATACATAATAAAAAAATTAGGTGATGAAATTATTTTTCATCATAATTTTTATTTTTTTCGTCACCAAAATTTTTTCCTGCCATTGAAAAAATTGGGAGGAATTATGCCGCCAAATTAGTGACAAAAAATTTCTGACTCTATTAAAAAATATTATTAGTGTAGATAAATATTTGTCACAAAATATTTCAATATATAAAATTACATAATTGGAAAAAGATTTGTACCTCGAAAATCTTTTGCCCGAATGCCCCGAGAGAGAGAGAGAGAGAAGATCGGGGAAGACGACCGCAGCTCGTCGCCTCGCCACCCGCTGTCGCAGCTGCCCGATCGTCGCCCGCCGTCGCTCGTCGCAGCAGCTCGAGCTCGTCGCAGCAGCCCTGCCGTCGCAACTCCGCCTCTGCCTCGCCGCCCCGCCTCTGCCTCCGCCCCCTGCCTCAGTCCAAAGTTTATTGGCCCCCTTCCCTCCCCTCCTTCTCTTCCTCCCCTACCCTCCCCTTCTTCGTCTTCTTCCTCCTGCTAAAAAAAAAAAAATTAAAATTAAAACTACGAAACGACGTCGTTTCGTAGTTTCGGAGCACTCGAGACGGCCAGATTCGGGCTCTCAATCACTTTTCTTAGGTAATTTTATGTTTTGAAGACAAATCTATTCCTCACCAAATCCATTCTCTTAACCCAAATGTACCACTCGTTCACAAATCTTAGGGCTATGAACATAAGGGTTTCCTTTCGGTTCTCCTCTCTCTCTCTTTTGGGTGTCGCTGGTTTTGAACCACTTTTCGGTGTCGCTGGTTTGGGCATCCTTCAAACTCTCTCTGTCCAGCAATCGAAATGGTGAATGGTGGAGGACACAAATCCGGTGAGTATTTCTTTAGACTCTCTCTCTCTCTCTCTCTGCTGCTTCTCTGTTTGTTTCTCTCAGTTTTGTTTCTCTCTGCTATTATTCTCTTTCTCTCCCCCTTCTCTTCCTCTTCTGCTGCGGTGGCGAAGATGGATCTCCCAAAATGTTGTTGTTGTTGTTTTTTTTTTTTTTTTGCTGTGTATGAAACTAGAAAGAAACCCAGAAAGAGTTACTATTCTCCCAAAAAATTTTAATTTTAAAGAGAATCCATAAACAATGTGACAAATATTGCATGCCATAATTTTTTGTTTTATCTTTTAAAATATGATGAATTGCAATGCACAAAACAGAACTAGTAAGACACCAGAAACAAGTTTTGGAAAATATGGGCACTCACTGATTTCTGCATCATTTGCTTATGTTGCTTTGAGAAGATGTCCAGAGCATAGTTATAGAGCAGCTTTATATCTAAGCTGTCAAGAGATTTGATCTCTTCGAGAAGCACTTTAGGAACCTGAAGATGCGCCTGTGAGAGTTCAAAAATTTCAGTACATTAGTCGAAGAAGGACAGCACACTTCCATCTAACAGTATATAAACTTTGTAATTTCTTCCAACTCAATTCTAGAATTCATTGATAAAGCATTATCTTCAAAACTAGGATGCACAAACAACCAGCCTTATAGGCAGTAGTTCCCAGTGATCTCTCAGCTCTCATGTCAATGAGAGAAAAAGAGAGAGATGATGGGGGTTATGGATTTGGTGGAAATGGGTTGAGTTTTAGGTGGGGTTTTGGAATTGTGATGATCTATTTGTTATGTTTTCAATTAAATGACTGATAATGTTGTTAATTGTTATGGTAAAACTATAATGGTCGATATGTATACTTTGGTCAAATCATGTTCCTAAGATTGGAAAAACAGAGCAATTACGTTGAAAGCAACTAGCTACCAAATTTAATTGAGAAAAACAGAGCAATATATATTCTCTCTCTTTTTTTTTTTCCTGGAATCTTTGAAAACATGGAGATCATCCGTTTTGAATGGACCAATTACATGCTCTCTCTCCTGCTTGGTTTTGAATGGACCAGATCATATGTTGGAGTTGGTATGTTAACATGGAGATCACCTAGAAACCCTTGAGAACACCAACTTAATATATTAGGAAGTTCTAACTATAAAACTTCTTCAACTAGAAAGAAGTGGAACTGAAATAAAGGAGTTCCAATGAGAGAGTCATGTTTTGTATTCTTTGCTGTCAATCAAAAAGATAAGTTTCAATAGGTATATTGTTTGTTTATATCAGATACAGAAGTGAATTGAATTTGGTTTTCTATTTGTTACTAGGATAAAAACCATAAGTTCCATGAATTTATATATATTTATTTCTTAAGCAAATTTGAAAATTAATTGAATTGGGTTTTGGATTCTTTGTTGGGGACATACGTATTATATGTATATATATATGTAAATCATTTGAATTGGGTTTTGTTTATTTGCTAAAAATAAAAATAAGAAAGTTCAAGTATGCAATGAATTTTGAATTTTCTTTTTCTTTTTATTTGTTTTCTCAACAACTTAATGCTTTCTTATTTATTAGTTTTTGTTCAACTTTGAATGTACATGTTGGTAGTGAACGGTGAGAGGGTGAGATGGAATTGTGTAAGGTTCAGGAAGTTAGTTTGTGAATGTGGGAAAGACTATAACACTGGTGTTTGGAGATTGCTTGGTCATGTTGCGATTAAGATATTTGACTGGACTGTTTAAGAACAATAGCTAATATATTTTGCAGTTGGAGGTATTCATTAAAATATGCACAATACTTTGTCACATGAAACAAAATCGACGATTTAATTAAAAACAAGAAATAAAGTTCTATGGGGGTGATCCAAAAATAGTGTCTTTTGCAGATGCGATTCTAATCTTGCGTCACATCGTCAACAAGTGCTTTAATCCTTTCAGAAATCTAGAAGTAGTGTTAACATTCTTGGCTCCTTGTATTAGTAGATAATGACAAGCTGATGCAAAATTGTCATCTTGATTAACAATGAATTGTGGGATTCAAGGGTTGTAAATCTGCCATGTAGTTTAATTAACACTCTTACTGCAGATTTTAGGGATAAATGGTATCTGACTAATATGCCTCATAATTTAATGGGTGGCAGTACTGATCTTCAGTATAATGTGTTAGCATTCTTCTGCTGAAATAATTCCAGCCTTTTTTTTTTTTTGAAACATTTCTACCTAAAGGATTCTAATTTCTAAGCATATTGAGATGTTTATGACTTTTTGTCCTGGGGTTCAAGATATAAATTGCTGCATGATTGGAGGTGGTCTTGTTAGCCTTCCTTTTTTATGGCATCCTTGTACCCAAGACTTTATGTAAGGAAGCATGTTTCAGGTGATAGCTACTTGGGACAAAGTACTGATGGTCTGTCACCGGATCAGCAGGAAGTAAACTTTTCCATAGAAATGTAGACGTGGTAAGGGAAACTATGAATGGTGAATCAACATATACTGTCTTCCTTATCATTTCTTCTTCCTCCATGGTATTTTGTGTAGCCTAATCCAGCACTGACACTATGTTATGTCATTCATGGATTATGGCAATATTGTGAGCACACAGGCGATGAATGTATGGCTGAGGAAATAATGCACATTCGCAGAGGTGATGCCCCATTTATTATTCTGATGGAGTATATAGAAATGAAGAAAAGTTTATGTAAAAGCAAAATTAAAAGGTCTGTGTTTTGAGTTGAGAACCAAGTTCTCAGAACTTTTGACCTTTCACTTTCTCTATTTTTATATAATAAAAATTTCTTGAAAGGAAAATACGAAGTTTTTTGATTTATAGATTGAACTTGTCTCCAATTAGGTCTAGGCCTATATATTAAACTAAACCCTTTCACAAGTGAACCACGTTTGTGAGGGCTAACGGAGAAGTCCAACTTGAATACAATGGTGACATCCCTTTAATCTAGGCTTGAATCAAGGTGCTATGGTCACTTTCACTGTCACAATGTCCCTACTAATATCTGTAAACACTTAAATCTAATTTCTGATATTCTAATAATAGCCAACCCCCACAACCACCTTCCTTTATGCGATCAACATTGCCAACCTCCGACATTAGTATAACAACACCTTTTCTTCCATCATACTACAGGTGAGGTGTGGATACGGGCTGGGTTCACGTTGGGCCTAAACTTGAAATTATGTTTTATTTTTTCCTATGTAGGAGCAAATTGAGGCAAAAAAATCTATTTTCATCAGAAGAAGCTGAAGAACAAGCTAAAAAGGAATTTGCAAAAACATTTGTACCTAGTGAGGCTCCAAGTACCCCAGAGGTTCCAAAGGAAAAGCAAGCACCTAAACCAGTTGCTCCGACGCCAGAGCAAATTATAGCTATCAAGGTATCATCCACATTGTATCTTTTTTCTTTATTTCTTCTCGTCTATCGATTCCATATTTTTAATGAATTAAGGCAGAACCCTAAACTGGAATGGTAGAAGATTTTCATTTGCCACATATAAGTAGTTGACAATTCTAATATGCAAATTTCCCTCAAGTTTTTTGTGATTAATGAATTGAGTTTTGTTGTCCTATCTACTACAACTTTGGCCCATCTTTGGTAAGACTTGGCTCTATCTTTCACAAGACTTGGTTCTGAAGCAATATTTATTTCGATCCTCTTCTTACTTCATAGGACATTCTAGAGAATAAAGATTTCTAGTGTTTTCCTACTAGAGGAAAAGTACTCACGTTCTGAGACACAAGCTTAACATATCTTAAAACCTGACTATCCTTGTTGATTTAACATGGCTGTGAAAGTATATGAAATAAATGACATAGTTTCAGAGAAAAACTTTCTGCTATTGCTGCTGTTAGTTGCTAGGTGTTTTTGGAGTGCTGCTGCTGTTTTTGGAGTGTTGCAGTTGCTGTTAGTTGCTAGTTGCTGCTGCAGAAATGGAGTGCTGCTAGCTGCTGCTGTTGTTGCTAGTTGCTAGATATGGAAAGCTTTGCTATTCTTTGGGTCAATTTGGATGAAGACTCACTCTCTGGGCAGGTTCTACTCTGTGCATAACTTTGTGGAAAATCTACAGCAGGTAAGGAAGTCCATTGGGTTAGGTAGATGAGTTTGAGTTGGGTGCTTGGGAATATGATTAGTTTGTTCTGCTGAAGAAGCTGGCATGATTTCTATGTTCTTTCTTACTTTGGATCAAATCTTCACATTAGATTTTGGGAATGTAGGGGATGGTTTGGTGATTGGCTGCTTGTATCTCTTTTGGTTGTTGTTTGGCTGCTTGTATTGTTTTTTGGTTGCTTGTATTTACTATCTCTTTTACTTTATTTGTCTTACTTTCTGTAATTATTTCTATTACATGATGATAAGATTAAGCCTCTATCCTATGTAGCGGTGCACTTGTATCTCCTATGTAAGGTTATTACTGGATTTTGTGTCACTGATGCTTTTGCATGTCTTCATGTTACATGGATCTTGTTCAATTTAATGGGCTGTATTAAACAAAATACACTTAAAAGAGTGTGGGCTTAGTTTGGTTTGATTTGTGATTTGTTTTCAAGTTAAGTATTTCCCTTTTGGAATTAAAATTTTCAGCAATTCTCATTTCTATTGTTTTACTTGTGGGTACTGCGAAGAAAGGCCTCTACTCCTTGGGAATGTTGGTATGGGTGCTAGACTGTGCACTTACTATCAGAAATCTACCATAGGCGATCAAACTGGGAACTTGTTGAGTAATGGAAACAACAGTTTGGGAAGGTGAATGATTTGTTACAGCTATAACTTTTGTGTAATCTTCATGTTAAATACAATTACGTTTAGGTGAATGTTTTTCTTTGAATACTTATTAGTTATGCTGTGCTTTTTTTTGAATGTTTTAGCCTCAGGTTTTGTAGATCTTGTAATCGAGTTTGATCTTAAGGTGACTTTTTTCAAAGGCCTTCGACAGGAATTGACGGGCAGGTATCTTCTACACATTAATATATATATATACACACATGTACACAATCACACACGTAGACGAGGTTAAGGGCGAGCTTACTGAAAACCCATAATGGTCTTAAGAGGTTGAGAGTGAACCTACTGAAAACCCGGATATGTTATATTTGTTGTATGGGTTGTCGGTAGAGGTTGCGGGTGAACCTACTAAAAACCCATGTATGTTGTTTATTTATTGTAGCATTATTGAAAACCCATATATGTTAAATGGAAATGCAACATCAAGAAAAAAGAAAAAGAAACATAACCAATTAAATGTCTAATACATCTTCATAAGTCATAATAATATATGCATGGATATAGGACAGGACTCTCGGTTTGAAAACTATGTAGAAAAATACACCTTTTCATGCTAAATCGAAAAATGCACTTTTCCAATACTTAGGCTTGAAAATACGCCACTGGGGGCTAAAATCATGAAAAACCCATAAGAAGGCTGAGAACACCCCTAACACCTCGGGAGAGACTAGTGTAAGTTGTGGAAACTTACGAAACTAGCACGGGACTCCCGGTTTGAAAACTAAGTCAAAAAATGCACTTTTCCAACATTTAGGCTTGAAAATAGGCTATTGGAGGCCAAAATCATGTAACAGTCATGAGAAGGCCCAAGGAACACCTTGAACACCTCGGGAGGGACCAATGTAAGTTATGGAAACTTACGGAAACTTACGGAGCTAGCATGGGACTCCCGGTTTGAAAACTAAGTTGAAAAATGCATTTTTTCAACACTTAAGCTTGAAAATAGGTCATCAGGGGACCAAAATTGTGTAACAACTACGAGAAGGCCTGGGAAACACCTCAAACACCTCGGAAGGGACTAATGTAAGTTGTGAAAATTTACGAAACTAGTACGAGACTCGCGGTTTGAAAACTAAGTAAAAAAATGCACTTTTCTAACACTTCAACTTGAAAATAGCCCATTCGGGGGCCAAAATCATGTAACATCCATGAGAAGACCCGGGGAAAACCTCAAACACCTCGGGAGGGACCGATGTAAGTTGTGGAAACTTACGGAACTAGCACGAGACTCCTGGTTTGAAAACTAAGTCCAAAAATGCACTTTTTCACACTTAAGCTTAAAAATAGGCCATCGAATGCCAAAATCGTGTAACAGTCATGAGACAGCCCGGGGAACACCTCAAACATCTTGAGAGGGACCAATGTAAGTTATGAAAATTTACGGAACTAGCACGAGACTCCCAATTTGAAAACTAAGTCAAAAAATGCACTTTTTTCATATTTAAGCTTGAAAATAGGCCATCGGAGGCCAAAATAGTGCAACAGCCATGAGACGGTCCGGAGAACACTTCGAACACCTCGAACACCTCGGGAGGGACCAATATAAGTTGTGGAAACTTACGAAAGTAGCACGGGACTCCCGGTTTGAAAACTAAGTCTAAAAATGTACTTTTTCACACTTAAGCTTGAAAATAGGCTATCAGAGGCCAAAATCGTGTAATAGCCACAAGACGGCCCAAGAAACACCTCAAACACCTCATGAGGGACCAATGTAAGTTGTGGAAACTTACGGAACTAGCATGAGACTCCCGGTTTGAAAACTAAGTCCAAAAATGTACTTTTTCACACTTAAAAAATCATGTAACAGCCACGAGACGGCCCGGAAAAGACCTCAAACATCTCCGGAGGGACCAATGTAAGTTGTGAAAATTGACGGAACTAGCATGGGACTCCTGGTTTGAAAACTAAGTCAAAAAATGCACTTTTTCACACGCAAGCTTGAAAATAAGCCATCGGAGGCCAAAATCGTGTAACAGTCACGAGACGGCTCGAGAAACACCTCAAATATCTCAGGAGGGACCAATATAAGTTGTGAAAACTTATAAAACTAGCACAGGACTCCCGATTTGAAAACTAAGTCTAAAAATGTATTTTTTCACACTTAAGCTTGAAAATAGGCCATCGGAGGCCAAAATCGTGGAACAACCATGAGCCGGTCCGGGAAACACCTCAAATACTTCGGGAGGGACCAATGTAAGTTGTGGAAACTTACGGAACTAGCACGGGACTCCCGGTTTGAAAACTAAGTCCAAAAATACACTTTTTCACACTTAAGCTTGAAAATAGGCCACCGAAGGCCAAATCGTGTAACAGGCACGAGACAGCCCAGGAAACACCTCAACCACCTCGGGAGAGAGCAATGTAAGTTGTGGAAACTGACGAAACTAGCACGGGACTCCCGGTTTGAAAACTAAGTTCAAAAATGTACTTTTTCACACGTAAGCTTGAAAATAGGCCATCGGAGGCCAAAATCGTGTAATAGCTATGAGACGGCCTGGGAAACACCTCAAACACCTCGGGAGAGACCAATGTAAGTTGTGAAAACTTACGGAACTAGCACGGGACTCCCGGTTTGAAAACTAAGTCCAAAAATGTACTTTTTCACACTTAAAAAATCGTGTAACTGTCACGAGACGGCCTGGGAAACACCTCAAACATCTCGAGAGAGACCAATGTATGTTGTGAAAACTGACGGAACTAGCATGGGACTTCTCGTTTGAAAACTAAATCCAAAAACGCATTTTTTTACACGCAAGCTTGAAAATAGGCCATCGGAGGCCAAAATCGTGTAACAGCCATGAGACGGCCTGGGAAACACCTCAACCACCTCGAGAAGGACCAATGTAAGTTGTGGAAACTTACAGAACTAGCGCAGGACTCCCGGTTTGAAAACTAAGTCCAAAAATGCACTTTTTTACACTTAAGCTTGAAAATAGACAATCGAAGGCCAAAATTGTGGAACAACCATGAGCCGGTCCGAGAAACACCTCAAACATCTCAGGAGGGACCAATGTAACTTGTGAAAACTTACGGAACTAGCACGGGACTCTCGGTTTGAAAACTAAGTCTAAAAATACACTTTTTCACACTTAAGCTTGAAAATAGGCCATCGGAGGCCAAAATCGTGTAACAACCACGAGACGGCCTAGAGAACACCTCAAACACCTCAGGAGGGACCAATGTAAGTTGTGAAAACTTACGGAACTAGCACGGGACTCCCGGTTTAAAAACTAAGTCTAAAAAAGTACTTTTTCACACTTAAGCTTGAAAATAGACCATCGGAGGCCAAAATCGTGTAACAACCACAAGACGGCCCGGGAAACACCTCAGATACCTCGGGAGGGACCAATGTAAGTTATGAAAACTTACTGAACTAGCACAGGACTCCCGGTTTGAAAACTAAGTTTGAAAATGCACTTTTTTACACTTAGGTTTGAAAATCGGCCATCAGAGGCCAAAATCGTGTAATAGCCACAAGATGGCCCGGGGAATACCTCAAATACCTCTGGAGGGGCCAATGTAAGTTTTAGAAACTTACGGAACTAGCACAGGACTCCCGGTGTGACAGCTAAGTCAAAAAATGCACATTTTCCAACTCTTACACTTGAAAATAGGTTATCGGGGGTCAAAATCGTTAAACAACCACGAGAAAGCCTGGGAAACACCTCAATCACCTCAGAATTGTAACTTGTGTAAACTTATGGAATTAGTACGGGACTCCCGGTTTGAAAACTAAGTCCAAAAATGAATTTTCCCTATACTTAACCTTGTAAATAGGCCATCGGGGCCGAAAATCGTTAAACAACCATGAGAAGGCCTGGGGAACACCTCAATCACCTCGGAAGCAACCATTGTAACCTGGGCAAACTTACAGAACTAGCACGGGACTCCCAGTTTGAAAACTAAGTCCAAAAATGAATTTTCCCAATACTTAAGCTTGTAAATAGGCTATCGTTGGCTAAAATCATGTAACAGGCACGGGAAGGCCCGGGGAACACCTCAAACACCTCGGGAGGGACTAAGGTAAGTTGTGGAAACTTATGGAACTAGGGTCTCCCGATTTGAAAACTAAATCGAAAAATGCATCTTAAATTGTATATTTAATTGATAAGATAATAATTGCCTAACTTGCTCTTGCTTTTTTTTTTTTTTTTTTTTGTTTTGCAAATTTGAGATTTGATATGGACATGTTTGGTAATTTGGAGAGCAGAAACTAGCTCATTTTGTGTTTTTGTTCATATTACCTTATATGTATTTTGGTCACATTGTAAATTTTATATTTTTGTTGGTATTACATGACATGTTTGGTAATCCACACTTGATATTATATTTTTGTTGATATTAGTAGACATGTTTTTTGTGGATATTAGGAGACATGTTTGATAATCCGCATGCAGTTGATATTGTATTTTTGTGGATAGTGCTGAAATACGATTGTGATGTTTATGAAAATGAATAGATTTTTGTATTGATCTGCAATTATTGAACAGGTTATTGAAATGCACAAGAAATTTTTAGTGAAAAGAAAATTTTTAATTTAAAAATAGTACTCCCATTTTAAAAAAATTTAATTATTATTAGCGACGAAATAAAAATTGTCGCTATTAGTTTTCAAAAAATATGACGAATAATTTTGTCACTAATGATATAGTACCAAATAAATAATTTCATCACATTTGCTCAATATTTCGTCGTTACATTGAAATATTTGGTGACAAAATATTTTTTGTCATTGAAGAATTTTCTTTTCTGCTTATTTTAGTGACGAATTTTTTTGTCACCTTAATCTATATCATTGGTGAGGAAAACTTTCGTCACTAAAATCTATTTGGTGACGAAATATTTCGTCGCCAAAAATAATTAAAATAAAATATTGTCTAATTTTAGTGACGAAATTTATGTTATAGAGGACGAAAAATGTAACATTTGGAGACGAAAAATTTCGTAGCGAAAAATGAAAAATAGGCGACGAAATTGTTTTTCGTCACTAGGTACTTTCAGCGACAACGTATAGGCGACAAACGTGGTGACAATTTTTTCGTCACAGATCACTTTAATGACAAAAATTTTATGTTTAGAGACAAAATCAGTCTGTCACCAAAGGCCTTTTTGGTTGTAGTGAATATAGAAGAAATAAAGGATAGAAAAGAGTTTGTTTGATTACAAAAATCAAACCAGAAAATAAAATAAAATAATTAAAACAAAATAAAAATCTGAAACAGAAAAATAATAAAACATAAAGTAAATTAATTACTTACAAAATTAATTTCTTAAACAAATTTTTTGATCAAGTCCAGTATTTAACAATGTATCCTTAAGACAAATTCATCCTCTCCACGGTGCTTTCAGATTGTGGACATCTATCTTCCAAGATAAAATGATCAACAGCAAATAATAGTAGCACTACAGATTGTTTGCTTAATGAACACACTTTGTGTTTGCACTCTTTTTCACAAGAAAATAATGCAGCAAAATGTAGAGAGAAATTGCAAAATATTTTGGACGAAAATTGAAGTGAAAACATCAAATGAGGGTCTGCCTATTTGTAGATGGAGTGGTGGCTGTTGAATTTGAATTAAATAGGTACAGATTTGAATGAACATGTATGGTACCTGTTCGGTTTGAATAAACAGATACAAATCTGTTAGGTTCAAATTTTGAATAGATAAAACCTGTATTGAACAGATTTGAATCTGTTCGAGTGGGAAAAATAAAACTAGAGCCAATTTTTGAAATTCAAATTCTTTAATTTTAGAAAATAAAATTCAAATGTTTTTGGCCCAAAAAGATAGGTATTGGGCCGGACAAGCCCAACCCCAGCCCAACCCACCCGACCGACTGACGGCGGCGCGCGCGTGTGTTTATTTTGAGTCCAATGGGTCTAGCCCACTTTGCCATAATCTCCCTCTCTACAAAACTTGGGTGCCCCTTGGGACCTACCTTAAGTTCCCACCCAAGCCTTATAAATCCACTCAAAGTTTCCCATCAAATTAATATGGGACAAGCCTTTATTCAAATCTTTAGGAAATTTCACCAAAAACACTATTTCCATGGAGCTCTCTTTGGCTTCAATTTTCTATTCACCTGATAATGGTTTTGAGTAACCAAATATACCATGTGAATCACAACGCGGCATAGAATGCGTTACCACTTAGATTCGCCAACTTTGGCGCATGGGTCCCATCTAAAAATTAGATCAAAGTTAAGGAAAAATTTGATTTTTTCAAAACTTCCAAAACCATTTCTAACAAATTTTGTGTGTGTGTGTGTGTGTGTCAACAACAAACAAGATGTTTCTTTGCTAAATGAAACATAAATAT
Source organism: Camellia granthamiana (assembly GCA_036172215.1). Taxonomy (NCBI): domain Eukaryota; kingdom Viridiplantae; phylum Streptophyta; class Magnoliopsida; order Ericales; family Theaceae; genus Camellia; species Camellia granthamiana. The sequence goes on along the minus strand of CM069903.1, from coordinate 22,895,502 downwards.
ATATTTTCTTCCATTTATCATCACCATTTCAAAAATACCCATTTGAAAAATCAATAACAGAACTCTAACTTTATAAGTATCAAATCTCACCAAGGTTTACATTATAAACCTGTGTACGTAGCAACATAACAATGAGATATTCACTTTCAATCAGCATTCAATAAGTCAAGTCTCACCAAGTTTTAACATTAAAAGTTTATTTTTTTGTTTTAAGTTTCAAATTAAATGGTAAAACCAGAGCTGAAGAAATGATAAAACTATCTGATAGACAAGGGTGATGTCACGACCCAAATCTGCCCCTAAAAGTTTGGCATCGTAACCGGCCAGTAATCCAAGATTACCAAAGGCCTTCCTGTACAAAACGAAAACAATCGGGGCTAGCGGAAGCAAAGACAAAATACCATAAGTCCAAAGAGCTGTACATCTATATGAACAAATTTTTACATGCCAAAAATGTTAATTTACCCACTTACATTATATAACATATAACGAAATACCAAACACAAAACATAGGCACGTGCCACAAGTGTACAACAAAAACAAAGCTTGCTGACGGCCTTCCAGGCCTAGCCCCAGCTCGGAGGCACACAAGGCTTGACTCCTTGAATGCTCACCTATAATACATATATATACAAACAGTGAGTTAAAATCCAGTGAATAACATTAAAGTAAAAGGGTAGTGAACGAATTCCACTTACAATATATCTGTAAAACCAATCATTCATATCAGAACATAACATAATGGTACATCTCACAGGATACAACACATATCGTCTTCTGACTAGAGAATCGGTTCCGGTTACCGATTAACACATATCACCACAATGAAGTGGCTAACGAGATCTTGTATCACGTGTATGTCATGGACCCGCACTAATGTGCCGTCCCTCATGACTTGGGACTGTCCGTAGATGCCATAGTAGATTCACAAATAGGATATTCATTCACAGAATCAAGATAGCACTTTGAGAAAGCATAGCGTATCAATAACAGTTACAACATAATTTATATCAACATAACTTTACAGAAATGTTACTTACAGTGGGTTTCCTAAACCGGTTGCACAGTCTTCGAGGTTTGACCTTAGGTAGCTAATTGGAGAAGATTTGGCCCAAACCCTTTCTTCCTCCCTTCTTTTCTCTTGATCTCTTCTTTTCTCTAGATCTCTCTCTCTTTCCCAGATTTTCCCCCTTTTTGTATTGAGTCAACAATGGGCCATATCTTTAGTTTTATATTTGTGCTTAAAAATTGAGCCAAACATGGCTTAACGAATCAGACGAAAATCAGTTCTCAATTAAATTTCTCAAATGGCTCTAAAAATTCCCGGTAACACATAGGCGTGTTCAATTTCGTTTTCCGAACCCATTATGGTTGTCAATTTCAGTCTCGAAGTTATAGTCCCAACAGATATTTTTTCCAATTCAAACAGATATTCTGTAATTAATTCATATTATTGCAATTAATTAAGGATAATTGTGGCATGCGTTTTGGGCCGTTACAGGTGATTTCTTAAGTTTATGACCAAGATTCAAAACCATACCACCACACCTAAATTGTTTCAAAACAAATTTTAGCTTCAAAGAATCACAGATTTTTGCTTGAAAACAAAAACAAATCTAACCTCATATCACTTAAATCAACAACAAATCTAACCCAAAAAATACACAACAAAAGGCCCCTTATTTTTTTTTCCTACTACATTTTCTGATTAAAATTAGGGAAAAACAATCCACAACAAACCCTAAATCATCAAACCCATAAAACTCAAGAAATCAAACCATTTATTAAACCCATTTAAGAAATCAACAACAAATCTAATCCAAGAAATCATATATATATATATATAAAACAAGAACAGATGAGAATGATGATTAAAGGAACCTCGTCGTCGCTGTAATCTCGCCTTGCCGCCGTCACTTTGCCACTGGAATCACCATTGCCGGCCATCCTCTACATTTCTTCTTTGCTGTCGTGTGGCTTCGTCTTCCCCTTCGTCTCTCAGTTCGTGTCTGTGACAACCCTCACCACTGTTTACTGATAATACCACTGATTAGTGCTAACCTATGTTTAAGCATGTTAAGTGACTGATTGACTGAAATCCTGACTGATTGATTGAAGTGTATTAGTTTAAACGCATATCTATCTGTTTGATTGTTAATTGATCTGTTCATGTTTTAAGTTTAAACTGTAAATTGAAGGCCTTATCGGCGGCCGAATCCGAAACTGATTAGTGTTTTGTGTTAATTAGGATTAATGTGATTTTATAGTAAATTTAGTTGAAATTCGATTTGGTATGATTAAATTGGATTAATAAGATAATTTACATTAGTTCAAGTTAATTACCCTTTTGCCATGTTAGTGGGCCACCTTGTCAATACTTGTTTGGACTTGATTAATGCACTTTTGGCATTGTATCTTCAGCCATTTTGAAGGCAAAACCGAGAGAGAGAGAGAGAGAGGTAGGAGAAAATTGAGTCCATCTAGAATTCTTGTTTGAATGTGGAAGGATTGAAGTGTAGATAGCAATTTTGAGCTAGGACATTTGAAGTTGAAGACCTAAGGTAGGTTATTCATCCTTTGGTTTGTGAATTTAAGTTGTGTCTTGCATGGTCCATGATAATTTTGAAGTCTAGAGCCAAGATATGGTTTAAAGTGTTGAATTGAGGCTTAAATTATGCATGCATGTTCTTATATTGAAGTTTTGAGGTTGTTTTCATGGGTATCCCTACATGCATGTTTACATTTTAGTTAAAATCGATGAATTCATCTTGTTTTTGGGAGAATTGGCTCTTTGGAGCATGTATTAGAAGCTTTGAACTCATTAGAACGCATGCATGTCATATGTTCATCATGTTCTTGAAGTTTTCCTTAAAATTGTGTTTAATTGAACTACCTTTGGGCTTTGATTTTGCAAATTGATCTTTGAAACATGTTGTATTATGGGTTTTAAAGTGTTTTCTAGAAAATTAGCCCAAAAAGATCGGATTTGATGCTTTAAAAGTTAATTTTGAGCTTGAAGGTTCAATCTGGAAATTCTAAAATTTGGACCCACGTTCGAGCGTGGGACTTTACGTTCGAGCGTAGACTCTGAGTTCATACAGTCCGCTCAAGCGGGAAAAGTAACGCTCGAGCGTGAAATGCGTGTATCCAGTACTTTGCATGTGTTTACAGTCCGCTCGAGCGAGGGAATGCACGCTCGAGCGAGGACTTGTGTCTCACGCTCGAGCGGGGGTCGAGCGCGAATTTCATACATCCAGTACTTTTGCAGTATACTCGAGCGAGTAAAGTCACGCTCGAGCGTAGCTCGTTTGTCTGCATGTCCGCTCGAGCGTAGAGAGCTACGCTCGAGAGGGACCTTTGTTTTAGCAAAAATTTGAAAAGTGTTTTAAAGTACATTTTTGCATCCTCATTCCATCCTAGGCATTCCTAGGCCTAATTTAAGACATCTTAATGAGGATAATGCTATAGAACCACACCGAGTCAAGATAGGGACTAAGTTATTGTTTCCCAAACGTACAACTTAGTGTGTGTTCTTCCTGTAACTGTGTAGGGTTGGCATCCGAGGACGCTCACTAGCCTATCTGTAGTCCAGAACTCTGTGAGTAACAATGTTGTAAAGATATATTCAATCATGAATATTTTCTGAATGATCAACTGTACTGCTTTTTGAAATGATCTTTCTTACTGAATGAATGCTTGTCCTATTTACGAACTGTATTCGTGGCATCCATAGCAATTTACTGTTACTGTACTGTACTACTACTGTCATAGAGATCTCTGTCGGTTCCCATGTTTGGAACCACTACTGTTTACTGATATGATGGCCATCAACTGACTGTTCGGTCTGTTAAGATCTACTGTACTGTTTGCTATTAGATGTACCACTTATGACTGCTATGATCGAATAACTGATATACTGTTCAAATGACTGTTTTAAATACTACAAGGACATTCGTTCCTAACCTCTTTACGCAGATGTTATTTATTGGCCTTTAGTTCACTGTTTATGTATATATGTAGGTGTCTAGGCACCGGATCGGAGTTAGGAGCGTTGGGTTAAACTCCCTTTTTGTCAAGCCAACCAACGTGCCTCACTGCGAGGTTCCAAGTGTGTTCAAGCTTAGGCTTTTGGGTGTCTCAGTTCATCATTCTGTCTCTATTTTGTAATACTGTATAGACTGGTACTGTACTATTATGGTAGGGATTTGGTCCCTATGAATGCCTGTAAATGATGTATGTACATACTGTTTTTATTCTGAATGTGAATATATATGAAAAGTCTTTTTGCATACAGACTGTCACAGCTCATTGGACATCTTTTATTATTGTTTTGGCTTCCGCCAGCCCTTGTACGCTGTGTTACTGTTATTACTGTCAAGCAGGCCTTTGATAATCACGGGTTACTGGCCGGTTAAGGTGCTAAACCCATAGGGGCGGGTTTGGGCTGTGATCGTGTTTCTGTTAGGTTATGTGAGGAACAAAACAAAGTAAATAACAGAGAAGAGAAAAAAGAGGGGGAAATCAAAAAATTTGGGGAGAGAGACAAATCAACTAAACAAAACGACGTCGTTTTGGCCAAAATGATGTCGTTTTGGAGATCATTGCAGGAAGCACCGTAGGAAAGGGCGGTCGAGAATTCGCACTCAAATTTGTAATGCCTTCGGTAATCCAGCAAAGGCAAATGCCTCCAGGCCAACTCTTCTACTCCCTCATCAACGGTGGCATTTTAGCAAATAATTCAGAATATAGGTTATATAGGTAGCGTTTGGTAGAATTTTAGAATTATGATTTGAGAATAGAGTTATATTTTTAGTTTATGAGTTTTGAATTATAATTTAAGTATGAAAAATTTGTTTGGTTATGAGTTTTAAAAAGAATTTTGAATTGAGTTTGAAAGATTTGACGTGACATATGATATTTGATTAAAAAACTTACAACTTATAACCAAACACACAATCCAAAATTCTAATCAAAACTCATAAAAAAAAATTTGAAAATATTTTTTATTTAAAATATAAAAATAGCAGGTGCAAAAAAAAAAAAAAGAACAAATATTGTTCCGGTCAACCGGTCGGACAATGTATTTTTAACCATGGGTATGGAATCAATTTTTAAAAGTTCTCACCAAACATCATACTCAAACCAATGAGTGAAATTAAATTTACAAAACTCTACTAAACAGGGCATATATAGCATTCGTTTGGAAAGTTGGTTGACTTTTTAATTTTTTGACTATTTTAACTTAGGGCTAAAAGGTTTCGTTTGGAAAGAATTTTTTGAATTTTTGAATTTTTTGTAAAAAAAAAAAAAAATAATAATTATAAATTATAAGTGATATTTTATTTTATTAAATTAAAAAATTTATTTTATCATTTATAATTAAAATAACCCAAACCCTTTCTCCCAAACGAAGCCACACAGGTAATCGCCCCGATATTTCCACTCAGAGATGACGTGCTCGAGTTCTTCATCTCTCTTTTTTCTCTAAAACAAACACACCAATATCAAATATCCACCGTCCATTCCTCACTACGTCACCGATCCGTGCCGTCTCAATCTGACGGCCACCAATCAATCCCAAGAGCGAATTTCACAAATCGTCAAAACCCCAAGGCGAACCCAAACTCGCAACCACGAGTCGTCTCGCCTTTGGGCTCCTCCAGACGCGCACGACTCTTACATGTAGAGAGAGAAACCCTAGAGAGAGAGAGAGAGAGAGAGAGAGAGAGAAACACAGCATCCTTCAGGTTTCTTCTCTTCTAGCTGAATCTGAAAATTAGGGTTTTAACGGGATAGATATAGAATTTGTATCAACATCTCAATCTGTGTTTGGGGTTGGGATTAGGGTTTGGTTTATCATTTCTTTTTTCTAATGTGCTATTAGGCCTTCTATTGCAAGGTCTTAATCCGTTTCTGTTTGTTAATATAGTGCTCTATATATATATATATATAAAATAAAATAAAATAAAATAAAAAAAATTGGAAATTTGATGGACGAGATCTGGGAAAGAGCGGTGGAGACAGCGCTCGACGGCCAAACAGACCTCGCTTCGGTTAGAACCCTAACCCTAGACGGAGCAGTGAAGTGCTTTCACGGTCGTCTTCCTCCTCCATCTCGCTTTGAGAAATTCCAGAACCTTCAAGATCTCTCCCTCGCAAACATCGGTCTATCGTCGCTCGACCATTTTCCTCGCATCAAAAACCTTCAAAAACTCATTTTGTCCGACAATCGCATTGCCGGTGGCCTTGAATTTCTCGTCGAAGCTGGTCTTGAATTGCTGCGAGACCTCGATTTATCTAACAATCGAATTCAGGACATCAATGATCTGAAGCCTCTTAGGGAGCTTAAGCTCGTCTCTCTTGATCTCTATGAGTGTCCGGTCACGCGTGTGAAGGATTATCGTTCTAGAGTTTTTGGATTGATTAAGTCGTTGAAGTACTTGGATAAAATGGACGCGGAAGAGAATGAAAGGCCCGAGTCTGAGGATGATGATGACGAAGAGGATGATCCCGGGAGTGGTGAAATTGATGGTGAGGATCGGTCGTATAGGATGAGTAACGGACATAGTGCGGGAGGTGAAGGGGTTATTGATGTTTATGAGGATGAAGAGAGTGATGCTGATGAAGAGGAGAGGGAAATGTTGCAAGGGTTAGGTGGATCGAATCTGGCTTCATTGAATCATTATTCAAATGGTTTTGGGGTTGTGGCTACTGGTGATAGAGAGGAAGAAGAGGAGGATGAGGATGATAATGACTTGGTGGAAGAGATTGATGAGGATGAGGTTTATGAAATAGATGAGGTTTATGAAATAGATGACAGTGATGATGAAGAAGATGGGGTTGAAGATGATGAGGATGATGAAGACAGTGAGGATGAAGAGGAAGTCGACAATGACGAGGGGGATTTTGGAGAACTGGAGAGTACTGGGCGATTGGTGAGTACAGAAGGGGAGATCGATGGACATGAGCAGGGGGAGGAAGATGGAGAGGAGGAGGATGATGGAGAAACTGGGGAGGAAGAACAATGTGTTGAAGAAGATGGAGTGTTTGAAGAAGAGGAAGATGCTGAGGAGGTGATGATCCCTTTTCCTTGCATTAGCTCTTAATTGTCCTTGCATCTTGTTTTTGTTTCGTAAGTGGCTAGAAATTGCATTTGGCTCCGCTAATTTCATTTACTACCTATTACGTTTGGTATGTGTTTGTGCGTAAGTAAGTTTGTGTATATGTAGATGTATATAATCTGTTGTTAGGTTGTGTTTTAGTTTGTTGAAGATTAGGAACATATCACTTATATATTCCAATCTTTGTGTGTCTATTATATTGGTTTTGTAGTGTTTTAGTTAGTAGTATGATTTCTTCATTCATTAAAGTTTGTTGTTTAAAGGATTTCCCTGTCATGAATGGGAACCATGTTTGAGTTCTACTAATTTCTTCCAATTTACTTCCACAAAATGGGTATCCTATTAATGTTATTAGATTTCTCAACCTTGCTAGTGGCCAGCAATTTCATATTGTAAACCACACTTTCTATACCACTCGATGCACAGCTTTGTATTTTATTGTTTCTCATTTATAAATATCATGCATGTCTAATTCTGGCTGTCCTGTTGCAAGTTTCAGTTAATTCAAGTGGACTACTGTTTGCTTCTATTCCCTTTTCCTAAGGATAACTTAGATTGCCAACCATTTTCTTTTATTTTATTTTTAAATGATTTATGCTGGATTTTTATGTTTGCTTGTTGACGCTTATGTTTGTTTTGTTCTAGTATGGATGGCTTCAGGTTTGTTGTTGCTGCTTATAATTTTGTATGGATTCCGGATTATAATGCTGCTTATAATTTTTATATTTTATGTTTTCCGGTGATTCTAAGTTTGTATTTTCAATGTTAAACTAATTGTTTGCAGTTGGAGTGGAATTTCTTAGACTAGACATGGCACAAGAAAAAAATTTGGACTAAAATTTAACTCTATTGACTGGATTTTGTAATAGATTATACTCCTTGACAAGGTAGATGAACAATCTGTTACATTTGTAGTTGAACCTTGTGCTGACAGCCATTTTTATAGCCTTTAATTTTTTGTGGTTTTTATGTTTATTTGGTTCGTTTGTGAATTTCTGTTGTTTTACTTATCACAATGGAAAAAATAAATAAAAAAAAAGGAAATTGTGAATTGCGGTTCTTTTGTAGGAGTTTATACCTGTTATTTATTTTGGTTTTTGTAGTATATTGTTGTAATTTCCCATTTACTCTTTGAAGTTGGCTTTTCAAAGTATTTTCCCTGCTTCCACAAAAAAACAACCTTTTATCCCATTGGTTTTGTTTAGATTTTCATTTTCATTTTTTTTTTTTTATACCATATATTCATGTGTTCCATATTGCTTTGTTTCTACTTGTGTTTGATGCATTAATATGTAATGAATGCTGAAGTGATTATTCAGTTTCTTGACTTACAGTACTTGATTTTTTGAAGTAATTGTCCTATAATGGCTTCTAGTATAGTGATCCTCATGGTTTTCTTTTCAAGTTTTACTATCTTTTTTTTTTCCCTTTTCTTTTCTGGTTTGTTATGAATCCTTTGGCACTTTGTTCAATATTTCCATCTGTATTTTATTTTTCCTTTGTATGTAATGTGTTTTTTGGGTGCTTGAATGGCAGGACGATGATTATGCAGGCTACTTACTTCAACCTGTAAGACAGGCTGAAGAAAATGCTGGAGGCAGTGATATTGACCTTGGCAATGATAGTGATCCTGAAATGGAGGAAGATGGTGAATATGACGATGAAGATGGAGATGAAGATGATGCAGTTCAAGTGCAACCACCATCCTCTTCACATAAGAGGAAGAGAGATGAGGATGACAGTGAGGAAGAAGATGATGATGTTGGGTATGCCAAGTCATCGAAACACCGTTAGCAATAATCAGATTTTCCTGTGTGAATATGGCTAAGTTGGTTCTACTATGGAAAGAAAAGAAAGAATTTCACAAGAGAATTGGTGAGGAGGAGGCGGCGGCGGCAGCTGGTAGTTACTCTTTAGCTCTGTGTGGACAAGTATTTTGGAAGGAATTATACCTTGGATGGCATGGCACTACTTGTTCGAAAGGTTGTTAGTTTGTTGTTCCCTCCCTTCCCTTGCCTTCCTTACAGAGTGGTCAGTTAATTTTTCAAATGGTAGTTATGAGCTGTGTGGTGTCTCTTTTTCCCGCCCTTCTCTAGGTTTCAGTTTTCTAAAGTTTCCTGAATTGGAGGGAAAGCAATGAAACTCTTGATGTTTTTTTTTTTTTTTTTTTGTTTTGTTTTTTTTTTCAGGCATATTTTCAATTGGCTTGTTAAAACAGTTGTAAATAGCTTTATGATGCATGCGTTCCATTCAATCATGCGGGGGCTGCAAAATCCGTAATTAATTCCTGTCCCTTGCCACGTGTATCTCTGTGAGCTACTTTACTTTTCTTATCTTACTAATAATGGGGGATATTGCAGATGTGTAGGGCAGATGGCAGTGTGATGGAATGAAGTGATATGAGGCAGTTTTATTCTGTACTCTCCTCGAATTTCCTGGAATAATGCAATAATTTTTGAATCTGCACGATTATGTCGTGATCATGTGGAATTTGCGTGAATTAGGAGAGCGGATTTTTTTATTATATTTAATTTCAACTTTGAATTAAATATTCAGCCGTATGGCCCTGTCTTGTTTCGCTTATACGATCTCCTCTTGTTTTTAGTGCAGGTTATGATAAAAAGTCTTTTAAGTTGTTGGCCTCATCATTTATAAATTATATGTATGATAGTACAGCTGTCGGTACATTATTGGATAATGAGTGGAACTGTGTGCTACTGTACAGTTGGAATGCAATTCATGCTCACACGGTCTTGAGTGTGTATTGGCTCGGCTCTTCATCCTTTAGCACAAGTTGGTCGACTCCTACACGTATTGACGCCGAGTTTGGAACTTTGTAGCTGGCTCCTAGTTTCTCTGCTAAGCTCGAGCAGCTGATTCTATTCTTCGGCAAGGACGCGCACCAAGCGAAGTGTTTTGCAGAATATAATTTTGTATATTCTTTTCTTTTTCTTTTTTTTAATATTTTTCATTTTATTACATTAATATAATGAATTTTATTTCAAATATCAAAATTTGTCATATGTTAAAAAAAAAAAATAATTATAAAAGGATTGTAAAATATCATGGTATAGCTGACCCATGATATTATAATTTAATTATATAACACAATGAAATGAGGATATCCTAGACGTAGGTATCAAATTCACAATAATCATGCATTTAGGGATGGTTTGAGATGTCTTAAATAAGTATATTTTTTAATTTTTTATAAAAAGATGTATAGAAAAATAAAGAGGAGATGTTGATTGATGTGATTTAAAAAAGATAAAAAGATGAATTAAAATAGGTTATATTAAACAAGGCTTTAATATATTTTTACGTTTATGTTTATTAGTATTGCATCTTAATACAATATTGTTGTAATTACTGCCACTAATAGATGTTTATTATAATATTATTTGTAAATTTAATTTTTTAATGTTTTATAATTGGATAATGATTAAAGTTTTTGTTGCTATTTTCCCCGAGTGTTGCCAATTAAACTGAGGAAGAGGATAAGGTGCTTCTGAGCAAGAATCTCCCAACTCTATTCTTTTTGGGTAATACCAATTGTACAGTACACCATTACTCAACTAGAGTTTCCCTCTCCTCTTCCCTGCATATTTTCTTCACCATGAACGCCTCAAAGATGTTGCTCCTCTCTCCACCTCCCACCTCTCTCCTACCACCACAGCGCAACCACAGCAGTATCCTATTCCGAAGAGTCAGCCCACGTGCCCCACTCAAGGTCTTTGCCATGGCCAAAGAGAGCAGCGAAAGCGATACCACGACCACAGAGAAAGCAGCCATAGTTGGCGGATTGGTCTCTACGCCGGTGATCGGATGGTCCCTCTACACCCTCAAGACAACAGGATGTGGCCTCCCGCCCGGTCCAGGGGGCTCAATAGGTGCACTAGAAGGCGTGAGCTACCTGGTTGTTGTGGGAATTGTGGCTTGGTCATTGTACACCAAGTCCAAAACTGGCTCCGGTCTGCCTAACGGTCCTTTTGGCTTGTTGGGTGCTGTGGAAGGTTTGTCCTACTTGTCATTGCTTGCCATTGTGGTTGTGTTCGGGTTGCAGTTCTTCCAGCAGGGTTCTATCCCCGGGCCGCTCCCTAGCGACCAGTGTTTCGGCTGAGGAGGTCTCTTACTTTAGAATAATATTAGAGATTATGAAAAAGATATCATGAAATGCATTGTGAAGATTTTTTATCATTTGATTAGTATGCGATGTTTTAATATACTTGTAATTCAAATGTGAAAAATATTTCATAATTATTTTTATGATATTTTTTTTTTATGATTCTTAATATTACTCCTCATTTTAATAACAATACGAATACAGAATTTTTTTTCCCAGAAAAAGTATTCAGAGAATGAATTCTAGGAGCATTGTATTCGTACTAGATGCCGCCAGCATCGCGGTGTACGGATTTTATTTTTTATTTTCAAATATTTGTAACATTATTGTTTTGTACTGGATAGTGTGGTTTTAGCCACTACAACTCTATCTTGATGTTTGTGGCCATGGTTTGACAAGAGCTGTCATTGCTAACTATCTATATAAAGGAAAATTGCCTTTTTAGTGTGAATTAAAAAAATGAAGCTAAGTAATGTGATTCTTTTATGTTGAGAAAGGATGGAAAATAAGTAAAGGGAATTTAATAAGACTCGAACTCAGCCTTCATGCTTGGTAACAGAGTGCATCCCTAATGCTAAATTTAGCGCTTCTTTTTATTATTAACAGTTATATCTTGGTGGTGTGAGCTCTTCTTATTTCATTTTGAGTTTTTTACTCACAATCCCATCTCACAAAAGTGAAATTATTTGTTTGGACCAAGGATTTTCTATTCTCTTGTATCAATGCAATTTTAATCATTGAATTATATGATAATTTTGAAGCAAGTGAAATTTAAGGTATAACTTATGTTACACGGACTCGGGTGCAGGTATTGGGTGCCGGTACGTATCTAGGGGTCGGGTACTTCAAAATTAAAAATTAAGGATACGTGGATATGGATCCAAACGAGGATACGGGTACGGGGATACGTTAAATATTTAATTTTTAAAATATATTTATTATATAAAGATAAGTTAAATACACATTAAAAGTTTTTTTTATAAATATTTTTTTAATACACATTAAGTATTTTATTTATTTATTATATTTTTTAAATAATGTGTTAAAATATATTAAAATAAATAAAAAATAAAAATTAGAGAGTGGTGAGATAGACACAAATTATATTATTTATTAGATTTATATATGTATTATATATATATATTTTATTAGACACAAATATGTTAATATAATTTATATAACAAATTAGATATATATATTTTATATATAGCAAATTATATTGTTATAGGTTGAAAACGGGAGGGACAGATAGACGCACGACAAGAGAGAGAGAGAGAGAGTCAGATCGAAAGCAGATCGAAGGCGAGGACATGGCGACGCCGCCGGAGGAGCTGACGAGTCTCTACGACTCCATCTTTGACAAGTTCGACTGCGACAAGAGCTGAGCCGTGGACATCGATGAGTTCAGATTGAGATCGAAGGCAAGAGGTCGATCGCGAGCAGAGATCAAAGGCAGATCGAAGGCGAGAGACAGAGATCGAAGGCAGATCGCACCAAGTTTCTCTCTCTCTCTCTCTCTCTCTCTCTGTCTCTCCCTTTTACGATCCCATCTGCCGTATCCGTTTCTAAGGAGCCGTATCCCGGCCGTATCCCGCACCCGTACCCGTGTCGTGTCGTGTCGTGTCGTGTCGACACGGGTACTTTCGAAATTCCAAAGAGTCCGTGTAACATAGGGTATAAGTCAAGGTTGGGAGTGTATTAGGATATAGGAATAAGAATTTTGGGACAAAATTTTGTGCCATTACTTTGCAGTTGAGTTTACAATCTACACATCATTTCTCTTTTGGGAGTTTGATTTGGCCTTCCAGTTGAACTTGCTAGTTGATATTTCCAATTCCGTCCCCTACCAATGTTCCAGTTTAGTTACTGCTAATTAAGCAAACTTCCTACATAACACATGACTATGAATTTGGTGTTATATCTATTAAGGGTTGGTTTTGGATGTTTTAAAAAAGTGCATTTTTTGATTTATTGACTTATATGGGTTGGGTTTGGGTTGGGTTTGATGTGATGTGTTAGAGAGGTGATGTGATTTAAATAAGATGATGTGACTTAAATAAGATAGTGACTTTTTGACTTTTTATATTTTTTAGTTTATGCCAAACTAAGCCTAAAAAAGAGAAAAAGTTCGGTGCTGATAGAACAGCCTTAAGCTCTTAAATAGCAATTCCATCCAACTAGTGGATTCTAGCCAGAGGGCTCTCGTTAGAGTGGGTCTAATAAGGAGAGAAGAAGACTTTATATGTGTGTGCAGAGAGTTAAGACATAGATCTTTTCAATGGTCGTCTTTTCTTTTTATAGTGGTAGTTGTCAAGCCTTACTTAAGTTGTTTTATTGGGCTTTTGATTTAGATTGGGTCAATTGTTCAAAGCCTAGATGGGCTAAGCCCATGACTTTTTTGTGTGTGATTTCTCTCAGAAATCACTTTTGGGTTAGGGTAAATTACACGCACTCCCTGACATTGACTTAAATTATAAATTACCTTTCTTATAGTTTTAGAAATTATATTATGTCCTAAGGTTTCTAATTTTATAATAAATAAGTTCTTTTATTAATAAATTATCAAGTTAATCAACAGTTTTTAATAATATTAAAATTTTATTTCAATTAATAATTCAGATAATTTTACTATTGTATAAGTGAACAGTTAAAAATTTCACATTTTCAATTAATTCTATTAAATAAAAAATTAGGATAAAAAGGTATTTGTAATTTTTTAAACCACATGAAGCAACACGTATTTTAAACAAACCTTAAAGGGTGTATTTATAATTTATCCTTTTGGATCATCTATCTACATCTTTTATTGAAGACAATATGTATACTGTTAGGAAAGTTTTTGAAATTTTTTATATATGACATCTCTTTTATCTTTTTTATTTTTATATACAAACATGATTTTTTAAAATTCAAAAACAAACTTTTGATATTTCCTAAAAATTGGTTATTTTCAAAAATAATTCTCAAAATTAATTTTTGAAAATAATTTATCATAATAAAAATAAAAAATGAAAACATAACACCTAGCATTATTGTAATCTATATTTGTTGTTTCATTATGCATTTAAACAAATTATTTGTATTTTTACCAATTTCCATTCACATTATTTTGTTTTTTTGATTTATTTGTATTTGCTAAATAATAAAAGAAAGCACCCAGCAAAAACAAAATTCAAAATGCAATTTAGTAATCTAGCAGATATTTAAAGGTGCTGAGAAGGGGCAAATAAAACTACAATGCATTGCAAGTTGTACAAATATAAGTTCAATAAATGCTACCACTATCTTCATCTATGGCAAAAGTAAATATTGCCATTGTTTATTTATTTTTTATTTTTTTGACCAGAAAACTCAAAGCTAAGCCTATTTATTATCCCGACCCTATAAGCTAATCCGATAAGAATGTCGAAAAATTTATCCCTCAGTCTCCAATTTCAATCAAGTACTATAAAGACATTAATATAGGTTTCAAACTTAAAACTTTTAATTACACATATCGTTAATTTACCAACTCATCCAACCCTCAACCCTTGAAGTTATTGCCATTGTCTTCATCTCTGGTGAAAGTCAAACTCCTAACGTCTCTTATTTGGGAGGTGGAGAAATGTTATAGAACTTGAAACCTTGGCCCCAAAAGAATTTTTTAATTACATCAAGGTCCTCTCAGTTATTGACAAATATTATTTTACACCCATTTTCTATCAATTAGTGGTACTCTTGGGACCCCCCAAAAAATCCGTAAAATCCACAAGTCAATCCGAAGTCGTCTTGGGGTTCCAATATTACGAGTACATAATATTAGGGGTCCGACAAAATCTGAAAACCCCTAAGCTCTGCGCCGATCAATACCAGTTCAAAGGTTTGTGTATCTTCTATTGTCATTCCACTCTTTTGTCACTTCGAATTTGATAATCGTAGGCTTATCCTCCAATCATCACTTAATCATGGTTATTGTGCTATCTTTCAGAGCAACAGGCAGTGTTTTATAATCTCATATCACAATTCTTTTGCTTAAAAATAATTTACCAGATACGAATTTTGATCTGTACTTGTTTGAATTATGTATCTGTATATGCATTTCGGTTGTTATATGCGAAATTGGGCTTAGGGTTTTACATGGGTTCTCAGTGCTTTTGTCTGTTCTTGATTAATTTACTCCACTATTCGTTGCTTTTAATGTAATGTTCGAATCTGAGATTTGTTGAGGGATGTTCAATTTTATGTGGATAACCAAACAAAAATATGATTTTTTTTTTTTTTTTTTTAAACCAAGCAAAAGCAATGAATTTAGCTCTTTTCCTTCATTTCCCTCTTCTTTTCGCTTTCTTTCTCCTTTTCCTTCAACAAATCCTAAAACCAAACAGAGTGTACACGAGTAAGAGAGAAAAGTGCTAATGCTACGAAAAGGGTTGCTATATTTGTCAAGGAACTAAATAGTGTAAATATATCTAATTTGTTATTTATTGCTTTCATTAGCCTCAATTTTATTTTTCTTTTGTCATATAAGTATTGAATTCCTATGTATATGCTTTCATGAGTGTTGGAGTAATATGATCTGTCCAAAGCTGATATGGCTTCTTTAGGAAGTGTATGTGTATTCTTTTAGATCTTAATTTGGTGCAGAAAAAGTGCTCGCTCACTCGGATTGAATATGATTTGTTCAAATGAGACCATTAGTAATGTGAATGATGGATCCAAGAGACATTTAAATTTGCTCATATTTCATGTATCTTGATAATGTGTTCTGAGTTATAAATTTATAATAGAGACAGATGCAAAATGACATTATCATGTAAATTTGTAAGGATCCTTGTGTACAGTCTCTATTCACTAACCAGGTTCAAAATATGCAAAAGAATGCTGGTATAGGTGTCATCTTGCTGTATCTATTAAGGAAGGATATTACCTTGATGGTGGTGCTGCTATATTAAGTTTTTGGGCACTGAATTTGTTGTTCTGAAATGCTTTTGTGAATGTAACGGAAGATTTCTTGTTATTAACCGCCTTGTGTTCCTAGAAGTGCAGCAAGGATATATTTAAAATTGTCCTCGGTGTATAAAGGCTATAAATTTTTTTCTCAATATGCATTTCATTAAAGTGAAACACTGTTAAACGATTGATTGAACTAAATTGAGTCCTTGACCTGAATTAATTCCTGTATATGTCACCAAAAAAGAATTAATTCCTGTATATAGAAATCCATAGTAACTGCCAGGATGATTCAGGATCATTTATCTCCATTTCGGATACTGTTTTTGTTGTCTTTTCCTGTCTATATATCTTATTAGTCTAACAGACTTTGAAATTCTATTGTTGTTTGAGTAGAGGAGTAGACTTCTATTGAAAGTCAATGGATCGAGGAAAGAGGTCAAATAAGTTCATGAGCAGCAGGAACAATAACATCTACATGGACTTCAGGGATATAATAAGGGAGCACGCTCTCCCTTTCCTTCCTGCAAAATCACTTCTTAGGTTCCGAGGTGTTTGTAGGGATTGGAAACTCCAGATTTCGACTCCCTTCTTTGCCCACAACCAGTCACTTTGCTTCCAGGGTTTCTCAGGCGTCTTCTTCCAGTCCCGTGGGGACCCACCATATTTTATCTCCGTCGACCCTATATCTTGTGGTGTGCCAGACCCATCTCTGAAATTTTTGCCTGAGCCCGTCAACATTAAGGCCTCTTCAAATGGACTAATTTGCTGCCAAGGTTGCACTGGGGATAAGGCCTACTACATCTGCAATCCTGTTACCAGGCAGTGGAAGAAACTTCCTAAAACAAATGCTGATCATGGGTCTGATCCTGCTGTTGTACTTGTCTTCGAACCATCACTGCTCAATTTTGTGGCTGATTACAAGCTAGTGTGTGCGTTTCCATCTATTGACTTTGATGATGCAACTGAATTTGAGATTTATTCATCCATTGAAGGATCTTGGAAAATTTCTGGAGAGATTTGCTTTGCCAGCAAAAAGCTCGTGTCTAGATCTGGTGTTTATGTGGATGGCGTAGTTTACTGGCAGGAGAGGCATCATGGGGTTGTTGCTTTTGATCTCACAAAAGACAGGTCACAACTCATCCAAGGTTATCATGGTGCCACCTCAACCTTGGGGGTGATGAACGGAAAGCTTTGTTCAGCTTATGCAACTGGGCGTTCAATAACGGTACAGGTGTTGTCTAATGTCTACTCAAACACGATGCAAATGCACAGCAATGCCAGGACGTGGAAAGAGGAAACACGTTTCGATTTAGGCAATCCAGTGACTGCTGCGGGAGTTGGTCAGGAGCGGTACATGGTGCTTTTTGCAGGCTGCAATGTGGTATTGGTTCAAGGTGGGAAGACAATTCTTTGTTATGACATAAAGACTAAAGAAACTAAAATCATATCCAGTGCAGCTGAAAATAATGCAAGGTGCGTATCTTGCGTGAATAGCCTCATCTACATCTAGTTAGCCCTTCTTCTCATCAGTGAATTTTTGGTCATTGGAAACTATTTTTAGTCATAGAAGTTTGGATGGTGGGCAGTATTAGTAAATTTCAACTGTACTGGATGGATGGTGAAATTAGTTAATAATATAGACTAGAGGCATTCACTGGTGATATGTGGTTTTTTTTGGAAGCATGAAGTGTCTTATGTATTTGTTTGTGGTTTTATAAATTGGGTCAAGCATAACCTTCTTTAAATGCCTATTTGAAGCCAAAACTGAAACTGAAAATAGTGTCATGGCATGTTGCTTTTACAGGAATCTTTGTTTTGTTTTTGAATTTTTATTTGTATTTTTATTTTTGTGGGAGTTTGCTTTAAATCATGGATATTGTTGTGTGCATGAGCACTGATAAAATGATTTTGAAGGCTTCTGTAGCACCGCGGTCTCTCTTTCTCTCCCACTCTCACTCGATCTCTCTCTACCCCCATCCTGGCTACTTACATCACCCATCACCTCACTTGATCAAATCGAGGGCTGTGAGGATAAACCTACTTCAACTAAAGCAATGAAGCACAGGTGATCAATACTCCAACCAACAACGCAATGCAATGCACCCAACAATTATCTTCAGTATTTTGTAAGTACTGATACTACTAATTCATTTGTGGTCACCTAGCGTAGTTAGGATGTCCTTTGAGGACAAATTACACTAAAATTTTGTAAATACTAAGGTCCTGTTTGGGAACAGGCTAATTTAGTAACTTTTTGACTATTTGGCTAAAATATGAGCTAAAAAAAACTAGTATGTTTGTGATGACTTTTTGAATTTTTACGAAAAGATGTGCAAAAAGTAGAAAAAAAAAGAGAATTTTTGACTTTTTGGTATGGGTTGTTGACTTTTTGGCTAATTTAGTAACTTTTTGACTTTTTGACTAAAAGAGAGGATTCCCAAACGAGGCCTAAATACAAGTAATGCTACTGAGATCGTTGTTTGCTTGATCATGGTTTTTTTCTGGGCTGAACTTTGTAAAGCGAATAATTACTTTTTAAAATATTTTTTCAGGAAAACAGGAGCATTTTTAAGCTCCCTCAATATTTATTAACTTTAATGCTAAACAAGTAATGGTTTTGAGTAATGTTATATACACCAATTAGTGTATTAACTAGTGTACTAATTGATGATATGACATAATTTAAGAAATTTTTGATATTTGTAATTTGTTTAATAAATGGGATCAATAATAATGTCATAATTAGTATTGGTACACTAGTTAGTACAGTAATTAATGTATGTAGCACCACCGAATAGTTTTTTAGACTTATTTAATTAGAAATGCAACTAATCTTGTTTCCTAAATGTGGCCAATGGGCATAATTAATGTCCCTATAAGGGTAGAGTTTCAATTTTAAATCAAATCAGAATATATCAACATGTATGTATTATTATTGTACAAACTATTTTAAACCATCTTCTTAGCGATGAAGCAAGTATATATACAATTGCAAACAGTACTAAAATATGAGAAGCTATAATCATTTTTTTTTTTCCAAATTGTGAATACTGTCAATTTAATTATTGTGCAAGTTTTTTTATTTTATTTTATTTATAAGTAATTACCAATATATAATATCATCATTAGATAGTGATTAAAAAAAACATAAACCGTGTCATGAAAGTTTCGAATGGTTCCAGTAGACTTCATCACTTCAAACACATCACTTTAAACAAATTAGATGAGTTGGAATGAGGTTTCTTTAATTAAGATTTCACAAATGTTCATATGATTTTAAAGTATGTGTGATTTTCTAATTTGTGAAGTTAATCTTTAAATGTTAGATTTAATAATAATGTTATATGTATCAATTAATGTACTAACTAGCATACTAACAGATGATGTTAAATAATTTTAGAGATTTTAGGTATTTGTAATTTGTGTAGTAGGTGGGGTCAGTAATAATGACATAACACTAGTTGGTATACTAGTGTATACATTAATTAATTAGTATATGTAGCACCACTTTAGATTTAATAGATAAATCATATTCTATTGATGACGGGTCATCATTCTTTGAAGTTTGATGGAAACTTGGTAAACCCTAATTCAACAAGTCAACTTTCCAACTATACAACCGATAGTTGAGGTGGAGCGTACAAAGATTCCATGATACAAACCATAAACATATTTTCAAAAAAAATAATAATAATAATTTCATAAAATTCATGGTACTAACAAGGGAAATTGACAGTTGTCAAATCATTATAGGTTGGTTTGAGACTGCAAAACAAACAAAAAAAAAATAAAAAAAAAATAATAATCACTATTCTTAAAAAAAATTTAAAGTTAACCTCCACGATAGCTCAAAACAGATATTTATGTTCAACAGATAATTTTCAATAAAAGATATAATCTCATCATTTTTAAATGGAAGTAATATTATATATCCAATTCTACCATACTCATCAACATCCACATTCATTCCATTCTTATAAAACCCAACATCGATTTTCATTTTCCTTTTCAAACCAAACATCCATAATTTTAGGTCAAAACACCTTACTCTTTAAAAATCAATTTTTAGTGGAGAAATCCACCATTTTGTCATATCTTAATCATAAACACAACCCTACAACCTTGAGGATCTGAAGAATCAGTATCTCATGTACCTCCTCTAGAGTTTTATTAAGATCAGGGAAAAGAGTGAGAGCATGAGAGGATGCCATATCAGAAAGAAAATTTCTAGCTGTAATGGACTGATCATTGCAACTTTTCACTTTGTTATTTCCCTTACAGGTCTTTTTTAAGAAGAGGACAAAGAAGAAAAAGAAGACAAATGGAAGGGGTGAGATAATCAGTGTGAGAAGATCGAGGCCAGCTATATCGACGTCGCAGTCGTTGAATTCGTAGATTCAGACACGACGCTCGATGTCTCGGCAGAGAAAATGAAAAGAAGAGGAAAGAAAAACAAGCTGAGGCTCAACATAGCTCAAGAAATAAACGAAGAAAAAAAAAAAAAAAAAGAAGAAGAAAAAAAAGGAGACAAATAAATAAATAATAAATAATAATAATAATAAATTTGTGTATATTTGTGTTTGGTTTCTAATATTTTTTGTAGGAAAAGTTTCCTTCAAGTTGGGATCATTTTTCTCCTGCATCGCAGTTGTGGTATTTTCAAAGAATATAAGTGCCTATATAGTGAAAGGCTTGAACAAATCTTACTTTGGGAGTGAAGCAATAGTAATGTTGTTTGAGACGTGTTATGGTAAGGATACAATTAATAATTTTTGCCGAGGAACTTTATCACAATAAGCCTTGAAATATGGCTCTAAAAAGATCATTTCTTTTAAAATTTATGTGTTTTTATTTTTTATTTTTTATTTTTGTGTGTGTGTGTGTGTGTTTATTAAGGGTAAATTACACTTACATCTTATGAGGTGTGAGTTTAATACATATCACTCCTTGATATTTAGAAAATTATACTAATCTCCCTGTGATTGTAATTATTTAGATAGAACGAAAACATTGAACTCACACACTCTCTCTTTTCTTACTTTGCTTTACTTTTTCTGTTTTATTTTTTCCTTTTCCTTTGCTTTATCTTTTTTAATGTAATTTTTTCTGTTTTTCTACTAAGAATTATTGCCTTTTGTATAAGTAGGGGTTTCTGTGAAATGAGACTATTAATTACATGAAAATGAATGTAATTTTTAAAATGTCAGAGGTTAAAATATAATCAGATTAAGGGATTTTTTGGGATGTCTTAAATAAGTGCACTTTTTGACTTTTTGGACTAAAAAGTTGAGGGAAAAATACGATTGTTTGGGATAACTTTTTGACTTTTTACAAAAAAATATATATTAAAATATTGTATAAACTAACAAAATTACCATTTTACCCTTATGTCCTATGCATAGTAACAGTGAATATTGAAGGAAGCAATACGGAATGCTTTGAATTGTGTGTGGGGGTAGACATACTTCAGATTTATATATATCGGATGAAGCTTACCTTTAGTCTTTTATCGGACTGGAGGGGCTTACCTTCCATTTCAATAATCCAAACCGTTTAATGTGTATCGTCAAGTACTATATGCCTGTAAAAAATCACGTTGATCGGATATCGATAGCTATGTGATCAAATCACTTTTGTGTAAAAAAAAATGGACAAGTAAAAATAAACGGCTGAAAAAAATCTGATTTGATCACATAGCTATCGATTTTCGATCAACGTGATTTTTTACAGACATATAGTACTCGATGAATTTTATACATTGAACGGTTCTGATTATCAAAACGGGACCCGTGGTGGGCGCCCATAGGCCGAATAGTAACTTTTTTTTATAATTTTTGTGTGCGGCCGATTAGGTAATTTGCACCATCTGGTTCAGATCGTACCATCACGTCAATGACTTTTTGGGTTATATTTTTTTTGTGTAAATTTATTTTTATATATATATATATATTTTTGTGAATAATAATAAATTTTTAATTTTTTAAATAATTTTTTAATTTTTTTTTTAATCTTTTTTAGACTATGCCAAACCAGCCCTAAATCACAGGAAGTAACCTTTTATTTGAAAAAAAAAAAAAAAACCTTGGCTGGGGCTCTATAATGCCCTACGTCTTGGCCCAAACCCTAAAATAGACCTAGGCGTTTTCGAAACCCTAAGGGTTGGTTTGGGATGTTCTAAAAAAGTGCACTTTTTGACTTATTGGCATATATGGGTTGAGTTTGGGTTGAGTTGCCCCAAGGTTGCTCACTTCAAGCCCAGTTTGGGCGGGGAGGTTGGTAGGTAACACACCATACCCCCTTATAGTAGCTTGTTAAGCCATTTTTCATCTTGCAGGAGGAAACATCATACATGTCCGAGGAGTCATAATGACTTATATGGGCTGCGGCTTTGTCTTCTGTTGGCTATTGGTGGCTTACATGCCTTGGGCTGCTTGGGGCCAAAGTTAGGCCACATTGGGGCACTTCCAACGGCCACTCTTGAGTACTCAAATGGCCACACCACCGCGAGCGAAACGTCATGGAGTTGGCCTTGCAAGGCAACCCGTGACACTCTCCTCCACTCCAACCATCAACGTCCTCGTTGATGTAGCACAAAGCTGATGCTGCAGTGCGTGTACCGGCTTCTCTGATGAGTCAAACACCTCTGTGTTGATGGCCTACCTTCAACGTCCAACTCTTTTAGCCAAGCTCCCCTCTCAAAATGGCCACTGCCAAAGCTCCTTTGAGCGTCTCTAACTCTGCCCTTTGCCAATACTCTTGAAATGCCAAGCCCTCTTCTCAAATGGCCTCTGCCAATGCTCCTCCGAGCAAACTCAAGCTCCTCTGAGCAAACTCAAGCTCCTCTGAGCTGACTCAAGCTCCTCTGAGCTGACTCAAGCTCCTCTGAGCTAATTCCTCTGGACGATGTTCCTCTAAAATGGCCTCTGCCAATGCTCCTCTGAGCTAACTCGATGGCCTCTCTGCCAATGCTCCTCTGAGCAAACTCGCAGTGGGGCATCGCATCGCGACTTCCTCCTCCACTCGAGTTGTTGACGCCCTCGTCGACTCAATACAAATCAACAGTTGCTCTTCAAAATGACTCAATAATGCCCTCTGGCAAGCTCAAAGCCCTCTGGCTGCTGCTCATTAGCAAGCTCATGTCTCTGAAGCCTTCTGCCTGTTGCCCTCTGGCAAACTCCGTCTCTGAAGCCCTCTTGGCTGTTGCTCTCTAGCAAACTCAAACTCTGAAGCCCTCTTGGCTGTTGCTCTCTAGCAAAATAAAGCCCTCTGGCTTAGCTCAAACTCGTGCCCTCTGGCAATGCTCTTGTAGAAGTGTAGCCCTCTGGCTGAAATGAAGCCCACTAGCTTTGCTCAACTCATGCCCTCTGGCAAAGTGTAGCCTACTGGCTGAATCTCATGCTCGTGCCCTCTGGCTGAACTTATATCTTATGGCTAGAATTTAACTCATGCTGCCCAGTACCTTGGCCTCTGCCTTCACCCGAGTCAGCTATCTCATCAAGCTCAAAGATTTCGCCTTTCAAAGGCTCACCGCTCCTGCCACCCACAAAGCTAGCCATTCCGACAATCATGCTCAAAATGGTGCGCTTATCCTGGCACCAAACTATGTCTTGACTTTACAATCCCGCTACACGGTTGTCCTCCAACAACGGTGATTTCATCCATCACCCCGCTCTCTAGCAAGCATGTACACTCGGTGCCTCTGCACACGGGAGTCAAGATCTCAAATTTTGTCTTGAAAATTTTCCGAACAAACCCTTTAACAGTCAACAACCATGCGTCTGAAGATGCAAAACCACTGACAAGCACAAGTTGCAAATGCCACCACGAACGGTCGAAACATAGGCCCCCTGAAGCGACCCAGTGATAATGCCATAGCACGTGCACGGCTGCCAACGAAAATCCGTCTCTAAGGCTCAATAGCTGAGGATCACATGCCCACAATTTGATACAAGCATTCCACAAGTCCAAACTGTAGTAGAGATCCCCATATAGCCAACAAAGTAACACAATCATGCCAACCCTGCTGGTTAGGAAGCAACCCATCCACAAATGTAGCATACTCGCGCCACAGTGTGCCCACAGTGTAGAAATGCTCACCAAGTCCACAAAGTGAGAGGGAAACACCAAGTTAGCAAGGGAACACTAGATGTCACAATGCTGCTCAATTCGCACCCTTAAGAACGGTCGCTGCGTTCAAGGCATCGCTGAAGAATAGCACAATAACCACAGATACCCCAAGACATCACCAATCAGCTCCCACAGTTCAAACATGACCAGAAAACCAATGGCGGTCTTGTTTAGAGTCTAGGATGTCATACACGTCCCCCAGGATTAGTTTCATGCATAACTCCTTCAAACAGCGGCATCGGGGTCCACGGAAGAATGATATCACAAGATAGCTGCATGTCCGCTCTAGATCGAGCTCACCCCAAATGAGTGATATAGCTCTGATACCAACTGTCACGGGCCGACGGCATCCAGAGGGGTGTCTAGAGTCTCTATGTGGGTTTGGGAGCCCCGTGGACGGTGCAATTATGTAGGCACTGCGCGTGTCCTCCCGAGGGGAGGTCCACTACGTTGTTTCCACTATGCCACGCAATATGGTATCTTTGGAACTCGTTTTGGACCGAATGGGCTATCGAGGCACCACTAGAGGCCTCGTGTGCCAACTCTAGTGCTTGGTTTGGGTTCAACCTTGCACGAGGGGATCCCGTGGCTTAAGCTAAGCGGTTGGAAGGCGACGCCGCATATGTGGGCTATCGAATGAAGGCATCAAGCTATGCATTGACAAAGTTCATTGAGGGACTACTTTATGCTACAAGCGAGCTACGGATTGAGATGTTGCCTTACTTATGCTACACGTTGGTGCAACGCTAAGGTGCGCAATGGCCTTAGGCGGAATCTAGCACACGTGTTGGTACGAGGATTACGCCGTGGGTAAGAGATTGACCCTCGGTGGCTTGTGGGCTTCGCATGACTAAGTGGCCATCCAATATGCATCTATTGAGGCATGTTAGACCCTACGACACTTCGAGATGCTATCAAAGACCCAACATGCAATGTTGGCTTGTCGGCTAAGTTGAGGACCTTTGCTAGCACATTATTGTGTGGCTAGGCACCTTGATGACATAAACCTAAGTTGGGCGAGCACCTTGCTTGAGATAAGCTTGGCGCTATGAAACGACTTATGCCGTGCTTGGTGCACTTGAGGCATCAGGCCTACTTGTGGCATCCGGGTGAAGACGTGGCATATATGGGTTGGGTTTGGGTTGTGTTTGATGTGATGTGTTAGAGAGGTGATTTGATTTAAATAAGATGATGTGACTTAAACAGGATAGTGACTTTTTGACTTTTTGTATTATTTAATAGATGCCAAACTTGGCCTAAATAGAGATGAGAATGCCATCTACGCATTTTCGAAACCCTAATTAGAGATGAGATTACTGTGGCGGCAGCGAAGAAGAACAATTGGAAGAAAGAAACAGAGTGAAGGGAAGATGGCAATGATAGTCGGAGGACGAAGAGTGGGGAAGAGCTCGTATGAATCAAGCTCAAGCTCCTCGGATTTGCAAAAGGGTCCTGAAAAATCTCTCTGCCTTTTCGTGTCCGGTTGGGGCTGTCCTCAACTTGAGGGTCCGATGTTGTACTCCGTTGATTTAGACGGCAAGAGTTACAAGAGGAGAAAGTTATGCCGAAGGTGCTGCAGGGAGATCCTCGGAGAACCAGGGCCAGAGCCTGAGCTTGATCTTGATGAGCGTTTATGTTTACGTAGAAGTAGCGGTGGATTCCGTGAACTGACTCCATTGATCTCAACTTCGAGTTGGCCTCCCGGTGGTTCCATGGTCGTCGCTCTCGGCTCTGCTGTCTACATCCTTGGTGGTTGCATTTCAAACACTGCAACCGACATAGGATGGTTATTATCTCCCGAGGTCTCTTATTTCGAGACTAATAGTCCCAAGAAGGGCTGGATTCCAGTTCCTGATATGCTGAATTGCAGAGATATGGGGGCAGCAGTAGCTGTTGAAGGCAAGATCTATGTTTTCGAGGGAAATGAATTGGATAATGCCCGAGAGCCCTGGGCTGAGGTTTTTGACCCCATAAAAAACAAATGGAAGCCTCTGTGTCGTCCCCCTAAATCTCTCCGCAATAGCAATTATACAGCATTAAACGCTGTTGCTTATGGAGAAGAAAATAAGAAGATTTTGATTGGCTGCATGTTTGTGTACGATGTGAATAGCAACACTTGGGAAATACTCCCCGCTAAAGACGAAGGTTTAGCTTTCGTCAGACGTAGTTATAATAATTTAGTTGGGGTTGGCAATTCCCTGTATTGGACAAGATTGGGAATCATCCATGTGTTCAATATGAAGACTCGGGGGTACTATGTTACAAAAATTGAGGGTATCGGGAATCAGATTTGCAAAGCTTATGATGATCCTTCACCTGAAAGATTGCTTCATTTGGGTGGAAAGGAGTTCTGTCTTCTCACCTTGGATGAGATCCAGGGACGACGGAAACGCACCAAAATTCGTTGCTACAAGTTTAAAGTTTCTAAGCAGGGCACTAAAAAAGACCCAGGCAGCTTCATGGCTTCCCTTGTATGTCGTGATGGTTATATAGTTGATTGGCCTTTAGACTTCCGCACTGACCATGGCCTAGTGCTGTAAGTTTGCTTTACGTCCTATCTTATCTTACTCATTTGCAATTTAATTGTTGGCTATAATAACCAGATTAGAATTCTTCATAAACTACATTTGTACTGTGCTATATCTTACATGGCTATTACAGTTCTCTTGCTTCTCTGGAGTTTTAAGGGCTGGAATGAAAAATGAAGGTATATGCATCATGCGATTCGGATGCATAGGCTAAGGTTTTTTTTTCCCTAATGGATTATTAGATGGAGAAGTGGTTGCATGCCTTTTGGGTGGAAAAAGAGGGTTCTTTATAATACTCTCATGATCCCTGTAGTGCCGAATTTGTAATAAAACATAGTAGTGTGTGAAGCACCCATAACTGAAATTGGAACTCTATTAGGTGAAGGCCAATGCTTGCCTCAAGCCATGCCTTGCAGTGGATCTGAAATTGAACATGAACTCAAGGTTTTAAAAAATCAACCGAAATCTCTTGCTATGGATGATAATTGGTTTTGGTGGTTATAGCCACCTGTTGTAGCTGTGTGACAAAAAAACACACTAGTAACGGCGACCACCACCATAATGTAACGGCCTTTTGCGATGCCTTTACAACGCCTTTGCAGCCATTATGTGTCTGTTTTCAACAGATTCTATATTTAAAGCCATTTTTTCTTGTCCTTTTTTTAGCTTCTAAAATCACACAAATTCCACACACGATCGATGTAAAAAATTTACATCTACACGTTTTCAATTTCCAATTCTCAACTTCTACAAGATTTAAGGTTAGATGAGCTTAGTTCTTTACTTTGGTTTTGGGTTAGATTTGTTGAACAGAGCTTGGATATTATGTTATGTAATTTTCCATTAGTATATCACATTGTGTTATGAATTATGTTAGTGACTCTATAACTAATTATATGAAAGAACATACTTCATGAATTGATGAATTATGTTAGTGACTCTATAATTAATTATATGAAAGAACATGCTTCATGAATTGCTTACCATAATAAGGGAGAAGGTATCCATAGGTACAAAATCAATATAATATAGAAAATTAAATACATTAATAAAACGAATAATATCTGTGTCAATGTAAAACTAGTGTAAATTTTAGCACATACATTTGATCATGTTTAAAAACTAAATAAAACCCACAAAAACTAGTTTAAAGCTCATTAAATGTGATCATGAAATTAAAAACACGTGACAGTAAATTTTTCCATAGTTAAGCGAAAAGAAGAAAAATCCAAGGCTCTTTTTGTTGCCCTCGTCATAATTATTGTATGGTGGCCGCCACTTTTAAAAGAGATGAATGAGCTAAAAAATTGGTTGAACAATGATCTAACAGTTTTGAAATAATAAAATGGTGAGGAAGCTTAAATGATTTGTGAAAAATAATGATTATAGTACTTACTTTTTCATAATATACTTGACAAATATATATATAGGAAATTAAAATTACATTTTGTTGACTGCACAAGAGTACACTAGCAAGGGGCCGTCATTTTGTTCTTTTCTTTTAATTGGATGTTCATGGTGCAGGGATGGGAAGCTGGGTGGGAAAGTACTGGAGGAAGTGATTACGTAGAATTTGCAATAGACGTGGAGATCTTGATACTCTAGAGGAGAGACCTGCGGGGTGCTTTAATGTGGAGATGTTAACGGTTCTTTTTGTTGGTAATCATGCAGTAAAATAGTGCTTTTTTGATGAATTTATTTTGGTGTTGTGTAAGCTTGCAAGACTTGATGAATGCATGAAGTGACACTATTTAAGTTATGCAGTTGGGAAATGAATTGGGTTGAAATCCAGCCCAACGTGGATCTCCTCTGGCTTTAGCCTCAAAACCTCATCAATTGTGAACTCTGTTGAAAGAGACTCATTGGTTGGCACTTCCCATCCTCGCCTTGAAAGATCGAAGCAATCAGAGCATTTGTAGAAGCCTCCTCTGCCAATCGTTTCATTTGAAACAAGACAGGTATAGTATTTTGCATTTGTAGTGGTTCCATAAAATGTTGATATCACTAGGTTGATTCCAGAGAGAGTTCACAGGAAGTGGCTTGTTGTAGTGTTGAGGTGATCTTGAGAAGCACTTTCTTCTAGGTATTGGCTCACAATCACTGACTATATGCTTCTGAGCCAGGTCCCAATCATCTGGGCATGTACTATACATCTTGTGGTCATGAACCGGTCTATGTGCGAGGCCATACCGGGACTATAGATGGGTTAATCGCTCCCAGCCCAAGAAAATTCTTCTCCCACTGACCGTGTTTGGTTTGGGGGAAATGTAATTGTGAAGCTCAGCAGGGATCCTTCTTCAACTTCGCTTTCCTCGGGCTCACACTGAGGTCTTCCTCTACATTGCTCGTTACATTCCTATTTGTAAGTGCTTATCGTATGAAGAAGCCCTCGAACTAATCAAGTGGCACAAAACCTTGAAGGTTGCATTTGGATTTGAAATGATTTGGGCACTAGCCATTCAACGCAAAAAAAGCTCAAATTTAAAATCCATCTATCCAAATGGAACCTTAATAAACATCTACAAGATTCTGTTGAAACTTTGACCTCCGTTAATGCTTATTCGATAGAGCATTTTGCCTACCAATTCCTTTCAAGACGGGGTTTGAAGTACAAATTAAACTAACCAGTGTGTGGGTAGACATGTGTTCTCCAGCTTCAAAATTCTCCACAATTACCCTTCAGTTATCCTACATCATTGTTGTATGCCACGAAATTTAAGGAAAATGTTTGGTGGTCCGAATTTTTGTGGCTGGAATGGCTCGAATGTGTCAAAACGACGTCATTTTATACTCAAAACGACATCGTTTTGGGTGTTTCGAGCCATTTGAGCCATGATTTTTCAGGCTACCTATTATTGTTGGAAATTTAATTGGCATGGTGAGTGAACAGTTAGAAGAGACTACAGGAATCAGTGTTTCCTATTCAAGAGATGAGTGTTTCCTATTCAAGAGATGAGTTGTGCAACATATTCGTTTTTACTCTAAAATTACATTAAAACTTATGTTGGCAAAATCTTCAGCAAGCCCAACTTCAAGTATACCTCATCAATTTCAGCTATGTCTAAGGGTCGAGAATTTTACAACTCATTTGGAAATCTACATTACAGTAATACCCAAAACAAGAAAGCATTCCCCAACTGCACGTCCAATTGGGCATGATGATTTGATTGATGGAAGCCTTTTTTTTTCTTATTTTAGATCCAATCGTATAGAGCATTTGAAGAGATCACTACAAACATATGTCCAAATACAGTATTGGCATCTAACATGAGGAAAACAAAAGATAAGCAATTGAATCGATTCCACAGTGTTGAGGACTACAAAGCACTCTGTTTAGACCACGGGTGTTATCTATGAATGAAACCCATGATCCGCAACGCAAGACTAGGTGTAACCTCATGGCCTCATTACTACAATTAATCATTACATAAATTAACCACACAGAGAGAGAGAGAGAGAGAGAGAGAGATAAGAAAACAAGGGTTTACAGGAAAAAGGAAAAAACTCATTAAGTCGTTGGCTTCTTTGTTTGTCAGGAACATGGCTTTGAAGACTGGGTTTATCCTCCAAATATTGATCGAAAGAAGCCTCCAAAAGAAAACCGTGGGACTTCAAATACCCAATTCCACAAGCAGAGAGAGAGAGAGAGAGAGAGTACTCGAGGAGATTCATAGAGAGGGATGTCGGTATGTCGGTGGAAATTCTAGAGGAGTAAGTGGCGGGTTTCACCATCTGGTTCTTTATGATCATCACTGTCGATTTTGATTTTGATTTTGATTGTGATTGTGATTGATCAATCATTATTAGCTCACGGCATTGCCACTCAGCTTCTTCCCATTCCATTGTCTTCATCCTCCGCTGTTGCTTGCAGAGGCATTACACTGTAAACAAACACAGAGCGAGAAAGAAAGAGAGAGCGAGAGAGACGCGTTTGTGTAAGGAAAGGCATTTGGGGAAAAAGGAAACAACCATGGACAACCGTTATCTAATTTGGGCGCGATATCTATCTGACGTGGCTATCTATGGGTGGTCAATGCGAGCTTGTCACCACTGTCCATGCCTTGTCCACTTCCACGTGTCCCAATTTTGGCTTTGTTTAGCCCTGTTGATTCATTATTGAATGGAAAACCATTGTTTATGAAAAATTATTTGATGGTGGAGTGACACCAATCACCAAACATTATACCTAACATTATACCTCTTGTTGTTTTTATTACTCAACATAAAATCATAAACTCTATTATGAAACAAATTACAACACACTTGGGATAGCGGGTGATAATATTTTAAAACCATCAAATAACTTCACATTATTTATGTGGTGTTGTACATTATTTATGTGGTGTTGTTAGTTAATTGAACATTAAAAAAATCTTATTCGAGAGTAATTAGGCACTAGTACTCAGTTCTCCTTTGGAAGCAGGTTTTTTCAATGACTTTTTAGTTTTGATTAAAATATGAGATAAAAAAATTAATATGTTTTGGATGATTTTTTAATTTTTTACAAAAAAAAAATAAAAAAATATAAAAAGTAGAATGTAAATGAATCTTTGAACTTTTAGTATTTATTGACTTTTTAACATTTTTTATTAACTTTTTTAAGTTTTAAACTACAACATAGGGTTTCCAAACAACTCCTAAATAAATATGCTTTTGTTTCTTTGTGACATATTTAGTTAAAAATTAATTTGCTTAACTAATAGGACCTAAATGGATCACCTTCGTTTTATTAAATTTAATAAAGATTAAGCATGACCATTCTCACTATGTAATTGATTTAACATAGGCGGCACATCCCCTTCAGTCCAAAATGGGCGATGTTTGGACTTGTTAGGTCCAACATGAGATCCGCTTTAATAATTCGAATAGTTTATTTGGTGGAATATTTTGTATATTTTATTCGTAAAAAAATTGAATTGATCCGACAACTATAACTTATTTAATTTGATGCGTTTTTCACTAAAAAAAAAATGATAATTGTATTTTTAAAAATTAAAATATACATTTTTTTATGACAAACGTAATAAATTGAACAAATTACAATTATCAGATTAATTTAATTTTTTGTGGATGAAATACATGAAGTACTTGACAAAACGAACGATTCCAATAATTGAAATGGCCCCGTGGTGGACCCCACAAACCCAAACAATGCCCTCCAGTTCAGATTTTCAGCTACATTATGAGCTAAAAAAAATTATTATGTTTGTAATTATTTTTTAACTTTTTACGAAAAAAAATGTGTGACAAATAGAGAGAATGAAAATTTTAATTTCTTTGTATAATTTGTTGAGTTTTTGACTGTTTTAGTGATTGTTGGCTTTTAAACTAAAATTCACACTCCCCAAAAGAGGCCTAAAATTGTGATACAAAAATGATGTTTTAATTTCTAATTTATTTAAATTATAAATTTAAATTACAACCACATTTGAATAATATGTTTTGAAAAATAAAATTAGTTTTAAATGACTTGAATTTAGTAAAACAAAATTTATTCAAGATCCATGAATATTTAAAAAAAAAAAAAAAAGAAAAAAAGTCAAAGGAGCAAATTAAAAAGGTCTAGGTTAAAAACATTTTACAAGGCTTTGTTTAGCATGTGCTATTTAGCACATTATTTTATTTGGATCACAATCATTTTATTTGGGTCATATCACTTGTCTATCACATCATCTCAAATCTAATTCATATTTCATATTTTTTTTTTAAGTCAAAAAATATACTAATCTAGTACTTCCCAAACAATTCTTAAGAACGTCTCTAACCCTTATTTAGACTTTTCATCAAATTTAAATTTGATGAAAGAGACTCATTTTTTATGTTTCAATGTTAGCATCAAACCCATATCAAATGAGAGAAAAAATAAAAATTTCATCAAATAAAAGGAGCCTTTCACTTTCATCAAATTTAAATTGTTATCATTGGGCTAGACATCTTTTTGAACATCCTCTTGGATGTACACCCAAGAACAAATTTGATCAAATTTGTGTTCATGTTCGGACGACCTTTAGGATATCTGCTTGAATATCCTCTCGAACAACCAGAAACGTGAAAGAATTTGTTAAAAATTATAATTCAACGTTTGAGTGAGCGGTATCAAATCAATTTTTTCATCAAATATATTGAAATTTTTTATTCTAAGGGTATCTCTAACGGTTCATCAAAAATTTCATCAAATCTGAGTAAAAATATGACCAATTCCTCTATCTTATATTAGCCACTCCAATGGTGAACTGTAACTTTCATCAAAATACAGAATGTCCGGTGAAACGACTAGCTGGTCGACCGACAAGAGCAAGAGGTGTGCAAGATGTTTAAATTATGCACATTCCATCAAACAAATACTTCCTTCTGCAAAGTAGTGCACAAAAAATGACAATCAAAATGCCAGAAGAGAAGATAGGACTAACCTCACAACCAGCCAGGCAATCAAATAGCCTTAACTTCTGACATCTTTGAACAAATCTTTGAATCCAAGTTTTCACAGAGTGCACGCCACATGACCATTGGCTCCCAGCTTAAACCAGTCGTCTGCTCAAGGACATCTCGAACAATCACTGGTTTCCCATTTGCCCAATGTATCTGGAACTGCAAGTGCTCTTCCTCATTTATGACATCCCTTGAATTGGGGCAATACAAGTAGTTGTCATTAGAGCCTTCCCTAGAAGCTGCTCTCCGTGACATGTCCAAATCATGGCTGTGTTCTAGGAAATGTTCAGTGAGTCAGATGACCAGGGGGACAACTGGCCAAACGTCAGGCCAGTCGTCTGGTGGATCCCACCTCCAACGTACACGCACAGTAAACTAGTGAAATCTGGCCCAGTCTTCAGTTTGGTGAAAATTTTGGAACATTCTTAATTTGATACCGTTTTGATAAAACTGTTGGAAACAAAAAAAATTATCTTTTTTCACCAAATTCAAATTTAATGATGAATTTAATTAAACGTTGGAGAAGGCCTAACGGTACAGATGCACTAAACTATTAACATATAAATAATCAAAATAAAATATTTTACTTTTTATACACTGGCATTTGACTTTGAAAAACAACGTCGTCTCGTAAGAATTGAAAACAACACGGCCTCGTTTTAACAGTTTCAACACTTGGATATAAATAGTCCACTCCTCTGGTGTCTGTGATTTGATCTGAAAAAGTAGCTCCATTGCTATCCATCCAACCAACCAGAAGCAAAAAAGGAGTCCGGATCCCCTCCTTGATGCCCTTCATTCATTTCCTATTGGCAACGGCTGAGATCAGCCGTTGGAGATCTAACGGCTATAAAAAAAAAAAATTTAAAACAAATTCATTTTCGTTTTCCCACCCAATCAAGACCACAGCTTTGATATACACTCACTCTCACTCAGCCCCCTTCTCCTCCACTCCTCTATCGAACCCACCCTCACCAGCGACCCACCTTTACCGGCGACCCACTCTCGACGACGGCGAGAAGCTCGTGAAACAGGACCGGCCGACGTCTCCTTACACAGGCAAACACACAGAGAGAGAGAGAGAGAGAGAGTCTTCATCGAACCCAGCCTCACCGGCAACCGGCGACCCACTCCCGACGACGGCGACCCACTCTGTATATAGACCCAGGAGGAGGAGATCACCCTTATTAGGCGACCTGTTTGGGGAAGCTTCATTCAAAAGATGATTGAAGTTCAAACGTCCACACCCATTGCTACCAAGAACAAACATTTCCACCACCATGTGAAATTGTATTTCAGTTGATGTGCCTTGCACTATTTCATTTTCCCCTTCTTTTTTGTTGGCACAAAATAGACATAGTTGTTTGATTTCAAATCTGGGTTAGACAATGCACTGCAAATGTTTGAAGAAATGTTTGACTGGATAGTTGTTTCATTTTGGTTAACAAGTTCCTCATACTCTGTTAATTTTTTTTGATATAAAGTGCAAATTATTTTTTATTTTATTTATGTTTTGTAGTGAATGGAAATTTTCTGGTCAACTTGGATCAAATCACTCTTTCTGATTAAAGCACTAATAGAGTGTTTTCTCTAACCCATTTGGAACTATTTTTAGAAATCTGTACAATTGAAGCAGGTGTGTTTTTTAAACATCACTAACCTCATAAACGAAGTTGGTGTGAACAGAATAGTTATATGGCGAGCAATGCTAGAAGTATTCTTGATATATTCCGTGAAGAATCTGTTATTATTTGTGGGATAATAAATTTGACTCATCTCTGCTGCCACACCTGTAATCAACCTTAATATGATAGTAAATCATATTTCGATCAATTGGAAAATGTGTCATTAGGTAAGAAGGGAAGTAAAACATAAACTAAAGAACTACATATTCAAGTCATTTTTATTTGGTGCAACATTTGAACATGCAGCATGATCAACCAGAGGGTGCATCAGTCCAACCAGAAGAAAATGGTTCTCATGCAGTACCTGATGAAGAAAATGATGCAATACCAGAGGGTGCATCAGTCCATCTAGTATGACAATGATAAAGAACATTTTGTTGAACCTAAACGATTTTTTTTTTGTTGAATTTTTTGCCTTGGTGCATACATACTGATAGATATTAATGGGAGAGAAAATCTAAAGATCAAAATTATTAGCCAAAGTGGGCACATGTATAAAGATATATACATTGACACCACATGAAAAAAAATAAAAATAAATTCATAATTCATTTATCAATCTTGAATATATGTGTATATATACAAGGGATATATATGAAATAAAAAGGAAGAACATTACACCATAAGAGGCATCCAACCAATTAATCAAATCCAATGTTCAATTATTGTTAAAGTTGACCGCGGGTCTAATTTTAGCATCCCTTTCTCTCACTAACAAAACCTTATATAATTTGCTAAAGGATGAGAAACATGTTAACCAAAATGAAACACCATATTCGTTCATATATTTTTACAAACACTTGCAGTGCATTGTGAAACCCAGATTTTAAATCAAATACTTGAATATTTGTTGCCAAAATCAAGGTAAAAGAAGAAGATAAGATGCAATGTGCATTATAGTGGTTATTATGGATAGTGTTAGCTGTCGGTTCATGGTGGCAGATGGTGGTGAGAACCATTATGAGATCTCACGACACACAAGGGGAGTTTCTCTTCAACTAAGCCCGCATCTTCTCCATGGCTGCTTGCACAGTAGGGTGAGAGTGGTGGTTTCTGATGGCGTGGTCATAGACAGTACAATAGTGCAACTGGAGAAACTGGGGGAGAGAAAACATTGCTTTTAATTGAAGAGAGTAACGGATCTCCTCCTCCTGGGTCTATATATAAAGTGGGTCGTGGTCGTCGGGAGTGGGTTGCCGATTGCCGGTGAGGCTGGGTTCGGTGGAGACTCTCTCTGTGTGTTTGTCTGTGTGAGTGTATATCAAAGCTATATAAGCTGTGGTCTTGATTGGGTGGGAAAACGAAAATGAATGTTTTAAATTTTTTTTTTTATAGCCGTTGGATCTGCAACGACTTATCTTGGTCGTTGCTAGTAGGAAATGAAAGAGGAGCATCAAGGAGGGGATTCAAACTAAAAACGAAGAGCGAAGAAACGATGTCTTACTATCCTAAAGGCCACCACGATGGCGATGATGTCGACGACTTCGATCCCACCCCCTACAGAGCGGCTGCGACATTACCCTCACTTACGGTTGCCCTCTTCTCCCATCGGAGAACACCTGCTACCCCACCACCTCCACTTCCACCTCCTCCTCCTTCGACTACGATTGCCCTCAATACTCCTCCTACTCTCAGCCTTCTGCAGCCCTCCGCTTACGCCGACGAAGCCCTCGATAATGAGTATAAGAGCAATGCCCGCCCTGCTTCATCGGCGGAGGAGGATACGGGATGAACCGCCCTGGTGGATTTGGCGAAGAAGTCGAGTTTGGCGGCACTGGGTTTGGATCTAGTTCGGACCCAGTTGGGAATATGGTTCTTCTAGGTATGGTAGGAAGACTGGATATGATGAACCTACTCAGGGGTACGGTCGTAGGCCTGAATCGGATCTACCCAGCTCGAAATACGGGTATGAGGAGGAAGATTACCAGAAACCTAGTTATGAGAGGCGCGGTGATGACAATGAGGCCTATGGCTGTAAGAAATATGTGAGTCTAACATTTCTTTCTCCTTTTGATTGGTTTACTTGTGATTTTACAAATTCTATTGTTGTTTTGTTTTGTTTAATATTAATAATTCATGATAATTTGTGCTTGGATTTCTAGTTTTTGAGATTTTTGGATGAAGATCCTCTCTATTACAAATTTGAAATGGAGATTCCCATTTCAATGCATTAGTGTGCAATAATCAAAGTTTTAATTTCTCCTTAGTCTTGTACTTGTATCTTCACTTTTGATTTTTAGATTTTGATCCCGA
Source organism: Camellia granthamiana (assembly GCA_036172215.1). Classification (NCBI taxonomy): domain Eukaryota; kingdom Viridiplantae; phylum Streptophyta; class Magnoliopsida; order Ericales; family Theaceae; genus Camellia; species Camellia granthamiana. The sequence continues at coordinate 22,858,304 of CM069903.1, read as the reverse complement.
AAAGTGTTCGAGTGTTATACTCCTCATTACACCAATGCCATGCCTTTTTCTTTCATTGAGTGAGTATTGTTCACTAGTAGGGCTGCAAATGAACTGAGCTGTTCATGAACAAGCTCGGCTCGACTCATTAAGGGCTCGGCTCGGCTTGGCTCAGTTCGGTTCGTTTAGTAAATGAGCCGAGCTCGAGCTCGCATAAGCTCAGCTCGTTTACCTTTATTTAAATAATATATAAATATATATAAATAATAATATAAATACATTATTTATATATTAAATTTTTTTTTATCAAGCCGAGCCGAGCTCGAGCCTAATTTCTTATCGAGCTGAGCTCGAGCTCAATAAACGAGCTCAATAAGTAAACGAGCCGAGCTCAAGCTCAGCAAAGCTCGGCTCGGCTCGGTTCGTTTACAGCCTTATTCACTAGCTCCCATATTACTCAATCGATCACAGATCTTTATGTTGAAATTAGTCTAACTCATTGGATTTTATATTTTCTTTGTATTGTAGTGTTAATTAGGAAATCCCCATTTTGATGATAAATAATGCACATGCTTAGTTGGTCTATGATAATAAAACAATGGTCCTCTTAATTCATTGTATTGATCAAAATGCGTGTTCCTATAATACGTCTTAACACAAAAATTTGAACTGCACTATGCACATGCTTAGTTGGTCTATGATAATAAAACAATGGTCCTCTCAATTCATTGTATTGATCAAAATGCGTGTTCTTATAGTACGTCTTAACACAAATTTGAACTACACCATGCCCTACAAGGATTAAAAAATTTCCATCTTTTCTTCCTTCAACTTTCATGACTTCTTGTTCCTTGTTTGTTGGCTGTATAAATTGTATAAGCCAATCACAATTCAACACGTGGCATGAAAAGGACAATTTGAGGAGTTAATACAAGTTGTCAACCATAGTCGGACACGTGTCAGCCCATATTGGTAATAATGGGTCTGCGTAGCACTGGAATGATAGAGGGATATAAGGTGATGTGGCCTAACGGTTACTCACAAGGTTCAAATTCAAAATCAGGAGGGAAGCCTAACTGGGACTGACTGTGAGAGTATGTTTAGCAATCATGGAAGGACATTTCGACGGTTAGAAGCCCACTTCGACAGTTATCATTGAGAAGTATAAATAGCAAAGAAGACCCTAGAAAGAGAGATCCAGACTCAGATAAAAAAATTTGTTTTATTTACTTTGTTTTCCCTTCCAGTTTTTACAGTTCTTTACATTTCTGTACTTCAAATTCCTGTACTGCACTTCATTCATAGCAGTAGTTTCAAATAGCTTGTTACTGTAAACCGCTATGAGGCTGGGTCAGATCATTGTAAATTTTTCATTTTACTTAATAAAATTTTGAAATTATTCTTCACTTAGTTGTTATTTACTAAATTCTCCTAAACAAACCACCAGTAAAAGTCCTCTTCATTGAGGCTGAAAGAACTAAAACACAATCGTCTGATGATTGGTTGGAAATTAATCTTCTGTAAAGACTGATTGATCCTTGTTGGCACGCTTAAAATTACAATACTAACCTTCGAAAGCCAAAAAAGCCAACATATATTTTTGGCATGCCCAGTGGGACTAATTGAAATGGCTAGACATAGGAGACAAAGAGAAAATGAATACCTGGAAGAAGGTGTGGAAGGAGAGGTAGAGGTACCTGATCCAGAGGATAATGTGATAACACATCCTATGGAAGCACCTATCTCATCAGAACCTATGGTCGAACAAACTAGTAATTCAAAACATGCACTACATGTTCAAAATATTGGATGAGGCCATGGAATTAGACCATTCACTGTTCCATCTACTCAGCTAATGAATCCATGGGGAGGCTTAGTAGATGCCATGGGACAACAGTTAATGAACACAATGGAAAGATGGGCAATATCCTTTATGGATCGGATGAATTCCCATCAACCAACTAACACAAGGCATATGGAGGAAAATTCAAATGTTCCTCAGCAAAGATTGGTTAGAGATAAACAGCCTATGCAAAGTAATAGACATACTAATGGTTAGACTAGTAATCAAAATTATGAAAGACCATCACCTATACCTCAGTCTTGGTATGAGCCTCTTTCGAGGCCTATGGTAAATCCTCATTACCTAACAGCGAAGCCATACAAATTGGTGGATCTGGGCCAACACAAGAAAATGGCATGAGAATGTTTTCAAATCCCATGTTTGAAGCCATACCTGGTACAAGGGGGTTCTCTAATCCCTTGTTCGAATTCAGACCCGGGGGTTGGAAGGGTTTCCTACGGTTGGAAGAGAAACAACACCTATTCTTCCTATTATAGCACCGTTTGTAGGTCTTTTCGCAGGACAGGCTTAGAGAGGTCAACCATACCCTCAATAGCAGCCAGTACCACAGGGACAACCAGTCCCAATGTTACCTCCCTATGGATCAAGAGGACCTCAGGTACAAGGTTTTCCACCAAATCCTGTGTTTGTTCCTCCAGTGGTAGTCCAACAAGCACAAAATATGGTTCCTAGGGACCAAATTGCTGATATTGTTAGAGAAATGTGTGGACCTATGGTTCGGGGGGTTCAAACTCCTGTGTATAGGAAGCCATACCCAGAATGGGCGGATAAGGTGCATGAATACCTAAGGGGGTTTAGAATACCAGACTTTGCTCTTTTTTATGGGAATGAAAACCAGTCAACAGTAGAACACATTGCTAGGTTCGCTGCCCAATGTGGTGAATTTACTAATAATGATTACATGAAGTTAAGACTTTTTCCAAATTCTCTAACTGGGGTAGCTTTTGTATGATATATTAACCTTACACCTAGCTCTATCCAAACTTGGCAGCAAATGGAGAAGGCATTTCATGCCCAATTCTTCCAAATGGAGCCAAAAGTTTCCATGGCAGACTTGGCAAGGTTGAGTCAAAGGCCTGATGAGAAGGCTGTTCAATTTATTGCCAGATTCAAAAGAGCACGAAATAAGTGTAGGGTCATTCTACCAGAGCCTGAATTTGTGAGATTGGCTCAAAATGATTTAGAGTTTAGGCTTCAAAAGAAGTTTGACTTAATTGAGTTTCGAGACTTAGTGGAATTAACATATAAGGTGTCTAGATATGAATCATTACTTGAGGAAGAACAAGATCGAAGTAATGCATCACACAAGACTTATTATAGAGATCCTAATTATGAGATTGATGCAGCAGAGATCGTAGGGAAAGAGCCTGTGATCCCCAGTAATTCATAAAGACACTACAATAGACCAGTAGTTTAAAAAGAAAGACCTTCATAGGAAATACTCTTTCGATTTAACAAAGACAGATGACATTTTTGATCATTTATTTGCAGCGAATTTCCTAAAGTTACCAAAAGGAGTTAAAATTCCTTCTCCAGAAGAACTTAAAGGGAAAATGTATTGTAAATGGTACAATTCTTGGTCTCACTCAACTAAAAACTATATTGTTTTTGGGGACAAGATCTAAGAACAGATTCGAAAGAGGAGTTTAAAATTCCTAGCTAAAGTAGAAAAAGCTATAGGGATTGACACTAATCCATTCCCAGAGATTGGAGAAGTTACAGCCAATGTTGTTGTGCCAGACTTCTAGAATTTATCCTTGAAAGAATTGGAAGAGGTTAATGTGCAGATGCATGTTACCAGCTAGACTACTGTTAAGAAAGATACCAAAAGTTCACCAGCAAATGGGCAGAGCTTTGTAGACCAAAAGGAGGACTCTAGTGAGGAGGCACTGGATGATGACTCCCTAAAGGCAGCTGTCATGCAAAGGATGTGTTCCAAATGTAGGTTAAGTTACAAATGGTTGAAAAGGCTCCCAATTGATGGGAAACAGTATTACAAGGATGTGCAGAGACGTCCTAAACTAACCAGTACCTACAACAAGAGGCCATACCCAACTGGTCCTAGACAACAACCATTCTTGGCTGGACCATCAGCCACTAGAGTGCATTCCAAGGGCAAGAAAGATTTACATGAGTTCAGACCACCCAATTACTACAGGATGGAGGGCAATCATCCTGAGAGGAGGCCTGAAGTGGGCTCAAGTTATGGAATCAGAGCCAGAGATTGGCCTCTTAGATCAGCCTCAAACAAGATGGAAGGTAACCACCCTGACAGAAGGCCTGAATTAGGCCCAAGACAGGGGATCATGGCCAAGCAGTGGCCTCCATAGGCAGCTTCGAAGGCAGAAAGAGCTAGTTCAGCAACTGAGCTAGTGAGTTCATGGGTACCTGGGGTTCCAGATTGGTTTGTCATGCCGAACAAGCCTAAGGAAATGCCTACCCAAAGAAGTGTTGTTGGAGACTAGAGTAGAATGGTTAAACTTCCCTTGGTGGCTCCAAATAATTGGGTGTTACTGAAGCACCCAAAAACAAAGGAACCAGATATGGTTCCAGTAATTTCTAGGTCCCAAAGGAGGAAGATCCAACAAAGGTACACCCAGTACCAAAAGGATCTGAAGGAAAGTGGGGAGAGTTCTTCATTGGTCCAGCCAAAAGGCTAGACAGAGGACAGAGAAAGTCCAAAATTAGACCATAGTCCAAAATCGACTCCTCAGAACAGAGGAAGTTTTAGCAAAGAGCAGTTGGTTAAAGTTCACTCTGAACTGAAAGCCAAGGAAAGATCCAGCTTAGCAGGTCTTGAAAAGGCCTTGATGGAAAGCGACAGTGAGACAGAAGGAAAAGTTGACCTAGGCCAAAGGAAAGAGATGGTTGAGGAGGAGATGTTTGAAGCCTTCATGGCTGAACATACATTTTTAGTCGAAGAACCAGTAGGAACAGACCAGTCGAAGGAAGTCACTAGTATTGAAATGCCAGAATGCATTATGGAAGATGCTTATGAAATAATTGAACAAGTTAGCCTGGAAAAGAAGCAAGTGCAGCCAGTAGTTCAGTTTGGCTTATTTCCTCCAGTGTCAGTGAATATGGTGCATATACTACCACAGGAGTTCCAGACTGAAGATGGAAACCAAGAAGGTCAGGAGATTGACCCTATTCCAGTTTCTAGTGAAGATTCACAGGTTAGTATGGTTCAAGATGAATCTGAAGTGGCCGCACTGATGGAAACTGAGGACGAGAGTAAGGAAGAAGTGAGTATTAATCTCTCATATCCTTTTGAGTATCCTACAACATCCATGACACAGCATGTCAAGCCCTTGTATATCAAGGCTTTTTTTTGATGATATACAGATGAATAGGGTATTGGTGGATAATGGGGCAGCAGTGAACTTGCTTCCGAAATCCTCTTTGAAGAAACTAGGGAAAAAGAACCCCAGATTAATCCCAACCAGCACAACCATTGCTGGTTTTGCTGGGGATAAGCAGATGGCTCAGGGTATTCTGCCCATTAACCTGAGTGTGAGAACCAGAGATTGCATGACGACATTCTTTGTTATTGATAGTAATACTAAGTATAATGCTTTACTTGGCAGGGATTAGATTCGCACCAACAAATGTGTGCCTTCCTCTCTACATCAGAAGATAATGTTGGCCTTATGTAATGGAGAGACAGAGGAGATTAATGCAGACCCTCAACCCTTTATCTCTTGTGTTGACTTTGCAGAGGCCAAGTTGTATACTGAAGGAGTGACACCACTCAGTATATTGATGGTTCAGCCGAAGTGACGGCTGATGAGGAAGTAGCACACCTGAAGCACTTGGTACAGGAGAGTGCTAATGAAGAATTCGTCATCAAAGATGATAATGATGCCTGGTTGAAGATGAAACCCAAGAAGTCAGACCCTTGGCTTTAGTCAAGTTTTCAGCATTGGACTTAAAATCAATAATCCAAAAAGTTAAGGAACAAGAGAAGGAAGCCATAGTAGTTGGTTGTAAGCAGGAACAACAACAGGTCAGACCTTTGACCTTTGATAAATATTGTGCATTGGACATCAAAACAAAAGTCCAGGAAATACAGGAAGAAGAAGCCTTATGGACAGACTTTGTCTATGAGGAAGAAGGCAAAGATGTTGAATAAGAGAAAGTGGGAGCAGAACAAAGCAAAGAAATTGCTTCGAGGACAGAAGAAATCAAAAGAGAAGCATTAGTGAGTTTTCAAATACAAGACCCCTTGGAAGAAGTTAATTTAAGGGAAGGTTCTGCACAGCAACCCACTTACATCAGTGCTTGGTTAAGTGCTCTTGACAAGGGCTAGTTATTAATGGTCTTAAAGAGATATAAAGATTGTTTTGCATAGTCTTATAATGAACTGCTAAGATTGGATAGGTCATTAGTGGAACATAGGCTCCCTATGAAGCCTAATTTCAAGCCATACAAGCAGAAGCCAAGAAGGATGAGTCCTGAAGTGATTCAGAAGGTCAAGGAGGAAATTCTTGGGCTCTTTAAGGCAGGTTTTATTAGAATAGCCAGATATGTTGAATGGCTATCCAATATTGTGCCTGTGATTAAAAAGAATGGTAAAATGAGGGTATGCATCGATTTTCGAAACCTGAATTTAGCAACTTCAAAAGATGAGTACCCCATGCCCATAGTAGACTTATTGGTGGATAGTTCAGAAGGGCACAAGATTTTATCTATGATGGATGGGCATTTTGATTACAACCAAATCTACATTGTATAGGAGGATGTCTATAAGATAGCATTCAGATGTCTTGGGAACATTGGCACATTCGTATGGGTTAAAATACCATTTGGCCTAAAGAATGCTGGGACTACATATCAAAGGGCAATGAACACTAGCTTTCATGATTTCATTGGAGGGTATTTAGAGTGTTACATTGATGGCATTGTAGTAAAATCCCAGTCCATGGAGGAACATTTGGTTCACTTGGAAGCAGCTTTCGAAAGAATGAGAAAGTTCAAGTTGAAGCTTAATCTTCTCAAATGTGCTTTTGGTGTATCAGTTGGAAACTTTTTGGGCTATGTAGGATAGAAGAAAGGAATGCAGATTGATTAGAATAAATCCAAAGCCATCATTGAAGCCAAGCCTCCATAAAGTAAGAAATAAGTACAAAAATTCCTTGGACAGATTAATTTTCTTCGAAGAATTATTTCTAACACTGCAAAGAAAACTGAAGTATTTTCTTCCTTATTAATGTTGAAAGATGAAGGGGAGTTTGTGTGGACTGCAAAGCATCAAACTGCTTTCGAAGGAATTAAAGCCTACTTGGCCAAGCCTCCAGTGTTGATGCCACCAAAGAGTGATAAGCCCTTGAAGTTGTACATTGCTATAGCAAAAGATTCATTGGGAGTTTTCTTAACTCAGGACAATGAAAAAGGCAAAGAGTAAGCAGCTTATTACCTTAGTAGGTTTTTAAATTCTTGTGAATGTAAATATTTAGCTGTAGAAAAGTTGTGTCTTACATTGTATTTTGCTGCAATGAAATTAAGATATTATCTTTTGCTTACAATTGTCTTGGTAATTGCAACCACAGATTTGGTTATGTATATGTTATCTAGACCTACGTTGAAAGAAGAATTGGCAAATGGATACTGGTCTTATCAGAATTTCATTTAAAATATGTCCCCCAAAAGGTAGTAAAAGGACAAGTTTTAGCTAATTTCTTGGCAGATCGTTGTAGACCGCCTGAACTCTGCTCCGCGCGCGAGGGCGCGAATTGTAGTTCTAGTTACTACAGTTCGGACTCCTGTCATGGTTCTGAATCTAATCTCACAAAGTGCAATGTAAGACTGATAAATCACCAAAGAGTCCAAATTCGGAAAATCGTTTTGGAAAATCGATTTTAATCAAAAAGCGCCAAACATGGACTGCTTTGTCAGATTTCAGAGTCGCCACCTAAATATTTTGTTTCGGGAAATTTAGGAAATCCTGACTCGAGCCTAAGGCCACGTGTCCATCATCACCAAAGTTGCCTCGGCTCGGGAACTTGGGTACGAGAGGGGAAGGTCCTGAAATGAGCACCCCCGCTCGCCCGATCAAAGGATCGGCCTCTACTAATATGATATGTTGTTTTTGAAAACACATGTGTTCTTTTTCCGGTTATTAATCTAGAATTACTATGTGATGCGCACAGCATACAAGTATAGACTAAATCACTCAATTTGGAGCAAAACATCTCATGTTTGTTTTTCGAAAATGGTTTGAAGTTGCTACCCTCAAGTAGGCTAAAATGCAGATTTGCCACCCTTAAGTGGGCTTAAAACTTGATTTTGCCACTCCGCAGAGTGGGCTTAAAACGCACATTTTGATGAATTGTTCAAATTCAAGCAATGAAGCCTTTATCCACATGCATTCAAGCAGTTATAGCAGTTAAGCACATAGCCTTATGGCAAGCATGCTATACATGGCAACATACACATCTCATGCAGTATGCTAAAGCGTAAAAGCTTACCTAGTACTCCGAGCCAAAACAGAAGCTAGTTAGAAATCATGCATGATCCTAGCTATGTCAAGAATGCCTAATGTAACACATGCAAAAATGCAACTAAAATAGGCTCGGCTATCTAGAATGGCATATGAATGTAACACTTGATAACATGCTTTGAAACACGTATTCAAGAAAGTGTATTGAAATACAATGCAGTTTGAATGATGCGCCGAGCCCGGTGCATGCAAGACGAATGAATGATGCATGCATGCAAACATAAGGATGCTAATTGAAACATGCCCTAAAACTAACCATCAAAAACTGGTAAATAAAAGGGAGAAAGACGTGGGGTTGGAAGACATGCATCACACACACGTATACTTATTACAGCAGTTGCCCTCTCGACGGAGGGTCCGAAAAATAAGCTAAGCTAATCTACGCTAAGCTACTTATTACAAGTAAACTAATTAACTAACTCTAGCTAATTAAGTATTACAACCCAAATTGAAACAAATAGCTATGCTAAGCTAATTAGAATATTACAAAACAAATCAAATGACTAGTTTACACGAACTAATCATAAGTAATGAAATGGCCTCACGGGCAAGGAAGAGATGCATGCTCGGTCGGCTTCGCTCGGAAATCCATTACCGTGCCTCATGATGCCTCTGTTTGCACTCTTTTGGACTTTTGAAAATTGTGCCAACTTCCAAGATGCTTCTGATCCACCTTAGGAACATGCTGAGGGGTGGTCGGCCAAGAGGAATGGCCATCGGCCAAAGTTAATGGCTATCGGCCAATTCTGATGGCCGGTCGGCAGCCTTGGTGGCCGGTCGGCAGCTTTGATGGCCGGTCGGCCATTGATTCCTACAATTTCTCCTTTTGCTACAACAGAGCAGAAACAGAGGCATGGTAGTGTATTCGCAAGGAAATGTGTGTGCAACCACACTCCTTATCATGTCTCAAGCTCAAAAGAGTGTAGTGCTCGACTCTCGAGCCACCAATCACGCATCTCGATGCATGATGGCCAAAGGGGCAAGCTTGCACAATGTTGATGAATGCACAAATAACACATAGGACTCGATGAACCTCCACTTTATCATACATAATCAAAGGTGTCGGTGACCTAAGGAATGAGGCCCGTTTCATCACTTTGAGTATGAAACGTCCCTCGTTCCTCGTGTTTGGATTAATGTTTGATCCAAACACAATGCAATGCAACAACATGCAAGACACAGTGCAATGCAACAACATGCTATCTACCAATGCTAAAGTGGCATGCATGAGGTTCCATCATGTGAATAATGCATGCATGGCATGTTTGAAGGCTAAAGCATCAAAGCAAATAAAGAGCATCGTTCAAGAGGCATGCAACACAATGCTCAATGGACTTAAACCACATATGGACAGACCTAAGAGGGTCCAAAACAGTGGCCAACACACCAAAACTTAGGCACAAAAGGGCCAAGAACACATGCTCATGTGATGACTCATCAACTAGGCATAAGGGTCAACTCTTAAAAAAACACTTAAAGAGTGAAAAACATAGAAGTGTGACAACACTATATGCTCTGAAATATCATTCCAAATGATGCTAAAACATGCAACTACCACAAATGAGGCATGCTAGGAGGCTCAAAGCTTAAGACTAGCAAAGGTACTTGCACCATAGCCATATCAAGCAAGCCCCAAAGGGCCAAGATGACTCAAAACAGTCCCAAGGCAGGTCAAAACAATGCCAAAACATGTATGGAATGAAGCCAAAACAAGCTAGCATGGTAAGCCAAAATACCAAGCATGCAAGAGGCAATGAGTATGGTTACACTACAAGTGTAAGAAGCAAATGAAGGATGCTTTAACCAACCAAAAATAGAGTTGTATCATGGCAAAATAACACCAAAAAAACACTAAAATGACATCCTAAAAGCTTAGGCAAGATGGCATACATATTGGCTCATGTTTAAGGCATAAAGCATAACTTTCCAAAAGTATTGAAAGAGTGACACATGTGAGTGTATGACAATGAAACATGCTTTGAAATCATATATCAAATGATGCTAGATCATGCAAATAGCCCAAGCAATGTATGCTAGTGAACTCAAAACACAAAGTTAGTGGGCAAGATTGAACTATGGCTATACAAAGCAAGGTCCAAATGATCAAGACCACCCAAAACAGAGCTAAGGCATGCCAAAACAAGGCCAAAAACTTGTTGAGATAGAACCAAAACAGGCTAGCATGATGGATCAAAGCATTGAGCACACAAGGCTAAATGGCAAGATTACACTACAAGTGTAAAAAGCATGCATGAGGTAACCAAACCAAGCCAAAACAGAGTTATATCATGTTAAAATAAAGCCTAAAACATGCTAAGATAGAGCCTCAAGGAGGTAGAAAAACATGCTACTTTGATGAGCCATCAACACAAGCAAACAAGATACAAAAGGGGGGGGACCACCCCCACCTATTTGGAGCCTCAAAACACACTTTCCACCACTGAAATTCCTTTGGAGTTCAGTGGTTAAAAGGCCAAGAGAAGGTGATCTCAAAGGCCTAAAGAGATAATACAAAACAAAGCAAAATAAGGCACAAAAGGGGGTAGACCACCCCCAACACTAAAGAGGCCTTAAAAAAACATTTCAAACACTTGAAAATGAAGCTTTTTACACTTGAAAGCTAAGCCAAAAGAAGCATGCAAAGATGGCTAAGTACTCAAGCAAAACAAAGCTTAAAAGAGGATATGGGACTCACCCTTGAAGAACAACAAAACCAGTAGCTTTTCTGAGCCAAAACCAACCTTAGGATGCTAAAACAAGTCCTCTGGAATCTCAGCTCCAAGGTCAAGAGGTTTGGCCAAGAGGTTGTAGGCAAAATGTGTGAAGAACACTCACTTTCAAGCAATATATATATATAGAGAGAGAGAGAGAGAGAGAGAGTTCTTGAGAGAGAGATATATTTGATCTAATGCAAAATTTCAGAACCTCTGGAAAGGGAGAGGGACCTCCCCTCTTATAGAAATCCAAGTCTCAAGCTTGTTGAACAAGCTAGAGGCTTGGTGCAATCCCTCCATACACGTGTATGGAGGATGAATTCTGTGCTCACCAGCTGGCACAGCTGGCAAAGAAATATCTGAAAAAGCAAAGAAAAAAGCCTCGGTCAACAAACATGGCCGACCGGCCAACACTGATGGCCGATGGAAAGAGTTCATGGCCAATGGATTGGAGGGCTGGCCAAAAGGCCACCCCCTTCCCTCAGAAACAAAACCACAAGCCCTTGGTCCACAACCAAGCACAAAATAGACAAGTTGAGAGGCTCCAAGGCAAGGCGCACAGCCGAGACCTTCAGAAACTCAAAACGAACACGAGCATGGATGATCATCGAGTGTTTAAACGATGATGTCCAAGTCTTGAGGACGGTCAAAAATGGGGTGTCTACAATCATCCATGTTAGACAGAAAGCCAAGAGATAATGGATCTTAGTATGGTTAATATTGAGCCATAGCAAATGTGGTTTGATGGATCAAAAGCCAATGGTCTAACTGGAATTGGTGTGGTGATTAAGTCACCACATGGGGTAGAAACCACACATGGTTTTAGAGTTGATGAAATTATTTGTTCCAATAATCAAGCTGAATATGAAGCTTTAATAATGGGACTGGAAATGCTTATTGGATTACAAGCTCATGCAGTTGATATATTTGGAGATTCTCAATTGGTGGTCAACCAATTGAAAGGAATTTTTAAATGTCAAAGTGCAAGCATATTGTTATACTATGTTGTTGCATTACATTTGCTTTCTTAGTTTCAGATAGCAAATGTGACTTATATCCCAAGATTCATGAATGACAAAGCCAATGATGTAGCTCAGAAAGCTTCGAATTTTAGGAGAATGGATGACACTCAAATGAACATAAGTCAAGCAACATATCAAAAATTAATACCACCTTTAACTAATAATGACTTACAAGATTAAAATTGGAGGCATCCAATAATGCAGTACCTAACTAACCCATCTTCAAAAGCCAGCAGAAAGATCAAATTACAATCTACGCAGTACATAGTGTATGGTAATGCACTTTACAAAAGGGGAGCAGATGGGTTGCTATTGGAATGTCTAGGGCCAAAAAAGGCATTGACAGCCATGGCTGAAGTTCATGAAGGCATCTGTGATGCTTATCAGCCTGGTATGAAGATGAGATAGCTGCTTCAAAGACATTCCTACTATTGGCCCACCATTCTTAAAGATTGTATAGAATATGCTAGAGGTTGCCAGGCATGCCAAAAGCATGGCATGATAAGACATGTACCAATAACTGATTTACATGTAGTTGTGAAGCCTTGGCTATTTAGAGGATGGGCTATGGATATGATAGGGAAAATACATCTACCCTCTTCGAATCACCATTGTTTCATCTTAGTGGTTACAGACTACTTCACTAAGTGGGTTGAAGCTAAATCATATAAACCTGTAGACCAAACTGAAGTTATTGGATTTATTAAAGATCTGATTCATAGGTTTGACATCCCACAGACCATAACTGTGGATAATGAGACTGTATTTGATGGAAAAATGGTAAAGTCTTTCGTGATAGCGTTTGGAATTAGCCTTGTTAATTCTACCCCTTATTATGCACAAGCAAATGGTCAGACATAATCATCCAATAAGTCTTTGAAAAAAGAAATATAGAGAGTTATGGAAGACAATCCTAGGAACTAGCATAACTTGCTGTTGGATGTATTGTGGGCTTATAGGACTTCTCCAAGATCAAGTATAGGAGTTACTCCTTATGCCGTAGTATATGGGCATGATGCAGTGTTACCTGTAGAAATTAACATCAAGTCCTTAAGGGTGAGATACTAGGATCATTTAGTTCCTGAGTAGTACCATCAGAGCATGTTCTTGGAATTAGAAAATGTGGATGAAGCTAGAATTTTTGCATTAAATAACATTCATTTCCAAAAGAAGAAAGCAGCAAAAAACTATAATAAAAAAGTCAAGCACATTAGCTTTGATGAAGGTGATTTGGTATGGAAGACAATACTCTTAATAGGAATTAAAAGCCATAAGTTTGAAAAATAGTCACCTAATTGGGAAGGACCATATCAAGTTCATAGAGTCTTGTCTTGGGGAGCATACCATTTGAGAAATTTGAATGGGTATGTACACCCTAAGAAAATTAATGACAGGTACTTGAAACCTTATTATCCAACTGTGTGGGAAACACAAGAAGTATAGAAAATGCTAAACAAGAGAAGCATGAAAACACTCAAATATAATAAATAAAGAATTCATTTCATAAGGAGTTAAGTACACGCAACCATAGATTAACCCAAAAGTCAGTACAATGTTTCAGTTGTTTCCTTACAATTGATTATTTACTCTTAAGGGATGTGAACAATTGAATGGCTGTAGTCATCTCCTGCCTTCGATCAGCCAGACCTTGGTTGGTGATTTGCAGCTTTATAGTAGTTCGATCCAAAGCCAGGTTAACTGCTGATAACTCTTCGTCTAATTGAGCTTTCTTCTCCAAAAGTTGGGCTCGAAATTGAGAGATAGAGAAATGTTGTTCTTCCAATTCAGACACCTCAGCATGTATATGGAAAACAAATTCCTTGTCTCTTAACAATTTCTCATCTGCAACTTTGGCAGCATGGCAGATGTTGACATAAAAGTCAACGGTAGCTGTTGCTTGAGACAAGTGACTTGAAATAGCCATGTTGGATTGCTCAATGACCTTGTAGCACTGGAGGAAACCATTCTTGATAATAGGTCTTTTCAAGGCTTCAAATGGGATCCTCGAGAACAATGTCAACAACTCTAAACAGATGCCCAAATCCAATGAAGGTGAGGAAGCCTGTAGACGCCCCACTTTTGACTGCCCGCAAGACTTAGACGCTTGATTCAGTGCACTTGATGATGAAAGTTAAATTGCGAATTCGCAACGATTCAGAATTAATTAGGCTTTCGAAATAGTTTCACATCTTCAACATTTACCTTGTTTGAACCCTTGGGTCTCATTTCTAGACCATTTCTCATCCTGAGCTGAGTTGAAACCAAAAAAACAAGGGAGTGTAGACCGCCCCGAGGGCTCCCAGGCGCTCCGCGCTGCGAGGGCGCAAGAATCCGGTTTGCTCTCTAGCTGTTACAGTTCGGACTCAATGTCACAGTTCTGAATCTAATCTTACAATGTGCGATGTAAGACCGATAAATCACCAAAGAGTCCAAATCTGGCAAATCATTTTGGAAAAACTGATTTTTATAAAGAAGTGCCAAACATGGACTGCTTTGCCAGATACAGAGTCGCCACCTAAATATTTTATTTTGGGAGAATTTAGGAAACCTTGACTCGTGCCTAAGGCCACGTGTCCGTCATCACCAAAGTCGCCTCGGCTCGGGAACTTGGGTATGAGAGGGGAAGGTCATGCAATGAGTACCCCCGCTCGCCCGATCAAAGATCGGCCTGTACTAAGCATGATATGTTATTTTTGAAAACACATGTGTTCTTATTCTGTTTATTTAACCTAGAATTACTATGTGATGCGCACAACATATAAGTATAGACTAGATCGCCTAAGTTGGGACAAAACATTGCATGTTTCTTTGTTTGAAAATGGTTTGAAGTTTGCTACTCGCAAGTAGGCTAAATCGAGGATTTCAACGAATTGTTCCAATTCAAGCAATCCAACCTTCACCCACAGGCATTCAGGCAGTTATATCAAATAAGCAGTTAGCCTCATGGCAAGCATGCTTTCATGGCAACATTAACACACATGCAGTATGCTAAAGCGTAAACACTCACAGTGTACTCCGAGCCAAAACAGAGAACTAGTTAGGAATCATGCATGATCCTAGTTCATGTTAAGATGGCTAATGCAACACATGCAAAAATGCAACTAAAATAAGCTCAGCTATCCTAAGATGTAATGTGAAATGCAACTTGGTAACATACTGTTGAACATGTATTCAAGTAAATGTATTGAAATACAATGCAGTTAGTGTGATGCGCCGAGCCCGGTGTATGCAATACAGATGAATGGATGCACGAATGCGAGCATAAGGATGCTGAATGAAACATGCCCTAAAACTAACCATCGTAAGCGGTTAAGTAAAAGGGAGAAAGAAATGGGGATTGGAAAACATGCATCACACACACGCACGCTTATTACAACAATCGGCCCTCTCGACGGAGGGTCCGAATAAAAAGCTAACTAGCTAATCTAAGCTAATTAAACTAATTATTACACAACGAAACTAGCTAACTAACAAACTAACTAATTAAGCTATTACAAAACAAATAAGCAGCTAAACGCATTAACTGCTTAAATTACATAACCAAAGCATAAGCTAGCTAAGCAAATTAGCTAAGTAAAGTAGTAAATAGAGGTGCTCTCAGAGGGAAGAATGCATGCATGCCCGGTCGCTTTGTTCGGAAATCCGTCGCGATGCCCCAACTTGCCTCTGTTTTGTAATTGTTCTCAGAACCTTGCACCAAGCTCCATAAAGCTTAAACTCCACCATGGGAACCTGTGGGAGGGTGGCCGACCACCTAGGGGTGTCACCGGCCATGGCTGACCACCTATCTTTGTTGTAGACCAGAAAAAGTGGTCGACCAGCTAGTTTTTCTGGCTAGCCGACCAGTTGTTGCTGCCAAACTCCAGTTTTCTGCAACAGAGAATAAGAAAGGGCATGGCAATGTATTTGCAAGATATGTGTGCACAACCACCCTCCCTATCATTTCATGAGCTCAAGGGAGTGTGGTTCTTGACCCTCGGGCCACCAATCACGCATCTTGATGCATGATGGCCGAGAAGCCAAATTGCACAATTCAATATGAAATGAATGCACAAATAAACACATAAGGCCTAGAACTCTATCATGTATGATCAAGAGCATCGGCGACTGAGAATTGAGGCACGTTTCATCCCTTCAAGTATGAAACGTCCCTCGTTCCTCGTGTTTGGACTAACACCTATTCCAAACAAAATGCAAGCAACAACATGCAAACATGCAATGCAACTTAAGCATGCAAACATGCAATGCAATAAAACAAGCATGCAAACATTCAATGCAATGTAACCTAGCATACTCAATGCTAATGGCATGCATACTCAATGCAATGTACAACATGGCATACTCAATGCGAAGAACAACATGCTAGATGGACTTAAACCAAATGTGGACTGACTTCAGCCATGCCCAAATCAGTGGCCATAATGATGAAACTAAGGCACCAAAAGACAAGGCATGCATGCACAATGCATTGGCCAATCAACTAGGCCTAAGAGCACAACTCTCAAGAGTGCTCAAAGAGTGACAAGCATGGAAGTGTAACAACACTAAGTGCACTGAAATCAAGTAAGGAATGATGCCAGATCACTCAAACAATATAAGTATATCATGCAAAGGTTCTTAAAGCATAAAGCTAGCAAAGAGGACTACAAATGGAGCATGCAATACATGGTACAAATGCATGAACTAACCACGGACAGAGCTGAAATAGGTCCAAACAATAGCCAAAACATGCTGAGATGAAGGCTCAAAGGCCTAGACATGCAAGCATACACACTTGGCCACAAACAAGACAACAATGCTCAAAACTCAAAGGCACTTAAAGAGTGAATGAAGTGGGAACATGGCAATGCTACATGCTCTGAAATGTCATGGTGAATGATGCCAAATCATGTACACAACACAAATGAAGCATGCTATGGTGCTCAAAGCTTGAAGCTAGCATAGGCATTTGTACTACAACTATGCCAAACATGAAGCATATGGCAAGGGCAACCCAAAATAGTCCTAGAACATGTCAAAATGAGTCTAAAACATGTATAGAAGGAAGCCAAAATATGCTAGCATGGAGAGCATAAGGCATGGTGAATGCAAGACAAATAAGGTGGATTACACTACACCTACTAAGACTAAGCATGAGATGGATTCGCCAACAAAAATCAGAATTATATCATGGAAAAATAATCCCAAAAACACATTGAAATGATAGCTCGCAAGCTTAGGCATGAAGGCATACACAATGACTCATGTTAAAGGCATATAAGGCAAACCCTCCAATGCATTGAATAAGTGAAAGATGTGGATGCATGGGCATGAAACATGCACTGAAATCATATTTCAAATGATGCCAAATCATTCAAATAGGCCAAGCAACGCATGCTAGTGGACTTGATACGCAAAGCTAACAAGCTAGAATGCACTATAGCTATACAAAGCATGGCATACATGACCAAAAAAACACAAATCAGAGCTTAAGCATGGTAAAACATGGACAAAAGCTTCTTAGAGTTAAGCCAAAAGCATGCTAGAATGACATGTTAAAGCATGATGCATGTTAGGCTAAATCATGGAATTGTACTACAAGTGCATGGAGCATGCAAGTGCCAACCAAACCAAACCTTAACAGAGGTATGACATGGTAGAACATCACCAAAAACATGCTGAAATGGACTCAACATAAGCTAGAAAGACATGCTACTTCATGAAGCATACAAGACTAGTTTATGAAATTTACACTACAAGTGTATAAGGCATGTAAGAGCCAACTAAAGCAACCCAAAATAGATCTAAGGCATGTTAAAATAACACCAAAAACCTATTGAGATGGCCCCAAAACAAGCTAGAAAGACATGCTCAAACATGAGACACACAAAGCTAGTTTGTAAGATTTACACTACAAGTGTATAAGGCATACATGGAATGACCAAACCAAGTCAAAACAGATCTGAGGCATGCTGAAATAACCCCAAATACATGCTAAGATATGACCAACAAAAGCTTAACAAACATGCTCAAACATGAGGCATATGAAGCAAGTATACAAAACACAAGGAGAGGGGGTGACCCTCTCCTATTAGGGACCTCAAAACTACCTTTCCACCACTGAAAATCTTTTGAATTTCAGTGGTAGAAAGGTCATGCAAAGGTGATCCCAATAGCTTAAAAGGATGGCACAAAACAAGGCCCAAACAAGGCGTAAGAGGGGGTAGACCACCCCCAATACAAAAGTGACCTTAAACAAACATCACAAGGACTGAAAAATAGAACTTTTTGCAGTGGAAAGCTAAGCTTAAATCAACATGAAAATAGGTCCAAAAGCTTAAGCAAAAATGGGGGTTTAAAAGGTTAAAAGCTCACCCTTGAAGGCCACCTTCAAAACTGCAACTCCAGCCACTTTTCTGAGCTCAAACCAGTCCAAGAACTCTAAAACCAACTCCAAGAAGCCTCAGCAACAAAGGGATGATGTTTGACTGTGTGTTTGTGTACAAAAGTGTGATAAAATGACACTTAAAGGCACAAAATAAGAACAAACAAGGAAATATAGAGACAAGGGTGTATGTATCACTCAAGCCTCAAAATTCTGAACCTAGAGGAGGGAGGAGGGAGGAGGGAGGAGGTGGTTCTCTCTTATAGAGAACAAAAGGTAAAGCTTCTTAAGGAAGCTAAGGGTTTAAGGCCATCCCTCCATACACGTGTATGAAGGATGGTTTCAGTGCCCTTCAGCCGTGCCAGCTGGAGGAAAATATCTCCAAAAAGGTGACAAAAAGTAGCCGACCACCACAAGTGGTCTCCCAAGACAACAAGGTGGTGGTGTGGTGGCTGACCAGAAAAGGTGGCCCAAAGACCAAGAAAGCCAGTTGTCAGACCAGAAAACTGGCTGGCGGGAAGAAAAGTGATCTCCAAGGGGAAATACTGGTCTCCAACCCTTGTACCACCTTTCAAACAAGGAAAACAAGGTTTGTACCAAAAACAAGCCAAACGGATGCAAGACGAAAGTTCAGGAGGCAAAGTGCGCAGCCAGAAGCCTCGAAAACTAGTCTATAGGCATCAAAGGTGGTCTACGACCACAAAAGTGGTCTCCCAGACCACAATGTCCCTCTAGGTAGGGGCAACAGGGCATGGTTCAAAAATCACCCCAAACGGAGAACGTTAAGTGCTCCCGAGGCAAGGCGTGCGACCAAAGGCTCCGAAAATCGAAAACTGGTCTCCAAACGAGAAAAGTGGTCTACAACCACAAAAGGATGGTCCACAGACCACCCCCTCCCTCCAGGGAAGAGAAACAAGGTTCAGTCCGCAAACCGAGCCAAAGCACAAAGAGTTTGAAGGCCCGGAGACAAGACTCTCAGCCAAAACTCCGAAACCTCAGAACGAGCACAACATGCACAATCACCGAGCGCTCAATCGATGATGTCTGAGTCTTAAGGTCAGTCAAAAATGGGGTGTCTATAGGGAGGCCATCAAGGCCCGGCCGTGCATTGGTGATTGCCGGCCGTGGCTATGAATGGCCGGCCGGCCTTCGATGGCGATAAACACTATTCTGGGCGGGAGGTCGCTAGCTGTCCATTTTTGAAGATATTTGTCACCTTTTCAGCTCGAATTCTATAAAATCGAAGCTCTGGGATTGTTTTGAGGGTTGAACAAAATATCTAGAAGAGAGATATACACCTTGAGAGCCTTGACTCCTCCTTTTTCTATTGCAAGGCATCCTTTGAGCTAACCTAGTTTGCTTACACCACCACTACACACCCTATACAACCTTGTTTCATCATCCTAAAGCCTTGGTTGATCTTGAGGAAGTGTAATTCAAGCTTGAGAGTGCATTGAAATTGAGTTGGAAACTCTAAGAACAAGCTTGCTTCTTGAAAGGTATAAGCTTGCTTTCTCTTTCTTTGCTTTCATTTTTGTTCTTTACTCCATCATTCTTGCTGTTTTGGTTGTTTTTGAGCTTATTTGAAGTGTTGGAGTTGAGTTGGAAGGGTCACCAAAAGGGTAGAAAGAGCTTGCTCTTTCTACACCTTTATCTCATAACCTAAACTCTTCTTTTCACTCTCCTTATTTAGTATTCAAACTAATTTTCAGAGGTTTTAAGAGGGCTGAAAATCACGCTTTGAAGCTCCAAAAATGGAGGGATTAGCCACCCTTCCTTATTCTTATCATTTAGCCTTAAATTCTTATATTTGTTGCCTAGCTTTTGTCCTCTTTTCATGCATGTTTTATCTCTAATTTGCATGTGTTTGGGACTTTTTTGAGGTTGCCTAAGCCTTTCCATTTGGTTCACACCTTGTTAGGCACCCTTGAGGTTACATAGTTAACACACCTCTTGCTTAACATGCTTTCTTGGATCATTTCATATGCTTTGAGGCTGATTTTTCACTAATCAATTAATGAATCCACATATTTCATTTATGAGAATGGTTACAACCAATTGAGGTTACTCAAGGCATGTAAAAGAGACCTACACTTAATGGCTTAATCTCTTCGGAGATTCATTGTCAACGGTGTAGTCTCCTTCTCATGTTTTAGAGAGACCTCTTGTTTGACATCACTTCTTGGACTAGAGGACTTTGAACATCATGTTTGGACAAATGGACTAATGAATGGCTAGGCCTAAAACAATTGGTTTAAAATTTGGATCAACCCACTTAAAGAAAATGGCTTGAATAGCTTAAACTTGGCCGGACGTTATGCCAAGTTCCTTTGTGTTAAGGGTTATCAAGCATTAATTCATAGTGTTTTTGATGTCCTTGAAGCATCTCAACTTCCTCTTTTTTGAGTTCATTCCACGACAAAAAGGGGAGGGGTGGTCTATTTGCATTGCATTCATTGATTTTTTTGGTCCAAGATGATATCTGAGATCATCAAGCGATCACATCGCTCATTGATGGCTTTGGAGTTAATCCTAACATTCTCTTGAGGCTTTCCTATGACAGAGAAGGAAGGAAGGACAAACAGAACTTGAAAATGCTCTATCTGCATTGATTTCACCTCAGAGCACAAAAACAGAGTTTGCACCAAATCAATGCACGGTCGGCCCTCTGTGGGCCCGGCCGCCCATCAGTAATGCACGGCCGACCTTTGGTGTGTGGCCAGCAGTGCAGTTTTGCAAAAACAGAGGCAGTGGCTGAAGGTGAAACGGAGACAGTCTGGGGTAGACAGAGCAACTTTCAGGCGATATGCGTGCAACCTCCATCCATCTTCCTTGGTGCTCACATTGAAGGCGTTTGATTGCTTTAATTGATTAATTAGTATAATGAATTATGTTGTAATTTGCTTAGTTAATTAATGGTAACTAATTCATGTAAACGTTGAAATTATTTAAGTAGAATAGTTAGTTAATTACTTTATGTTGAAATTAATTAGCTTAATTGCTTTGTAAGTAAATTAGTTAAGTATTTAGCTAATTAGATTGATTTGTAATATCTAATTAGCTTAGAATAGTTAGTTAAACTGTGTTGTAATAGTTAGCTTAATTAGCGTAGCTAGTTAGTTAGCTTATTCATTCAGACCCTCCTTTGCGAGGGCATAATGTTGTAATAAGTGTGCGTGCGTGTGTGTATGACTTCCAACCTCACGTCTTTCTCCCTTTTATTTAATCGCTTTTGATGGTTAGATTAGGGATCATATTTCAATTAGCATATCGCATGCTTGCATCCATTCATTCGTATTGCATGCACCGAGGCTCGATCATTCAAACTGCATTATAATTTCAATACTTCTTTGAATATGTGTTTAATCGCATGTTGTTCAAATTGATTCATATGCCATGTTAGTAGCCGAGCATATTAAATTGCATATTGCACGCGTTGCATTAGGCATCTTGTATAGTTAGGATCATGCATTTTTCTAACTAGTTTTTGTTTTGGCTTGGAGTACTCGGTGAGTTTTATGCTTTAGCATACTTGCATGAGTGTGATTGCCATATTGCCATGATTAGCATGCTTGCCATGAGGCTATGTGCTTAATTGCTAAATTGCATGAATACTTATGGATGAAGGCTTGTTGTTTGAATTGGAATGATTCAACAAATGTGCGTTTTAAGCCCACTTTGTTGAGTGACAAATCATGTTTTAAGCCCACTATGTTTGGTGGCAAATCCGCATCTTTAAGCCCACTTGAGGGTGGCAAATTCAAACCATTTTTGCAAACAAACATGAGTTGAATTGTTCCAAGCCTTGCAAACTAGTCTATACTTGATTGTGCGCGTCACATAGTAAAGCTAGTTTAATAATCGGAATAAGAACTCATAATGTTTATAAAACATTATATCATGATTAGTAGAGGCCGATCTTTGATCGGGCGAGCGGGGGTGCTCATTTCAGGACCTTCCTCTCTCGTACTTAAGTTCCCGAGCCGAGGCAACTTTGGTGATGACAAACACGTGGCTTTTGGCACGAGTCAGGGTTTCCTAAATTTCCCAAAAATAAAACATTTAGGTGGCGACTCTGTATTTGGCAAAACAGTCCAATTTTGGCATTATTTGATTTAAAATCGATTTTCTAAAAAGGTTTACTGGATTTGGACTCTTTAGTGATTATCAGTTTCACATTGCACTTTGTGAGACTAGATTAAAAAACGTAAGAGTCCGAACTGTGAGGCCTTCTTTTCAAACCCTTTCCGAAAGGCGAGGCGGGAAAAACGCGAGTCCACAAAGCCCTACTAATGGTTGAAGAGCTCTAAAAAATTTTCAAGAAAGAATCAGCCAGAACCAATGGCTGAGTTTCATTACTGGCTATTGGAATGGTAGAAGGCATGTCAAAAAGGCTAGCCAGTCTAGCTTCGAAAATGTCTATCTCTTCCATTGACATTGGTGGTGCAAAAAGGGCTCTAGTGGAAGGAAGAGATGGCTGCATAGGGATAGAAGAGGAGGATGAAGTGTCCCTAGCAGTTTCCATAGTCCTGGCCACCAGTAGGTCAAGAGAAGAAGGGCTAGAGCTGGATAGTGATGGTGGACAAAGAATTGGTGAGCTACCAGTATTTTCTCTGATAGAATCAGCTATCACTGGAGATGAAGTAATAACTGGGATCTCCTCAGGAGGGGAAGGAGCAACAAGGATTGTAGGGAGAATAAATTGGACTGAGTTAAAGGTTTGAAGAGGAAGGTATGGGGTTAAGCCGAAGGATAAAGATATAGGAATGCTTTACCTAAAAAAAGGCGTAAAAAGTGTAGAACCAGGAAGTGAGAGTATTGCTCGAATGGGCTTTACACTTAGAGGCACTTTAGTGTCAGTCTTCTTTTTCTTTTTTGTGGATGCTTCTAATAGTCTTTCAACTTCAGATGAAACTGAAGAAGTCCTTATCGAAGGAGAAGGTAGAATAGTTGTTGTTGCAAAAGAAGAAATACGAAGCAATGTTAAGTTTCAGTATTGAAAACTTGAGAAAGGAAACTAGAGACACAAAAGGAAATTACTAGTTTTAGAAGTGGTAGCAGTGGTTGGAGAACTATGAAGGGTATAATGTTCAGCAGTTTGTTGCCTCCTTGCAGTTTCTCTTTGGAGTACATTAGCAGCAGCAGCTTCATCCCTAAGTATTTGCTGTTGTCTCCTTTTCTCAGCCCTCTGGAATACAATGATCTCTTTAGAGTGTTCCACTTCCACTGCTTTAGCAGATGCTTCATGAATGGAATCCCCAGTGAAATCAGAGGGAGAGACCGTCATTTTCTTCTTTCTTTTTAATGGTGTCTCCTGTTCTTTCTCTGTTTCCTCTTCTCCTACGTGAGTCTCAGGTACCTCCTCTTTAGGATTAAGTAAGAGTTTTCTTTTCCTTTGTTGTTGTTGCTTGCTCTTGAGGAGATTTAAAGCTTGAACTCTTTAAGGAGAGTCTCCCTGTGAGGCACCTACACCACCTACACCAAAGAAGGAACTATAAGTAAAAAGCAAAATCATCATAAAGAAAGAGAAAAGAAAAGAAGCAGCAGTGCGTGCCTTTCTTCGAAGCAACTCTAGTGACTCTAGGAAGAGGTGAGGCAGGAGGAGCAGACTTTGTGGTAGCAGGAGTAAGAGCTGGGGTAGCATGAGCAGTGGAGGAAGTAATAACTCCAGTCCCCTTGGACTTGGTTTGAGGCACATCTACTACCACTAATAGATCTTGAGGAGCAATGGCCAAGTACACCTCCATATTGGCCATCCACCAATTCTGATATCTTTTCAGTGCATTGCCTTGGGGAGTGAAAGGTAGGTATTCAAAATCAATTAAGTCTTGGATAAACTTGGAGGGTGCCTCTTCTAATCTGGATCTTGGAGTCTTCAGTTCTCTGCTTGCAAGGTTTGAGTTAGACTGACTGCAGAGAGGGATAGGGATCCCCTGAGAGAGTCCAAATTGCCTAGCAAATTGGGCAAGGCAATAAGGCTCAGAGATGCACTTATAAGCTCTAGGGTTCATAGTGCCAATGAATAGCTCCCTCGGGATCAAAATAGAAGCCCACATATTTTTGTGTTGAGGCCTAGAGCAGGACTTACCGCTCAGAAAGGTCCTCAGCCAAGCTAGGCCAATATTGGCTTCGAAGGGACAAAAGAAGGTGGGAGAAGAAGGGGAAGCTGGGAGTTGATGAAAAAAAGAAAAGTAGAAGGCAAAGTTGGAAGGATAAAGAGAGACATTGGTTAACTTCATGCCATAAGTGGTAGGGTTTGACATTAAAAACTTTAGACATTTAGAGCGCAAATCAGTGAAGTATGTAAAAAGTCAGAGTTGGAGTATCCAAAATGGGCCTCCTTGATTGGTATCCATGGGTTTTTCACAAAAGATGGAACAAACTCTATAGACATGGCCCAAAACATATGGAGCTAAGCCCAAAACAAAGGCTTTGGCAAGAGGGGCAAACTTAGGCATAATCCTTTGAGAAGAAGTACAGAAGAGGAATTTGCAAAGCCAATACAATAAAAAGTAAAAGAATTCCCTATCAATCACAGAGTCTTTCTTTTTGTTCTTAGCCTTGACAAAGTCATTATAGGATGAGTTCAGAGGGAGAAGAAAAAAAGAGATGTTGAGGTCAGGGTAGTCTAGACCAAATGGAGTACCAATAGGGGATAACCCTAACAGATGGCAAATATCAAGGATAATAGGGGCCATCATACCATATCTAAATTGAAAGAAATTGAAAGTAGAATTCCAAAAACAAATAGCAGCAGGTATTAAAAATGGGTCCTCTGAAATAATGAACTTGGACAGTTGAAGGGCGTCGAAAAGGCAAAGTTCCAGGAGATCCAGTGTCCTAGCAGGGATGACCCAATCATACCATTCCTTCCATTCTAGTCTTACTGTGGGCCAGCAAGACCACCTTCATAAAGGAGGCAATGGTCCTCCAAACGCGGGTAAAGAGCTGGAAGCTGAGTAAGGACCTCTTTAAAAATAGGCCCATGCACATATTCCCGTTGCTCATGGCGACGGGGAAAGAAAATACGCCCATCAATAGCACTTTTCTCGCCAGCTTTGTATTTCTCACACTCTTCAGCAATGATCCTTTTTAAGGCTACGGATGGACTCACACGCTCCATGACTGGTATCTTCAAGGAAGAAGAAGCCATTGACAGAAGTTTTCAGAGGACGAAGGGTAAAGAAGTGGAGAGATCAATAGAAATGAAGGGTTTGTGTGTTGGCCGAGCAAGTAAATTAAAAGCACGAAAGGAAAGGGTTTTTAAACCTTTCTGTCCGAAAAATGCCCAATCAGTTTAAATGGGTAGAATTCATAAAGAAGTACTGAAGGTACGGATACGAAAAGTTTCTCTCAAGAGTGATAGTTTGGGGGGGAAACGTATCTCAAACACTCATATTGGCTTCGAAATCAAATATTTGGCTTCGAAGCCAAGCTTTGGCTCCAAAGCCAGATGACAAACATCCAACTAAGGCTTTGAAAGCAGGAAGTTGACTTCGAAGCACGTTTCATACCTAAGAGTATAAGAATGCTCAGGTGTTTGCTTCAAGGGGATTGAAGACTTGCTTTTAGGTTTCTTGTTGAAAGTAAAATCCTTCGAAGTAAAATTTGAAATACTCTGCAGCTAGAATTTGTTTTTTTTAGACTTGGAAGTTGCAAAAAATCAATATTTGGTTAAGTAGTGAAAGAACACAAAGGGACTCACTCTTTTCGAATAAAACAGTGCAATCCTTAAGGGAAGTTTCCATACTTCGAAACACATAGACTGTTTTTTCGAAGCAAAGATAGTTAATTCAAAGCTGTTGATGGTGTTAACCATATGATTGGAATGAAAAGACCTAAGGTAAGGATTGTCAATTATACTCCATATGTTGAGGAAATTCAAATTAGGTTTCTAGTATTTCATTGGAAATTTTCAAATCAGGTTTTAAAGGACAAAATTGGTAAATTCGAAATTCTGATTTTGTTTGCTTTGGGCAAATAGAATAGTTATAAGTATGCAATTGGAATATAAAACCAGACCATGCCGAATAAAGAAAGAAAAGCCTAGCTTTATTGATATAAAATATTTACATTGGGAAGACTT
The DNA here is from genome assembly GCA_036172215.1 of Camellia granthamiana. Lineage (NCBI taxonomy): Eukaryota > Viridiplantae > Streptophyta > Magnoliopsida > Ericales > Theaceae > Camellia > Camellia granthamiana. The sequence goes on along the minus strand of CM069903.1, from coordinate 22,831,776 downwards.
ATTTGGCTACATTCTTAATTTCGTAAAAATAAGGAATTGACAAAGTTACAAGGTCATGGAACTCAGTCTAGCAAAAATCAATAAACATATACTCTTTTATTAATCTATCTTCTATCCTATCCAAATTTGGTTTATCTAAATGATGAGTCCTTAATTGGAAGAAAAGTTGTTGGGCTTTCATTTCAAATTCTATGTGCTTAAAAGTCTTCTCTGTCTCATCCATCTTCTCATCCTCATGTACTTCGCCCATAATGGCATCTTTTCCATACTCTAAGTCTGGGTTTTTGAAGTTCTCAAATTCTTTGAGGAGATTCTCTACCTCATACTGAATTTGGATTTGAGCAGCAGCGGTTTCATTCAATACTTCATTGGTAATTTAAGCATTGATGTGCCAATTGAGCAGGAGGGAAAGTTGGTCTAGAAAAGCATGGAGCTCTGCATGGGCTACAGGTTTGAGAAGATGGCTACGAGAAATGATGTCACAAGCCCATAACAGGTTCTTATGAGGAATATCATCTCGTAGGACTTCGAAGGACAAATGGGAAAAAGCGGTAAGCAGGGTCTGAGCCCTATATTGCTGGTAAGCAGTTGGGGGAATTAGAGCTTGGTAAGGAGTGAAGTGTTGACTCTCGAAGATGGTGAGCCTCAATTCCTCAATCCAATTTGGGTTGGGGGGCAGCAAAGGAGCAGTGGGAGCCTCTCTGAAAAAAGATGGGAATTCAGGTTTGTTCACACACTTAAGCTAATTAGAGGAGCAAAGTTTTGCTCTTTTGGCTAGGAGTGCAGGACTGATTCCTAAGGCTTCATCAGGGTATGGAGCCCTTCACACCATTCGGGATGGCAGAGTAGAAGTGTACCATGCTGAAAGCAAGTTGTGCTCAAGGCTGCGTAGATGGTTGAAAGGAATATACGGGTACACTACAGAGCTGCGCTTGGAAGGATAGACTGCAAGAGGGTCATCGAATTCAGGAAATCGATGATGGATGCGCTCCCTCGTTTGAGGTTGAGTAGGAGTAGGCCAAACTCCCCAGCCAGAAGCTTTAGAAGAAGAAGAGGAAATAACAGCCTCAGCCCACGCAGAAGGTTTCGTGGTAGAAGAAGAGTTTCCAATATCCATTATTGTAAAGTCTTGGACTAAAGAATTGTGAACAATAGGTTTTTGATCCAAAGGTCGATGAATTGCAAAAGCTTTCATGACTTGAATAAATGGAGATGGATAGGTGTGGCTAATAAATGCATGAAAATTCTTTCGAGGGCGAACATCATTATTTAACAACTCTTTGTATGCTTGATCTATGTAAGAAAAGGTTTGTTTGGCCATGCCAACTGTATCAGCCTTTTCAAATGCTCAGATAGTAGGAAATGTTCGAGGCATAGAAAAGAATTTAATGCAATACAAACACTGCAATGAGGGACGTCGGCTGCATTTCTAAGAAGATGCAAAGCCTATGCACGTCCTAGGACGTGGGTAAAGTGCTTTGATCTACTAATATCACAAAGTAATGGGTATATTAGTGCGAGGGGTTATGTTGGCTGTATAAATTGTATAAGCCAATCACAATTCAACACGTTGCATGAAAAGGACAATTTGGGGAGTTAATACAAGTTGTCAACCATAGTCAGACACGTGTCAGCCCATATTGGTAATAATGGGTCTGCATAGCACTGGAATGAACGAGGGATATAAGGTGATGTGGCCTAATGGTTACTCACAAGGTTCAAATTCAAAATCAGGAGAGAAGCCTAACTGCAAATGTGGCGTAGTGGGACTGACTGTGAGAGAGCATGTTCAACAATCATGGAAGGACATTTCAACGGTTAGAAGCCCACTTCAATGGTTATCATTGAGAAGTATAAATAGCAGAGAAGGCCCTAGAAAGAGAGATCCAGAGTTAGATAAAAAAACCAGTTTTATTTACTTTGTTTTCCCTTCTAATTTTTACAGTTCTTTACATTTCTGTACTTCCAATTCCTGTACTGCACTTCATTCATAGCAGTAGTTTCAAATAGCTTGTTGCTGTAAACCGTTATGAGGCTGGGTCAGATCATTGTAAGTTTTTCATTTTACTTAATGAAATTCTGAAATTATTCTTCACTTAGTTGTTATTTACTAAATTCTCCTAAACAAGCCACCAGTAAAAGTCCTCTTCATTGAGGCTGAAAGAACTAAAACATAATCGTCTGATAATTGGTTGGCAATTAATCTTCTGTAAGAACTGATTGATCCTTGCTGGTATGCTTAAAATTACAATACTAACTTTTGAAAGCCAAAAAAGCCAACATTGTCACTAAACTTCTCATATTGCCCATGTTAATTTTGTAAAGTATCTATTAAAACTATTGTTGATGTTCTCTATCATTCATTTTCTTAAATATTTTTCTCTGTCATTCTTTTATTGGTTTTGTTTTCTTTTCCTTTTGAATGCTTAATAGAATATATGGTATGCATTGTTGTTTATATGTCCCATGGGTTACCGAAAAGTCATCTTTTCAAGTATAATAATTGCTATAATTGCTCAAACTATTATACATGCTTGTGCAAGGTGGACAAATTATGGAAAATGCTATGAATTCCAAATGTGAGAGACCCACACAAACCCACATATGTGTGGGGCCCACACTCATATGAGAGATTTGGTAAAATATTTGATAGATTATTTGTGATTCCTAGCATTACTCCAAATTATTCAAAAAACATTGAGTAGTGATTTATAAACAAAAAATCATACATAAAAACTTATACATAATGACTTGGATGGGTTTTGAGCCTATCACTTTAGAACAAATAATCCATTGAGATGCTTTTGATTACACAAATAACACCCCCACATCATTCTGATGCAATATTAGATAGACAAATTCTGGTGAATAGTGTTTTTCAAAAACATTCTAGTACCAGAGGACATCATGGAAATTTATGGTTTTTTGTGTTGGTCATTTTTTTTTTTTTGGTGGGGGAGGGGGCTGGGGTGTTTGAGACTCTTGATCAAGGAATATCAAATTGGTATTGGGCAATGAGCAACAATGTGCTATACACATAAGGCCAAAAAAAATTGAAAAATAGAGAAAAATCTATACATTTCCTGAAGAACACTGTGACTGCATAAGATTAACCAAAATGCATCTTATAAAATCTAACAGAGTCTGAAAGGTTAATGCAGGGCCTATGGTACTGGTCTATTATTACTTGACAGTTGGACAATTGATGTATTTTTCTTGGCCCATTTCTTCATCTATTTGGTAGAGAACATGTAGAAATAGTTCAAGGCCAAAATCAGTAGATATAGTTTTGGTTTTCAGCATTGTTAAAAAATTTTTTTTTTTTTTAAAAAAAGAAGACATTTTTGTTTTTGGTAAGAGCTGATTGTCATAAATAACCTATGACGCACGAGCTGTTTTGCAATGTTACCAGACAAGTTGAAGTCTTATTATCCTACACGACTGATAGGATGAAGTCAATTGAGGTTATTCATGAGTCACGCATACATTTTACTTTTGTGCAAACATGTAGTGGTGTACTGAACTACCTCTGCACTCCAGTTCCACTTGAGCGCATCTCCTTTTGCTTAGCCAAGTCTTTGCAATTTGATTGAAACATATTATTTTCATTATTGTTTGTGTTCTCTTCCTGTGTTTGTACGCCCTGTTACGAAGTGGAGTATTTGCATGAGCTCTAGAGGAATGAAATCCTTTCTGGTGGAATTGAAGCAATTATGAAAACTAGGATCCCCTGGCTTTTATTAATCTGTGCAAATTTTAAGACTGCATAGCAATTAAGTTGGTACTTATGTTATATTTTATATGTTAATGCTTCAAATTAGGCTCTATTTTTCTTCGTTGCATAGAAATGCTCCACCTTATATGCGTACTTTTTTCGTTTTTCTAGGCAAATGACATTTTTACCTTCTTTCTGCGTGCTCTTCATAATAACCCTTAATTGCCTCTAGGCCTAGACATGCTTCTCATTTTAGGGGACAAGTTTTATATTATACGTAGGGTTGCAAACGAACCGAGCCGAGTCGAGTTTTGTTGAGGTTGAACTCGGCTCGATAAGAAATTGAGTTCGAACTTGGCTCGACTCGGCTCGATAAATTTTTTTTAATATTATTTAATATATAAATAATATATTTATTATATAATTTAAATAAAGATAAGCAAGCCGAGCTTATGCGAGCTTGAACTCGACTCGTTTAGTAAACGAGCCAAATATTCGGGCTCGATCTTGGCTCGTTTACTAAACGAACCGAACCGAGCCCTTAACGAGCTAAGCCGAGCTTGTTTATGAACAGTTCGTTTCATTTGCAACCCTAACTATATGTTTTGTAGAAGTCAACACGCCTATTGAGAAGTGGTCATCATGGGAAATAATACAGAGCCTTAAATTTAGAGTTTTAATTTTAACTCTAGTAATGTGACAGAGCACAAAAAAAAAAAAAAAAAAAAAAAAAAAGAGAAGAAAAAGAAGAAGAAGAAGAAGAAGAAGAAGAAGCTAGCACAAAACATCCCATCACAGGGCATACCCTATCTATTAGAGCTCACCCATTGGAACTCTCAATCTTTTTTCGAGTTATCATTTCTTATCCTGATCAACAATGGTATATCTCCCTAAATTTTGAGCTCTAAATAAACTCTAGTGAGCTGGAAAAAAAAAAAAAATAAATAAAAGGAAAAAAAAAAAGACAAGACCAAAATATCACATGATGTGAGATCCACAGACATTAGAGCTTTTAGTTTATTCCTGATTGCCTTATGATTGAGAAGTTCTAGAAAACTTAAATATGGTGTTGCTGCTTTAAAAACATTCGCTTTATACCAAATCCTAAGCATTATGTGGTGGAGTCACCCCTTTCGAGGGATATCCATATGTAATTTCCTTATCTGTATATGAAAGTGAGCAGCTCAGATGCGTTTTCAGTAGACAATAACTACTAGAACCTTCATTAGTGTATCACAGAAAATAAAACCTAGTTTAATACTAGACAATAACTACAATGAGTAGAATAGACCTTAAAAACTGTTTTTGTTGTACTTGTTTTACTTGTTTGGTTTGCTTTACTTATTTGGGTTTTGTAATATGAAATCGTCATTTTGAGTAAATATCATGTTTATGATTGTATGGATTTTATTGAATTCTGATGATGATGAGGAGAAGAAGAAACACCATCACCATCACCACCACCACCACCAACACCACCACCACCACCACTATTATGATTAAATGGAATGCTGTTGGAAAGCCTCGTGAATGGCATCCGTGCCATAGTAAGCTACTACTAAAATAAAGAGGAGTGTTTTCCTCTCGTTGTCACTACTCTTTTCTGATTTGAATCGTGTATAAGCCTCTGGTTACGTGAAACCATCTGAACTTTTTCATCGTGTTTTTAGTATAATAAAATCCCAAAACTTACTGGTTTGGCTGTGCATATTTCCATGTTATTAGTTGTGATGGATAAGGATGTTTATGCCCAAATGCATGTGCTAGTATGTGTGACAGGAGAAAAAATTGAGTGAAACGGTAATATAATGTCTAACTTGCTATAAAATTGGTGTTTTTTTTTCTCCACATTCTTAAGAATGTTGACATTGTTTTGTTTTAATATGCCAATAATTTAATTGTTCCATTCGCTACAACTTAGTCGCTTGCGATACAAAACCAATGGAGTGGTTCAACAATTTTTACCTTCTATTTTTTTAATATTTTGATACAAAATTTTAAAGAACTATTTAGAGGGTGAGATGGTAAGAGTTTGATTTTTTCCAATATATATTGAAATTTTTTTTGAAATTTTTTTTAAAACTATTTACCAAAAAATTTCTTTTACTTATGTTTAAAGCATCTCTAATAGTATGCTATTTTTTAATTTCGAGTATATTCTCACATAAAAAGCCTATGTCAAATTTGTCACATCTACAAAGCTAATAGAATCCTATGCTTTTTGAAAAATAGATCCATTGGCTTTCACCAATAGAATTGCTGTTCAAGAATTAATGTATTTGAGGCGTCTCTTAAAAAAAAAATATTTTGAGAAGAATTTTCTAAAAGCAGCCATTGAACTTTTGACAAAGGTTTTGCAGTAGATGCAAATTTTGGTTTTTTGACTTTTTGATTATTTTAGTCTAGTGTTAAAAAGCCTCGTTTGAGATAGGATTTTTAACTTTTTAAACTTTTGTAAGAAAAAAAAAATAAAAAATTATCGTTTGAATGTAACATTTTATTTTATTGGCTTTTTAGTTTTTTTTTTTTTTTGATTATTTCAGCCAAAAAAACTCAAAAAAGCTATATGCCAAACGAAGGCATAGTTGGTGAGACCCATTTCTTGAAAATTTTTGTCTATCCATATTCATTCTTGTTAAAATTAATGCCATATTTACATTAGATACATTGGATACATTGTATGCATTGGATACATTGAGTTCATACATTCTTTATATTCATGTATTTTATATTTATTAAGTACATTGCTTAGATTATATTCATGTACCTAGTTAATTATAAGGTTGTTTAGGTTCATGGACCTTATTCATTGAACTTATGTATAGCCTTCTCTATATAAAAGGATGTAAGCTTTTAGGCAAAATACATGAATCAATAAGTGAGAAAAATTCAATACAAAATATAGTTCATTCTAAAGAGAGTTTTATCAAAAGCTAACATAAGTGGTATCAGAGCTTTGGTTGGGTCAGGAGCAAGCAGGGCATAGAGATCAGATATGGGAAAACAAGCCCCGAAGAAGAACAAACCGACTTCCATGGCAAATCCCAACAACCAAAATGTATTCACTCTTATCTTTAATGGTGAAAATTTTGATTTTTGGTATGTGAAAATGAGAACTATTTTTGTCTATACGGAGCTTTGGGATCTTGTTGAGAATGGGTTCGAGGAACCTAAAGATGAAGGAGCTTTGACAAATCCCCAAAAGAACCAATTAAAAGAGCAAAGGAAGAATGATTCAAAGGCTCTCTCTTTTATTCAACAAGGAGTTTCAGAAGCAATATTTCCAAGAATTATCAATGCAACAAAAGCGAAGGAGGCATGGGATATTCTTCAGAAAGAGTATAGAGGCAACTTGAAGGTGAGAACCATCAAACTTCAATCCTTGAAAAGAGATTTTGAAAATTTAAAGATGAAGGATATGGAATTGTTGAAGGATTATTTTTCTAGGGTTATGGAACTTGTAAACCAAATGAAAATTTAGGGGGATAATATTACTAATCAAAGAGTTGTTGAGAAAATTTTGATAAGTTTGCCGGAGAAATACAATCCCATTGTTGCTGTCATTGAAGAAACTAAAGATCTTGCTAATTTGAGTATTGAAGAATTGATGGGTTTAATTAAAGCATTTGAGCAAAGGTTGAGTAGGCAATCTGAAAAGTCAATTGAAAGTGTGTTTCAATTCAAGCTCAATGTTAGTACCTCTAATTCCCAAGGAAGAGGAAGAGGAGGAGGAAGAAATGCAACCGGAAGAGCAAGAAATGCAAAAGGAAGAGGAAGGTCTAATTTGCAAAGAAAGGAAAATGAAGAGTCCACTTAACAAAAGTGTGGAATTTGCAACCGAAGCAATCATGTTGATAAAGATTGTTGGTTTCGAGGAAAGCCAAAAATGTTACAATTGCAACAAATTTGGGCATGTCAAGAAGGATTGCCTAGTCAAGAGCACTCAACAAGCTAATTTTTCCGAGGAGCAAGAAAATGAAGGGCACATGTTTTATGCTTGTCACAAGGCATCGGATCAAACCAAGGATGTATGGTTTCTCGATAGCGGATGTAGCAATCACATGATAGGAGATGAAAGCATTTTTGTGAAAATGGATGCTTCCTCTAGTTCTCAAGTAAAAATGGGGAATGGTGCCTTAGTCCAAACAAAAGGAAAAGGTACTATTGCTATAGAAACCAAGATGGGTACAAGATTCATTTATGATGTTCTCTTACTTCTAGACTTGGAGCAAAATTTGCTAAGTGTTGGACAACTTATGGAGCATGGATACCTTGTTCACTTTGAAGACGATTTTTGCAAAATTTTTGACAAAGGGGGGAAAAGCCAAGTTGTAGCAAAAATCAAGATGGAGAAGAATAGAAGTTTTTCTCTCATTTTCCGGTATAGCAAAAATGCGGCTTTGAAGATGGATGTGATTGATAATTCATGGCTTTGGCATAGAAGATTTGGGCACTTGAATTTTCAAAGCTTGAAGCATCTACAACAAAACAATATGGTTTTTGGGTTGCCAACCATTCATGAAGTGCAACATATTTGTGAAGGTTGTGCACTTGGAAAGCATCACCAGGAGTCATTTCCAAAGAAGAAAGCATGGAGAGCTAAAGCACCATTGGAGCTTGTCCATACCGATGTGTGCGGACCTATGGATACACCAACTCATGGAGGTAACAAATACTTTATTATCTTTGTTGATGATTTTACTAGAATGACTTGGGTGTATTTCATGAGACAAAAGAGTGAAGTTTTCTTTATCTTCAAGAAATTTCAAAATCTTGTTGAAAGACAAAGTGGTTGTTTGATGAAAGTATTGAGAAGTGATAGAGGCTGAGAATACAACTCAAATGAGTTTATGAAATTTTGTGAAGATATTGGAATGGAAAGGCAATTGATTGTTGGGTACACTCTACAACAAAATGGTGTGGCGGAAAGAAAGAATAGAACCATAGAGGAGATGTCCAAGTCTATGCTACATGAGAAGGGGCTACCCAAAACTTTTTGGGGTGAGGCCGTGTATACAGCAGTTTACTTGATGAATAGATGTCCTACAAAAGCTCTTAAGGACAAAACTCCATTTGAAGCTTGGAGTGGAAGGAAACCATCGGTGAATCACTTGAGGGTGTTTGGTTGCATTTGTTATGCTCATGTTCCAAAAGAAGTGAGGCACAAGCTTGATGAAAATAGTAAGAAATGCATCTTTGTGAGTTATAGCTCAAAATCCAAAGGCTATAGACTCTTCAATTTGGATCAAAAGAAAGTGATTATTTGTAGAGATGTTCTCTTTGATGAGAAGGCATCTTTTGATTGGAAGGAAAAGAAAGTCCAAGATCAAAGCATTGCTTTCAATGAAGAAACAGAAAGTCTACAAGTTGAAGATGTTGTAACTCTTGAATCTCTACAAAGATTGTCACCAATTGCTAGTTCACAATTTTCTCCAAATTCAAGTTTAAGTTCAAGTTCAAGTTCAAGTTTTTCATCTCCAAGTTCAACTCCAAGAAATATAAGGAGTCTTAGTGATGTGTATGCTGTTGGAAATGGTTAGAAAATTCTGGGTAAAACCAGAATTTTTTTCTCTATGTTTGGTCTATTTTTTAGATGGGCCCTGTGCGTTGATATTCGCGGGTCAAAGTGGTAACGCGTTCTATGCCGCGTTGTGATTCACGTGGTATATTTGGTTGCTCAAAACCATTACCGAGTGAATAGGAAATTGAAGCCAAAGTACACTCCATGGAAATGGAGTTTTGGTGGAAAATCCTTAAAGGGTTGAATAAGACTTGTCCCACATTGATTTGGTGGGAAGTTTTGATGGGTTTATAAGGCATGGGTTTGGTACTTGGGGTGTACCCCAAGGGGTACCCAAGTGTTTTAGAGATGGAGGTTATGGGCAAAATGGGCTAGACCCATTAGACCCAAAAATCACCGCGCGCGCGCCGCCGCCGCCCGTCCGGTCGGGCGGGTTGGGTTGGGCTTGTTCGGCCCAATACCTATCTTTTTGGGCCAAAAACATTTGAATTTAATTTTATTTTTTGGTAAAATAAAATCCAGAATTCAAATTAAACTGGAAATAAACTGGTCCAGTTTTTTGCTATACACCCAAACAGGTCCCTTCCGTTTTTGAACCCAACAGATTTAAATCTGTTTAAATTCAAAATCGAACAGGTTTCAACCTATCCAAACAATGCCTATATGTTTAAATTGAACAGGTTTTGCACCTGTTTAATTCAAAACTAATAGCTACAATTTTGCTTATAAATAGACTAGCCCCTCATTTGGATTTCTACTCCAATTTTCGTACTCCATCTTCTGCTATAAATCTTTGCATTTTGCTACATTTAATTTCTGAAAGAAAGAGTGTAAACACTTAGTGTGTTCGTTAGGCAAACAATTTGTAGTGCTGCTATTGTCTGTAGTTGATCATTTCATCATGGAAGATAGACGTCCAAATTCTGAAAGCACCGTGGAGATGACGAATCTGTGTTAAGGATACAGTGTCAAACACTAGACTTGATCAGATTATTATTCAAGAATTAATCAAGTAAGTTATTTAATTTATTTTCGATATTATTATTATTTATTTAAATCAGATTTTAATTTTGTTTTTGTAACAAAATAAAATCTGTTTTTATTTATTTATTTTTATTTCTAGTTTGATTTTTGTAATCAAACAAATTCTCTCATTTCCTTTATTTCTTTATATTCTGGTTATTGTTTAGTACACAATAGAATTTAATCTATTTAAATACAGTGAAGATTGTCGAACAATCTTAAGACAGATTATTTTTGGTGTCTTCATTGTATTTAATTTTCTGTGTTTTCAAAGTAATATTCTGGTTGGAAAATACAAATAGTATTTATAAGCTATTTGACGGATAGTAGTAATATATTGTCTATTTTTTTTGACAACTAGTAGTAATATACTGGTGTCATTAACAATTGCAGAATATTATTTGGTGTTACAGAAAATTATTTTGGTATTTTATTTTTCTAGTTTTAGTAACAAGGAAAATAAAATTATTTTGTGTTATAATTTATTTTCTAGTTTTAGTAACTAGAAAATTAATTTGTGGTTTGTTTTTCTGATTTTTGTAATCAGATATTATTTTGGTATTTTATTTTTTGGTTTTAGTAACTAGAAAATTAATTTTGTTAATTTATCATAGTTCATCGTGAGTATACATGGAAGTATTTGATTCTGGAGTTAAATATTAGTTTTACAAACTGATTTCATTTTTATTACGAAGAAACCTTTGTGGCAAGTTTATTTTCTTTATTGGTTTACTGATTCATTCTTTAATTTCTGTGTTGGATCCGTAGTCGCGAATAGTTTCTGCACATGAGTCGG